>JACEFO010002629.1:1200000-2400000 GCA_015342445.1 Digitaria exilis
CTCTCCCATAGGCCACTCTCTATTTATGATTTTTTTTGTTGCTTTATTTTCAATGACTTTTTATGAAAAGTTCGTACATATTTTTTCAGTTCGTTCAACAATTTTTCCTAAACTTTATTATTCAACTTTTCCTTAATCTTTTCCTTCTCCAACTTTATCTTAGAGTACTTGTATTGTTTTGGTTTCTTTCTATTTTTTTTGAAAGAAAACATATTTCCAAACATTTTCTTTTTCTTGAAAAAGGCTTTCTAAACAATTTGCAGATTTTTATTGAAAATCATATGCAACATTTTTTAGAAAAATTACGTAATTTTTTATGAATGTTCTATTATTGTATTTCTAGTTTTTTGTTTCAATTTTTGCATTAATTTTTTTTAGAAATGTTTTTTCATAGCCTTGTTTTCCATAATTAAGTTGCTAAAAACTACTTTTCACCTGAAAATTGTACATACAACTTTCTTTGGTTTGGGGTTTTTTTATCAATGTTTTAAATAGTTAGTTATAGCCTCAGCTATATCCAGTTATAGCTTGATTATAGAGGAGGCGCTACTTGGTTATATGTGCAATTTAGCCGCTATTTGACGCTATAGCGCTATTTATCCAAGCTATTATAAAGCCTGTGATTTAAACCATTGGTTTGTTTAGGAGGGACTTGCCGGCATCATATTTTGTCTTTAGGTCACTAAAAAAAGGTTATTCTCCCATTAGTACCGGTTACCACCGATACTGTTTGGCATGCCCATCAGTACCAGGGTTCACCAACCGATACTGATGTGAGTTTTTGTATTAGTAGAGCCTCAACAAAAATGCAAAAGTTTTTTGGACGGGAGCACTTAAAAAGGAAAGTAAACAATGTGGAAGATTGACCGCACGCAGCCTTCCATCCGGCCGACCGTACCCCTTGGCTTGGTTTGGGTGACGAGTTACCTCAGTTAATGTCGTGCAAAGTCCGAGCCACGGACCACGGTGTTACCGTTCCAGAGGTGGTGCACTCTCAGAAGCCGCCAACTGAAGAAGGAAGGCGAGAATTAGCAAAACTTTGAAGAAACCTAATGTAAGAGTAGTTAGGCCGGAATGGTAGAATTAGGCCCAGTAGAGAAGATCGGTGTTGCAGATCTGTAAGCCTGTAACCGTAAACCTGGACCATGCGCAGCGTCGCCGGCAGCGGCGGGGCGGCAATTCGTCGTTCCCGAGTATTCAGTTCCATCTACCCTGCCAATTCGTGTGCGTAGTCAGCAGGTTGGTAACACACGGCGGCGGTGATAGTTGGACGGAGCAAATAAGGTAGTGGGAACCGTCAGCACGTATGGAGGAAGGGGAAGCACGACACCACCGTTGCGACGAGGAGCGGCACGACGAGGAGGTGAATATCTGCTGGTGGACTGGATCACTGGAAGTAGGAAGCTTATCCATGTTGCATTGGATGGACACGAGTCCAAGGGAGACTGCTGTCTGATTTACTCCTCCGCATCAGCAGCGGTGGCAGACGGCTTTGTCAACAACGGCCGAGAAACACGACGAATGGGAGTACTTTATTTTCTTTTTCGCGATCGTGGAGCACTAGATTTTTCAAACGCATACATCACAACATCTCAAAAGTGGGCAGAAAGACACACCATTTCACATTTTAAGCACAAACTTCCAACGCCATCTTCAACCCAGAGACCCATCCTGTGGCATCTCCTCAGGATCGCCGTCGATGTTTCACGAAAGCGAAAGCGTACAGCGCCGATCAATCGTTCATGCCATTTCGCTAGGTGCCGACTCCACTCGTGCCACTGCCAGCGAGCAGCACGTCGGCGATCAGCGAGTCCAAGTTGGCGAGCGACTCCACCGTCGCCCGCGCCGCGGCCTCCTTCCACTCCGCCGCCCGTCGCGCCATCTCCTTCCCCTTCTCATCATCACCCCCACCACCCATCGCCTCCCGTATCCTCGCCTCGACGGCCTCCCGCCGCACGTCGTCGCCGACCTCCATCGCCACGCCCCACTCGACGCACTTGTACCGGCAGTTGGTCTGCTGCTCCGCGAAGAAAGGCCAGCACAGCATGGGCACCCCGGCGCTCAGGCTCTCCACCGTCGAGTTCCACCCGCTGTGCGTCAGGAACAGCCCCACCGCCTCGTGCCGCAGCACGGCCTCCTGGTCGCACCAGCTCGCCAGGAGTCCCCTCCCCTTCGTCGCCTCCTCGAACCCCGGCGGCAGCGCCGCCGCCGCCGAGCCTCTCACCACGTCCGGCCTGACGATCCACAGGAAGTCACGGCCGCTGCTCGCCAAACCCCACGCGAACTCGGCCAGCTCCTCGGCGCTCATCACCGTCACGCTGCCGTAGTTCACGTACACCACCGACCGTGGCTTCGTCTTCCTCCCGTCCAGCCACGCGAGGCACGCGTCGTCCTCCTTCCACAGGTTGCAGCTGATCGCGTCGAGGGTGCCACCACTACTAGTGGGCACGGCGACCTGCTCGGCGACGGACGCGAGCGGGCCGATGGTGTACACGGCCGGGATGATGGCGCGCATGGCGTCGAGCGCCGGTCCCTCGAGCTCGTCGAAGCTGTTGATGATCACCGCCGACGCGTCCTCCGAGCGCTCGACCTCGTGTAGCTGGAACGTCATGAGGATGTCGTCCGGGTCCGTGGTGCGCAGGAACGTCGGGAAGTCCTTGAGCCGCATGTGCTTGCTCATGCCGGGAGCCCAGTCCACCGGCATGTCCATGAACCCGTTCGTCAGTTGCTCTTCGTCTGCACGGCAAAAAAAAAAAATCAAAATCAAATCAAATCGATTCCTCTCGAACAAATCGAACAAGAACAGAGCAAAGCATACGTTTGAGCGGGATGATTCCTCGATTGATGAGGGGGCGGAAATTGCGGTAGCCCATGTAGCCACAAGCGCTGGCGGTCCAAAAGAGCACGCACGGGACGCCGAGCTCCCTCGCGGCGTCGACGCTGAAGCTCATGAGGTTGTCCGCCACGACGCAGGACACGGCGTTTCTTCCGAGGCCGGCGAGGAGGGTACGGAAGTGAGGAGGGCAGTGGTGCTTGGTGGCGTGGCTGATGGTGGCAGGGTCCTGCGTGGCGTCGGCGTCGGAGGCCGGGAGGCCGTCGGGGATGGTGGCGAAGCGGAAGCCCGGGAGGCCCGCGACGGCGGAGGCGCCGCGGGAGCGGACGAGGCGGCGGTGGTTGTACTCGGTGTTGACGAAGGTGACGTGGAAGCCCCTGGCGTGGAGGATCTTGGCTAGCTTCAGCATCGGCGTGATGTGGCCCTGCGTCGGGAAAGGGAGGCACACTGCGTGAGGAGGAGCCTCGTCGCCGCTGCTGGCCGGAGGAGTGGCGACGGCGGCGCTCATCGTCTCTGGTTGCGTCTGGTAACAAGGTGAGGAGACCGAACTGTTTGTGGATAGCCTTTTCTCGCTGCTGCAAATAGTACACTATGCAGAGGAAGACGACGACTGAACAAGGGGAGGAGACCGATAGTAGCCTCGGCAGTCGGCACGCACCTTTTGACTTGCAAACTTCCAAAGCTCCAATGTTTCTCAGCTTTCTGATTTTTTGTGTCGGCGTCGAGCAAATTGTCCAACCACCCTGCTCTAGCGCTGAAAAGTATGCTCTGCTCGGGTGGCTTTTTTCTTCTTCAGTTAAATTATTTATAATATATAAAGGGTCTACAGTCTACCCTCCGGTCCCAAAATTACAGTCTTTCTCACTCTTCGAGAAATCGCATGACAAATTATATATAAAAATATATTAAAATTTATGGTATAATTTAGATATTATTAGATAGATATTTAGATCTAATTTCTTTTATAAATAAATATTTAGAGATTTAAACAACATACTTATTTTCTACAAATCTAGTCAAACTCGTGGCATGGACAAAAAAAATGACCTTTATTTTGGATAATCTAAGTGTACTCCACCATTGTAACATGTGCAGCTTGGAGTGGACAAAAATCCTAAATTCTGCAGCACTACTCTGAAACCAAAATTCAAGTTCCAGAACTATATTTCCGCACTAAATCAAATTTCAAATTCGACAAATGACGAGAAAATGGTTTTGAAGAAAAAACTGCCGGGACATGCCACAAACAAAAGATGAATATGTTGTGGGCCTGCGACTGTCCTACACTACACAGGGGTTTTTCATTAATAAAGAGAACCTATATAAATCAATACATGACCATGATGCTATGCTGGTAAACAAGTTCACCAATTTTACAATCACCGTTTAAATAAAGTAATTGATCGTCCACCGTCCGACATAGTTGATTGCTATCACCTGGGCATTGATCATGATCAAACTGAAGGTATCTATTTTCTTGCTCACTAGTTGCCAAATGTCATCATGATTTCTGAGAGACTACTAACTTTCTTCATTATCATACTTGCTCTCTTTTCTAAAAAAAAATCTATAGCATATATATAACTCTATCCCTATGGTTATGACCAATTGAGCAGAACTTTGAGTAGATTTCATTTGATGAGTCGTTTCTTTTTCGAATGGTGTCTACGCCAGGCCATTGTCGGAATTTCGTCAGACTACCTCAGAAGGGGAACCAGAAATTTGTCGACTCTAAAACAGAAGTCGGTCGGGCCTTGTGTGCCATGTACCACGTTGTTGTGCGCCATTCAAGTGCTTACCATGCTCTCTCAAACGAAAGCACCCTAAGCTATCATTGATTAGGTGTACACTTGTTCAACAGAAGAATGCAGCACGTTTAGCACGTGACTTGACAGATGCAGGTGCTCCTTTTTTTTTTTTTGAGGTAACAGATGCAGGTACTCTTTCAGTCTTTCTTCAATGCATGATTTATAAGCAGACCACCTTCAAGCATCGCATCATCGGTCCATGATGCATGTGACAGGGCATTCAAGGAAGCGCCAGAGGGAATCCTTTTGTGTGGGCCGCAACTGTTCATTTGTGTCGCCCAAAGGCCCATGTGCCGCGTGCTTCACAGTTTGCATCTGCTCCTCTCCAGTCTCCAGGCACTGGACATGTCGGGACCCGGTGCACGCCGGTACGCCGCCGATGCCAGTAACAATAAATTCATGTTTGGCTCCTTCAACCCATGTTTTCTTATTAAACGCATGCACGTCATTGTAATCTAATCCCCACAAACGATGGATAGTTCTACCGTCTTTCTCTAAAAAATGTTGTAACTGGTGAAATATTGCATACATAGATGAGCCAGCGGGTCGCGTCACACGGAAGACTTTCCAAGCACGAACGACCTTGACCAAACCAATGACCACGGAGCGGAGGCTGGGAGCCTTTTATTCTGGCGACATGCACGCTTGCACAAAGATAACTTAAACTTGAGCTGATAAGCTCCCGGAACAATGCAAATCTACGCAGATTTCGTGGCACCTCCTCTAAGAGCTCTTACTGGGCAGCAGCAGGACGTCACGGATCATATCATCCAGGTTGGTCAACGCCCTGCCACCGGGCTGCGTCGCCCGCACGGCTGCCTCCTTCCACTCCTCCGCCCTCCTCCTCATCTCCTTCCCCTTCTCGCCGGCCATCGCCTCCCTGATCCTGGCCACCAGCGCCTCCCTGCGCACGTCGCCGGCGACCTCCATCCCCACGCCCCACTCATCTTCGGTGCACGCGTACCGGCAGTTGGTCTGCTGCTCCGCGAAGAACGGCCAGCACAGCATCGGCACCCCGGCGCTCAGGCTCTCCGTCGTCGAGTTCCACCCGGCGTGCGTCAGGAACACCCCCACCGCCTCGTGTCTCAGCACCGCCTCCTGCTCGCACCAGCTCGCCATGAGGCACCTCCCATTGGTCGCCTCCACGAACTCCGGTGGCAGCACGGCCGTCTCGCCCTTCACGAGGTCTGGCCGGATGATCCACAAGAAATCATAGCCGCTACCGGCGAGCCCCCACGCGAACTCCACCATCTCCTCGTTGGTCATGGTGGTGATGCACCCGTAGTTCACGTACACCACGGACCTCGCCGGCCTGTCGTCCAGCCACCGGACGCAGGTCAGGTCCTCCTTCCAGAGGCTGGCACGGATCGTGCCGAGCGCCGCACCGGCGTCCGGGGCAGCCACGGCCAGGCGCTCGAGGACGAGGCTGAGCGGGCCGATGGTGTAGACGGGCGGGAGGATGGCGCGCATGGCGTCGAGCGCAGCCGGCTCGAGCTCGTCGAACGTGTTGAGGATCACGGCGTCCGCGGCGTCCGCGCGCTCCACCTCGCGCTTCATGAAGTCGAGCAGGACGTCGCCGCGCTGCATCGTGTAGATGAAGGACGGGAAGTCTCTGAGCCTCATGTGCTTGCTCATCCCTCGCGCCCACCCCACCGGCGTGTCGAGATAGCCGTTCGTGAGCTGCTGCTCGTCTCTGAGCGGCGCGAGGCCTTCGTCCATGAGGAACTGGAAGTGCCGGTACCCCATGAAGCCACACGCACTGGCGGTCCAGAAGAGGGCGCAGGGCACGCCGGCCTCCTTGGCGGCGTCGAGGCTGAAGCTCATGACGTTGTCGGCGACGACGCACGTCACCGGCGGCACGCCGCTGTCGGGGGCGTCGAGGACGTCGAGGAGGCGCTTGAGGTGAGGGGCGCAGGTCCTCATTGTGGAGTCGCAGAGCGAGGCCGGGTCCTGCGTGGCGTCGGCGTCGGACTCCGGGAGGCCGTCCGGGATGGTGGCGAAGCGGAAGCTCGGGAGGCCGGCCACGGCGGAGGGGCCACGGGTGCGGATGAGGCGGCGGTGGTTGTACTCGGTGTTGACGAAGGTGATGTGGAAGCCCTTGCAGTGGAGGATCTTGGCTAGCTTCACCATCGGCGTGACGTGGCCCTGCGCCGGGAACGGGACGCACACGGCGTGCGGTTGATGCTGCTGCTGCTTGTCGCCGCCGACGGCAGGGACGATGCCATTGTTGGCCATCTCGATCGATCGATCGTCAGCCGGAGCGGATCGTCGGGAGAGTGAGATGCTGTCGACCGGCGGATCGACTTTTTCTGTGGAGCTTAGTGATGTGGGATACTTCCAGATTGCTGCCAATAATACTAGCTTTTATATAGCCGTAACGTTGAATGCCGGAGGGTTACGTGTGTATTGTGTCACTTGGAAAGGAGTATAAAGAAGTCGCTGATATTATCGGTAGGTACGTCCAACTTTGGGAAGTTGCAATTTTTTTAATTAAGCTCAATTATTTCCCCATAAAATATTTGTGCATATGCACGTACGTCTCAGCATAAGGATCAATTCAACTCGTCGACAAACAGCAAAGTATGGTTTGCACGTAGTTATGCAAGTCTCTCAGATAAAAATGGCATCACATGCTTCATCTGGTTTTGATCGATCAGCATTAGGGGCTTTCCCTCGATTGCCACGGAGTGACGAACTGACGATTGCACGATGCACAAGCGACTTGGAAGAAAATCATGCACGGTTGAAGGCAGAGATCACTGCGTGCAATCGTATTTCATTTCTGGATCTTACTCATACCAACCATATTTCATTTCTCATAATGATTAGTCGATTGATCTCCGTCGCTATCCTGCTGCCAAACTCCACGATCAATGTAGACAGCGCAATCAAATATAGAAAACGCCGGCATGCATACCACGCAGCCGGTGAAAATTGACACCGATGTATGTCAGTTGTCAGGTGTTGTGAAGGTTCCAGTGATCCCGTCCAATCGCCAATCGAGGAGTATTCAGGAGTTTATTGTATCCAGGAAGACAAGTGTCGTTTTCTTTTTTTTCTTTTTTTTTTCTGGTGGGCCTTGTCTGACCAGGTCATCTTGTGTGGGCTCTGTGTGGGTTTGGGAGATAAAAACCAGCCGAGTTTAAATTTTCTCTCCGGACCGCAAAACCGAGTATTTTGAGAGCTACATAGGGTAGGGAGCTTCGGTTGCCGGGGATTGAAAATTCGTGAAGATTGGAGGCTGGATTTGGCCGACGGACGGAGGAGGTGCACGGGCAAACTTCATGTTGGTCGAAGGAAGTTGAAGAAGAGGACACGACGACTGAGAGAGAGAGGAGCACCTAGCATGGGTATAAGGATGGTGCGTCGCACTGCAGCTCCTATGTCGCAGCCATGTCCCGCAGCCTCGCGCAGCCAGCAGTCGTCGGAGAAGATGGCGACGGAGGGGCGCAGAATGGCGCTATTAAGCACAAAACCAGGGCAGAGGGGTGCGGAACGACATCGTTGAGCACAAGGCAGGGCGGAAGAGAACGGAGGCGGCGCCGACGAGGGCTAAGGGGTGCGAAACGGCGCCGTTGAGCACGGAGGCGGTGCAATGGCCGGTGTCCTAGGCTACACAGCGGAGAAGATGAATAGTGGAACGGATGACATGTGGGCCCGTGGCACATAGACAGGCAACAAGTAAGCACGGTGACATGGCGCCACGTATGATAAAACCGAGATGAAACGGGGTTAAGGAGGGCACGTGACTTTTGGTAGTCCAAGGAGGCAAAATACTCGGTTTTGTAGTTCAGGCTGCAAACTTGTCCCAATGTCCAT
This sequence comes from Digitaria exilis, assembly GCA_015342445.1. NCBI lineage: Eukaryota > Viridiplantae > Streptophyta > Magnoliopsida > Poales > Poaceae > Digitaria > Digitaria exilis. The sequence goes on from JACEFO010002629.1 coordinate 1,208,461, forward strand.
AGTTCCAGACAGGTCAGAAAGACTTTTTTTTTCATGTTTGGTAACAACCTAGCTTGGGCTAAAAATACAACAATAACCTGTGTGGGCCGGAAATCAGCCATTATCACCTACCACACCGCTACCTAATCAAGCTCTGTCTACAAATCAGCCCAAATCAGCAGCGCGTTCCGTCCTACTCTTGAGTTCTTGTTTCTCGTGTTCCTCCTTGTTTTTTTTTAATTTTTCTTTTGAAAGCATTGTTCCTTTTTATTGAGTTCCTCCTGCATGCAGCAGCCCTGCTCCTCTCCAAAAGACGCCGCCATCTTCTCCAACATCGGGGCCTTGCCCAGTCCAGTACAAACATATTCTAGTTCCAGGCATCATGAAAAGCCGGTGGTTCGAAATCACAGTTCTTTCAGGAGCCCTAGTCGTCGTCGGGTTCCACATTCTGTTTCAACGTCTCAGGCACCATGCACCGGATCGATTACTCGACACGGAGACATCACCGCCGCTCCCCCTCGAGATCCTTGCTCGCTCCGACCCAGCCACCGTCGCACGCTGCGCCGGCACATGCAAGCTCCTCCGGCGTCACGTCACCGGCCCGTCCTTCCTCCGTCGCCTCCACGCCACCACCACCTCTTACCACCGCTTCCTCCTCGCCATCTTCTACCACCGCAGCCGCAGCTCCTGGCACGGCGACATCGGTACCCGCCTCCAACCCCTGTTCGCCGCGCCCAAGTCGTCCGCTGGCTCGCTGCCGAACACCGTGATCGCGAGCTTGTCGGGCCGGACGATCCCGTCCCGTCGGGCGGCGGGCTACTGGCCTCAGGCGGGGGAATAAGTACTTCCCCACCACCACCCTCCGCGTGTGCGACCCCGTGGCTGGACGGAGCCACGTCCTCCCTCCCAGAGACATAAGGGATCACCTGCTCCCTGTCATGCCCGAGGACGAAGCTGGTGCCCTCGGCGGCGACATGGTGGGCTTCAACTTCAAGGTGTCAATCGCGGACAGTGGCCTCCGGACGCAGACCTACTGGTCCAAGGCAGGCACGTGGGGTCCGGTGGTCAGACACCACCTCGGCCGCGTGTCTCTGAGTCCCAGGAGACTACAAGCAAGTGCACCCGTGGTCGCCGGTCGAGCTTGGCAACGTCGCGCACTGGCTGTACCACCATGGAAGGGACTGTCGCGTCTACAGCATCCTCGCCCTGGGCGTCGGCACTGGGCAGGGGCAAGCAGCATGGATCGAGGTCCCGCAAGAGTGCCACCGGCGACGCAGGGTCACCCCCCACCGCGAAGTGTGCAGGGAGCTGCTCCTGGTGGACGCCCGCTCGCGGTGTCCATGTGGACGATGTCGTCGTCAGGGAGATCGTGGGCTCGGCGCGTGTTGATCGACAGGACAACGATCCTGGGGTCGGTACCGCCAACGTGCCATCCACTCTGGTGCCAGCGGGTCGAGTTCCAGTGGTTCGCTCAGGGCAGCGGCACCGTCGTCTTCTACATGAACTCCGTCGGCGTCAGGGAGTTCGTTGTGTTTGTACGAGCTGGATATGATCTCGTTATTGCTTCCCTTTAGATGAAATAATGTGGCATGCCTTTTAGATAGCTTTGGACAGGGGAGCTGATTTTTTAACATCATATATAAAGTTACAGAACTTCTAGCTGCTCTTGAGCAGCACATCGTTGATGAGCCTGTCCAGGTTGGCGAACGAGCTGCCCCCAGGCCGTGTCGCTCGCGCAGCCGCCTCCTTCCACTCCAACGCCCTCTCCCTCATCTCCCTCCCCTTCTCCCCGCCCATAGCCTCCCTAATCCTCCGCTCCACCACGTCGCGCCGCACGTCGTCGCCCACCTCCATCGCCACGCCCCACTCGGCGCACTTGTACAGGCAGTTCGTCAGCTGCTCCGAGAAGAACGGCCACGACAGCATCGGCACCCCGGCGCTCAGGCTCTCCAGCGTCGAGTTCCACCCGCTGTGCGTCAGGAACACCCCCACCGCCTCGTGCCGCAGCACCGCCTCCTGCGGGCACCAGCTCGCCAGGAGCCCCCTCCCCCGCGTCTCCTCCACGAACGCGGCGGGCAGCACGGCGTCGGCGCCGCCTGTTGACGCGGCCACCACCAGGTCGGGCCTGATGACCCACAGGAACGCGTAGCCGCTGCCAGCAAGGCCCCACGCGAACTCCAGCAGCTGCTGGTTAGTCATCACTGTGATGCTCCCGTAGTTGACGTACACCACGGACCGGGGCTCCCTGGCGTCGAGCCACTGGAGGCACGCGTGGTCTTCCTTCCAGAGGTTGGAGCCCAGCGTGTCGAGCGCCGGAACGAGCTGCTCGTGCTCGGCGGCGAGGAGGTTGAGCGGGCCGATGGTGTAGGACGCCGGCGTGAAGTTGGCGCGCAGGGCGTCGAGCGCCGGCTGCTCCAGCTCGTCGAAGGTGTTGTAGACGACGGCGGTGGCGTCCTTGCAATGCTCCATCTCGTGGAGCCCGTACTCGAGCATCTTGTCGCCCGGGTCCGTGGTGCGCAGGAAGCTCGGGTAGTCTCTGAGCCTCATGTGCTTGCTCATCCCTCGCACCCACTCCACCCGCGTGTCCAGGAACCCGTTCGTCAGCTGCTCAGCGTCTGACATTACTCAAGGATCAGTACGTGTCTCGCAAAGCTCATATGAGATCTGTAGCTAGCTCTCGTCGAATTGATCTCGATAAAGAGGAGAGAGGAGGACGAGTGAGTGACCTTTGAGAGGGACGATGCCCTTGTCGATGAAGAGGCACAAGTGGTGGTATGCCAGGGCGCCGCACGCGCTGGCCGTCCACAGCAGCGCGCACGGGACGCCGAGCTCCGCCGCGGCGTCGACGCTGAAGGTGAGGCAGCCGTCAGCCACCACGCACGACACGGGGGGCACGCCGTCGGCAGCGCGGCGGTTGAGGTCAGCGAGGAGGGCCCTGAAGTGGGGGAGGCACGTGGTCATGGTGGAGTAGCAGAGCGAGGCCGTGTCCTGCGTGGCGTCGGCGTCGGACTCCGGGAGGCCGTCCGGGATGGTGGCGAAGCGGAAGCCAGGGAGGCCCGCGACGGCGGAGGGGCCACGGGAGCGGACGAGGCGGCGGTGGTTGTACTCGGAGTTGACGAAGGTGACGTGGAAGCCCCTGGTGTGGAGGATCTTGGCAAGCTTCATCATCGGCGTCACGTGCCCCTGCGCCGGGAACGGGACGCACACGGCGTGCGGCTTCTCGCCCGCCGCCGGAGCACTGGTGGTGCCGTTCATGGCGGCGCGCGCCTCGTCTAAGGCTCTAAGCTTGGGATTGGACGTGCACGTCTGAGATCGATCTGTGGCAGAGATTCAAGTGTTTCTGGAGCTAACTGGTCGCATCAGACAACGATCTATCTTCTCGCGTGTGGTTGGACGTGTGGCCAGTGGGTGTGTGGGTGGTGCAGAACGTCTTATCTTCTGATGGTTATGTGTCGTCTCATTTTTCACGCATATTCCATTTGTCATTTTCAACTCGAATGCCTCTTCGTCGATTAATCTCAAATGTTTCTTTTTTCAGATGCGATCTGAAATGTAAATTATATACATCGCAAGAACTTACTGATTCAGATCCCGTTTTATATGTATGTATGTATGTATTGAGCAGCATGCCTCTGTCGCTGGAGGAGATGGCCAACTCTATGGACGCCAAGGAATTTCAGAATGTGAGTCCACCGCATGAACTCCTTGACAATGCGGCTTTCCAGTTCTTGAGAAGCTGATGGATCGGATCGGAGCATTATACACTAACTACACACATTTATTTTTCCTTTGTTTGTTATCCTGCTGTGGCCGAGCTGAGCCGTGCCGGCCCGGGGCTTGTAAATTACTAGTAAGTAGTTGCTTATTAATCCTCCTCCTCCAGTCCTCCTTAACTTAACACTAGTACTACACTAGCAGGCTAGCAGCAACTAGCACGTTGCGTTGTATTCTTTCTTGGCGCGCATCATACCCAACAATGGGCAATACAATGCAAAGTCGAGAGGATGCGATATGATGTTGGTGTTAGATATGTGCCGAATATGTGTACAGTTTGGTTACAGTTGGACTTGAGTTGTAATTTGGTAGGTTAGGGATAGTCTCGGTCGTACTTTGTATCCCTAGGACCCATAAATATGAGGGCACTACCGTGTAACCGTGAGACGACTTGGCAGCTGGTGTGCGCGGCGGCGTGGCCGCGGTGGTGCCCGGATGCCGGTGTAGCTGCTGTTATGGGGAGGAGCGCCCGTAGTCATGCCCCGAGGATGTAGGCACATGGCCGAACCTCGTTAAAAAACATCGTGCCTCGGTGTCGTTCTCGTTTCGTGTGATCTTGCGATTTGGTTCTGTGATCCTGGGTTATCGCTTCCGCGCTTTTATTCTATCAAGTGGTATCAAGAGCCAGATCCATGGAGAAGATCCACGTGAAGGCATGATGGGCATGTTTCACACCGCGCAGGGTCACACAAGCTGTCCGAGGAGGGGCAGGGCGCAAGGTGGAGCATGGCGGCGATCGACAACTCGATCGGTGGAGTTGGAAACTTCGAGCGGGTGGCTCAAACCGTCCAATGGGCTGTAATCAACAGGGATCCATCCAGACGTGGAGATCGTGTTGATAGCGGCTGGTGGCTGCTGTTCGATAGGGGCCGGTCAGACGTGATGGCCAAGTTCGACGGCGCGGCTGGAAGACGTCGTGGATGACGACGGCTTCGGCTCACGATCAGATTGACAGGAGCTCGATCGTGATCGGGGTGGTCGTTGCGGGCTTAAGGTTGAGCTGCAATGATGGTGACGAAAGTCACGGTGGACTTTGGATGTATTAATGGAGGTGGCTTGTTTGTGGGTCGCGCGGCGACGACGTAAGAAATTCTTGTTGTTGTGTGGTCGGCGGCGGTGGCGACATGGTACCGTGTCTGTATTGCTGAGCAAGGACACATACGTGTCGGTACAGGTGATCCAAGCGCGTGCGGACATTGCACAGTCAGCCAAGTGTGCGGGTGCAGGTGGTGCTACAGAGGCGTACTGGTTCAGGAGTCTGAAGGTGGCAGGAGCAGATATTGCGGCGTCCATACTTTTGCAAATCGAGCTGCATGTTGGATTATTATTTCCTTTCTCTACTCAGTCACGGACTTTGGTACGTATGGTGTTAGTCCATCTGGTGGGCCCATGTTGCACGTTTCCTATGGGGAGTTGGATGCACGGTGATGTGTCCATATTGTTCACGAAAGGAAAAGCAAGGAAGTTCTACGTACTTCCTCCGTCCCCAAAATAGTGTCGCCGTTGGTGTGCGTGCCATAAGTTTGACTCGATTTATAGAAAATACGTGCAATATTTAAGTCTCCAAATAATTTTTATAAAAAACTAGATCTAAATATCTATCTATGGTATTTATATTATAACATAAATTTTAATATATTTTTATATATAATTGGTCGTAGGTTTTTCTCGGGAAGTGAGAAAGACACTCTTTTAGGGACGGAGGGAGTATCTAACAAGGAAACAGAGAAGAGCAGCTGGAGGAGTCCGTCTCGGTTCGGACTTGCTGTTCGTTTTTCCTCCGTATATTAATACACGACAGGCTACTGGAGATTGCAGGAAGAGCAATCGAGCTGTTCGCAGAAACCAGAGCTTTCGCAGGTTGACGGCGAACAGCAGGCGGCGCTCGGACGGGTTGGCATCGTTGTGTGTGACGGCGAGGAAGTCGACGAGGCTTGCGCGGCTGTGCACAAGAGGTGTACGGCGACGGCGGCACGAGGAGTCAGCACATCACACGCAAGAGGTGGGTGCTGCAAGGGCGTGCAATGGCGTTCGTGGTGGGACGCAAGGAAGGAGAAGCACACGGCGTGTAGGAGGTACGCAATCTGTTTCGTACAGTGCACGTGTGTGACTGATTTTCGGCGATCTGTGGCAACAGGCAGATGACGTCGATGGCTTCCAAGTTTGAGGTGGCGAGGTTCGATGGCACCGGAAATTTTGGGTTGTGGCAGACGAGAGTGAAGGACCTGTTGGCTCAACAGGGCATCTCAAGAGTACTCAACGATAAGAAGCCGGCGAAGGTGGAGGATGATAAGTGGGAGGAGATGCAAGCGCAAGCATGTGGAACAATAAGGTTGTGTCTCTCCGATCAGATCATGTACCACGTCATGGATGAAAGCTCGCCTAAAAAGATTTGGGACACGTTGGCCGAGAAGTTTTTGTCCAAGACTTTGATCTAGAAGTTGTACCTGAAGCAGAAGCCGTATAGGCTGAAGATGCAGGAGGGGTCAGATCTTGCTGAGCATGTGAATGTCTTCAATCAATTAATTGCTGATCTTGGAAAGGTCGACGCGAAGATTGATGAGGAAGACAGGGCGATTATTCTTCTGTGTTCGTTGCTGGGATCTTATGATCACTTGGTTACTACTCTGACATATGGCAAGGAGAATGTGAAAGTGGATGATGTTGTTACTGCTTTGCTTTCTCATGAGCAAAGGAGGAAGAGTAATTCACTTGAAGAGTCTCGAGGGAGTGCTTTAGTAGTCAGGGATGATCGCAGTAGTGAAGATAAGAAGGGCAACAAGAAGAAGAAGGGACCGCAGTGCTATAGGTGTAAGGAGTGGGGACATAAGAAGGCTGAGTGTCCGGAACTGAAGAAGGATAGTGGAACCGCAAGTGTGATTGTTACCAGGCAGGATGACTCGGATAGTGAAGGTGATGTTCTCACAGTGCCAAGTGAAAAGTCTTGTGAAGCATGGTTGTTGGATTCAGCTAGTTCGTTTCATGCAACAGCAAAGAAAGAGTGGTTCTTGTCATACGTTGAGGAGGATGGTGGTCTTGTTCACTTGGGAGATGATTCAGGTTACTGTATCATAGGAGTGGGCGACATCAAATTCAAGATGTGTGATGGACAGGAGATACTACTCAAAGGTGTGAAGCATGTGCCGGGGCTACGGAGGAATCTGATTTCGCTTGGAGTCTTGCATGAAGAAGGATGGCTATATCAGGCGGTGCCTGATAAGAAGACCTTGAGAGTCATGCATGGAGGCAAGACGGTCATGGTTGGTGAGAAATCAAATGCACACCAATACAAGCTGAAGGGAAGCGTTGTTGAAGGTGGAGTCATGGATGGTAATGCAACTGTGGCGGTGTTCTATCCGAAGGTCGGTGAGGTGGCAGCGGCCTCATCGGGCTGTTCTAAGTGAGCAGCAAAGAAGACGACTCAAGTCTGGTATACGGAGGTTCGCGCATGGACAGCTCAAGGTGACGAGCATATTCGGCAAGGTGGAGTTTGTTAGATATGTGTCGAATATGTGTACAGTTTGGTTACAGTTGGACTTGAGTTGTAATTTGGTAGGTTATGGATAGAGTCTCGGTCGTACTTTGTATCTCTAGGGCCCATAAATATGAGGGCACTATCGTTGTAACTGTGAGACGACTTGGTAGCTGGTGTGGGCGGCGGCGTGGCCGCAGTGGTGCCCGGATGCCGATGTAGCTGCTGTTATGGGGAGGAGCGCTCGTAGTCATGCCCCGAGGATGTAGGCACATGGCCGAACCTCGTTAAAAAACATCGTGCCTCGGTGTCGTTCTCGTTTCGTATGATCTTGCGATTTGGTTCTGTGATCCTGGGTTACGCTTCCGCGCTTTTATTCTATCAGTTGGATCATGCCTCTCACTCAGGCATTAGAAGAAGAAGGAGATCCATCAGCAGCAGCAGCAGCGCCGACGGGCAGCCTGAATCGGGCCAGCGCACTTGTGCCGTCGAGGCCCTTGTCCTTGTAGTGGCCCAGGAACTCTGCCACCGTGATTCTCCAGCAACGCGGCGGCGGATCGACGGCGGCGATGGACCCATAGGCCCTGGCAGACGCCGCCGTCGCCCTGAAGAAGCAGGCCACCGACACCCGCGCGGCGGCGCCGGCCACCACACGGTGCTCGACGCTCTTGAACCTGTCGTTGGAGACGAGCTATAGCAGGTCGCCGACGTTGACAACGAGCGCCCCATGCACCGGAGACACGTCCACCCAGCGCTCGTCGTCGATGAGCACCTGCAGGCCGCCCACGCCGTCCTGCAGCAGCACCGTCACGAGGCTGGGGTCCGAGTGCCTGCTAGTGCCCAGCGTCAGGCTCGGCTCCGGGCATGCCGGGTAGTAGTGGCAGCCCACCACCGGCCCGCCGCCGCCATCGTCCAGGTAGCCCGGCAGGTACGCGGCGTGGAGGCCCAGGGCCTCCGACAGCAAGCCCAGCAGGCGGGCCCCCAGCTCTCGCACCCGCCTGGCGTTACTCCGGCACGGCGGCCCTGCAGGCGGGCGGGATCTCCTCCTCCGGCGTCAGTGCTGCCATCTCCAGGAAAAGCGTGTCACGCCAGTTGGTGGCCGGTGACTGGAAGAGGTCGAAGTTGCTCTAGTACCTGACCCGCCGCGCCGGGTCCCGGGTGTAGTAGGGCCTCCTCACCTCTGCTGGCTGCTCGTTGAAGCGCCTCACCGACGCTAGCGTCTCGGCGAGGAGGTCGCCGGGCACGCCGTGGTTCACCACCTGGAAGAAGCCGACGGTTTCGGCGGCGGCCCTCACCTGGGCGACCTGGAGGTCGTGCTGCCCGTCGTCTTCTTGGACTTGGAGGTCGATGACAGGGATGGCGTCATCACAGGCACTGGTAGTAGCAGCTGTTTGGTGGTGGGGGTCCGGCGGCGGGTGGTGGAAGATGAGCGGGACGGCGTCGACGCCCACGTCGACGAGGCCCTTGACGCCGGCCTTGGTGTCGTCGAAGGCCTTGAGCTGCCTGAGGCGGTCGGAGGCAGCCATGAATGATTGCTTGATCGATTTGCTGCTTTGGTGTGCGTACGTGGTACTCCTCCCGTTTCAAAATGTAGGTTGTTTGACTTTTTTTGCCTCAAGTTTGACCGCTCGTCTTATTTAAAAAATTTATGCAAATACAATCAAATTTAAGTTAGTTTATAAATTCATTTATTACTAAAGCTAGCTATAACAAAAAAATATAATGTTTTGTAAAATATTTTGAATAAGACGAGCGGTCAAAGTTGAGGTTAAAAAAATCAAACGACCTACATTTTGGAACGGAGGGAGTACATCCATGTATAAAATCAAAGAAAAAAAAACGAAGAAGATAGATTGGTGAATGATTGGCGACGAGGACGGACGACTTGTACATGTTTGCGTCCATGAATCTCGAATGACCCTTGCGTTCATTCATATTGCTTGGACGTGGATCGGAGCAAACCAAAACTCAGTCCACAACCACCGCTAGCAGTAGCAGCTACAACACGAGCCACAGCAGCAATCGAGCACGTGCGGGGTGGTTGGGTAACTAATTCTGCATGCAGCAGCAGCATGCATATGCATGCACCACCCTCATCGCGCCCGCTGCTCCCGCACCGCCGCCGAGGTCCCTGCGGCTCACCTTCTTGGACGCCAAGAGGCTGCACCTTCCGCCCGTGGAGCGCGGCTTCTTGTACCGCCTCTCCCCGGACGCCGACGGCCGACGTGGCCGGCATCCTCTCCGGGGTGGCGTTATTCGCCTTTGTACGTCCGCAGCCACACGATCGAATCTAACAGTCGAGTAGTCGACAATCCCTGTTCTGTTCCCCCTCGTACTTCATTTTTGCACGCGCGTTTTCTCTACCGCGCTATACCAAACTCAAGAGCGCATCGACTGAAATATATGAGCTATTGTTTGAATGGGCTAAAACATGCTCCCTCTATCTTTAAATAACTTTCGTCCTCACTTTTCAAGAAATAATTTTGACTAAATATATAAAAAAACATTAATATTTATAGTACAAAATTAATCTCATTAGATAGATATTTGAATCAAGTTTTTTTAAAAAAAAATTATATAAAGATATAAATGTTATATGTATTTTCTACAAATTTGTGGCATGGACATCGACAACGATAATTTATGGCAAAGGACGCTCAAGGGAGGTGGGAGGGGTGATATACGAATGTGTCTCTAATCACTCTTCCCAAATCACCCCTCCCACCTACCCTAAACGCCCCCTTGGATCAAGATCGTGTAGCTAAGATTGAAGTTTTCATTGTTTCCACAAGGAAGGTAGTTTCCACCTATATGTTGCCGTAGTAGTATACCAAACTCTGTTTTTATTTTAATTGTCGCTGCATAATTCATACGGAGCTCTTCAACTCAAGAAACTAGCCAACCATCGCAGCAGGGTCAGCACCCTCAACATCTGGTCACCACTAGTGCCGGAGCACACCCTGGTCACCACCCTCAACATCTGCGCTGCACGTCGCGTATTGTAACCTGATGTTCGTTCTGAGCTATGGAAGCAAAGGCTGGACGCAATGCTCGTGGCTCATCAGCTCGCTCGTCTCGGTGCTAGCTCAGCTCATTGTCTTTTTATAACGAGTCGAGTCGTCATTTTAGCTCGTTAAAATTAACGATCCGGCTCGAGCTGCTCGTGCCTCGCTCGCAAGCTAAATGAGCTACACCCTAAGCGCAACACCAACAATTGCTCAGATTTGATGTATCAGCCCATCATATCATTCCTACCCTCTTATCGACTATGGTGTGTCCCGTGGGCTGGCTGCAGTGGTGCCCTGTATCCATCCCTTCGTGGACGGCTATAGGGAAAAACCAGCTGGGCTATAGGGAAAACCAGCTGCAGCGGATTTCCTTTGCGACCCCGCTATCCAAGCGGGAGGGCTCGACCCCGCTGTTCCGAGCGGGGGTGGAGGAACCCCGCTACAGCCGACGTGGCGCGGGCCCCACGCCTCAGCTCGCGCTTGCGCGCGTCGTCCCCGACCGCCGAGACCAGAGCTGGAGCTCAGGCTGCTGCCCCGCGCCGGAGATGGAGGCCAAGGACAGCCGAGGACGTGCGTCGTCGCCGCGCAGAGAGAGGAATCGAGAGAGATGGAGAGAAACCGAGAGAGAAAGAGAGAAATCGAACAAGAGGGAGAGATATGGGGATGGGCGCCGACGGCGGAGGATGTCCATGGCACCACCACCACCGCGCGCAGGCCGAATCGAGCAGCAGCAATGGCAAGCAGCTCGATTCCCCCCCACCTGCAGCCATCACCGCCGCCACCTGCAACCATCAACGCCGCACAAATCCACAAATCCGGCGCTCGGAGAGAGAGAGGGGGAGGGAGAGGAAGAACAGGGCAAATCCATGATTCCAACCACGAATCCTTGATTCCAACCACAAATCGACCTCCACGCCATGGATCGAAGCACACAGAGAGAGAAGAGAGAGAGGAAGCGCCGCCTCCGGATGTCGCATCCTCCTCCGCCGTCCGCGAGAGAGGAAGCGTCGTCGGGCTACTCCACGCGGTGGTGGGCTGCTGCTCCTGCTCCACCACCGCCATTGCAGTCACCTCGAACAGGCAGCTGCGGTGAGGCGAGGAAGGGGAGGCAGGCGGATGCGCGCTCCACCTCGTGGTCGCCTCGTCGACAGCAGCAGCTTGAGCGGCAGCAGCTCGCCACGGAAGGGGAGGCGCGGAGGCGGAGAGTGAGCGAGAGAGAGAAGCGGCCGGCGACGTTGGGAGGAGGGCCTCGAGCAGCACCGGCGAGGGAGGCGGCGTGTGGGACAGAGAGAGACGCGGAGGGATCGAGAGAGATCGAGAGGGTGCTGGTTCGGCCGGATAGAAAAAGGAGGTGGAAAAAGAAAAAAGAAAATAAAAAATAAAAGAAAGAAAAGGAGAAGAAAAAAATAAAATAAAAAAGAAAAGGTAGAAAAGGAGAAGAAAAAAAGAAAAAGGAGAAAAGAAGGAAGGAAAAGAATAGGATGAAAAATAAAAAGTGATGAGAGAGAGAGGAGATATATTAGTTGGGATGGTTGAATAAAATATATGATAATTGGGATAGAGGAAGTGTACAGAGCGATGATGGTTGCGGGAGAAGTTGATATAAAGAGAAGAATCTTGATGATCAGGACATAATATTCCTTTTAGAGGAATAAAATAGAGGGATAGCAGTGCGGAGAGCCTTAGCTTAGTCCTCCGCCCTCACCCTGACTTCCCTCGCAAAGCCAATCATCACAGCAGGGTTGTGGATGCGGAGGTCTCGCACAGTCGCGACTTGAGGGTGCCGCAACTCTAGATTCGTCTATTCCTCCCGCTATGTTTCTTTGCTCCGCATGCCCGCTCTGTAAGCTTCTCAATTTTCCATCAACCAGCTGCTTCACATCTGGACTCGGTGAGACTAATACTCACCAGAGCTTGTTGCTGTTACAGCTGGATCAATTCATCTACCTAGCGCCTCTTTTTTTAGACAATCTACCTAGTGCCTCTAATTGCTATGAAATTGAACATTTTGGTTACTTCTTGTGTGGAGCTCGTGAGCTAAAACGAGACACCTCGGGCTTTTCACGAGCCGGGCCAAGCTTGACTTCTAGGGCTTGTTTGGATCTCACCCAAGGTAATCCTGCCAATTTTAGACATACCAATTTTTTGGCTGTAGATTTAGCCGCCCAATGTTTTGGCCAAAGGTTGGGGAAAAAAAAAACTAACCAACAGATGTTCTCGTCAACCGTTGAAGCTAATCCAAACCAAACATAGTGCTCGATGCGGGTTAACACCAATATTTTGGTCAGGCAGCCATCGTTAACGATCCAAACGTGACCGATGACAAAGTCAACCTCCTGCGACGTTTTCCTGCATCCAGCGCAGCGTAGGAGCCTCGACTCTGGAGTGAACGCGTGTCCTTGCACGGATCTTGAGGCACGAGACGCCGGAGTGGATAACGCACGGCAGCCGTCGGTCATCTTCCCCCAAAACCCCAGCCATGCCCGCCCGCACTCGCCTCCCGCCTCCGCCCCCCGCTCCCCACTTCGCCACCGGCGGCGGCCGCGGCGTCGAGTTCCGCCGCAAGCTCCACTTCCTCTCGTCCGAGCTCCGCCTCGACCCGTTCCCTCTCCTCGCCGCCAACCCCGCGCTCCGCTCGGCGCCGCTGCCGCTCCTCCGCGACTCCCTCGACCTCCTCGCCTCCCACGGCCTCTCCTCCCGCGACGCCGCGCGCGTCTTCGCCGCCTTCCCGTCCCTCCTCACCTCCCCGCCCGACGAGCCCCTCCGCTTCCTCTCCGCCGACGCGCCGCTCCCGCCGCCGCTCCTCCGCGCCGCGGTGCTCCGGTCCCCGCGGCTCCTCGCCGCGTCCGTGCCGGACACGCTCCGCCCCGCCCTCCTCTTCCTCCGCCGCCGCGTCGCGCTCCTGCGGGAGCCGCTCCCGCTTGCCGCCGCCCTGGTCCTGGCGTTCTCCGTCGAGCGCACCCTCCTCCCCAAGCTCCTCTTCCTCCGTGACGCCACGGGGCTCCCTGACCCCGCCGTCTGCGCGGTCCTCAGGCGTGCGCCCGCTATCCTCTCCTACGGGATCGAGACTAACCTCACGCCTAAGCTCCAGTTCCTCGCGGAGTGCATGGGGAGGGACCCCGCGGTGGAGCTCACCGAGTTCCCGCACTACTTCGCATTCAGCTTGGAGGGGAGGATCAGGCCAAGGTACGAGGCGTTGAGGGAGAGGGGCATCGAAATGTCACTCAAGGTCATGCTCACAAGCAACGATGACGAATTCAGGGAGCGTCTGATCAATGCTGCATTGTCTGGCCCCAAAGGCGAGGTTGTGAGGTTGCTTTCGGAAGGATTGTGTTCTTGATAACTGCACAATGGATGAACGGTAGTTCTTTGGCGTTGAGGGAGAGGAGCATCGAAATGTCACTCAAGGACATGCTCACAGGCAATGATGACGAGTTCAGGGAGTGGCTGATAAATGCCGAATTGTTCATCGCCAAAGACGAGGTTGTGAGCTTGCATTCAGAAGCATTGTGTGCTTGATAACTGCAAAATGTATGAATGGCAGAATTTGGGTTCAGAGAAACAAGATTACTATATAATATCAACAATGGCACCAGCAGCAGTTTGGTATGTAAATTATGTTTCACGTTTCATTTCAAGCTTAGCCTTGACAATAATGCTGAGATATATCAAGTTCTGAAGTTGATAGGCATGGAAGTGTTGCCTGATTGAACACAGGGTTAAATTAGATGCTGCAGCTAAAGGCCCATCAAGTTCAAAGTTATGATTCCTCTGCATGTTGTGGTTGAAGAATGGGCCTGATGCATGAGTTTTTACCTTGTTGGAGAACAAATGACAGTGATGAACAAGCATGGATCTCCCAGAACATAGGTGCGTGGTAAGTTGGTAACCATACTGATGAGTTGTAATAGTACTTTGCTCCTTTTTTTTTCCTTTTGGTGTATGGAGAGCCATAGATTTAGCAATTGTTATAAGCAACATGTTTGCACACAGTTTGCTATTATGACAAAGGGTTTCCACTGGATGATTTAATTTCGGAATGCTTGATTATGGCTGTCAGAAATTTTGAGACGCACTCACTTGTGGCTTAAGTTCTCAGTTGTTACAGTTGATGTTTACAGTTGTTATGCTCAGAAGACTACCATGCTTAGGATTATCATTGAAGTTTGGTGATAAAATAGGCCCTCAAACTCCAAGTAGTAACTACACCTTGAGTGTTGATATCCCATAGCATTAGAAGCAAGAAAATTTGGCAATGAATTGCTCCTGACTTTTAGTAGCTCAAAGAAAGATGCTCTGGAAGTGAGGATAATAAGCTGAGATGAGGCAAAGTAACTAAATCTGTGTAATTCATTGAATTCATAATTTACAATAGTGTTGGACACCAGAAAATGAGGAAGATGTTAAGACTTCTCTGTTGTTATAAAAAAAATTAGTGAGTGGCCTGATAAGTAAATCAGACTAAATTAAAGCATCAAAATCCCCTATCCATTAGTCAGTACTGCAGCATTGTGCTCGATGTGTCCTTAGGAGCTTCTCCCACAGGCATAACATGTCTCTTGGTTCTTGGTAGTGAGCAACAATGTACCCATCATTGCAACCTTCAATGATTATTCTTTTGTCTGTTTTGTATTTTACTTGTAGTCCATCCTTCTTCAGATCATTGACCCATATGCCCATTGCTACATCTTCTAGCTTGAACATCTGCAAAGAATTATTTGGGTGTGGGTAGCATATGATTTAGCTCCAGAACAAACAGATGACAGGATGCTATACATTAAGTAGAGTTGAAATCATCTGGTATTGCAGGACTAAATGCTGGAGGAAATTGACACTTGCTGTGATATTCAAGCAGAAAATTTTGTGAAACGGCAACCTGAAATGTGTGCAGTTGAGCTTAACTAGGCTTCTTTGCTTATGTTTTCCCTTTTTAACCGGATTACTTTGAATCACTTGTTCATAATCTTATAACTTGAGTTGCTCTTACGTGAGGTAGCTTATGTTTACTAGACAATACCGCTCATTTTGGTATGCAAAGAAGTATGCCTTCATTTTTTTAAAAAAAAAAAATTACTTGAGGGATCTTCAATAAGCTAGTTTCCCATATACTATATTCAAGTCACATTATGTTTGCACTTGAATATACATACCTTTAAATGTCTTGCTTTATACCAAATGTTGATTTTCCTTGCTATGTCTTGGGAGACCACATATCCTGGTCCGTGAGCCCATGGTGGGTATTTCTCTTCAGGCCATTCCTGCGGGACACGGCAGAAATGTTGGCATTTTTGTTTACATTGGAAATGTTTCTGTTACAATAGCAGTAGGTTTCAAATCAACCTGCATAAGTGCCCTAGGGCAACTAGATTATTTCACTTACTCCGAAATTAAGATAAACAAGTATTACAATAATTGTTTTTATTTTTTTTTCAGGGAGTAGCTTTTTATGTGAATAATTTACCTTTTTACTTATGTACCATTTGCTTTCAGGATTTCTGTGGGGACCTGAGTCAGAATTTATGCGACCATAAAGTAGCCCATTGCTGACATTAAGCTGTTTTATTGTGGATTGGATCTCATCTACACGCACAAAAGCATCATCATCTGTTTTCATCACATGCTTGGCTGTTACTGCACTTGTCTGATCAAACAAATCACAGGTAAGCACAATGAAACATGAGATGCAGGGATGGAGAAGTGTAACTTTGTGATGATAATGTTTACCCCATAGATGCAGATTGCTAGTGTCTTCCATGTTATCAGGCTGTAGTAATCAACAAAGGGCAACACCTGGATGTCACCATAAGTTTGCGCCTCATTCCAGAGTTCCTCGTTTACCATGAGGTTCGTATGCTTTTATTAAACAAAATGAGAACGAATCTTAGTCTGATAGATAACTCTTGTTAGTTAACAGTATATTAAACTTAATCTTCTTAGTGTCTTACCAGGCCAACAAAAAAGCGGACTGCTACTGCTCCTTGGCGCACAGTATCATATTGCATCCATGTCCTTCGAATTACCATCCGACGCTTGAAGTTGTTTGCTGTTGAAAAGATGCCAATCAGAAGGTCGACATCTTTGCCATCTGGAATAGGTGATGACTTCAGCATTTCAATATTAGAGTTCTCCAAGTCTTCTGATGTTGGCAAGCCGCTCGCAATCGCACTTACAAGTTTGAAGTCACCACAAATTCTTACTTCAGTAACAAACCAAGGTTCCAAACCCTAGTAACAGAAGTACCAGCTCGTTAGGATTAGTCTTGCATCAGATTTCTTTTTTCGTGATCCACATGTAAGAAATGTTACCGCTCTATATGCGAATGAAGTGATGTGTTTTCCATCAACTGTCATATGGATCCCCTCCGATCCTACACGCAGCGTTGCAATAGCAAGGTATCCCTGTTTAAATGGAAAATATGTGCTTGGTTCTCCATGTTTCTTGGCAGCTGCACGATGTTTTGAGTCCATTATGTCCCTATCTTCTCTGCCCACCACTGGGTTGCATCTCTCCAAATCACCCACTGTAGAGAATGTTTCGTTAGCAGTGTGCAAGGGACAGCATTAGTTCCTGCATGCAATAAAGTAAGTTTGAAGTACCTTTGGTTGCGTTGTTAGAGTTAGTGCCGGGACAGCGATCCTCAACACCCCAGCCATTGGTCTCAGTGAAGGTATTCTGCACTATGACCGGATCTTTAGTAATTTTATCACCATTTAGACGAACATTGTACTGCAATACAGTAGGTTTTTTCTGATTCCCCTGGAAGTTCTGTCCCAACGAGATCAATCCAAAAGTTACCAGAGAGGACTCCAGGAGTGCCTATAAGAGTTATCGAAGAACCTACAATCAGCCCACAAGGTACATCAATTGTGAAACAATCAGTCTCTGACTTGGAAGCATCCATTCTGCGAATCGAGTATGGGCAGAGCCTCTCTTTTTCCCTGTGCTGAGAGCTTGCACTGTGAACTGATGCCGTCAAGTTTTCCCACGCAGTTCTTCCATCGTTGATCGCCTCTCTTGCATGAGGAAGGCCACTGGTGATGTTGGTTAGCTGCTTCATCTGATTCCATGTGTCTAGCCACTGAAACACTTCAGGAGACGAGCTCCTGAAATCGGAGCTGCTTGAATTTGAAGCATTTGATGCTGCTCCTGCTACTTCTGGAATGGTTTCTTGTGCATCCACTGGCCTGTTGAACCATTCGAGGGGATTGGTATGGAAGATTTGATGCTGAGAGATCCCTGAAGCTGGGCTGTTCACTATCAAATACCGCACGATCACCAGCGAGAAGAAGGTGACTGAAACTGTAATTGCGAGCTTATTTGTCATCCACATCTTTGGTTGCCTTTGCCCTGGTGCGGCCATCACACACAACATACCTTGGCTTCAATGGGATATTAGCAGTCCTCTCTAGTTTTCATCCTCCCATTCTAGTCAAGGTCCAGCCCGGATGGCACCTGCTAGTGCAACAGATGTATACTCCTCCAGTTTGATCACTTTCCCTGTCAAAGAATTCAAATGTGCAGTTGACATTTCTGAGCACACCAAGGACAGAAAAACACATATTCAGCTCATAAGTTCCTTTTTTTTGTCCTATCGTCATTCAGTTGACATCTGAGCACACCAAGGTAAGAAAATACGTATGCAGCTAAGTTCCTTTTTTTGGCCTAGCGTTGTTCCGTTGAATGAGCACATAGACAAGGGACGGCTGAGGACTGAAAGCAAAACTTGCCGGGCGTCTCAATATATGGCTGACCATTTCAATAATCAAAACCAGCGGGATGAGCCCAATGTTCACAAGTGGCAGTTTGCAGTAGCTATCAAAAGACATGGTAGAATGCAACACCAGGAAAGGCCAAGTGTGCGCCGTGCCGGACCAGGCGTCCCTGGTCAAGTTCTGCGATTGACTCGGGTGCTTGCAGTCTTCGATCAAACGCGTGGGCGGCAAAATCCTGACTTTTGTCATTTGCAGAAGAAAATGTACTAGTTCAAGACGATTATTCTCAAGCAACGGTATTTCCTGATGTTTTTTCCTTTGTGGCATACATGACTAAATTATAATATTTTTATTCCTTATATTATCAACAAATAAAAACGAAAAAAACGAAAAGCAAAAGGCTATCGATTAAGAGTTTGCAAAAGGCCGCCACCAAAGTTTGGCTACTGATCCCTTCGCAATAAAAAAAAGTTTGATCACTCTGGCAACACATATAGCTCGTGGAGTAACTAGCTACCATCATGCAAGCGTACTATACCGAGCAAACCTCTCGGTTTCCTTGCTGAAAAAAGGAGCAACTGCTGCTTCATGATCATGGCACTAACTTGGACGAACCTAAATCAACAAGAAGGCAAGAATTGCTCCGGACAAGGTCCATGAAAGATTCCTTGCAGAGAGAGAGAGAGAGAGAGAGAGAGAGAGAGAGAGAGAGAGAGATTACCTGGTACTTGGGGAACTTCGGCTATGGAGATGTCAGATGAGCGATCGCAGGGAGAATGCGAGATAAATGAGAGGAGGAAGAGGAGACGAGCGATCGGAGGCGTAGGCGGCATATGCCTCCGGCCGGCCGAGGGTAAAACGGGCGAGAAATACGAGAGTGAACCAGGTGGTCTGGTGCAACCAGCCGGCCGCGCGCAGGCGCAGCCGGACGGGTTTGACGTCGTTGATTCGTTGTAAACTTGTACTATGCTACCAGATCAGATTAACGGTTGTCATGGACTCGGAGCATATGTAAAATCTCCCGTTTTTTCATCCAACTGTTATATGTTGGGAGCAGTCTCTTTCTACCTCCTTTTCCAAACAATGAGGACAAATCCACCACAACTTCTCCCTAAACAGAGGTAGAGTTGAGTAGTAGAAGAGTAAAGCGCAGTTGCCAAGAAAAATGAGATGAGCTTTTGTCCAAGTCCATCATCCTGTAGCACCTAGTTGGAAGAAGGCACAAAGTAGAACACAAAACTCCCGTGGTTTCAAATGGGGACTATCAGATGACCTGAACTTAAAATGCTTGCTCCAAATTAACCTCCTAACTGTGGTGTCACTCTTGTTGGGATTTCGTGAGTAAGCACCAACCAGGCCTATCATTTCGTACAGAAAACTAGGTTCCTAATAACGTTCTTATACGCACAAGGATAACCTAGCTTTGGACTAAACTCTTACTGAAAATTGCCTATATCAGTGGGTCAAGTGAAGCCCAAACTAGTATATAAATATTAACTTTAAATTTTAATTCAGCAAGCATAAGTCAAATATTTACCTTCAGTCAAAGTTACTTGAGTGTGTACCTCGTCGAACCATGCATTATGTCGACAGGCCACCTAACATATGTATCATTGTTTGCATTAAAACAAGTAAAAAAATTACATAAAATGAATCATAACTGCTAGTAGGTACAAAATTGCAGTGTTTGAGTGACTTTATAAATTACAAAATAACTATATAAAAGGAATAAAAAATAGAGGCGGGGAGGGGGAGCATAACAGAATGCAAACACCAAAGCACACAAAGTGGTCCAAAACTGAAAACTGAAGCCCAAGAACGAAAGCAACCCATCAACCAAATCCGGGCCAGTTTCCGGATACAAACATAAATGACCATGTATGTAGCTTACATGACTTCGGTTACGTTAATTTTGTTTGTGCTCACTAGAAAACTAACTCAGCATTCGTCGATGGCGTTAATACAGTCACAAACTAGGCAGGTGAACAACGAAATAGCACGGGCAGCTAGCTTTTTCTTACTAAATATTAGTAAATAATTTATGTGTTATCCATTTCCTATCATGATATTATATGTTATTTACAGTATACATAATTTGTAAATGCTCTAGATGTAGTTATTTATTAATTATATTTTGTATATAATCTCTAACTATTTCTCTACCTAAGTTATTTACATTATATTTTGTAAAGATTCTCAATTTGTTTCCAAAATTATTTAAATTATATCTTATATATACTCTCAATTTGCTTCCCAGACTATTCGAATTATATTTGGTCTAAACTCCATATTATTTAACTATTCATATCCAATCATCCATAATTTAACTACTTTATATTTTAAATGAAGCTATATATTGATTGTTTTCAATATGGATTCTCGGTCCACTACTGTTTTTTATTAATTATGAATTTATCTACTTATTATGTAAGCTATGTATACTATTTGGTCAACATCTAATTTTATCTTTTTAATTTTGAGTTTAGCTATTTGTGAATTTATTTGGGTATGGACTCTTGGAGTTATCGTACTTGGATCATTATAAACTCTAGTGAATTTTTTCAACTTAACATATGACTTTTTCTCTATCGGCAAACATGGTGGCTTCTATAATATAATTTGTATTTTGTTTCTAACTAAATATAATAAAAATTTAAAAGTTACTTTTTAGTTCCAATTTAGATATTTATTAACCATATTTGACATGGATTTTATATTTAAATATTTTCTTCTCCGTTTGTACAAAAATAATAGGCTAGTTCATTTTTTAAGAGAAATTGAGTTTATATATATTTATTTGTCGTACTAGAGATGGCCCGATTAGGTATATTTGTTAGTATAATTGTAATAGATCATTTTGCCTGCTTTATTGTTAGATCATCATATTATAGTCATATAAGATGAACTCTATCTATGATTAAGATGGTATTTATTATTGGTATTGGAAAGAGTTTTTATCATATAAGAGATGAAATTTATCTATGACTAAGACAGTATATTTGTTATTCATGTTGGATAAGAATTCTTTATTTGATTGACATTGTATGTTTATTAATCGTGTTGGGCTGGTATAAACAATTAGATCTGCATTAAATCCAACGGTCTAAATTATTCACTTTTTTCTAATTAACGTGGGAATTTGTTTGGTTCTCAGCGAATGTGGTAGCTTCTTTTGCATCTACTATATGTACGATAGATAGACTCAATCATCTCTTACTGTCTTACCGCACTCGATCATATGCCACAGACCGCACGTCCAACTTTGACTGTATAGCTCATCCTACACTTTTTTTTTCACTAGGCAAGCTTGCAGAGTCATGGCTCAATGTCTATCGGCTTCGGCTCTCGGGCGTTTAGGCAATAACATTCACAACGGGGCCTACTGTATGTCTGCATTGCAGGCAACTTTCTTTTGAAAGAAAGTGGAACTTCTATCGAATATCGGTCGTCTTGCACTCTTGCGTTGCCGCCATGGCGAATCCGAGCGGCATGGGCTCGTGCAAGGCATATCTTGATGGGCCTCATGCACGCCGGGGATGGGCTGGCCTCATAGTAGCAGATTCTTTCTTTTCTTCGTTTCATGCCTTTTCTTTTTTTCTTCTTCTGTTACCAATCTAATCTATCGTGCGGCCTGCAGAAAAGAGAGAAAAGAAGTCAAAAAGGCGTATCGGCAGGGGGCCATCGCAGGCGCATTCGCTGGAGCCCATTTAGCTAACGGCCGTTAAATAAAGAACAGCGTCGATTGGTAGGTGAAATGGAGAGTCCAGCCGTCCAGGCACCGATCTCCACCCTAATTGGTGATAGCTAAAAAAACTTAATTGAACTGATTGAGCTGTCGACCAACCCTCGGGCCAGTCTGGCATTAAATTATATGACACATGAGCAAAATTGGTTATGTGGTACGGCAATTACGAAGAAAGAGAAGAAGCATGACACTCATCATATACAGCTACCAAGACATGAAACTTGCATCGAGAGCAATTTATTTCATCCTAGACACATTTATCTATACACAATGCAAGAATTAATGCTGCAGTTTGCATATGAAATTGTGCCATGAAACTATACACTGAGAGAGAGAGTTTCATCCTATGATAAATGTGACGTGGCAGTCTTGGTAACTGTGCGATGAAACTATGCATTGAGACTGGCCTCAGACTAATCGGTCGCACATCATTTTCTGAGTATTGCATCCCAGTACTTTTTTGAACGAAAAAATATATAGTATAATATATAGTATATTCAAACCTTTGCATTGGCAATTTATTATTAAAGCATGCCAGTCATTACTATGATAAGAATAAAGAAGCAACAACAGTCCACACCTAACGACTATAAAGTCTGGGACTATGAGATCCTTGTTGTTCTCAGGAAGCTGCCGAGTCTCACATATAGCTGGATTGGACAGGGCAATCTTATTATAAGCCATAGCTGTAATTACCGATCAATGAAATTATAAATGTACAGGTGTAATTAAAAGATTAGGAGCATGCCATCTTTAATCTACAACCATAATGCCGAGTTGCTAAAGCCTACTAGAGTGTTACTTAGTACTTTTCTTCAACTAATGATGCGCGAAAAGCTTATTTGATTGGACTCGCATGCTGGGCTTGGCCTTACAACTTACAAATGCATCAACGGGCACTTGCTTAAGGACCATTGGTGGCCTGCGAGGTACACTACCCTCTTAGTTTTTGTCTAGAAACAAGAAGCCCACTACCCTCTTAGTTTTTGTCTAGAAACAAGAAGCCCATAGCCATCAACTAGGGAACAAATCAGTCCGACATCCTTTGCTAGCACTTGCAACTTCGTCTCGTCCTCACGATTTTATCTTCATGAGACGTCGTTGGTCCCAGTGGTGGAGGCTGGTGCATCAGACGCCAACAGCCAACCCTAACCCAAAGCCTAGAGGTCCCTAGTGACCCCGTTCCAGCAGGCTTCTCATCCGACTTCTCTCCTAGAGTCTCCACGCGTGTCAGCAAGAGGATTGAAAAGAGGCCGGCGTCAGCTCCGTCATGCCATCACTGGTCGGTCAGAAGGATGGTAGCCAAGCAAGATCCACAGGGTCGCCAAATTTTGGTTTGAGGGCTCGTTTTGGTTTTCGCCAGACAGCTGCGCCAACGAAAGGCTCGCCAATTTTTGGCGAAGGGTTTCGCCGCCGGCGACTCACCCGCAGTTGGCATCAAAATTTAACTGACATCTCTTCTACGGCAAGGGCACGCTAAACTTTGGCCACTATCCAAACAGGCAACGCCTATGCGGTCAAGGACCAAAGTTTTGGTAGGATGCATGAGGGCAGCAAACCAAACGAGCTCTTAGTGTTGACCAAAAAGTTTTAGTCTAGTAAACACATGGGGATAGTAGAAAATTGAGAACAAGAATCAAGAGCATGCTTGCTTTGGTACATGGGGAAGTTGTTAGGCTATGGCAGAACTCCCATCATTCAAATTCAATCACATAGGGTCGGTCAGGTCTCTTAGCTTAAAATTTGTCCACTCAGATTTATGTTTGACTCAAGACAGACATAAATCAACTAGAAAATGTAACTAAAAATCTAGAGGGACTAGTTTATTCAATATTAAAAGGTGTGCATATCAAATAAATACTTTATGCACATCTTATGACATCACACACATGACAAATGGATGAACAACCATCTGCAGAAAAAGACAAAATAAATCATTGTATCAATTGTGCCTAATATCCGTGAACCATCGCACACAACATCAACTTTTGCTGATTCAAGCTTGTTATCCTAGAATGGTAGTGATAATCCCTGGACCCTGGGTGACTAACAATCCTTTCAAAATTGAAACCACGGGACAGCAGTTATCCCTTTTTCTAGAACAATACTGGAAGGTCTGCAACAAGCACTTCGGCCTTTCAGCTGACCCGATCGCATCGCTGGACGGGGGACATTTGCTGTGGGCAGTTAGCAAATACCACCCGCCTCGCCGTCCGGAATCTATTAATGGATTCTGGATAATGTCCAAGCTGATGGCGAATCCGAAATTCCGTTTTCCACAGAGAGGCCAGCGATCTACACCTGACACACTGTCACGCGGGCCCCATTTCCGTGGGAGCCACAGGTCAGCTGGTTAATTCGCACGACGGTTGGGGTGCGTTTGGCCCCATTCACAAGAGAAAACGACGTCCAGCAGGCGAGCTGACGGCTCCGTCACGGCGATCAGCCGAGCAGTCACGCGGCGAGCGATAAAAAAGCAGCGAGGCCACCGCGCGAGACGAACGCGAAGGGGAAAACAAGAAGCAGGTTTTTTTTTTCGAGATATTTCGCAAGAGGAGGAGAGTGCCTGCCTGCCTCGCAGGCTCGCAGCTCATTCGCCGAGGTAAAAAGGCCCTGCCTTTCCTCTCCCATTTCCCCATCTCTAGCCGCCGGTAATCGTTTCCAGCCTTTGCGTTTCGTGGGGTTCCCCGAGGCGAGGGCTTCGATTCGACCCCAGGAATCGAGCAAATCCGCTTGGATTGGACCTCGGCTCATGTGCCTGGAACGAAATTTCTAGGGTTTTAGCGTCAGATGTCCCCTTCTAATCTTTTTGATGTTTGGAGCGAATTCGACTAGTTTTGATCATTCTGATGGCTTGTTTTTATTGCAGAGCACGAGATCCTCCAGAGTTTTGAGTATTTTGCTGTCAAAATTGGTGGGTGATTTGCTCGCATGGGGGATCATGTCGCGGTGGATGTTGGGGAGCTCGTGGCATCCGGAGCCGGCGAGCCAACCGGGTTGGTGCCCGGCGGCAAGGAGGAAGCCGAGGCGCTGATTGGGATGGTGGAGTGCCGCATTTGCCAGGAGGAGGACCTGGCCAAGAACCTCGAGAGCCCCTGCGCTTGCAGCGGTAGCCTCAAGGTCCGCGATCCCCTTATTTGTCTTGAAACGAGAAGCTCTGGGTCCATTGCACTTTATGCTGTTTGCCTCTGATTCGTACTACTGTATTATTCTTCAGAAATACCGAATTCGAAACTCTCTAATTTATGTGGATCCCAAGCATTAGCTAACCAAAATACAACTCTGAGACTTAGTTTTTAACTTTAATATATCTGGATTGCAAGCATTATCTAGCCAAAATACATCATTGAGGCTTAGGCCTGAACCTTTGTTGGGTCAATTAGCATGGCAGTTGGAACACATCCTGTTTGGTGCCTCATCTGGTATGCATAAGCTGTTTCTTGGGGCTCTCCGGTGTCATCTTGTTTGCTGCTATGACACTTGATATTTTCATGAAAAAAGTAGTTCCTTAGCATGAGTGGATAATAAGATGCTTGGTTTAATCATCATTGTTGCTTAAAGAGGTGGACATCCTTTTCTCTTGTTGTTACCTACTTTATGCAAGCTTAACAAACAAGTCACAGGAGTGTTGTATCTTGTGCGGGTTGCCTTCTTCTGAAGACTTCAGTCATTGTCATTATTTGCAAGTGGTCTAACGGCTTACTAGAATGCACTTTAGCATTTTATATGTGCAAACTGCAAAGCAGTATAAAAATGTGTTTGCTAAATTTTGCTATATCTATTTATTCTAATAGCATTTTGTCTGTGCTAATGAATGCATAGACGTTTGCTAACTTTTGTTATACCGCATTTCTTTGAACAGTATGCTCACAGGGAGTGTGTGCAACGTTGGTGCAATGAGAAAGGAGATATAACATGTGAAATCTGCCATGAGGTAAACAGTTGTTTTTTCGTCAGCTACGTCTGCTTTGTTATTCATGTATTAAACATTCTTTTTTTGAGCCCGTCTAGCATTAATGCATGGTAGTACTATGTTTTCAGCTACTGTTTAAACATAGGATTTTTTTCAAGTACTAGGGCTCACCATAAGCAAAAGAGGATCATGCGCCTACATGATAACTGAGGCTAAACTTTGTTTAGTTGAAAGGATTTTGGATTATAATGATTCCTTGAATTCTGAGCCTTGTAACTCAGGTTTTCACCTTTTGACAACTCTGTAGTATGTTTGCCTTTGAAGAAGCATGTATATATTTCTTGTTGATTTGACTGTAAACTTTGTTGCTGTAAATCAGATTATGAGTTTTATTCTCTGTTGTTCAGTCATACAAGCCTGGTTACATTGCTCCACCCCAGGTGCATCATGATGAAACTACCATCGAGATAAGGTTTGTTATCTTCGTTCATGAAGCTTATCTTTTTTCCCCTCTATTCTGGTGTTTTCTGTGAATGGGTATTTTGTATGATTAATAAAAAAGGCTCTGTTTTTTATACATCCTCGTGTGTTCATATTTTTAGTGGTGGAGATTGGACCATCTCTGGCACCCATTTGGATCTGCATGATCCTAGAATCTTGGCCATGGCTGCTGCTCAACACAGTTTACTTGAAGATGAGTATGATGAATATACTGCAACGAACAACAATGCTGCTGCGTTTTGTCGATCAATATTTCTAATTGTAAGTTTTGCAGTTTTTATTCTAGAAAGATAGACACTTTTAACTTCTATTATTTTGAAGTCATAAGGATTCTATAAAAAGATCAAACAACTCTTCAATTCAATTGCCCTTCACCTGAACTTACCTTTTCACCTCAAACATCTCTAGTTCATGCTGCTTATTTCTTTGTGAAACTTAGATCTTGGCTCTCTTTGCTTCTTTTAAATTATTACTACAGGTCAAATATTTTTTCTCTATTTTTTTTCTGTTTACCTAATTTTACCATGTAATGTCAAGTGATATCTATCTGCCCTCACTGTTTTATTCAGTTGATGGCTCTGCTGCTCCTGAGGCATACGCTGACCATTACTAATAGTGACGATGAAGATGATGCATCTGCTATCTTCTCGGTTAGTGATTATGGACTGTTATCTCTCTCTCTCTGCTGCTCCTTACTGTAAATTTGATGTGCTGTTGATCTTGGACAGCTATTTCTTCTGAGAGCTGCTGGATTTTTGCTGCCTTGCTACATTATGGCTTGGGCTATTAGTATCATGCAGCGTCAAAGACAAAGACAGGTTGGCACTGACGGAAATGTTTTGCCTTTCTTATCCTTATAATTTTGATTATGAGGATAAAACTTCCATAATTATTCATACCTAGCATGACATAAACAAATATGCAAACAGAGATTGAGCAATCTAATGTTTTTCCCCTTTGTTTGCACACATACCCTTGTTTGAACTGGGGATTTGGGAACTTGGGATGGCTGAAAGTGCCCTTTCTGGCCAAACAAGACATTACTATGTCAGGAATGTTACTCATTCCTTATCTGGTTCAACTTTCGGATGTTTAGTATCCATTGATTCTGTGGGTTGGACTACCACAGTTTTATTCTATTGGCGAACAAATTTTATCATGTTCTTGTAAGCATGTTCTACTAGGCTGTATCTCCATCCTGTTAATCTTCTTATGAACAGTTCATTTTGTTCTTTCAATGCATCAGGAAGAAGCAATGCTATTACCAACGGAAGTGGCGATCATTCTGCATCGGAATGGAAGAACAATGCAATTTGCGGTAGCACCACCAGAATCTCCGACCTCCCCTCAGCCCGAACCAAGCCAATAGAATAATCAGCAACGGGCCCCTCGCGGGAGTGCTTACCAGATGCATCTCAGCATCGGTGGTTCAAGGTGGAATTCCAGCAGATTCTGTAGGCTGTTGCCTCAGGCACGTATAATGGCCATGATGCACCAAAAATGTTGTGCCCTTCTTCTGATTATGTTACCTTCAGAGTTGAGATTCAATGCTTCTTTGACAGGCTCTCAGCGTCTTCTGTACATAAAGGGTTTTTTCTTTAATAAGTGAGTATAATTTAAATCAACAGAAAGTTGAGTTTCTGCAATGGGACAGGTTTGCTGCCAAGTAGCTTCTCTTGTCTAACAAATTTTGACGCTACGGTTGTGCTGTAACCTTAAATTTCGGATGCCGGCCCACTGACAAGTATATCGCCCTATGCATGCTTGAGATGCTTCCCATAGGGGTCCAAAGGATTTTAAAATCCCATCATATCACGGGCAGATGATAAGTAGGGGAAAAAACTTTCAAATGCTGCATAAGATTAAGTTTGGTTAGGTGTGAAATTGAATGTTGTGACTTGTGAGATGACTGTTTGAAATCTGTCGGCTGGTCGCCTGTGTTTGTATCTCAGAAATCTCACGATTTAGTTGCATAAACTTGTTCAGTATCTTCGAGTTAAATACTCTTGTATGGTTGAAACGGTTCGATGCTTACTTTGATTATCCTACAGCTCTTCCACCGGGTAGTGCATCAAACGCTTCTGGGAAGTGAAAAGGGAACAGCTAGACAACAGAATTCTGATCCAAAACCAAGAAAGGAACGAAGAACTTTCAGGTCATCGAATCAAAACAAGAAATTTTAGGTCATCAAACCAACACCCATGGATGACGGTAACAATCACCATCTCACATCGCATCTGTGGCGTTGTGGTTCCACCAAACAGAAACACCATCTGATTGCGGTCCCGCGTGACATAAAAAACTCCTATGAGGTTCAATAACATTTTGTAAGTGGTTACCAGTAACATCCCAGCAAATGAAATTGCGAGAATCAAGTCATTTCTGTGTAAGGAAGATATTAGTTATAAATTTTGTCAATCACTTCGAATATAACGTCAAGATGGCCGAGTTGGTCTAAGGCGCCAGTTTCAGGTACTGGTCCGAAAGGGCATGGGTTCGAATCCCATTCTTGACAAAAAAAAATGTATTTGAACTTTTTTTTTCTTTTGTCACTTGAGGCCAAAATCATTTTCTTTTTGCCCCAGGTAACTTCCAAGGCTCCAACCACAGTTACGAACGACTCGAACGAGCAAATCAACGAAAGGTTGCATCATAGCTTGTCAAA
The DNA here is from genome assembly GCA_015342445.1 of Digitaria exilis. Taxonomy (NCBI): domain Eukaryota; kingdom Viridiplantae; phylum Streptophyta; class Magnoliopsida; order Poales; family Poaceae; genus Digitaria; species Digitaria exilis. The sequence continues at coordinate 1,237,230 of JACEFO010002629.1, forward strand.
CTTGAACATCTTGCTAATTTGCAGCATCTTTGCTATGGTGTAACTTATAATATATTAATGACATGAAAACAACCTCACCCCGTGAGCGTGAGTGACCAACTGTGTCGGTCCTTTGTTTTTTTCCTCGTCAGAGGTGAACAAAGATGATCACTAGGCTAGGAGGACCGACACATCATGTGTTAGGGATATACGGTGTCGTGGTTTAACATATCTTCCTTCTCGCAAAACAAAAAGAAAAACATTTTTATTGAGTTACATAACATCTTGCCTTTAATTGCCACGAGACCTCTCTCCCCTCGCAAAACATCCATGTACAATTGTCTCTATAGCTAAATCTGTTATTTCAGAGAAATCATTATAATTGCTATGTGGGCTTTGTGGGTTCATCGAAATAGCAATGTCTTTGATGGTGCAAGTCTTCTGCTTCATGGAGAAGATGTTTTATGGAGGAGATGAATGCAGTCACCCTGAGGATTAAGCCACTTTTGAAGGATAAAATCAATCTTTGCTTGAGTAGTCTTTCGTAGCTCTTGTCTTTTATTCTTTAAGCATGATGCCTTGTAAAATATACATATTCATTCTTTCATACATAAAAAATAGGTAGGCCTCCCCTGCCAATTCCAAAAAAAAAATCATATATCTAATACCCTCATTAGTAAATTTCCACATGCATCTAGTGAGCCAGGCTCGCTAGAAACAGACTTAATCTATGTTTCTCGAGAGCCATACTCGCCAGTGCATTTTGTATTTGCGGAGCCAAACTTTAGATTACGTGAAGGAAACCAAACTGTATCGTGCAAGCATCCAAATAGCCTCGAAGAAAGCAAGAAGCCAAGCTAAAAGCAAACCCCAGAGGAAGCTGGCGAGGCGCGCGATGCGGTCCCCGGTGGTGGCGAGGTAGATAGATCAGGCCGGGCTGGGCGACAAAGTCCACAATGATGAGAAATAAGATCGCACGTATGACGCAAGCGTCGGCCACGACCTACCGTCCACCTACAACCTCGTGTTACTCGATATCGCCATCCGTGGCCACTTCGTCAAGTCCATTCGCTGCAAGCACGATAAGGGGCTCATCGTCGGGTCTACTTCAAGTGTGCCGGTGAGTCCATCGACCTCAAGGTAATCACGCCCCCCTCCCTGACTTGTTTCATATGGACAAGAAAAATCTTGGATTCGAATCCTTACCGGACACCCCCATATGTTGTATCATAGGTATGGTGCATTCTATCTATTTGATCTTCTTGTCTCTTTCCTTACCCCTACAAGGTGTGTGCTGCCTAGGAATTATGCCACCATGATGTGGGCATGACTGATTTGAACATCTACTCCTGTTATTGGCATGAAGAAACTAATGTATGAAGAGAAAAAAAATCCTAGCCATCTGCTAGCTCATAAGCTCGTATTAAGATGTCATATTTTCCCTTTTGTTTTCTAGTTATATATGTTTTACACTAAATTCAGATTGCAAGCATGTAATGGGCGAAGTGGGTCCAATGAAGATGGTCAAAAGAACCAAAGAGGCGTAGAGTAGAAAATTCTTTCTCATAAAAGCATGCTAAGTGGGCTAGGATTCTAGCAGTTTGGCTACCGAGGGTCTATCTTGTATTGGGCATTTTAGTTATTGATGTTTGCACTCTGCACGTAGGGTAGTGTAAAATCAGTATCAGACGCGTGCATGCTATGACAGGTACAACATGCAGCCTTTGTCGTGACGTGTCGGAGCATACAACGAAGGATGGAATCAAGAGACAAGTGGGCCAAGGTTTTTGGTTTGTGCTATGTCAGAAATAGAGAAGTAAAAGGTAGCATTTAGAGGTCAGTGGTGTGAGACAAGAAGGGAGTAGATGAGGACTCTACCGCGAGGTGGCATAAGACTTAATTAGTTCATTAGTGATGACAAGCAACCATAGATGGAGCGTAGGCAATAGAATTGAGTGGTACAATGTAGGGGCAAGGTTGCACGATGAGGTGATAGGAAAGGGAAATGATTAATGAGTGATATTACAGTTTTATCTTTTTTTTCTGAACGAACGGTACGAGATTGTGTCTATTTCATTGATAGAGAGACATTACAACATTATCATTAGATGGAGGAAAAAACGAATGAAAAAGATAGGAGAAGGTAGGGAAAATGGAGGAAGATGAAGGCAACACCGTCATGTTTAGTCTAGCCGTCATGTATGTTCTGGATAGATAACTCATAATCCATACAAAATTTTATTTATACTTTTACATTAATTAATATATAATGCTAGTTTACTTAATTTTTGTCCTTGGATGACCATGTTTGGAAGCATAGTACAGTAACATAGTCTAAATATGGTATGAAATGCCAAACTGAGTGTCCAATTGGCCCGTTCCTACACCGTCTGCGCATCAGCCGAACTTCACCAAAACCAGCACAGTAGCACACGCAGCGCCTCACCCCCGATCCTTAGGGTTAGGGTTTTAGAAAACCCACTCCGCGTGGACCGTTCCGCACGGATCGAACGGCCCGGCCCACCCCAAGCCGACCCAACTCTTCACGGCGCGAATCTCAGCGCTGCCCTCTATAATATGGCTCGCGCGGGCACCGCGGCCTTCTCCCCAGCTCCGCCTCCCCTCTGCTACCGGCAACCTCCCTCTCCCTCCTCTCCCGGCTCGCGCAGGCAGGCGATACAGCGAGGGCTAAAACCCTAGCGCGAGGAGGCGTAGGCAGGCTAGCGGCTTCGCGATGACGGCGCCGGCGGACAAGGGCAAGAAGGCCAAGACCGAGGCCGACGGCGGCGAGGAGAACGAGCAGATCGACGGCGCCCTCGTCCTCTCCATCGAGAAGCTCCAGGAGATCCAGGACGAGCTCGAGAAGGTGAGCTGTAAGCCTATTATGCCGCTCTCTCGGCTATTTTTGGGCTTTCTTTGTTGCTGGGGGTGGTCCATGCCGTCGGATTTGGGTTGAGTAGGAGCGCGTCGGATTTGGGTTGAGTAGGAGCGCGTCGGATTTGGGTTGAGTAGGAGCGTGGGTTGAGTCGAATTTAGGATGAAACGCGTGGTTGCGGTATATTAATTCTCCGGTAACTGGTCCATAGAATATTCTATTACAGACTACGTAAACAAATTATACCATTTGAACCATTGGATGGTAATTGCAAGTGTGTTAACCTTCAGCCTGAGCACAGTAGGCTCATGCTGTAGAATAATACATGAATTGGCTTGTTGTGACTGTGCTAACAACTATGGCATGGGTTGCTAACTTGCATTTGAATGTTTGTGCTACTTCCATTACCAAAATTAGACACCTCAAATCGTGTAATACGATCCCGTTCAAAAACTGTGACTACTGTTTATATGTTGATTTCATGCCCCAATAGAGTAAACTTGCTTCCTAAATACGGCTCCACATGCTGAAACACAGTTATCTTTTAGACAAGTCAGAGATCAGTGGTTTCAAATATATATTATTTACAATTAAAATTTCATAACGGACAAATAACACTGTCATGCTTATGCTACATTGCTACGTTTGTTCATTGCTGACAGGTAAATGAGGAAGCGAGTGACAAGGTTATGGAGGTGGAGCAGAAGTACAGTGAGATTCGCAGACCTGTCTATCTCAAGAGGGGTGACATTATCAAGACAATTCCAGACTTCTGGCTGACTGCGGTTCGTAGGATACTTTTTGCTATACAATTTTGTTTTTATGATGTGTGTACATACATAATTCTAATCCACTGTGGGATGTGCTGTTGCTCTCCAGTTTATGAGCCATCCTCTACTCAGCGAGCTTCTGACTGAAGAAGATCAGAAGGTATTTTTGTACCCTATTCCAATAAATTTTCCCGCATTCCTTCAAATTCTTATGAATGTTGATTGGAAGTGGAAGGAGTTTTTGAATATGTGGGGTGCTTATTGATGGATCAATGTAAATAGAATTCTCATATGATCTTTCTTTGCAGATGTTCAAGTACCTGGATTCTGTTGACGTAGATGATTCTGATGTCAAGGCAGGATACTCCATTCATCTCGTAAGTACAATTTCCAGCCGTTGATTATAAGTATTTACAAAGCTACTATTGTATTTACTTGTTCAATTTTGTACTGGCAGAACTTCTCTGAGAATCCGTACTTTGAAGACACAAAGCTTACGAAGGCCTATGCCTTCGCTGATGATGGAACAACCACAATAAAAGCTTCTCAGATTAAGTGGAAGGAAGGAATGGTACTGTTGTATTCCCAAACAACAGATTCTCATAATACTTGTTTTGGATGGAGGAAATCTAATGCTTTTTCAATAATATGTGAAGGGACCTGCAAACGGAAATGGTATTAACAAGAAAGGTGCCAAGCGGCCACTAGTAGAGGAAAGGTTGGTTGTTCATATTGCTTCTATTACCTTTGGTATAAATATGCAATTAGCATGTGCATTCTTTTGATTTGCCCTTTTCCATCTTGACTGTCAACTTAAGATGCTATCTTTCTTATCTATAGTCTCCTGATGCTAATTTATTGGATGTATGTATACGCCGTGGATACAGTGTAATTAACTATGCGGTGGCATATATATAGTCTAATCACAAATAATTTATTTATGCACTATATGTTTTCTGTTTATGTTATTTGTGTAAACCTCTTACTACATGATGATGCATTAGCAAAGTATCATTGGCTTAACTAAGTTCAGCGGTGCATTACAAAGGGCATTACTGTTGAACTTGTTATTTGCTATGTCACATATAGCTGCATTTATGTAGACGTATTCCTCTTGTCCAAGGTCACTAGCATTCAAATACTCCTGGCATAGAAATGTCCTTTTGGACGATGCACAATCAATTTTGACGAACTTGCGTTAAAACACACAAGACTTAATCTGGAAGTAATACAACTAAAATAACCTGAAGTAATGCAACTAAACGAGTAGGTTTCTCATAAGATGTGTGCTTCCATTCTACTGTGTTGTTTTAACTGTTACCAACACTGACATAATGAGTTTAAAGGTTCTTAAGTCGGTTAGACGATGTGCTGACTTGTTTTAGCCTTGTCTTGTAGCGGTAGGCAATGCCTAGTTAAACCTGGTTCCTGAGCCCATAAGCGACATAAGAGTCATGACATCTGAAAACCCTGACATGTCCAGATTTTCATAGATTTATATTACTGTTTAACACTTGGTCTTAATCTCATCTCGTCGCATGCCTGCAATCATATTTTCTTTTTGATATTCATGCTTGCAGTCTTGTTTGTGTCTTTGTTCTAGCGACCCCTACTTAGTAGTTTCTATATAAGTTTCATAAATGCAATGTTATTCTGATCATCAGTATTTTATTTTAAGCCCTTTGGTCATATTGGAACTAAAAAATGCTTCCTTTTTGTTTCTCTTTCCAGTTTTTTCACCTGGTTTGGTGATACAGAGATAAAGTGTCTTGCTGATGGTGTGCAAGATGAGGTAGATACTCGTGCAACTCGTCTTGATAATGGCGTTCACATTCACTGAAACTAGTTCAAATCATACAGACTATTGTTTCGTTCACCAATCGAATTTATTTTTCCAGATCCATTTTGTACAAACTTAGAATACTAAGCAGATTTATGTTTGTTTTTTCAATTTCTGTTTCTTTAGTTCAGGTTATCTGAGTAATTAGTTGCTTAGCTGATTTGTGGAAGACCAGAAGTTGCATAATTTTTTTTTATTCCTTGTGTGAGTTTTCTAAGACTTTAAACTGTACAGGTGGCTGAGATCATCAAGGAAGACCTGTGGCCCAATCCTTTGAAATACTTCAACAATGTCAGTTTTTCTGTCACTGCACTGTTAAATTCATCCTAAGCCAATTTTACCTGGTTCTTAATTTTTTTTTATCGCAGGAGGTTGAAGACGAATTCGAAGGAGACGAAGAAGATGATGATGATGTAAGCTTATAATCTTGTTTGCAGTTTTTTCTCTCAAGATTTTAAACAGCAACGTAGTGCTTGTTTACCCCTGAATCTAATAACTCGCATGAGCATCCAAGACTATATAAAGTAGTTTGTGTTGAAGCGCATACTGTCTCAATGTTTCTTTGTTTTGTTGACAAAACTTTTCATCTTTTGATGGCATCTTGTGGTTTGCAGTTGGACGGTGAGGATGGGGAGGACGACGACGAGGAGAACTGAACCCTTGGAGTTGGATCTGGATGGGCTCCAAAATCAGTATGTCAGCTGTTGGTGGGGGGACTGGCTGGCTCTGAAGGGCAGAATTATGTGACCCTTTTGTGAGATTTTTTTTTTGGTTGTTTGACCTAGCTGGAACTCAATGTAGGGAACTGTTTAATGCCTTATGAAGTCAACCAACTTGAAAGGAGACCTCTATATCATAATCTGAGTATATCTATGAAGACAATTTGACCTGCTGATGCTGCGGTCTTGGTTCGCTTTTGTTCCCTTTGTACCCGTGCTTTGGTTTCGGCCTCTGTTCAGTGTTCGTGATGTGTTGCATTGGCATGTATTCACCGTTAAGCCGTACTCCCTCCGTCCCAAATTGTAAGTCATTCCAAGATTCTTGGAGAGTCAAACTATTTCAAGTTTGACCAAATTTATATAACAAAGTGCTAAGATTTATGATACCAAATAAGTACCATTAGTTTCTTCATCAAGTATATTTTTAGATTATATATATTTGATTCCATAAATTTTTGTGATCCACTCTATAATTTTGGTCAAACATAAAAAGAGTTTGACTCTCCAAGAATCTTGGAATGACTTACAATTTGGGACGGAGGGAGTAGTAGTTTGTTTCTGATGGCTGTTTGCATGGCCCTGTGACTTCCGTTTCAATGTTTCATGCGTCCGCGTGCGTCTCTTGCGAGTCCAATGTCCACAGAGGTCGTCAATTCACGGTCAGACATATCGAGCGTATCCGTGGTCCCTTATCACGTAGGCGATACAAGTCTGTTGCGCTATCTTATCCATTTAAGCTCTCTGGTTTCCATCTCTTGCCATTTCGGTGGTAGCTTGCGTTTGCTTCAGTTCTGCTCGCATGCAACTGTCCCGTTTCGGCGCCGAGCTGCAAAAAAAACGAACAGCCACCTCGTTTTCCCACTGCCACTTTCGGCGAACCCCTAGCTCTAGCTCGGCTAGACGGCTACGTATAGATAGATGGGAAGCATGTGGCTGCTGCCCTGCTGCGCCGTGTGAGTGAGGTGCGTTGCGGTTCCGTTGTCACCTAGCATATCGGAGCTGTCCTCTGTCAAATCAGTTTGACGCATCGTCGTCTATTGCTGTTGTCTCGCTGCAGTGCTGCACTATTCCATTGCTATGGTATATATCGATCTTGGAACATATAAATATCATGGTGCAAAGAATTAACTTTACCATGATACCCTATAGGCCTATACTGTACTGTCAAGAATAATGCAAGGCTTAGTATGGCATTCGATGAATGGGACAATAGAATGCAATCAGAGCGGGTAGATGGAGGCGGTGTTTGTGGCGCAGGTGAGAATGCGCCTCTGTGCTCAAGGAAAGTCTGCTGTTACATTCGGTTTAGAAAACTTCCTTGGGACAAAAGAATAAGGGTCTGTTTGGATCGACGTCACCTTTTGCCCACAAAGACTTATTAGTGTCGGTTTGGATCGACAACGCAGCGAATCTTTTGGTCATCGACTACTATATTTCTGCTTACAAAGAATAATATACTGGGGGTGTTCGGATCATAGGGTCGAAAGTTTCGCCCTGTCACATCGAATGTTTTGATGTCGATTACAAGGACTAAACATGAGTTAATTATAAAACTAACCTCACAACCCCTAGGCGAATTTGCGAGACGAATCTAATGAGCCTAATTAATCTATGATTAGCACATGTTTACTGTAGCACTACATTGTCTAATCATGGATTAATTAGGCTCGTTAGATTCGTCTCGTGATTTAGTCTAGGGGTTATGGAATGGGTTTTATCATTAAATTATGTTTAGTACTACTAATTAGCATCTAACTATTTGATGTGACAATGCCAATATTTGGAGCCCTGGATTCAAACATGACCATTGATGTATGACCTAAGGATAAGTGCAGATTTGTTCATTGCCCGTGTTTAAAGGAAGAAATTTCTTGGAAGAAAAGAAAAAAAAAAGGTTTAGGAGTCCACCACATCACCTTTTGCTCACGGAGACTTGGGAGCCGTTTGAATAGACAGCCACGGCAGCCCAGCGAATCTTTTGACTGTTGACGGGAAAACGCCGTTTCTGTTTGGGTCAACGACCATTGCTGGCGTGCCAATGTACCCCGTTGTTGTTTTGCACACATGCGGGTAAGTTTGCGGATGGGCCAACTGTGCGCCAATGATTTGGATTGCCAATGAATTGACGGGGCTTGCGTTCGCACGATCCAAAAAAAAAAAAAAAGCTAAGGCCCTACAATTCTTGAATGATGGCCACTTGGCCAGGTCAAAAGAAGAAGAGTGGGCGGTAAGATATACTTCTGAGTTCCACAGTACTGTATGGTGTGTGCATGGTGAGTGGGTGACATGATGATTGCTGGGAAAAAAGGACATGGATACGGTGGTTAACTCAACCACGTTTAAAAAAACTAAACCTAGTGGGGTAAAGGTTCATTCTGATGAAGTACATACTTTGGGAAGAAAGAATATGGATACGGTGGTTAACTCAACCACATTAAAGAATAATAGGCCTAGTGGGCTGAAGTTTTTTCATTTTGAAGAAGTACATTATTCGGGTGTTAAAAAACGATCGTCGGTGATACATCGGCAAGGATGATTTTTCTTAGAAATCAGCCCCATAATTCCACTCCCGTTAGAAATAAAACCCGGGTCAACTGGTTTCCTATAGGTCCTTTCACCCTCAACCTACATGTGTGGGGCAAAGCATTAGTTGTATCTCCTTTGTTCTACGACAATCAGTACATCATACATACCTTTTCGTTTTCTAACGTATGGACACGTCTCTTTACATTAGCTATTCGAAAGTTTATATTCTATAGTCGTATCTTTTTTCGCATAGAAAACGATTTAAAGTGTTCTACAAGCATTGTTCGTTGTCATGCACTTTCAAGTAGCCAAAAAGATTTGGTATTAGTCGACAGATCATGCACGCTCGCCCGCTATGACGCCATTGAGCACGCACCTCTATGATTGGAAGAGCCAATGCAGGTCTCTGTCAAAATCATGGCCATCGTTGAAAATTATGTTTATTTCTTCCTTGCAGGGCCATACAATCCAAGCAACTGCCATAGTGAAGCAATGCTGTTTGTAACTCTTGGAATGATGCTGCAACATTAGAATGGCGGTAAGATGTCTTCAGGCTAAACACTCTATACAAAGGAGTTGCTAGGTTGAGATTGGGGAAGGCTCAACAATACTGTTTTGGGGAGATCTTTGGTCAGCTGGTATATTAGCAGAACTATTCCCACGCCTTTTCTCCTTTGCAAAATCTGATCAGACTTCTGTGAACAAATTATGTCTCATGATCTAAAATCAATCTTCCATCTGCCCCTTACTCAGAAAGCCTATCATGAACTGCAGGGTTTGCAAACATATTTGCATGAGATATTGTACCACAAAGATGAAAGAGGTCATATGGGGGAATAGCCAATATACATCCAGCCGGATGTATAAGTTTGTGTTTGCAGGTTTGAACATACCACCAGCCTTCTCATGGCTCTGGAAAGCCAAAAGCATGCCTCCAATCAAGTTTTTTGGCTGGCTCCTTATTGTGGACATACTGAATACAAAGGATATGCTTCAACCCCGTAATAGCAATGTCCAGTCTGACGCCAATTGCGTTCTGTGTCCTGATGATTGCAGATAAACAAAGGATCATCTGTTTTTTCTTTAATGTGATTTTGTCAAATAGTGCTGGGCCCTGATAGACATCACATGGATTTTGTCAAACAGTGTTGGACCCTGATAGAATCCTAAAACCACAGTATCCAAGTCCTATACCCTCATCGTTTTTTCGTTCTGGGCAGTCAAATATGTCGTCCTAGTAACGTCTGGACCGGACCATATATGCACCGGTATGTTAAGATGTGATGCCAAACGTTATTTTTGGAAGCTAGTCATGCAATTCATTAACACTTACCACACCGATTTGTTCTATGTCCAGGCTGTGCAACGAGTCACCAATTCGCCTTCGTTTCAAAATAACTTTAGAGGACAAGTCTGATTTTTACAGCGTCGTGTTCCATTTCTTGCCAGGTTTGCCAATACTGCCATAGCCGTTACTACACATACTCCAGCGAAAATAAGTTTTTAGGTAAGACAAACTCAAATATACAGCTACGGATGATCCGTAACGGATCACATTTATTCAGTTTCCCAACTAGCCAGCCAACTCTCATAGACCGACGTTAGGAGAAAGTGATTCCATCAAAATAATTTTGAAGATAAGATAAAATCAAATTACACAGCTAAATCTCAACCATATCAAGCCTATCCAAACCTTCTTATTGCCGTCACGACTCGGCTTTGTTCTTGCCTAAAAAACCAAACGAATTTCTCGATAGCAAAAAAATCAACTGACATACCTGCCTACTTCATTTCAATCTATTAATTAAATGCGCACGAAAAATAAACCCAGGACCAAATTCTCACTGAAATCGCAACAAGTTGGTAACAATAATCCACTTCGTTTTCCCACACTAGCAAAGACGCACGTGCGACACGCACGTGATATAGAATTATCTCAGGCCTTTTTCTGCACTTCTCGCCTCTTTGTCTATTGTTGACAAATCTCGCTTGCTATTGGCTATAGGTTTCTAGGCAGTCGGACATAGACTCTGTGTTAAAATAAAAACTTTAGGAACAATGTGGCTACAAAAGCTGTAGAGATGTGGCTCTGGACTGTCCGTGACACTGCTCGGGGTGCAAACGGTGCGGATATTATCCGTCCGTATCCGATTTCGAATTCGTTTAGGTGGGGTCTATATCCGTCCGTACCGAATCCGGGTATTCAATATCCGCACCGTATCCGTATCCGGAAACTCAAAATCAGATATATACAATGTCGATGTTAACCCATATCTTATCCGACATATCTGTTTCCGTATCCGTTTCTGAGGAATGAATAGTGATATCCGTTCGTTTCCGAAGGTATCCGTCCGTATCCGATCCGTTTGCACCCCGTGCTCCAACCTCATGCGGTTCACATCCAAGCGGAGAGGCATAATAAAATAGTCGGATATAAATCGGAGTCTTTAACGGTGTACGATTTGTAGTGATTATTGTTTTATAACATTTGTCCAAGTCAAATTGTATCCAATTCCTGTACTGTATGTTCATTTACAATCATATGTTGTTTTTGAAAAAAAATATCTGATTTGAAGTACATCAGTTTCCTATATGATTGACTGATATATAACATATATCTTGAATTCTTGATGCTAACATCCTGTACAGAGCAAATGTCCTGCTCAGAATTGCTGCGCTTCAAATGCTCTGCTTGATTGATCAATGGTACCATGCTGGTATATTGCTACAGCTATTTTGATTTTTGAAAAATCAGAACATGATGTTACTTTGTCCTCACTCCTCAGTTCCATGTAGGTGCAGTTGGTCGAAGAAGCTTGTTACTGAACGAAAAATAAGTAGCATACAAGCATGTAAAGTTAAAGATTTTCAACCCATTGTTGCTGCCTGAACAAAATTTTTACTGCTTTTTTGTTACCTCTTCGAGCTGCTTTTCCCTCAGGCCTGCACTGCTCATTCCCTTGAACTCCTATTGCTCGGAAGCTTTAACTATCTCCAGGTACCCAGCTCATATACTTATCTCGAAACATATTGTTGTGCAGCTCATTCACATTGCATTATTCGTTCGTTCTGGACTTCGCAGATGTTCCACGCAACTGCAGGCAGCCGGAGACAATTTGCAATGCCCGAATACTATGCAGCTCCACTGGTTTCGCCATGGTGGTGTCCCTTTCAGAGTTTCAGGGGAGGAAAGCCTTGGGAGGAGCTGACCAGATTTCGGATGGATTTCGACTTCTCAAGGCACAGCAAAGCCCATCACATCGTCCATCCATCGGGGATGGCCGGATGGCGCGGCGGCTGCCGGCGTCTGGGGTAACGCGATTTGCAAGTGGTGAGCGGATTAGAGGAGCCTGACAGGGTTCACCTTACCGAACCGCCGCCCGGCGGTAGCGGTAAACCGGTCTGGTTGGACCGGTTACCGGTGGAAACCGAACAAATTCGAATTTTGAATTCAAATTCGGTTGGAGCGGTTAGCCGGTCGGTTTGACCGGTCACCGGACGGTTTGACCGGTTAGCCGGACGGTTTGACCGGTTTTTTCTTTTTCTTTTTTGATTTAACTTGTATTTGCCAAAAAAAATATCAAATGAGCAAATATTTGAAAACTTTTTACACCAATAGATTACACACACCTTGAAGTATTTTTAGGAATTTTTACGACATTTTTCCATTTTTAAATTTAAATTTGAAAATTTTGAATTTCCACCGGTTCAAACCGCCCCGAACCGCTACCGGTCCGGGGCGGTTTGGTCGGGAACCGGTCAAACCGGACCGGTTCCCGACGGTTCGGGGAACCCTGGAGCCTGATAGGATGTCGCTAGGCTCGATCGTGCAAGAAGAGGGAATAGATCAACGGTGAACTTTGGACTCGACGAAGCCTTGATAAGCCACCAAACAACCCTAGCACGGAGAGCACGAAGAGCCCCAACGACTCGCCTGCGAGTATCCGGTTCCGTCCGCCGCCACCGCCGCCGCGGCGTCGAGCAGGACCACGGCGAGGTCGAGCGGGCTGGGGAGACCCGGACACATCGCCTAGGCCTGGCTCGCCGCAGGGAGCACGCGGAGACTGGGCACCGCGGCGGCGGCGCACGCGACGCGGGACGCGGCGGAGGTCCTGCTCGCGGGCTGTTCGTCGGATAAAACGGGCACCACGTCGGATAAAAAAAAATGATTTCTGCCGCTGATTAAAAAGGGAAAAATTGATTTAGGTGGGTAGAAAAATATGGGTGACAATTTTTTTTTAATTTTGGCAGAAACATTTTCTAAATATCAGTTTTGATGGGTTTGACCCCCTTCCCACCTCCGTTGACCCTTACACGTGGGTCCGGCGTGAGGGGTAAGGTGGGTCCGATTCGGGTAAGAAACGTTTTCAATTTAACTCGTTCTTTTATAGATAGATAAATAATATATATATAGAAAAAAATAATAATCCACTTCGTTGACACATATACATATCCCTTATCCTTTTAACTCCACCCTACTATATCCTGATCCGCCATAAATCCCCATGCCAGCGTGGCAAAACCCCTTACCAAGAAACAGATTAAAGATGGGGATAACCTTCTAAAACGGATAAAACAATCCGGCCCGGTGTCTCGCTGCAGGTGGGCCACCGGCCATAAACCACCCGGCGCCGGCCACCCCCCTCCTCCCCGGCCTTTAAAACCCCCACGCGCCCCGGCCTTTTTCCACCATTCAGTCCGTCCAACACAAACAACTCATCCGTGATCATTTGCCCGTCCCGTCCCGTCCCGTCCCTTTCTTCCCTCCCCTTCCCTTCTCCCAGCAGCCATGGAAGGTGACGGCAAGGAGGGCGGAAACAGGCGCCTCGACTGGGCCACGATGAACCTCGAGAGCGGCGGCGCCGCCGTGAAGGGCGACGGCGGCGGCGGCGGCGGCGGCAATGCGAGGCCGACGAAGCCGCCGATGAGCATCGTGAGGCTGTTCTTGGCATGCATGGTCTCCGGCGGCATCCAGTACGGCTGGGCGCTCCAGCTCTCCCTCCTCTCGCCATACTCTCAGGTGAGAGAAACCATGCATCTGCTTCGATCTTGTCGTCTCTTCGTGCTCCTCGTGTTTTCCTTTGTCTTCTATTTGCAGGTTTCCGTTCTCTGACAAGCATTGTTTCATCTATTTTGTTTTGTGTGCCCCCTGCAGACTCTTGGGATCTCGCACAGCTACGTCTCGCTGACATGGATCTGCGGGCCTATCGCCGGATTTGTGGTAAGCATCTGCGTTCATCCATCCGGATAATAATCGGATAAAAATATTCCATCTTTCCTTAATCTTGTGAAAAATCTGCGCGTAGTACGTATGAAACGGCTCGCGAACGAATTATTTTCTATGGTAACTAGCGGCTTTTAGGGCATTTATGAACTAACATTTACTGAGTTTTTACCGGGGGAGGAAATTTCGGAAGGATAAGATAGGATAGAAATAAATTACCCAAGAGATCCGTTTTAACGTCCAGTCATCTTCTTGCTCCTTCTTCCAAAGTCCAAACCCCCCGGGATTAATGGGCTCATTGATTCTGTTGGCAGGTGCAACCCATCGTCGGCTACTACAGCGACCGATGCACTTCCAAGATTGGCCGCCGGCGGCCGTTCATCCTCGCCGGATGCATCATCATATGCCTCTCTGTAAGCAACGAACACATGCATCACGTCTGCCTTTCCATGTCTTTTAATTTCGTTGTTGCCTTTCTACTAGCACTACTAGCAGTTTGGGGTTCTAACTTTTTGCTGATATTACTGGTGCTCCGTACGTCCAGGTGTTGATGATTGGCTTCTCGGCGGACATCGGACGCCACCTCGGCGATACCAAGGAGCACTGCAGCACGTTCACCGGCTCTCGCTGGTCCGCCGCCGCCGTCTACATCGTGGGATTCTGGTTCCTCGACTTCGCCAACAACACCGTCCAGGTATGCTATTTCATAAGTAACTCTGTCAAGCACACGTGTGCATATTGTTCTGAATTTTATGAACACGAGTGTGTATGAACTTTCCTTGCTTTTTTTTTTTTTGTGAATCTACTACGGTTTCATTTAGGGACCCGCTCGAGCTATGATGGCCGACCTTTCAGGTGAGCAGTTCTTAGAGATTGTGTTTTGATACCTGAACTTGATCACATGATCCTACTGAGGACAGAATTTAGTGATGCTGATGTTGCAACTGTGTTGTTGTTTCCTGCAGCCGGACAGCACGGCCCCAACGTAGGCCAGGCGATCTTCTCCCTGTGGATGGCTCTCGGCAGCGTCCTCGGCTACTTGTCCGGCGCCAACGCGAAGTGGCACCAGTACGTCGCCTGATACATCTCATTAAAAAACATTCCTTTCCTTTTTTTATTTTTCCCCCCTGAAGCGTCTGCTCTGGTCACATGCATGGCTGATGTGTTCTTGACGCTCTTGTTGACCAATGATCAGGTGGCTCCCATGGCTCAAGACCGCTGCGTGCTGCGACGCCTGTGCAAATCTCAAGGGCGCCTTCTTGACTGCTGTGGTCAGTTCTCACTTTTGAGTATATCAGCATGGTTGTGCTTCGTCTCTTTGCACTCAGATGTTGTTGGCGTTTTAACTTCATGTCGTTCTTACTTTTCCCAATCAGATCCTAATCATCATCAGCATGTCTGTTACCTTGGCCCTCGCCGGCGAGGAGCAGATTAGCAAGACTGACGTCGACACCACCCCCGGCGGCGCGTGCTCCGCCTTCATCGACCTCTTCAAGAGCCTCAGGAACCTTCCCCCTGCCATGTTCAACGTGCTCGCCGTCACGGCAGTCACCTGGGTACAGAACGCAAACCCCTTCGTCCACCTGTAACACATCATCGATCTTTCTTTTGCTCGCTGTAATCTTTGACTCTGACATGGTTCTCGACGGCGGCTCTGGTGTCTTTGCAGCTCTCGTGGTTCCCTTTCTTCCAGTACAACACGGACTGGATGGGCCGTGAGATCTTCCACGGCGAGCCGCAGGGCTTGGGTGCCAAGGCCGACGCATTCAACGCCGGAGTCCGTGAGGGAGCCGTAGGCCTCATCTTCTGCTCCATCGCGCTCGGCGTCACGTCCTTCCTCATCCCCAAGCTGTGCCGGAAGCTCACGTCACGTGTCGTCTGGTCGATCAGCAACCTCATGGTGTTTGCCTTCATGACGGTCATGGTCGTCCTCGGCATGATCTCCATGAAGGGCTACAAGCCCTCCCTTACTGCCAGCCTCACTGGCCCCGACCCAACGTTCAAGGGCATCGCCCTTGCCGTCTTTGCACTCATAGGCATCCCTCAGGCTGTTAGTGACACGTTTTGGATTGCAAGCTATTCTTCGGAATTCTTTCTTTGCTGCATACTTATTATAGTTGTTGAATTGTTTCGTGTTTGCAGGTGCTGTTCAGTGTCCCATGGGCCGTGGCGTCTGAGGTTGCAACCGAGGAGGGTGGAGGCCAAGGTCTCACCATTGGTGTCCTCAACATCGCCATCGTCCTTCCACAGGTAAAAAAAATTCTTCTTTACCGTCAACTTGTCTTACACCTTCCTCATTATATATTGCAATAGAAGTTTGCTGATCCTGTGTTGCTACTCGGTCTTCATAAGCTGGTGATTGCGCTTACCGCCGGCCCGATCGACGGTGCCTTCAACAAGGGCAACACCCCGGCCTTCGGCATCGGAGCCGCCTTCGCCTTCATCTGTGCAGTCCTGGCTCTCTTCATGCTCCCCAAGACAAGAGGCGTGTCCAACGTCGCGGTCATGGGGGGCGGGCACTGATCCCCTTGGGTACGGCCACAACAGAGTCCAACACATATACAAGGAAAGGAATTAGACACTGATTTAAGCATGAAGTCAGGGTTGGAGTGAGATGTCAATGTCGAGCCTGTTCATATATGAGGTTGTGTTGCCGCATGTTTATCCGCGTTGAATTGTGTGTTAGGTTTTCCCTTGACAGTACTACTTTACAGCAGCAGCCAGCAGAGGCCCAGGTAGATTTTTCCAAATGTTTTGCATAACTGGAAATGTCCACCTCATGTTCTCTCTGATGTATAATGGTTACAAGACTATCAATGAAACGCATTTTTAATATGGTGTGTGTGTGTGTGGGGGGGGGGGGGGTGAATGTTTTTTTTTTTTTTTTTTGTTTATGTGCACAACGTTCACTGAAGCAACCTTTCTTACGTTGTTTATGTGCACAACGTTCACTGAAGAAACCTTTCTTACGACTCGCCTTCGTTCTTCCAAAAGTGCATGGAACGCATGATATCCTAAAACTCAGTGCCAAAAGCCTTGCTGCTAATTTGTATTGTACCATGCAAAAGACTTCGTGGTCAAAACTTTTACCATGCCATTGTTGGCAACCTGCAACGTGTACCGCCAGATGCATGTTTCAGGGAACTGTGAGCGAGGCATACTGACGGCAGTTAGCCATCTCCATCTCAATTTCCATCTCCATGTTCGTGGTCTGTAAGCTTGCAGTGCACCAGTGCCAAATGCAGGTCTCCTTGCTTTCAAAGAGCAGGACACCCCCATGTGTGTTGCCCAGCGAGGCGGTTAGGCTTCTTTAAACCATTCGTCGCATTTCCCAGAAAGAAAAAATCGTCTCAAATCCTAGCCTTGCCAAAGTTTGACCCTGTGCTTGTGCTGACAAACAAGCGTGACAGAGGAACGTGCAGGTTGCTGGCAGTGACGTCGTAGCTGGATCAAAGTTTTGGCAACGGCCAGCTACGCTCGACGTTAGCTTGAGTGTTTTGAGTTTCATGGGAGTATAGTGAGAATTTCTCACAACGGGAATCTCATATGACAGCTGTTGATGGTAGGATAGTTATGAAGTTCAGATCAATGCTGATTTTAGTATGGCAGCTGTACTTAATTTTCGTCGCATTTCGCAGAAAGAAAGAATCATATTGACTCCTGAACCTTACCAAAGTTTGACCCTGTGCTTGCATTGTGCTGACAAACAAGCGTGACTCAGAGGAACATGCAGGTTGCTGGCACCTGGCAGTGACACCGTAGCTGGAGAAAAGTTTTGGCAACGGCCAAGCTAATTCCGACCGATCCTCCAGCCAAACCCTCGACATTGGCTTGAATTTCATGGGAGGATAGTAAGAATTTCTCACTACAAGAAACTCATATGACAGCTATTGATGGTGGGAGGATAGTGATGAAGTTTCAGATCAATGCTGATTTGAGTATGGCAGCTGTACTTAATTTCAGAGACTACAAGAATGCAAGAGGGATACGACAACCGTTAATAATGTGCGATGCTACGAGAATGCAAGAGAGGCATGGGCACATGTCAGCTGTTTCTTTTTTAAGTGGCCACGAGCACTGACCCCTCATGTAAGGATTTTAGCCGCTTATATTGACCGAACTCAACACTGACAAGACTGCGCGTCATGCTGGGGTTTACACACACCACCACACGCACACACACCAGCACCCCAGCACCCACGAGCACCAGCGTCGAACATGGGGGTTCGAACACTGGACGGTGCACTCCCACGGTCCCACCCCTGGGAGCGAACCAACAGAGCTAGGCTCGGTCCTCTCAGGTGTTAGTTTCAATGCTACGAGAATACACGAGAGAAATATGTCCGCCTCGAAAAAACATAATTCTGGTTGTATATATCTGGACGAACGCTTGTCAGATACATAACCATAATTGTATTTAATTTTAGAAAGAAAACGAGAATACAACTTTTACTTGTCAGGAGCTTTTACTTACAGCTAGCGCAGCTGTTGACCGGTGGGTTACGGCTCGACGTTGCTGACCTGGATGATGACTGTTGCTCTCGTCTATTCGTGGCACACATTTGAAGCGTCTTTAATCTGCAGTGGTGATTTCATAGACGCACATTAAAATCACTGCGATCTGGAAACCACGCCGGCCTGGCAGCTGCGCATCACCATTCACCCCCCCACCCCCACCCCTGCCTACAAATAGAGAGGGCCCAACACAAACCAAGCATCAGCGCTCTCGCAGCAGACGGTACCTCACGGGTTCGTGTCTCGCAACCAACCCCCACCCCAGCACAAGCGGTCGTGCAGGTTGCCATGGCGATGGGCACGAAGAAGATGATCGGCGCCCTGGTGCTGGTGCTCCTGGTGGTGGGCATGGCCGAGGCCCAGGTCCTGCCGATACCATGCTGCCGCTTCGACTGCTGCGACGGCAAGCCCGAGTGCTGCGGCGCCGGGCCCGGGATGGCGGCGGCGGCCGTCACTACCCCGGCGGTTGCTGACGTGGACGTCGCCAGGGCTCCGGCACCGGCGGGCGCGGGTCGCAAGGTCGGCGCCAGAAGCTAGTAGAGAGAGGTCTAGTCTATCGTAGCTCGTCCGTCGTCCTAGGCTGGCGAGGTCATATTCTTCGGTTGTGCCGAACCTGTAGTCTTGTCCTGTTCCGTTTTAGCTCTGTTGCTTTAGGTACCGTACTGTACCCCTCGACGTGCTGTGCGTGCCGAACCTGTGTTGCCGGCGATGGATACACGACGGTTGCCTAATAATAATATAATACCTATTTGCATCGACGGATATGTTATTTATCCAGATTTAAACGTGTGCATGTACAGTGAGTTAGGCCTGTCAACGGGGCGGATCGGAGCGCCCCTGTTGCTGCCCCTCTGCCCCGTCATTGGAAAAATGGGCCGCGGATCGAACCGAGCCTCATGTGCAAAAGGTACTAGGTGGCCCGCGGTGCACCGGATCGAATCGTTTTTTGCGTGGCTGCCTTCCGCCGTGCCCCGTGCGCATGCATGCGGCTGCGGCAGGTCATGTCACAGGCCGTGCTTTGCCTGTATGTCCAGTTGGTCACGTAGTCCCGTGCTAGCTGCTCCCGTTCACCAACCCAACCATGGTCGTTGAGCTAGCTGCTCCCGTGCTCTTTTTCTGCTCGTGCTCACCGTCCAGCCTGCTCGATCTGCAGCTGCGTACTACGACATGCATCCATTCAGCCGTGTTGCCTGTACCATGCGAATCAATTCAGATGTGAAGTGGATCCAATTCCAACTGACTCGCCTCCAAAACTTAAGCCCTAGAATCATTGCATTTCACTGATTCTTCACGCTGTTGCTAATCATTTGTTCTTGACAATAAGGTTTATGACATGCCCAGCACATCTATGGTGAAGTAGTTGCCCTTTTGCTGGTAAAAGATTCCTAGTCACCAAACTATGCTTCAACAAGTCGACCATGGTGTTATTTGCTGCAGCATTGTCAAGTGTTATGCCAAACAATTTATCTTCAATAGACCAATTCTGAATGCAGCTCTGGATATTGCTGAACAACTCTACTCCCGTATGTGGTGTTTTGACATCAATGAACTTGATTATCCTTTTCTGCAACCTCCAATCGGCATCTATGAAGTGACATGTTACAACAATGTAACCGAGTGTTTGGTTGCTAGTCCACATGTCCGCAGTCAAAGAGAACCTACATCCTGTATTTTGGAACATATCCTTGAGTTCCAGTTTCTTATGATGAAAGGCTTGCATGCAACCGGTTCTACCTGTAGTCCTACATGGCACCTTGAATAATGGGTTCAGACTTGCCACGAACCTTCTAAATCCATCGTATTCCAAAAAAAAAAGGAAAGGAAGCTCATGCAAAGATATCATCCTCATAAGCTCATATCTTGATACATCTGGATCGTAGCTCCAATCCTGCAAACGACTACCACAAGGAGATCTCAATGTAGAACTTAGGTCTTGCACAATCCTAGGATTCTTACTTCTTTTCTTACATCTTCGCAAATGAGTTAGAAGTGAACTTGTCCCTGCACCTCTTTTGGCAGCCAGCAAACTATCACAATGTTTGCACCTTGCTTGAACAACTACCCCATCTTCAAGGACTGGTTCAAACTCTTTCCAACAATTGAATCTAAATCTTCTTGTTGCCCTTTCAATTGCTATTCTTTTTCTGGCAGGTAGATCAATCTCCTCGGATTGGTGATGGTTATTGTCATCCTCAGTATCACACATTTCAATGTCATCATCATCAAAACCTATCAACAAAAGAGATTAGATATAACACTGAGATGAACGCAAAACAAAGAACTTGACTAAAAAAATTAACATCATAGCTTCTTCTCACCTGCATATGTGTTGGGGTCAACTGTTGTTGGAGAATTCATATCCCTCACACGGAATTCAGTTGCAAAATTAGGACTTCCACTGTTGGGTGATAGCGTAGACAAGCTTCAGGTAAAAAAAAGTCATTTGTTAATGCAATAGAAAATCTAGCCAACAAAAGATGCATGACAAAAACAAAAAACATGGCCATGTATGACATATACAAACCGAAACAGTGCACATTAGGATAAGTACAATATCCGGCTTATGTTGTAACCAGGAGGCATGAACACATGTAACTGGAAGCTAGTGCTAAACCAAGCAGGCTTATGTTTCTCAGCTACAACGTTGTATAAGCATATACATATCGAGATTCAATTTAGCCCACACATCATTCTTACTTCACCAAGAAATTGCAACAAAAAATGAAGAGGGGTGGGATCGATATCTCACCATATATCAGGACGCGGATGCTGAGGAGGATCCCGGCTCCGATGGCGCTCACCATGGCAGTGAGGTGATGCAGTCACGGCTGAACGAGCCAAAGGCAAGAACATTGGCGACGAGGGTCCGACCATGCTGCTGTGACGATGACTCCAGTAGTCCGGTGACTCCGACAGCTCGGTGGAGGCGATTCCGGAGGCCACGTTTGGTGGCAGTGACTCCAATGGATGACGCGGTAGCGCAAGCACACACCAATGCGGCGGGTGCTCACCGGCAGAGGGGCGAGGGCGCGCCTGCGGAGGGACGGTGGCTCACCGGCGGAGGGGCGGTGGCTGCAGTGGGCGCCGCGGAGGGACGGCGGCTCGCCGGCGGAGGGGCGGTGGATGCACTGGGCGCCGCGGAGGGGCGAGGGCTCGCCGGCGGAGGGACGGCGGCTGCAGTGGGCACCGCGGAGGGGCAGCTCGCCCGTGACGCCGGTGGTGGCGCCTCCCGTGTCCCGTCTCGCAGCAGCCGCGACCCTAGGGGTCACCGCGAGTCGAGCGGGTTACAAAACAGGGGCACCGTTTTTTGTGTGGGCCGGCCCGCTTCGAACCGTGGGCTGAAACGAGGAGCGGAGTGACTTCACAGATGGGCCGACCCGAACCCTTGGCAGGCCTACAGTGAGTCCAAAGGATTTTCCCTTGCAGAACAACATATATTATATTATATTATAGAGCATATAGAAGAAGGAACATCTCTCGTGGAGTGGAGGCATGGAGGCGCTCGCTTCCGCAGCTCGCACGGCCAGCATGGCATGATCGAACCGCCGTCGCCCGGGCGCTGGCATGGAGGTGGAATCTTCTTCCCCTGTTGTTGGGTTGATTATGCGTGCTATGGGCATGAGGCCCACCGTACAATCGTCTACCTGCCTACTTGTTGGTTGGCAGGCCTCCACACTGGTCTGGATTCTAGAATTTGGTGGGCTCACTTGGCTACTCAACCGGCTACGAAATGAAAAGTACGTATTGTTGAGGAGATTATGGTCATCACACCGAATACGCTAAACTACATGGTCGTCAGAAATCAACTCGCGGAAAGTTCATGCACAAACCGGACTGGTTTGGGTAGGAAGGTTTTGTCGGGTCTCATAAGAAAACTAGAATCATCATCCTGAGAGGGAGCCCGTCAGGAATGGCGCATCTAAGGTTACTCTAAGATCGACAAGCCACTTAGAACGTCTTCGGTCACCGTATAGGCGAAGGGAAGAAAAAGCAAAAGTGGAGTTGGAAAAATTAGGATTGTGAGATAAACCAATAAATTGTATTTTGATGGATTGTGTGATTTAAAAACCTCAATCGACCGTAGACTTTTATATTTGTAGAGTAGAGAGGTATTATTCCGCAAAAAAATACTTTTACTAATAAAAATATTGCAGGGTTGAAGATCATATTGCCAAACCAAATACAGAGCCTAAGCCAGTCTCCGACCGACTCCATAAACTGGGGAGGCCAGTTTGTCAATTTGACCAACTAACATCTAATTATTTAGGCCCACCTAATTACTTAAGCCAGCTCCAGCTCATTAAGGTAACGAGCAAACAGGTTATTAGCACATATATTTTTCACAGTCCAATGTTGCCAAGCATGATAGACATGAAAACTCGTGCTATAATCCACGTACAGTACAGCACGATATTATTTCCCACGTTGTTCACCCACAGTACACACAAACCACTGTGCCAGCACAAGAGACGAGCAAAGTTTGTACTAGAAGGAGAACTTGAACACCATGTGATGCTTGTAGACCTGCCCGGGCCTCACGACCTGCGACGGGAAGCCCGGGTGGTTCACGGCGTCGGGGAACCAGGGTTCACAAAACCGGGGTTTGATCGGTTTTTGTTAGGAAAAAACCGGTCCGCCTAACCGGTGAAACCGGCCGGCTAACCGGTGGTAGCGGTTTTATAGTGTCGGTTTGGGAGCGGTAACCGGGGTTTTTTGCAACCGGACCGGACCGACCGGTTCCCGCGGGAACCGGCCGGTTTTGAACAGTTTTGTGAACCCTGCGGGGAACCCCTGCGTCTCCAGGCACAGGAGGCTTCACAAAACCGGGGTTTGATAGGTTCTTGTTAGGGAAAAAACCGGTCTGGCTAACCGGTGAAACCGGCCGGCTAACCGGTGGTAGCGGTTTTATAGTGTCAGTTTGGGAGCGGTAACTGGGGTTTTTTGCAACCGGCCCGGACCGGTTTGAACGGTTCCCGCGGGAACCGACCGGTTTTGAACGGTTTTGTGAACCCTGGGCACAGCGCGCCGTACCGACCGTACACGCTGCCCCCCTTTCCCCTGACGCCACCGCTGAGCCCATTGGCCGTGTAGAACTGCACCCCAGGCTGGTCCGCCCACACCTCCATCCCCCTCCCCGTCTCGCCGTCCCTGACGCGCGCCACCGGCCGCAGCGCCGTGGCGTCGCCGTCCACGGCGAAGTTGGTGTCGTAGCTTGAGGGTGGTTTTGAGTATGTGTATGGAGGGGGCGGTGAAGGGAAGCTTCGGCTTTCGATGGACCACATGTTTTGGGATAAGCATCCAAAACTCTAAAGATAAATTGGAATTTCGACCACTCTTATGCCACAAAGAGTAAACTTTTATACTCGAGAGTCCGAGCTTTTCTTTACAAGCATCAAAATATATTCAAAATCTTGTAAAATGATCTAAAAGGGAACAGATTCTCCAATGAAGCCGGAACTGAATAGCCATTTAATTCATTAGATTCAAAATAAAAGGTATTTCTAGAATATATTATTATTTCAACATTAAATCTTGATGTGGGGTTGAAAATACTTTACTTTATTTTGTTGTAGTTATGATCTACTGTGTGCGATCATACGATCTTATATATTACAAGAATCCTTGATCGTGACAAGCTAACATAATTCAACTATAAGTATTATATTACTTTAAATTTATCCAAAATATAATATCAAAATATACATATCCAGTCATATTTTAAAGAATCATGGTTAACCATAAAAAGAGATACTATAGTGTAATAATATGTCTATATTTTTAGCCCGTAGCAACGCACGGGCATGTGTGCTAGTAGGAATTCTTTGGAAAGACCAGTTGTGAATCTCTCGCTGATTTTCCTAGTAGATTATAGATACACTGGATGGAGTTGTTGTAGAACATTGATGTGATATTTTATTGTTGTATTACCGACAGACCCTGCCTACCTAGCGCGTGGAGGAATACATCCGGTACACGGCGTACATGAATGTGCGAGTCCGCCTCAGACACGTTCGCCCGTCGCACAGTGCGCATGGCGTGAGTCGTGACCATTTGCGGCCGATCAGGTCCGTGACCGGATCGCCACGAGACACACGCGCGACAGTGCTCACGCGAAAAGAGGATTCTGCAAATCCTGGAGAATGCAAGTATGCCTGCTGTAGGGAGAATCACGTAGCAGGGCCACTGGTAGTAGCTCAGTATGCTACGAATTCAAGTATGCCTGCTGTAGGGAGAATTCCTATTTTTTGAACTTTGCATCTTGCCTTTTTTGAGCCACATCCATCCATTTGCACCTGTTATGTGAAGTGAACCTGGCAGTGTTAATAGAGGGGTAAAATGAAAAATATCCTCCACATAGATGGCAATCTAATCAAATGAAATTTGAAATAAAGATTTCCAAAAATAAATAAATGACATATTTGAAATAAATGATTTGGCAAGCATCACATAGTACAGACTACAGAATCTACAGATCAGATGCGCCATGTACAGATCACGTTATGCATCATATTTTACAATTAGTACTAGAGAATGGATAAAATGTCCTAATTAATCTTAAACTTCACTGTCAAGAAGATGCTGGTGTCTATATCGCACGACATGGCTTCAGATCCTCTCTTCTTCTTCCTCGTTCAATTCCCTTCAGCCGCTGCTTACCGATCTACCATGTCTTCTAGCGGTGACGCTAAAGCTTACTAGTTGACTTGTTAGTTGTAGGTCTTGAATCACTAAGTATCAATAGAGGGATATTGATTTTAGTGAGAGTAAATTCAGTTAGAGTTAATTTGATTTACTTTATCATGGATACATTGTCTTAGTATTTTGCATATATTTTGTTGTAGATCAATGACACCAAACACACCATTTACTTTGCGTTAGGACCTTGAGGAGGACAAACTAAATGGGACTAACTACGCGGATTGGATCCGCAACCTGAGAATTGTTCTCAGGGCTGAGAAAAAGTAAGAAGTTTAGACACCACATTACCCGATGAGCATGCTGCTGATGCACCTGTGAAAGAATCTAGACTCGTAGTTTTATGTTTTGGTAATTAATGACAACACTTTGTGCACTAACAAAATATTTGAGTGTACAAATTAAGGTTAGTCACAAAGATGAGCTATGCAAACCATGGAAATGGTGTCTATGGAAATCTTAAATGAAGAAAACCTTTGGCAAACAAAGTGACATGGAGTCGGAATACTCAAGGCAAAGGTATAAAATAGGGATTTCTATTTTGCTGGTCAAAAGGTGATTCGAGAAGAAAATTGATCGGATTTGTAGGCTAAATAGCTGTACTATCAAGAGGGGTCAATCTCATGTGCTTGAGGAGTCAATAGTGCCACATTGCTCAAACTTTAATGATGCATGCATATAGATGGATAGATGCAAAAGTTTGACTCAAAAATCATGTTTTGAGAGAGCTAACTGCGAGCCATCGGCGGACAGTTCGGCCTCCTGGCGCGGACAGTCAGGAAGTCAATAGTCGTTCGGACAGGGAGGATATGTGCCTTTGTACTATTTTTGTTGGCAACGGCGGACAGTCCGGCCATAGGGCGCGGACAGTCCGCTGGTGTAAGGTGAATTTTATACAGAGCCTGTCCCGGCTCTGCCCTGCCGCTGTTGCTTGAAAGGCGGACAGTCCGAGCCCTAGGGGCGGATAGTCTGCCGGTCACTTTCTAACTGGGACAGGGGACTTGGACCGTTCTGTGTGAATGACACATTGAACGGCGGACTGTCCGGGCCCTATAGGGCGGACAGTCCACACTTTTGAAAACGGTCGACTCTGACACATATTTGTTGCAAATAGAGCCATTGAGTTGAACGACGGACTGTCCGGGCCTGTAACGGTGGACTGTCCGCAAGAACGCAATGAGGTCGGGTTTTGAACCTAACAGTTGGATTTTGGATCCCCCCCTCTATATATACTTGAGTGACCGGCATGGGGAGGCTCTCTTGGCCCGTGGAAACACTTGAAACACTCATTTGAGCTCTCCCTTCTCCCCCTCTCACTCACATGACTTGAGATTGCATCCTTGGTGAGATTGAGAGGCATTAGTGCTTGCATTCAAGGTTTGAGCATTGGGGTACTAGAGTTTCTTCGAGCAAAGTGATTGGCTTGTTACTCTTGGAGGCTGCCGCCTCCTAGACGGCTTAGAGCTGTGGTTGTTCATTGATCTCTTTAAAGAAGATTGTGAAGAAGCCTTTGATTCATTCTTATGAAGAGGTTCTTGAGCTTAGCCTCACTGGAGTGGTGAAAAGCATCTCTAGTGAAGAAGAGATTTGGAGAGGTTCATTGATTCCGAGATTAGCATATATACAAAGTGGATTTTTGGTAGAGGAGCAATTGGAAGCTTTGAATCCACCTCAACGTGGATTAGGGATGACCGGCAAGTCATAAACACCATGGGAAAAATTGTCTGTATCTTCGGTTAATTCTTTCACTCAATTTCATACAAGCAATTTACTTTGAGCATTTTATCTCTAAGTTATTGAATAATATCTTGTCATCCTAGGTTGCAAACCTTTGTCATAGGCTAGCCTCACTAGTTGCTAATTAAATTTATCTGGTGTTGTGGTTTTTAGTTTGAAACCGCCTATTCAGCTCCCTCTAGTCGGTAATACTCGATCCTACAAGTGGTATAAAGAGCTTTGGTCTCCTTTGATCAAGGATTTAATCATCGCGGAGTAGGATTATGGCTAGTGATAATGTTCATGTTGGGAGACAACCATTCTTTTATGGAACAAATTATGATTATTGGAAAACTAGAATGATGGTTCATCTCAAGGCACTTAGTAGAAAAAATGTGGAGAATTGTTGAAGATGGCTATGTGATTCTTGATGAAGAAACTGGAACAAATCTTGACAATGAATATGATGCTCTCAATGATCAAGCCATGAATGTGCTCTATAATGCCCTTGATTTGAATCAATTCAATAGAATTAAGAATGAAGAGAATGCTCATGATATCTGGATGAAACTTATGAAAATTCATGAAGGCACCTCAACGGTAAAGAAAGCCAAGTTATTTGTGTATAAAGGGAAGTTTGGAAATTTCAAAATGGAGAAAGATGAGGATGTTCCAACCATGTTCAATATATTGAATGAGATTGTGAATGAATTGAGAAATCTTAGTCATGAGATAAAAAATGATATTTTGCTCACACCTTTCTTAGAAGCCTTCCAAGCAAATATGATACAATTGTTGCTATGCTTGTGAGAGAAGATTTGAAGAAGAAGACACCCACTCAAATTTTGGGAGAAGTGACTGCTCATGATATTTTCACGAAGTCACAAAATGAAGCTCATGGGATCTCTAATGATGAAGGCAAAAAGAGTATTGCTCTCAAGGCTCAATCTTCGAAGGAAGATAAAAATGAAGAAAGTGACAATGAAGTCAATTCCGATGAAGAGATGGCTCTCTTTGTGAGAAGATTCAAGAAATTGATGAAGACCAAGAGTTATGACAAGAAAGGAAAATTTTCAAATAAAAATCCTTTTGATGACAAGAAGTGTTTTGAGTGTGATGAAAAGGGACAAATTGCTATGAATTGCCCAAACAAGAAGAAGAAGAAGAAGAAGAAGAAGAAGAAGAAGAAGAAGAAGAAGAAGAAGAAGAAGAAGAAGAAGAAGAAGAAGAAGAAGAAGAAGAAGAAGAAGAAGAAGGATGGTGAGAAGAAGAAGAGACGGTTCTTCAAGAAGAAGAATAATGGCCAAGCATATTATGTTGAATGGGATTCCGATGCAAGCTTAGACTCCGATGATAGTGATGAAGAGGATGACAAGTCCTCCAAGGGAGTTGCCGGTATCGCCATCAAGAAGGCTCCATCACTCTTCTCTTCACCTCATTGTCTTATGACAAAGTGTGTGGCTAAGGTATCACATGATGATGAACTTGATGATGATGAATTATCTTATGACAAGAGGATGACAAGTCCTACAAGGGAGTTGCCGATATCGCCATCAAGAAGGCTCCATCACTCTTCTCTTCACCTCATTGTCTTATGGCAAAGTGTGTGGCTAAGGTATCACATGATGATGAACTTGATGATGATGAATTGTCTTATGACAATCTTGTTCAAATGCTTAGTGATGCCGATGATTACATGAGCAAAGAGAAGACAAAGTTGAAGGAATTGAAAAAGAGCTACAAAGCTCTTCAAGATTCATATGAGAAGCTAAAGACATCTCATGAGAATATAAAAGAAAATCATGAGAAGCTTAAGGAAACTCATAATTCTTGTCTAACTCATGAAGCAAAGTCACCACTAACATTAGTACTCAATGTGATATTTTGAATGACTTATTGCTTCTAGTTTATCTATGCCATCTACTAGTTCAAATAATTCTTCATGCCTTGATATTGATCTTACATGTGATGTCTCTTTCATTCTTGAAAATGAAATGCTTAAGGAAGAAAATGAATGTTTGGCTAGATGGTTCAATAGTAAAAAATAATTTAGACGTCTTTTGGGAAACTAAATATTTGCTTTGGGTCATGAGGGTGTTGGAAGTTTACCAAAAAAGGATAAGGATGCTTTTGTCCCTCACAAGACTACTTTTGTAAAGAGCAAAGTTAAGAATGTTGAGATTTGAGAAGACAACAAGACTTTCTTTCAAAGAAAGAACAAAGGTAAAAATAGTGTTGTGTCTCATAAGTCCTACCTTGAGGAAAGCAATAGTAATATTAGTGTTGGTGAATGCTCAAAGAAGGATAATGTATCCTTTGGAACTTTTATTCCTTGCTATGTAATTAAAAAAATTCTAGTGGTAATGTTTTTGTTAAATATGTTGGGAACCCTACTCGGTGCTAAAAAGAATGTCATTTGGGCGCCAAAAGCTTGGTCACTAACCTCCAAGGGCCCAAGCAAGTTTGGGTACCTAAAAGAAACTAATTTTCTTTTGTAGGTAAACTAGAAGTTCGGAGGGAGGCATTGGGTTCTTGATAGTGGTTGCTCACAATACATGACCGGAGATTCAAATATGTTCTCCTCTCTTGATGATGAAGCTACCGGCTATGAAAATATTACTTTTGGTGATAATAGCAAGGGTGAAGTGAAAGGTTTAGGAAAAGTTGCAATTTCTAATGATCATTTCCTGTCAAATGTGTTGTTGGTTAATTCTCTCAAGTTCAATTTATTGTCGGTAACTCGACTTTGTGATCTTGGTTATAAATGCATATTCACTAGTGATTGAGTTGAGGTTACAACCTTGGATGAAAATAGCCAAATCTTTAAAGGTTTTAGGCATGAAAATTTATATCTTGTTGATTTCTCATCTAGCAAGACCAACTTGACAACATGCTTATTCTCTAAGTCATCTAAAGGTTGGTTATGACATAGAAGGCTTGGACATGTTGGTATGAAGCAACTCAATAGACTTTTGAAATATGATCTTGTTCTAGGGTTGAAGGATGTGAAATTTGAAAAAGATAAATTATGTAGTGCTTGTCAAGCCGGAAAGCAAGTGGCTTATTCACATCCTACCAAAAGTGTCATGTCGACCACTAGGCCATTGGAATTATTGCATATGGATTTGTTTGGGCCAACAACATATAGAAACATTGGTGTAAATTGCTATTGTCTAGTTATTGTGAATGATTTCTCTAGATATACATAGGTTTTCTTTCTTCATGACAAGGCCGATGTTTGTGGTATATTCAATTAATTCTTGACAAAGGCCGAGAATGAATTTGAGCTCAAAGTGAAATAAGTGAGAAGTGACAAAAGTGAATTAAAAAATTCTAGAATTGATGACTTTTGCGATGAGAAGGGCATCAAGCATGAATTCTCATCCAATATACTCCGGAGCAAAATGGTCTTGTTGAGAGGAAAAATAGAACATTAATTGATATGGCAAGAATCATGATTTCGGAATATAAAGTTTCAGTTAGTTTCTGGGCCGAAGCAATCAACACCGCTTGTCATGCATCAAATAGGTTATATTGTCGTAGAATCTTGAGCAAGACACCCTATGAGCTATTGATTGGAAAAAATCCGAATATTTCATATTTTCGTGTTTTTGGATGCAAGTGCTATATTCTCAAGAAGGGAGCGAGATTATCCAAATTTCAAAGCAAGTGTGATGAGGGTTTTCTTCTCGAATATTCATCTTGTAGCAAGGCTTATAGAGTATATAACAAGACTCATGGTATTGTTGAAGAAACTTATGATGTTGAGTTTGATGAATCAAATGGCTCTCGTGAAGAAGAAGAAAATAAAATTAATTTGAGAAATGAGAGTTTGAATGAGGCCATCAAAAATCTATCTATTGGTGATGTGAAACCGAGAGAAGAAAATAATGAAGAGGAGGAAATATTTAGTTCAACAAGAGTTCATCCATCCACCTCTTCATCAAGTAACTAATGAAGAAGGTCACGATAATGTCTCTCAAGAGCAAGCTCCATTGGATTTAAACTCCACACCTTCTACCTCAACACAAGAGTCAAATGTTCAACCAAGAATTCGTTATGCCATTGCCAAAGATCACCCTTTTGATCAAATAGTTGGTGATATTAGTAAGGGTGTTCAAACTCGTTCTCGCATTGCTTCATTTTATGAACATTATTCTTTTATGTCCTCTCTTGAACCTAAACGTGTAGATGAAGATCTTCAAGATGTGAATTGGATCAATGCTATGCATGAAGACCTAAAAACTTCACTAGAAATGAAGTTTGGAAATTATTGGAGAGGCCAAAGAATTATAATGTCATTAGCACAAAATGGGTCTTTCGAAACAAGCAAGATGAGAATGGCATTGTTGTGAGAAACAAGACAAGATTGGTTGCGCAGGGCTATACTCAAGTTGAAGGTTTGTATTTTGGTGAAACTTTTGCTCCCATAGCTAGATTATAAGCTATTAGAATTCTTTTGGCATATGCATGCTCTCATGGCATAAAGCTATATCAAATGGATGTTAAAAGTGTTTTCTTGAATGGTAGACTTAATGAACTAGTGTACATGGAACAACCCCCTGGTTTTGACGATCCAAAGAAGTCAAATCATGTGTATGAACTCTCTAAGGCTCTATGGTTTGAAGTAAGCTCCTCGTGCTTGGTATGAGAGGCTTAGAGATTTTCTCATTTTTAAGGGCTTCAAAATTGGGGATGTAGATACTACATTGTTCACTAAGTCTATGTTTATTTATCAAATATTTGTTGATGATATGATATTTGGTTCAACTAACCAAGATTTTTGTGCGGAATTTGGTTAAATGATGTCAATGAAGTTTGAAATGTCAATGATTGGTGAATTGAATTTCTTTCTTGGACTTCAAACCAAGCAACTCAAGGAAGGAACGTTTATATCCCAATCAAAATATTTGAAGGATTTATTGAAAAAATTTGGCTTGATGGAAAAAAAACTAATGAAAACTCCTATGAAATCAAATGGGCATCTTGATCTTGATAAGGGAGGTAAATCGGTTGATCTAAAGCTTTATAGGTCTCTGATTGGTAGTTTACTTTTACCTTACCGCATCTAGGCCCGATATCATATTTAGTGTATGCATGTATGCAAGGTTTCAAGCCAATCTAAAAGAGTGTCATTTGGTTGCCGTCAAAAAAATATTTAGATATTTGAAGAACACACTCAACATTAGTATTTGGCTCCCTAAAGGTGCTCAATTTGTGTTGATTGGTTATTCGGATGCCACTTATGCCGGTTGCAAGATTGATAGAAAAAGTACTTCCGGTGGATGTCAATTTCTTGGAAGGTCACTTGTTTCTTGGAGCTCTAAGAAACAAAATTCAGTGGTCATATCAACCACTGAAGCGGAATATATTGCAGCCGCTAGTTGTTGTGCTCAATTGTTATGGATGAAGCAAACTCTCTTTGATTATGGTATGAATTTCACCGGAGTTTCTTTATTTTGTGATAATGAAAGTGTCGTGAAGCTTGAAAGCAATCCAGTTCAACACTCAAGAACAAAGCACATTGATATTAGGCATCACTTCATAATGGATCATGTGAGCAAGGGAGATGTTGATATTATTGGTATTGGGACTAATGATCAATTAGCAGATATATTCACCAAGCCATTGGATGAGAAGAGATTTTGTGAATTGAGAAATGAGCTAAATGTCATTGACATCTCAAATGTGGCTTGAAGCCAAGTACATATGGATCTCTAGTCTCTCTCTTTTGTTGCATGTCTTTCCATATATGTATGTCATGTTTTTGAGTAATTTTGATTCTAATGCTAAATCATGTTATATTTGCTCGAAACTTGTTATACTCATGCATATCTTTATATTAAATGGTCTTAAACTATCATTGCATGCATACAAAGTCACAGTGAGCAATGATACTAAATCAAATCTCAAAATTCAACTCAAAATTCTTTTCTTGGGATGAAATTTGAAGTATACGGCAGACTGTCCGTAGTGCACATTTGGAAATTCGAAGAGTTTTGGACAAATTCTGGACAAATTTGAAGTTGATGAAAAGTTGACCGGCGGACTGTCCGAGGTTTTCATGCGGACTGTCCGCCATAGGAAGTAATTTTCTGGACAGAGAAGTTTTCGGTTCTGCCGGCAGCTAAAATTTGCCGTCGGACTATGTGCGGCTGGCTTGCGCATGTGGGCCCGGGCCGGTGGAGTAACATAAGATGGCATGTGTTGTTTTTTTTCCTTCCACCAATGCCTCCATGACCAGAACACCTGCCAAACTCTCTCTTTCATCTCCTTCTCCACAAAATACTCCTCTTTGATCTCTTGCTTGGAGTAGTTCACGGACTATCCGAGCACATCCCCAGACACTCCGTGTGATTCTCCACAATGTGATCCCGATATTTTATCAAATCCCTTCTCTATGTGTTTGGATTTTGAGTTTGGATGAACTTTAGGGATTTGTCTCTGGTCTGAAAAGTAGCCGTGGATTGAATGGTTTGGTTGGTGGAATATGTTTGTGATGATGTCGGTATCATATGCCTCAAGTTTGGTTGGTCAATTTGGAAGATCTATTAAGAAATCGAAGGTTCAAAATCTGATGAACAGTGTTCATCGTGTGGCCACCCAGTGAACGGTGGACTGTCCATGCTTCCCGTGCGGACTGTCCGCCGGTCACTTTTGTGCTAGCCGTGCAAAGGGTATTATGGAATGAAAAGTTATGCTCATATGAGATTCAATACTTATTAATGTGATTATTGATTGATAGTGGAGGTGGTCGTCGTGGTGCTCGTGGAGTTATCAAGAGTTTGACTAGCAAAATACCCGGTGTGGGTTCTTCAAAGAGGGCTAGAAGGAAAGATCCAAACCGTGATTATAATCCTGACACTGACACTGAAGCTGATGCGGATTCTTCTGCCACTGAGTATGATGTTGATGAGATGGAGGATGTGCAGGATGCCTATGATGAGGAAGTTGACATATCCATCTATCATGCACCTAGAAGACAATGGAGTCAACTTGCTTATGCTCATGAGAGAAGTCCATATCAATATATGGGTGATCCTACTTCAAACATTTTTCACTTTCATTCTAAGGTACAAGAGGATGCCTTCTTTGGTCATTTGCTTCACACTCAGTTTCATAAGCAACAAACCATAGATTTTGGCCATAAGTCTAGTCAACCATGCATGACTGAACTTGTACCTAAAATGGAGGCTATGGGGTTAAGAACTTTTCTAGAGCATAGATGTGATTGGAATGATAATATTATACAACAATTCTATGCTACCTCTGAAGTAAACATGGAAGCTGAAACTACTGAATGGATGAATGGGCAAAGGAGATATCATGCTACATTTAGAGAATTTGTTGAAGTTAATATGCTTGACTATGATTTCCTCACTGCATCTGATAGTCACAACATACTCTTAGAAGATGATCTTAGTGTGGCCGAAGAGGCTAGATTTTATGAACCGGCTCACACTGGAATTAGAGCAATCCCAGGGCACACCACTGGTCTTAGGCATCATCCTGCAGTGATCAAAAAAATTCTTAGAGTCACCATTATGCCTAAGAGTGAAAATTGAGAAGTAATCAGGTCCAAGTTCTAGAATTTTATCCATCATGCCATGCTGAGTGAGAAAGTCAATGAGATTCCTTTGATGCCTGATCAAATGGCTGATATGAAGGTCAGCTTGGATGCCAATATTCCTTTTCCTCCCTATGTCATGTCTCTCATCAAGAATAAGACAAGGCTTCTTGGCTCCGCACCATCTAGGCATACAACCTTCAGGCCTTTTTGGAATGACAACTTTTCTCCGACGAGATGTCACTCCTTTTCCAGATGTGGAAGCTGGTGCAACAAATAAACCTCATGTTAATCCAGAGATGCCTCCACCGCTAGTGCCAGAGATACCACCTCCTCCTATGCAAGGTCATTGGGTGCCTCCTGTTGGATACTTTGATCCATATTTTGCAAATGTGCAGCAAATTCTCAATGATCAGTTTGGGCAGCTCATGAGCAGTGGTTTTCAAAACATGCAGCAAGGGCTTAGTCAACATTTTGAGCAGCAAGTGTCCTATGGCTTCAACACTATGCAGCAAGGGCTTAGTCAGCATTTTGAGCAGCAAGTGTCCAGTGGCTTCAACACTATGCACCAAAACTTTCATAATCAGATGAATACTGGGTTTGAAATCTTTGGGCAACAGATGCAGAATACTATCTATCAGCCCATCATGACTAGGTTGGATGGTTTGCACTCTGAGATGGCTGATCTGAGTAACAGATTTCAAATGTTAAGCACCACTCAACAGGACATCTCTGACAGACAGGACTGGATGGAGGCTGAGTTCAGGGTTTTTCAGATCACTTCTTCTCCATGTACCCAGCTCCAGTGCCTCCTCACAGCAAAATCCGTATCCACCTTATTGTGGCAGTACCACCCAATTTAAACTGGCTCAAGCGCGCCATAACATCCAATTAAGGACATTGAACGCACTTCAGACAGTTTAAACTAGGGAACAGTCGAGTGTCCCAAGAACTCCTCGATAAACCACATTAACTCTTATCTTTACCATACATCAGGATCGTTTTCGGGAAGGAGAACACAACGAGCATTACCATTTTTACAGAACATACCAAGATTCTTACTTAATACAGGCCAAGTTTTGAAGAGAACTTAAATGCAAAGTCAAGCCACCACTAAGAGTTTAATACAAACCATACTAGGTAGTTCTATTACACAATATATATACAACCTCCGGCTCGACCCTAGAATCACCGGGACCACGATGATCTAGGCCTTCGGGATCTCCTTCTCGACGACTTCTGGTGCTACTTCTGAAAAGCAACAAGGAAGATCCCCTGAGTACGAAGGTACTCAGCAAGACTTACCCGCCTTACCAAAGAAAAGACTATCAAAAAATATGATGGGACTTTATGTGGGTTTGGCTGACAGGACTATTTGCCAAAAAGCGTTACTAAAGCTTGATACTTATATTTTTTTTAATTTTAGCTCGGATGAGTTGTTACCTTTCCATCTAGGTTATAAAATATTTTGCATACAGGTGGTACTAAGCTCAATCATCATTTATGAATCAAACTTATATTGTTCAACTTGTTTCCTCTATGATGCTTAACAGTTGATCAAGTGCACTCATAACCAAGAGTTGTGTCGATCCGAATCAATGTACATCCTGCAGGAGATATCTAGCCCCCAGTCACGCACATTTGTTTCTACTATATGCAACAACCTTTCAATCAGCTGGGCCAACGACCGGAAATATCCTTACTCGAACCAGGAACGCACCCCCACATGGGCCCCACGTCTGGCGACCACCCCGTGAGTTACTGGCTACGGCCCCGCCTTTTTCCGACCCAGCAACCATGGGTAAGCGATATTTCCAATCATTGAACCAACTAATCTAATTGGCTTTACTGGTCCCATAACCCAGTAAGAAACCAGGTAGAATGACTTGATCCCCAGTTAAAACAGCGGATCGGTCCTTAGTCACTTAAGCAAGTAGGCAGAACTCAGGATCAAGTTTACCTCAATCCCTCCTACCAACTTCTGCCCACTATCTTTCAACACCAAGCCTTTCGTGTTTCATATAACATTGGTGATCGCCTAGGTCATCATCTTTTAACTTAACCTTACTAAGCATAGCCAATGTAGACATTGCTAATCAAGTTTCTTAACTAGGCAAGGATAATTCCACCAAGGATTATTTCATGCATCAAAGGGTTTCAATCAATCCCTAACCTAATGCAACATTAAAGCATAAGATTTGGACTCATGAATATTATGAAATAAATAGGTGATTCAAAGATGCTCCGGGGCTTGCCTGGAATCACAATCAAGTTAGATTCTTCTATGAATTCTTGAGATTCCGGAGCGACGACGATTATTCCCTTGAGTTGTCGCTGTTCCTCCGAGAGTCCCACGAACCCGTACTCCGAAGCTTGAGGTGCTAAAACGTAATGCAAGTTAGTGATCAATTATGCGATAAGTTTAAAAACATGACTCACAACTTTACTTCTCGATAAAGTTGCAAGCCAACACTAGCTAACCCTTTTAAAAAGACTATCCACATTTTTCTTTAGTTAAACTTGTCCTTAAATAATTTTTATTTGTTGTAAAAGAATTATTAATAACCTAAAAAGGATAAATAAATCAAAATAAACCTATTTATTATTAATTTTTAATTAATAAATCATTATTCATAATTTTTATACATTTTGGAAAAGATTAGGCATTTATTTATTTATTTATTTACCTTAAAAGGAAAGGCAATTAAATGAATACTTAAGTTTTTATTATTTTTCCTAGGTTTAAGAATTTAATGCATGAAAGAAAATAAAATAATCCTAAAAAAATTGGTTTCACTCTTTTGGACATTTCTATAAATTGTTATGAATTAACTAGTGAAATTCGGAATTTAAATCTAAATCTAAAAACCTAATTCCTTTGCTTTGTAGAAACCCCCCTGGACTTCTTCTAATTCTAACCCGAGGTCCCCCTCTCTGCTTAAAACAGAGAGGGCGCTGGCCACGCCGGCGGCGAGCTCCTCCGGCCAAAGGGTTGACACCTACGGCTTCCCCAAGACTCCACGTACCAGTTCCCCTTCTTCTCCCTTAGGATTGATGCTCTGGTGGCTGCCAGCGGCGGTACAGGCGGCGAGGCAAGGGTGTGCGGTGGCGGCCTCCTCAACGGCTGGGTGATACTAGTGAGGAACAAGACCAAAAGCTCCGCCCAGACCTTCAGCACGTGATGCTCCCCTTATCTTTGACCTCTCCCAGCCCGGAGCAGAGTTATCCACGGTAGTGGGAATGGCGGCGACGCCCGCCGGCCGGCCAAACGACGACGAGAACACGGCTTCCTTATAGCTTGAGAGCAACACCAGATCAAGGCCTTTCTTATGCTGCCACCAACTTGAGCAGAGACGACCTGAGGTGAGCTGGCCACGTGCGGCAGCCCAGACGCCGGCGCTGCTCATCGGAGAAGAAG
Source organism: Digitaria exilis (assembly GCA_015342445.1). NCBI lineage: Eukaryota > Viridiplantae > Streptophyta > Magnoliopsida > Poales > Poaceae > Digitaria > Digitaria exilis. The sequence continues at coordinate 1,275,075 of JACEFO010002629.1, forward strand.
AAGAAGAAAACGACGGCGATATGGAAGCTGCAGAGAACTAGCAACAGTGAGAGCTGTTGGAGAAGGTTACTTGGGTGGAGGCGAAAGCGCAGAGCGGAGGTAGGGATGGTGGAAACGGCTCGCACGGCGGAGAGCAGAGCGACGGCGGTGAGCGGCACGCTCGGGAGTGAAAAGACGTGAAGGGGATAGGGATGAGCCGGCGCTGGTTGCCTTTGAACTCGCACCGTGACCTCGCGTGGAAGCTACTCCATCATCTGCTTTCCCTGTCATATCTCGACGCGTGGCTAGAGCAAAGACGGTGGCCGCCGGCAAGCTGCTGCGTGGCAACGTGCTCCGCCCGGCTGGCTTGCTGACTCTGCTTTGTTTGCTAGCTCTGTACTACTGCTTTCTCCCCCAGCTCTCAACCTGAGATTTCCATCCAAGATTGCTCAAAAATTTGAATGCAAGCAAATATTCTCCAAACCTTGAACCAGAGTCGTGATATAAACTTACAACTTTCGTACAGATTGTTTAACCAAAACACCGACGAACAACTCGAGTTGAACTCTGAACTTTACTATAGCAAGCTCCCAAAACAGTTCAACTTAGGCTCTTTTGAATTTAAATTTAGACATCTAAATCCGAATTTCTTTCCTTCTCTTGTACCCAAAAGTGTTAATCAACCATCAAAGAATCCATTTTGCTAGATATGTGCTACTCTTGCTGCATAAACTTGGTCTGAATTTCACCTCCAAAATTGGTCAGAATCATCTTTGAAAGAACAACAGTTTGCTTGTTTCCTTTCTTTCTTTCTTTCTTTCTTTCCTCTTTTCTTTTCCTCTTTTTATTTTTCTCCAAATTTCGAATTTTAAATTACTTGCAAACCTTTATCCAAAATTGTTCTTCTTTCATAGCACTTTCACTTCTCCATTACCATTTTTGTATTTTGCTCAACCAACAATGCACAACTCAACTCTGAATATATCAGCCTACACCATTAGCTGAACCTTCTCTGGAGTCTGGACAGTAATTTGATTTCCAAATTAGTCAAGATTTTAAATGCAACCATTGTCCAGTACTTAAACCAAATGGGAGCTCATGCACTCAACTTTAACTTTCCTATAATAATAATAAAAACCTTTTGGCCAAAAGACCAACCCCCACGGTTCACTGCATTTCCGCCTAAAAGCTGAAATCAAAATTCATTTTTCTTTTAGTTCTGCTTCAGTACTCTTCCTTCTCTTTTAAAATTCCAAATTTCAGTGACCAAACACCGAGTTTACTTCACAACCAAGTGAATTATTATCCATTTGCCAAAAACTCGAAATGCTTACACTTGTTTTTGACAAAACCTGAATTTTACCAAATATATGATTTTGGTCAAATGTTTCACCATCTTTGATCATTATGCATCTCTTCTCTTTTGACCTTTTGTTGACTCAGATGTGAGCTCTGCACATTGCAACTGAATTATTCAAATCTTCCATTCAAACCAGGACACTGAACGTTATATAATTAACATATTTGATTGCTTCCCTGTCCACAGGTTAAACCAACATTGCATAACCTACTCTGGAGTTTAATTTCCATATAGAACATTAGAACTGAAGATCAACAAATTATCCTCACTTCCTTTCTGAATTTTTCAGAGATATGCCTTGTCTGCATATTCATGAGCTGATAGCCACAAATTTCGAATCGTTCTCTCAATTTCACCTATAGGCTTGGCTCACAGTTTAACCCAAAATTGTGGAGCTTAATTAGACTTCAAATTCTACTAAGGCACTTTGACCATCAGATCCCCCATGCGACCATAATTTAACTCAAAACTGTGACTGCAGTCTCTCCAAAAACTGAACCTTATTTTCTCTATTTGCAGACCCACGACAGTAACCTTCCACTCTCCTTCCAAGTGCCAAATTCTTTGTAATTAACTAGTTGGTTTAATCCATCTCCCAAATGTTCTACACTCCATATGCTAAGATTTTTCCTTCCTGCACTTGGTCTCCCAAATTTCAGATTGGTGACAAGTATATGACTTTTGGTCAATTGCGCTTTCAAATAGATCCCCAAAATTGACCATAACTATTATAGTAACTTCAGCTCTCAAATCAACCATTTGAATTGATGTGCTTTACAACTGGACTCACTCCTAAACTTGAGTGTACTAACTTCCTTTAACTCTGAACATACGGGAGAAGGCACTCCAATGAACTGCCATTCAGTTATTGCCAATTTCAGAACTGACTTCCTGAAACAGTCCAAACATGAGACCTCAAATTTAAATCCTGTACAGGTACTCAAATCTCTTCTCTATATATCCAAGTCTAATGGAGTTAAATTCTTCCCCATAACTCTATGCAGAAAAACATTCTAAATCGAAGCTCAACTTGGCCACTTCCTAAATTCCTAGTTGTTACATGTCTTTGATCATTTCAACGACAAACTTGAATACCAAATAAATTGTTGGAACTTGATGTACAACAAATGATGTTACCATGCCTCCAATTTGATTCATTCCTTGAGTGGTTTAGGTTCCATTTGACATAAACTTGAACTTGAAAAACTCAATTGCAACTTTCCTCTCGTTTAACCAAATATTTGACTTTTGTCCAAGTTTCTCCCAAATATTTACTTTACTCATTTCTTCTCTTTGAAATCTGAAAACGATGCTATTACCATCATTTGCTGCTACTAGACAGTTGCATAAACACGGGGTGTTACACTTACTATCCTCCTCCACCACCACATGATGAGTAAAACCTCCTTTTTAGTCCTCGATGACAAAGGGGGAAAAGAGGATGAGGAGGATGAAGAAATTGGATTTCTTGAAGATCTTTGATGAATGGGATTCATGGATGTAGGGGGAGCTCATGTTGCATGTTTTTATTGCATTTGCATCATGAACTTGAACTCATGCATGTTTACTTTCCTTGCATGGACTTATTTGTGGCTTGACTTGTAATAACCTCTTATGCACTTGTTGGTTTGTATGGTTAGAACTATGCGTGTGATGAACTATCTATTTATGGACTAATGTTTGCATATTATAATGTGTTCTAACCTCCATGATTGATTTGTGGAAAAAGTAAATTTTTGTTATGTTTATATGGATATATCATTGGACTATCTTCATGCCGCAATCTTCATGTTACAAGAGAAGCTCCGCCAAAACTATCTTTATTATGAATGTGTGCTAAGATCTTAATTCAAAATTGAGTGCACACATTTAGGGGGAGTATTTCCCTACTTTGGAGGTTTTATATCCTTCATCTATCTTATTTTGGTTTTCATGTCCAAGGATATGGTATATCAAATTCCACAATCAAGTCTGTCTTTCATATCTGATACGTGAAGTAGACTTGAAATCTATTCAGTCATCACTCCTATATTTGATTGTCATCAATTACCAAAAAGAGGGAGATTGAAAGAATCTAGGCCCATAGTTTTGTGTTTTGGTAATTAATGACAACAATTTGAGGACTAACAAAATATTTGAGTGTATAAGTTAAGGTTAGTCACAAAGATGAGCTATGCAAACCATGGAAATGGTGTTTATGGAAATCTTAAATGAAGAAAACCTTTGACAAACAAAGTGACATGGAGTCAGAATACTCAAGGCAAAGGTATAAAATAGGGATTTCTATTTTGTCGGTCAAAAGGTGATTAGAGAAGAAAGTTGACCGGATTCGTAGGCTAGATAGCCATACTATCAAGATGGGTCAATCTCATGTGCTTGATGAGTCAATAGTGCCATATTGCTCAAACTTTAGTGATGCATGCATATAGATGGATAGATGCAAAAGTTTGACTCAAAAATCATGTTTTGAGAGAGCTAACTGCGAGCCATCGGCGGACAGTCTGACTTCCTGGCGCGGACAGTTCGCCAGTCAAGAGTCGTTCGGACAGGGAGGATCTGTGCCTCCATATTGTTTTCATTGGCAACGGTGGACAGTCCGGCCATAGGGCGCGGACAGTCCGCTGGTGTAAGGTGAATTTTATACAGAGCCTGTCCTGGCTCTGCTCTGCCGCTGTTGCTTGAACGACGGACAGTCCGAGCCCTAGGGGCGAATAGTCCGCCGGTCACTTTCTAACCGGGACAAGGGACTTCGACCGTTCTGTGCGAATGACACATTGAACGGTGGACTGTCCGGGCCCTGTAGGGCGGACAGTCCATACTTTTGAAAACGGTCGACTCTGACACGGATTAATTGCAAATAGAGCCGTTGAGTTGAACGGCGGACTGTCTGGGCCTGTAACGGCGGACTGTCCGCGAGAACGCAGTGAGGTAGGGTTTTGAACCTAACGGTTGGATTTTGGATCCCCCTCTATATATACTCAAGTGGCCGGTGTGGGGAGGCTCTCTTGGCCTGCGGAAACACTAGAAACACTCATTTGAGCTCTCCTCTCTCTCCCTCTCACTCACATGACTTGAGATTGCATCCTTGGTGAGATTGAGAGGCATCTAGTGTTTGCATTCAAGGTTTTAGCATTGGGGCACTAGAGTTTCTTCAAGCAAAGTGATTGACTTGTTACTCTTGGAGGTTGCCGCCTCCTAGACGGCTTGGAGATGTGATTGTTCATTGATCTCTTTGAAGAATATTGTGAAGAAGCCTTTGATTTATTCTTGTGAAGAGGTTCTTGAGCTTAGCCTGACCGGAGTGGTGAAAAGCATCTCTAGTGAAAAAGACGTCTGGAGAGGTTCATTGATTCCGAGATTGGCTCATACACAAAGTGGATTCTTGGTAGAGGAGCAATTGGAAGCTTTAAATCCACCTCAATGTGAATTAGGAGTGACCGGCAAGTCATCAACACCACGAGAAAAATTGCCTGTATCTTCGGTTAATTCTTTCACTCAATTTCAAACAAGCAATTTACTTTGAGCATTTTATCTCTTAGTTATTAAATAATATCTTGTCATCCTAGGTTGCAAACCTTTGACATAGGCTAGCCTCACTAGTTGTAGAATTTATTTTGTATTGCTAATTAAATTTATCTAGTGTTGTGCTTTTAGTTTGAAACCGTCTATTCACCTTCCCTCTAGTCGGTAATTCTCAATCCTACAACCTGACAATAATAAATCTGCTTACAAGACAACATGTTATTTTGATCTTGAAGTGGGTTGCCTTATGCTTGTGTGCATGGAACCTGACCTGCAAATGAAGTTTGACAACTATGTTGTCTTCGATATGACCGTAGCTCTTGAGGAAATATTTTAGACTTAGGCCAGGACTGAAAGGTTCAATGTCTCTAAGGCCTTTGTGGAGAGCATGCTTGCAGAAGGTGCAGCCATTTGGACCACACGTGATCAAAATGGTTGGTTAGTCTCAGAGGTTGGAGAAGCTAGGCTTCCCACTTGTCCAAGAGTTGGCCACTGATTTTATTCTGGCACCCTTTCCACCAAGCTATAGGAACTTCATCTCGAACTGCCATATGCATGGGGCGGAGAGGGGCCTGAATGAACTGTGTGGCATGCTTAAAACATCAGAGGCTGACATTAAGAAAGAAGTTGGCGACACTGTGATGGAGGTCCAAAACAAGCCCAACTTTAAGAAGAAAGGCAATTAGAAGAAGGGAAAGCTGCAGATGCGATCTCCAAGACAATCTCAGCTCCCAAACCAGGACCAGCGCCAGACTAGTCATGCTTCCATTGTAATGAATGGGGTCACTGGAAGAGAAACTGCAAGTTGTACTTGGCTTCTTTGAAAAAGAAGGGAAGTAAGAGTACTTCCAGATTAGGTATATTGCATGTTTATATTACCGGATCGGTTGCTCATATTTGCAATTCGATGTATGGAATGATAAGCAATAGAAGCGTGGTACGAGGAGAGGTTGATTTCCGCATGGGTACTTTCACTGATGATTTTAGTAGATATGGCTCTGTCTACTTAATGAAGCATAAGTCAGAAACCTTTGAAAAGTTCAAGGAGTTCCAAAACGAAGTGGAAAATCAGCGCGGCAAGAAAATTAGGGCCTTACGATCTGATCATGGAGGTGAATATTTGAGTCACGAGTTTAGCAGTCATCTAAAGAGTTGTGAGTTGTAGAATTGTTCCACAGCTTACGCTGCCTGGAAAGCCATAGAGAAATGGTATATTCGAGCGACATAATCGAACCTTATTGGACATGGTTAGTTTAATGATGAGCATGTCGAACCTACCGTTATTGTTTTGGGTTACGCTTTAGAAACAACAAATTTCACACTTAATAGGGTATTGTCTAAGTTCGTAGTTAAGACACCATATGGCAAGACTCCCAGTTTGTCTTTTTCTGAAAATTTGGGGCAATGAAGCTTATGTCAAACGACTTATGTCCGATAAGAAATCGGACAAGTGTGTTTTCGTGGGATACCTGAAGGAAACTTTGGGGTATTATTTCTACAACCGAGAAGAGGGAAAAGTGTTTGTTGCTCGGAATGGTGTTTTCTTAGAGAAAGAGTTTCTCAAAAGCGAGAAAAGAAGAGAGAAGGTGTATCTTGAAAAATTTCGAGATGAGCTAGTGGGACAGGAATTGACAAGTGATGCTAATGTAGCAGAACAAGTTGATGCACCCATGGCAGGAGAGACACCATCACAACCATGAAGGTCGGATAGGGCTCATCGTGCGACCAAAAGGATGAATCTCCTACTTACGGTGGAGAGTGACATATAGTTGTTGGACAACGATGAATCTATAACCTACACGGAAGCAATGATGGACCTAGATACCGAGAAGTGGAAGATTGCCATGAGATCTGAGATAGATTCCATGGGAGATAATCAAGTTTGGACTTTGGTTGCTCCACCTCAGGGTGTTAGACCCATAGAGTGCAAGTGGATCTATAAGAAGAAGAAAGGTATTGACATAATTGTTCACGTCTATAAAGCTCGACTTGTTGCAAAGGGTCTTCGACAAGTTCAAGGAGTTGACTATGATGAGACATTCTCACTGGTAGCAATGCTTAAATCTATTCGGATCATTCTAGCAATAGCTGCGTATTTTGATTATGAGATATGGCGAATAGATGTCAAAACACCTTTTCTAAATGGGTATTTAGAAGATGACGTGTATATGATATAACCCGAGGGTTTTGTCGATCTGACTAATGCTGGAAAGATATGCAAACTTCAAAAATTCATTTATGGGTTGAAGCAGGCATCTCAGAGTTGGAATATTCGCTTTGATGAAGTGGTCAAAGGGTTTGGTTTTGGTCAAACGAAGAAGAACCTTGTGTTTACCAGAAGGAAAGTGGGAGCTCTATTTCTTTTCTAATCTTATATGTGGATGGCATATTATTGATTGGGAATGACATTTTGATGCTGGAGTCCGTAAAGACTTCACTGAAAAAATAGTTTTTCTATGAAGGATTTAGGGGAAGCAGCATATATTCTAGGCATAAGGATCTATAGAGATAGATCAAAGAGGCATATAGGATTAAGACAAGATACTTATATTGACACTATGCTAAGACGGTTTAGAATGGAACAGTCCAAGAAAGGGTTCTTGCCTATGTCACATGGCGTACACCTCAGCAAGACTTAGTGTCCTTCGATGGCTGATGAGTGAGAGCGTATGAGTAAGGTCCCATATGCTTCGGCAATTGGATCTATCATGTACGCCATGATAGGTACTTGTCCAGATGTCTCGTTTGCTCTTAGTGCCGCGAGCAGGTATCAATCTGATCCAGGTGAGAGTCACTAGACACATGTGAAGGGCATTCTTAAGTACTTTAGAAGGACTAAAGATACGTTCCTAGTCTATGGAGGTGAGGAATAGCTTTGTAAAAGGTTACACCAATGCTAGTTTCCAAACTGAACCAAACGACTCAAAGTCTCAGTCAGGTCATGTGTTCACATTGTACGGTGGTGCTGTTAGCTGAAAGAGTTCTAAGCAGGAGACTGTGGCCGATTCTACAACAGAAGCCGAGTACATTGCGGCTTCTGAAGCTGGGAAGGAAGGTGTTTGGATAAGGAAGTTCCTCATTGACCTTGGTGTGTTCCCTAGTGCTTCTAGCCTGCTCGAGTTGTACTGTGACAATAGTGGGGCAATTGTGCAGGCAAAGGAGCCATGGAATCACCAAAGAACAAACATGTCCTAAGCATGAGGTGCACATTATTCGAGAGTTCGTTAAAAGGGGTGAGATTAAGATATGCAAAATACATACGGATTTGAACGTTGTTGATCCTTTGACAAAGGCTCTCCCATGTCCTAAGCATGAGGTGCACACAAGAGCTATGGGTATTAGATATGTTCTAGAATAGCTCTAATGCAAGTGGGAGACTGTTGGCAATATTCCTAGAGGTTGTCATAAGATGATGATATTTCTTTGTATCCATGATACGTTGATTGTTTAATGAATATCCATGAAAGGCAACTTGTATTGATTGAAAATTATGTGAATTATTTGTGGAACTCTTACTTGTATGGTTATTCTAAAGTTGTCCCTTGTCATGGTTGATGGCTGACACATTTACATGGACACGAAGATGTTAAACTAATAGTGTGGGCGCATGTATGTCATGTGGCGGGATTGACCCAACATGAGACTTTATAATATTGTTCTCTCTTTGCACAATTTGTATGCTTTGTCCTTAGCTGAGTTTGTCGCTTGTTGTCAAGATGCAAATCGACTTACTCAGGGGCTATCAAACGCTACGCCGTAACTGGGTAGTTGTAGAGGTAGTTATTGGGTTTGTTGTGAAGCTTGTTGTGAGGCTTGGACAGTCAAGATGGGATTTGTTGTGACATCCTGTGTCTCCAAACAAGGAGAAATTTGACCAAAGTAAAAAAATTGGTAAAAATTCGATATAAATTTAAAGTAAAAATTTCAAATATACAAAAGAGATTTATGGAGAATTTTGGATAGAACATTGAGATGAAAAGGAATATGGAAATAGCTCAATTAAATGAACTTTAAAAAAAAGAAGGGATTACTATTCATAATCTAAAAGTAGCCAATTGAGAGTTGAGCTAAGTTCCAGAATTTTCATAGTGGATAGCCAAATTTAGTGCCAATTTGTGAGCAAATTTTTTTTTAACCTATGAGCAAGGTGTAAAAGGGAAAGTTGTTTAGACAAGTATACTGAACAACTTTGTTGTTTGGATTAGAACATGATCTGGTTTGGATCTAGGAGAAAAATGGAGGTAAAATCCGAATCAGCATAAGGGTTCAGTAAATTCAGAGTTTTAAAGGCTGAGAGGAATTTCTTCAAATTGAGCTCAAACCAATGAGGATTTAACAAAGGTTCAAAAAGGAGGAATGAAATTCAAGTCAAACCACAAAAGTTTTATATTTCGAGAGAAGGCCAAGTTCTATAAAAATTTTGGAAGTAATTTCAGTTGGAAGTTCGGGCTGAATATAGGGTTTCAGCAAGGATGAACAACTAACTCGAGGAAACGGTTGAGAATTTGGGCAATGTGCAAAAAGAGAAAGTGAAATTAAAGTGACCATACACAACTTTCTTTTTGGATTTGGGACAAGTTTGAATTCAAACTTGGGAGTAATCTGAGAATTCAAATTCTTAATCTCTAAAGATGGGGATTAATGGCGCCGAGATTTTGAGCTCTGATTCCGAGTGGGTTGTTGCTCGGATCAATCGAGCGTTAAAAGGAAAATTATAGAGTTTGGATTCAAGTTTAAGTTTGATGTTTGGATCGAGACAAGTTTGAATTGAGAATTGGGAGAAATCAGACTCGCAATGTTGCGGTTTGGAAGGAAGAAGGAAGCAAGCAGGCAAGCTGCTTGCCGGTGAGGTCGGTAACTCCGACCACGTGCCGTTGTGCATGCAATATGAGGTGTCGAGAGTTGCAACTGAGAGTGGTGAATCCTTTGGTTGGTTTCTCGGCGATAAATACATCTCCACCGGCTTCAATCTATTGTTTTTCCTCTCCTCTCCATTTCTGTCTCTCTCTCGGCCGCTGGCAGTCCGTGCCGTCACACGCCGCCGTCCGGCCACCTTAGCTCGATTCCCTCTGCTAAAACCTCGGCCTTGACCTCCTCTTTCATTTGGGCCAGTTATCGTTGAGTCTCATCTACCACAACATCTTCTCATCGTCTTCCTCGCCGATGGTGACGAAACTCCGTTGGTAAGCGCCGCCGCCATCAATGACACTGCTACTATGGTTTTGGTCGGATTTGGAGGGCATGTTGAGGTCTAGCGTGGGCTGGGGCTCGTAGACAATGGGTCGGTTGGGGGCTTTGTTCAGCAGGTTGCACTGATCTCCGCCATGAGCGCCATCGCGTGCGTCGCCACCTTGGCCGGCGCATGTGGTCAGCTCTCCTAGGGCAGCCTCCGTCTGTTTTTGACGGCGCGTGTTGCTCACAGTGTTGCTGGGGGTTGGGTTTTTGTGGCGGAACTGCCCAGCTTAACCCAGCTCACGTGCGCCTAATCACCATCTCAATTATGATTATAATAAACATACGTGAAACGGGCTAAACCCGGTAGTCCGTTGGGTGTCCCCGGGACGAACCTGAATCATCCACTTACAACTGTTATCAAGACCAAACCTTCAGGATCCTCAGGTCGAGGCATTTCGACAGAACACCACACTTGTATACAAATAATTTACAGCAACATATTTATTACAGACGAGGAGATTCAAACTTAAAGTGCATGTCAAGCCTTCTAAGGAGAGTTTTAAAAGCAAACAAGTCTTGTAGGTCAACTCGGGTCATATTATTACATAAACAAAGTAAAGTAGACAAGAATGTATTCGACTCTAATCACATTCTTGGTTTTTCTGAGTCAACCTTCGCTGGGACTTCTGATCATCTCTGCACAAAAGTTAGCCAGTTCAGTATGAAGGTACTTAGCAAGATTTACCCGTCAACGAAAGTAAAATCAATTAGGTTGGGTGACTCATAAATTGGAAATATTGCTTACCCGTGCTTGCTGGGTCGGAGAAAGGCACGGACGTAGCCTGCAACTCACAGGGTGGTTGCCAGACGTGGGACCCACATGGGGGTTCGTTCCTAGGTTTGAGTAAGGATATTTCCGGTCTTTGGCTTAACCAACTGAAAGATTGTTGCGTGCTGACTGGACAGTTGTACGTGGCTGGGTACTGGGTATCCCCTGCAAGGTGTAAATCGGTCTGAATCGCCACAAATCTTGGTTATGAATGCACTTGATCAGCAGGCTGGGAACTGGGTATCCCCTGCACATGGCTGGGAAGTGGGATGAGATGATAATTGATTCAATATGTTGGATGAAGCTTAGTTCAACTTGCTTGCAAAAGTTTTTATAATCAGATGTAAAACATGAAAGTTAAGGATAAAAGAATTAGTAAGCTTTTTAGCAAATAAGTTGAGTCAGACAACTACTAAAAAGTTTTGCATACTCCTTGAGAGTCTTTTATTTGGTAAGGCGGGTAAGTCTTACTGAGTACCTTCATACTCAGGGAATCTCCCGTGTTGTGTTCAGAAGCTTCTCCCGAAGTGGTCGAGAAGGAGGTCCCTAAACCTAGAACATCATGCTCCTGATGTTCCTAGGGTTGAGCCGGACTTGTAGATGGTGTAGTAGAACTATCTCGGCTGATTTGTATTTAAAACTCTTAGTAGTCGTTTGATTTTGCACTTAAGGTTACTTTAAAACTTGGTTTGTAATAATTCATACCTTTATACCTTGATATGTTTTGTAAAAATGGTAGGACCCTGTCGTATGGGACACTCGACAGTTCACTAGTTTAAACTATTTGAAGTGCGTTCAATGTCCATAAAAAGATGTTATGGCGCACTTGAGAGATACCTCTGGGCCCTTCTCTATAAGTGTCGGGTACCTGTAAAAGGGGTACCCTAACTTAGGCCCAGAACTGCTCGGTAACAAGGCCCACCAACGACGTCGGCCTGACTCTGTAGCCCAGCAAAGGCCCACCACAACAACTCCTCCTCAGCGTCCGTCCCGCTCGAGGTGGACGACCACCCTCGAGCGGGAATGTCCGTGACGTTCGAGGCTCGGCAGCCAGGCTCGAGGGAGACGTTCACCCTCGAGCCAGCGTTTCCGTCACGTTCGAGGCTCGGCAAGCTCGAGCTGACGAAGCTCGAGCCTGCCACGCCGGGAACGACGCCCCAAGGCTCTGTGACCCATCACTCCGAGTCATGATAACGCTCCTCTGCAGTCAAAAAGCAGGAGAATCACTGCGCCACGCCACCACCCACGCCCCGGAGAAGACACCGGTCAAATCCACTCGCAACAGTGGACGTCTGAGCGCCATGCTGCACGGCCAGACCAGCAGCACTGTGCCAACCACTCCTTTGACTTTGCTCGCCTCGGACGCGCTACCATCCTCGAAGGCGAACCTCGAAGGAGGCTACAGAGACTCGATCTGGACGCCGTACGCAAGTTGCCACCCTCGACGCCGTGAGCCATCACAAGAAGGAAGGACATCACGTCAGCCACTGCCATGTCGTCAGCCGGAGTTGGAAGGCGCGATTCCCGCTCGCATAGTGTGCGGCATGGGCAGCACAGTGCACTTAGCAACGTCAGCACCACGAACACATGTACTCGCACCCTCCCCCCTTGGTCTATAAAAAGGGGAAGGGAAGCCCATGCAAAGGGGAGGGCGGGACGCACTCAAGTCCACACGCGCTAGAACACACACCACTTAGCTAGCGACAGCCGAACTTGGGGACTTAGGAGCTCATCTCCTTCTCCCACCTTGCTTGTAACCCCCTACTACGAGCAACACGAAACTGGTGCTCAGCACCACTGCTGGACGTACGGCCCCGCGGCCGGAACCAGGATAAAAACTCCCGTCTCTCCACCTGCCATCGGGGCAACGAGTGGATTAGCACCGCAATCACTTGTTTGTGCCGGTGCGACCAAATCAGGCACCGACAGTTGGCGCGCCAGGTAGGGGACCAGCGCTGCGCAACTCTCGTTCCCGATGGCGAACTTCGACCAAGGACGGCCCCCGCTGGGCGAGAGCAATCTGCTCCCAGTGGGGCAGGAGATCTGGTTCGGGAGCTTACGGTTCCAGGCATGTGGCGACGGTTACCACATGCGCATCCTCCAGGAGGAACCAAGCAACCAACTGGAGCCTCCTCATCTGCCACTGTCAGCACCGCGACGACGGAGTCGTCCCAGACCTCGCGCACGACGAGCGCGAGCTGCGAGGCACGACGCCGACGCCAGCATCCCTCTTCCCGCAAGGGAAGGGCAGATCCTACGATCAGGGTCATGGGGAAGGGCTGCTCCTTTCCTCCCGAGACCCATTTCTACACCACGTGCTATGACGGCACGTCCCTATCCCTATGGGCTACGCGGCCCTACGGCCACGTACGCCTCGCTCGTCCGCACCGCCATAAGTGCGTATGATGGCCAGCCAGGCCGTCATCCGGCCTCGGGACGCGACCTCGCCGCTCTGACGCCCGACGATTCCCGCACGGAATTAGAAGATCGATACGCCTTTGAGCATGAGCACCCTGGTTGGAACTACTCGGGTCTCCCCGACCTAGAGGCCTTTCTGGCCTTCCAAACAGCGGCGGACTATTGCTTCGGCAATTCCGATGATGAGTATGATCCAACCAGGGAGTGTTTCGTCATCAGCGACGGGCGTGTCAGCGAAGGATCAACGTCGGACGACGATGGCGAGGATGACATTCAGGGAGGCAACGGTGGCGCGGATCCAGTAGGTGCGCAGCCACCGGACCCATCGGATCCCTTGCCTTCCGAGGACGAGCGGCATCCACGCCGCCGGCCGCGAGTTGTTCGCCCCCGCGATTTGGGAAGTGGTGACGTCTCACCACCGGCACGCTCCGACCACGAGCCGCCCAAACAAGGCCACGAACACAGCACGGACGCACGGCGCGCAGGGCGAGTAGCTCAGGCCCGCATCCTCGCCGAAGGCAAAGATGACGACCTCGCTCCTAGAACGAGCCAAAAGCTCATCGCGGTGGCCGCGCTGCTCCGAGCCATGCCAAAAGCAGCTACCCCCGAGGGGCGGAAGCTGCATCTCGAGGCCCAAAAGTTGGTTGAGAACGCCACCCGACAGCAGGCCGAGAGCTCAGCCTCCCGCCTTCGACGCTCATCAACCTCGAAGGGCGAATGAGGAGGGGAGTCATCGGTGCGCTCACCCCGGCCTAACGGCAGGGCACGAGCACAGTCCCGGGGCGACTCCCACCGGGACATGGCGCGACGCCACGTTGGTGAACCACGTGCACCCGAAGCAGGAACACTTCCTGCGAGGGTGCCCGCGAGATCACGCCTCCAGGACACCCGAGGCACGATCAACGATGGCGACGCCCGCAACACGCTGAACCAAATGAGGCAGCGAGAGGGAGCCTGGACCCACCAACGCGGGCGCACCGACGTTGGGTGGAACCAGGATGCGGCCCCAGAGTCAGCGGGAACGCGGGTGTTTAGTCGCAACATCCGCACCGCTCCGATTCCCCCTCGCTTCCGACAGCCTACTACCATCACCAAGTACTCTGGGGAAACAGACCCCAGGGTATGGTTGAATGACTACCGCCTAGCGTGCCAGCTCGGCGGCGCTACAGATGACGACATGATCATCCGCAATCTGCCACTCCACCTGGCAGATTCCGTGCGGACATGGCTCGAGCATCTGCCCCCAAATCGGATCCACGACTGGGACGACCTGGTCGAGACCTTCGTGGGGAATTTCCAAGGCACCTACGTGCGCCCCGGAAACACGTGGGACCTTCGAGGATGCAAACAAAAGCCCGGCGAATCCTTGAGGGACTTCATCCGGCGCTTCTCCAAGCGCTGCACCAAGCTTCCCAACATCACCGACCATCAGATCATCCACTCCTTCCTCGAGAGCACCACATGCTATAGCTTGGTGTGCAAGTTGGGGAGGAACCCTCCCCCCGACGCGAACCGGCTATTCGAGGTAGCCTCCAAGTACGCTTCGGGGGAGGAGGCGGCCAACGCCATCTTCAACGGCAAGAAGGGAAAACGCCCCGAGGAGACGCCCGCGGAGGGTAGCAAGCCAAGGTACCCCTCGAAGAAGTAAAATCAAGGCAAGAAGGGGAAGAAGTCTCGAGCCTCTAGCGAGAAGGGCAACAACGACAAACGAAGTCCCCACAATGGACCCCAGCCACAAGGGGCCTCGAGGCCCTCCGTGTGGAGGGGTGTCTCTGATGCCAACGGGTACCCCAAGGTGGAACAAGTGTTCTTCATCGTGGGAGGACCCGCCGCCGACGGAGGTCCTCGCGAATGCCTGGAACATCCAACAGCTAAGTCGCTTCTACCCCTTGAGCGGCTTCAGACCCTCGAACCTTTTTCGTACATACTTTCGGTTGTACAAACTCTTGATTAAGTATTTGGCTTAGCTCCCGCAAGTTGTGAACGAATCAAGTGGACTCGAGTCCACTAACACTTGAATGGGGTTTGGTCCTACCCTCGCTAGGACCATCCCCCCTCGGGGGCTACAACGGGGACGAACCCCCGAAGAAATCAATGCTTTTCCAAAATTCTTGTGATATCTCGAGCGTATCGCCAAGTGCTCTTTTGCAACCCTCGAAAGGAGGACACTAGGCGTGAAACGGACAAGGGCAGGGTCGCCTGAGCCGAGTGCCCGCCTACGCCCCGAGGCTACGGCAGCACCTCACTTCCCTCCGCCTAAGTCATTCACGTACGATCGATCCTAGTGGCGACTTCCTTTCGAGGCGCATGCATTGGACACAGCGTGCATCGCAGAGATACCGCTTGAAAATAAACCTCGTTTAATGATACAAATGATGTTTAACGAAAACAAGTAGGATGTATGAAAACAAACGAACTGTTCTTACATCAGGAAACGCAAATCTCTAAACTACTATTTACACTCGGGCTCGATGTCCCGAGGCTTTCAGGTTCCACTCCCACCGCCAAGGTCATCCCAGCCGTCGTCATCTTCGCCCGGGAAGAGGACGCTCTTCCGCCGACCGAGCAGTCGTGCGGTCACTTCGCCCAGGCCACACCACGCCTGAAAAGGCGCGCCCACTCCCCCATGAAGTCGCAGTAACTGCCCTAATGGTCATCATGACCCCGCACGAAGCGGTGGAACGCACGTGGAGGGAACGCTCAAGGCATCCCCCCTCAAAGGGAGGAAGTCATCGTTCTACTGATCAGGGGTTCGAGACCTGGCCCATCGAGGGTTCCACAGGCACCCCAGCTCGATCGAGTCAGGGACGCTCGGTAGTACCCACGAATAAGAGCCTCGAGCCCATATGTTCGAGGAGATCCGTCAAGCGCGTTCGAGGCTGGTCGAAAGTGCCTAGATCGAGGGACCCCACGAGGGGGAGCAACGAGCCCTCGACCTCTATCGAACGAGGTCGAGTCCCGTCTAGCATACTTTTGCGAAAAGCTTTAACGGGCGTGTCCTAAGACCACGAGCCTACCCTCATCGAATAGGGCATGGACGTCCGCTCGAATTACCCGCTACCAGCTCACCCAGGCATCCGTGGTACGATCCCAATCGTGGGAAGCACGGATCGCCTCATCCTCGATCCCTCGAAAGAGATCACGATATACGAAAAAAGCTCAAGATTTCCTCGACCACGCCAAACAAGGCTAGATTTGAGGACCTCAGGCGTAGTGGACGAACCCACACCTGGGGAAGCAACGAATGCTCTTCACATCGAGTTGAGACCTTGAGAGAGTGTCAACCACTCTCCCAAGGCCTCGGGGGCTACACCCGCGTGTGCGCTAGCGCGCCCCCACGGATTCCCAGAACCCGTGAAGGGATGAAGGCCTCGAAAGCCTCGACAGGCACCAGCCCCCGCAGGGTTGCACCCCACCCCTGTGGGGCCTCGGGGGCTACTGTCGGGTACCTGTAAAAGGGGTACCCTAACTTAGGCCCAGAACTGCTCGGTAACAAGGCCCACCAACGACGCCGGCCTGACTCTGCAGCCCAGCAAAGGCCCACCACAACAACTCCTCCTCAGCGTCCGTCCCGCTCGAGGTGGACGACCACCCTCGAGCGGGAATGTCCGTGATGTTCGAGGCTCGGCAGCCAGGCTCGAGGGAGACGTTCACCCTCGAGCCAGCGTTTCCGTCACGTTCGAGGCTCGGCAAGCTCGAGCTGACGAAGCTCGAGCCTACCATGCCGGGAACGACGCCCCAAGGCTCTGCGACCCATCACTCTGAGTCATGATGATGCTCCTCTGCAGTTAAAAAGCAGGAGAATCACTGCGCCACGCCACCACCCACGCCCCGGAGAAGACACCGGTCAAATCCACTCGCAACAGTGGACGTCTGAGCGCCATGCTGCACGGCCAGACCTGCAGCACTGTGCCAACCACTCCTTTGACTTTGCTCGCCTCGGACGCGCTACCATCCTCGAAGGCGAACCTCGAAGGAGGCTACAGAGACTCGATCTGGACGCCGTACGCAAGTTGCCACCCTCGACGCCGTGAGCCATCACAAGAAGGAAGGACATCACGTCAGCCACTGCCATGTCGTCAGCCGGAGTTGGAAGGCGCGATTCCCGCTCGCATAGTGTGCGGCATGGGTAGCACAGTGCACTTAGCAACGTCAGCACCACGAACACATGTACTCGCACCCTCCCCCCTTGGTCTATAAAAAGGGGAAGGGAAGCCCATGCAAAGGGGAGGGCGGGACGCACTCAAGTCCACACGCGCTAGAACACACACCACTTAGCTAGCGACAGCCGAACTTGGGGACTTAGGAGCTCATCTCCTTCTCCCACCTTGCTTGTAACCCCCTACTACGAGCAACACGAAACTGGTGCTCAGCACCACTGCTGGACGTACGGCCCCACGGCCGGAACCAGGATAAAAACTCCCGTCTCTCCACCTGCCATCGGGGCAACGAGTGGATTAGCACCGCAATCACTTGTTTGTGCCGGTGCGACCAAATCAGGCACCGACAATAAGAGAGATACTTATAGGCCCCTCGAGTGATCAGATCAAGAAATGCAAGGTTGTGCTACGGTTAAAAGTTAACCATGAAAGGATCTGACTCATAGTATCGAGAAAGAGTGGTCAGCTTGGAGCTAGACCAAATATCACGAGGCAATAGGAAGAGCTTGTACATACGTTGTGATGGTTCGTCCGATATGATCTTTACTTGCGTATATGAGTTAGTACATCTTGCTAGATGCCGCTGCTAACTATGTGAACCCATCGGGTCACACACTTAAGGGGTTGGAATGTTGAAAGGCTTGCCTATATGATTGTCTTTAGTGCAAGTGGGAGACTGTTGGATTTATGCCCAACAGCCAATTGGATTGGATCCACTAAAGGCCCAAAGGGATACTGATCCTTGTGGGATTAGTGTGGCAGTAACCCAATTTAAACTGGCTCAAGTGCGCCATAACATCCATTTAAGGTCCTTAAACGCACTTCAGACAGTTTAAACTAGGGAACTGTCGAGTGTCCCTTGGACTCCTCGATAAACCACTTTATACTCTTATCTTTGCCATAAGACAGGATCGTTTTCGGTAAGGAGAACACAACAAGTATTACCATTAGGGATCCTATTGAGCCTATGAGATAGTCCATTAGCACCCCAATATATATGTGGGAGGGGGCTAGGGACGACAAACCCTTTCTCGCCGCCGCCGCCGCCGACTGCTCCTCTCCACGCGGCCGTACCTCCCGTCGCCTTCGCGGACCTAGCAGTCCGGATCATGACACATCATCTTCGTACGTGTGGATAGGGCTGGACAAAATGCTCGATACTCGTTAGCTCGCTCGGCTCGCAACCAGCTCAACTCGGGCCGAGCCGAGTAGCAATTTTGGTTCATAAAAAATAATGGGCGAGCCGAGCTGCCTCGCGAGCAGCTCACGAGCCAAACAAGCAGACATACTGTAGCCCAATAATTCCAGCCCAACCCATATTTTGGCCCACAACTCCACAAAACCCTAGCATCTGCCCACCCCCATGCCCCCACGCGTCGTCTGTTGTTTGCCCGCCCGCCCCCACCACCGCCTCACGCCGCACACGCGCCTCCTCCTACTCCGCCTCCGCCCTTCTCCTTCTACCGCGCCTACCTCCGTGGGTCCTCCCTCCGCCTCACGCCGGTGGCCGACGCTGCCCTCCTCTCCCCAACAAGAGCTCCTTCAATCCATCCTCTTCCCCTCGATGGCTCGATCTGTCCTCGTCGTTTCTTTGATGAGGCGAACAGCAGACCTTGAGCAAGCAGCTTCGTGGATGATGATGAGTACAGCCCGTCCGGCAGATAGCTTCTCTCTTCATGTTTTGATTAGTTGATTTTTATTTTTTATTTTGTTTCCTGCACAGTACGAGAACATGGATGCTATCTTCTCCTTCCTAGTCTTGTTTGTCATTGATGGTTTAGTTTTTTTACGGATCTACGGGCTTTGATTTGAGGAAACTATACGATTTAATAGATGGTTGATTTTTACATAAAGGAAAGAATCTGGCCTCTACAATTGTACACAGCTCAAATATTACAAATTTTGACACCTCAGCTTTAATTGCTGATAACACGAGGGAACAAAACCCTAAAGAGAAATTAAAATTGAGCCAATCTATTATGTTCAAGTACTTAGGACCCCCAGTTCCTAGCCAAAGGAGTGAGAGTTGGCACTCATGCTCCATGGGTGTCACACCTGCTTTTTGCTGATGACTGCTTATTCTTGATTCTGCAAACATACCAGCGAGGATCAGGCCAATTGGTGAACATGACAAAATCAGCAATTTTCTTTCGCACTAACTATGATGATATGGTTCAAGAAGAGATGAAGCAACTGGCATAACTACAGAGGCTCTGTGCGAGAAATATTTGGGACTTCCAACAGTTGTTGGCAGAAGTACTAAAGAAGCTTTTGAGCATATCCCAGCAAAGATCAGAGGCCTTATGGGGGGATGGAGTGAGCGCCAGCTCTCATGTGCTGCTCGGGAAACAATGATCAAGTCCGTGACGTAAGCAATCTCTACATATTCAATGGGATGCTTCCTTCTCGCGCCGGCAACTTGCAAAAAAATCACTAATGTTGTATCAAGCCCATTCCTCCATGGCACCCAAGTGCCATGGAGGAATGAGCTTCTGGGATATCAAGCAGTTCAATTTAGCGATTCTTGGGAAGCAAGGGTGGAGGTTGATGACTAACCCAGAATCGCTTTGCGCAAGAGTGCAAAAGGGGAGGGAGATACTTTCCACATGGAGAGTTCCTGTCAGCTGGTAAACAAAGAAGGGCATCTCATACTTGGAGAGCCATCCTTGCTGGTCGACGAGTACTTGATCTTGGACTGATCAAAAGGATTGGTGATGGTGCCTCGACAAATATTTGGAACGACCAATGGATTCCAAATGGCATTGGCCACAAACCAGTCTGCAGGAGAGAAACAGCAACATCAACTCGGGTTGCGGATCTTATGTCACCGGATGGTACACAAGGCACTGAACCAGAACTTAATCCACATGGATGCTAGGGCTGTGAAGCAAATTCCTCCGGGACGCACCCGGGAGGATTTTTGGGCCTGGTCAGCAGAGAAGAACGTCACATACTCAGTGCATTCAGCATACAAGCTTCTGGCGGAATGGGAGACGCAGAATGCCGATAACCGAACGGCAAGGACCTCACACTCAACTTCTAATAATGACCCTCGATGGAAAAAGCTATGGAAGATTGAAGTTCCACCTAAAGTGCGAGTTTTCTGGTGGCGGGTGTCCAATGACTGCATTCCATCTAGAGCAAACCTCCATCGTAGACACATCGAACCATTGGGTATATGTGAAACGTGTGGGGTTTCTCAGGAATCTACCTTTCATGCCCTCACCGAATGCACCTTCGCAACCATGCTCTGGAGCAAAGTGAGCGAATTAACAGGGATCAAGCTGCCCAGTCTGTGCCCCAGGACTTGGACAGTAGACTTACTGGACGACAACCACTGCAGATAAGTGTGGTATGTGGTCACTTTGGTGCTCTAGAAATGACAGAAGCCATGCTAAAACTCTAATTGACCACAAGCTGGCTATACAATGGGCTGTCGAGGCATGTTTTCACTTAATAGTGGAACCAAAGGAGGCAACAAGGGCCGACCATTGAGAATCATCAAGCTCCTGGTCGTCACCATCACTAGGATGAGTGAAACTGAATTCCGACGGAGCGTTCAATGCAGGAGATATGACAGGAGCTACAGGCTCTATTGTCCGTGGACCGGGGGCGCATTCCTGAAAGTGACATCAAGATGGCTGCCACCGACTGTGTCGGCGCTGCTGGCGGAGGCGGAGGGATGGGGTTCAGTTGATCGAGCCGAGAGACCAGAGGG
This sequence comes from Digitaria exilis, assembly GCA_015342445.1. Classification (NCBI taxonomy): domain Eukaryota; kingdom Viridiplantae; phylum Streptophyta; class Magnoliopsida; order Poales; family Poaceae; genus Digitaria; species Digitaria exilis. The sequence goes on from JACEFO010002629.1 coordinate 1,296,236, forward strand.
TAGTGATAGCAGAGACGGAGAGCTTGTGGCCCTGTGGAACTCCATGGGACAGCATCGTGCTGAGATTTCAGTCATCCTCGAGGATATTCAGGACATCACATCGACGTTCTCTGCTTTCAAACTAATGCATGTCAGAAGATCAAGCAATGCTGCTGCACACCTGTGCGCTAAGTTTGCTTCTCCGTTAAGTGGTAGTCAGGGCCGGGCCGGCATAATCCGGGCCCTGTACGAAACTTTAAAGAGGGCCCATTAGACTAGCAAAATATAGTAATAAAATATAAAATATTCTTCAATATGCTACATACGAATAGAATACATCAAAATTATATCTATTTAATCTTGTAAATATTCTTTACTTAAACAATTTTATTTTTTTTATGCTTTGACCAAGTACAATTATACTTTTAGATCGATTTGCAGAAGACATGACTTTAATTATGAAACACTAGACGAGTATAATATAATTAAAAAACTAAACTATTAACACATATTAGTATACTCCTTCCGTCTCAGAAAGAATGTCGTTTTGGGTGTTTGTGCCACGAGTTTGACTAAGTTTATAGAAAATACATACAACATTTAAATCTTTAAATAATTATTTTAAAAAAACTAGATCTAAATATCTATCTAATGACGTTTATATTGTACCATAATTTAATATATTTTTATATATAATTGATCGAAGATAAGAATCAAGAAATTACGTAATACAATAATACGGTTGTTGGCTAGAGGATGCATGCACATAGTCCGGGTGCGTTGCGCCCTTCCCACACACACGTTGGCTCTGGCCTCTGTGAATCGGTGGTGCGCCAGAATCGGTGGCACGATGCCTGCACTGCCATCTCCTATTTGACGTTGCGAACTGATGTGTGCAGTTTAACCATCATTTTGCGGATGCGCGAGGCCACGTTACTAGGGCCCGTTTGGATCCAGGAGCTAAACTTTAGCCTATCTTATATCGAATGTTCATATACTAAGATGGAGGTTAATTCACAAGACAAATCTATTATACGTAATTATTCTATGATTGGACAATATGATGTTACAATAAATATTTATTAATTACTAATTAATTAGGCTTGATAATTCGTCTGGTGAAATAGTCTTGGGGTTATACAATTCATTTTTAATTAGCTCATGTTTAGCCTTTGTAATAAGCATATCCAATCGTTTGATATGACAAAAGCTAAACTTTAGCCCTTAGATTAGTTGGAAGAAATATATTATAGTAACATTTCTGAAAAGCATGTTCTATGAGAAGAAATAAATAAGAAAGTTGCAAAGAATAATGAGTTTCTGTAACTTTTTTTTGAGAAGTAAACACCCTAGATAAATTAGGGGCCCTCAAATTTGGGGGCCCTGTGCAAGCGCACACAGGCCACACGCCCTCCCGCCCGGCCCTAGTGGCAGTCATGTTTGGGTTGATGAACCCCGTAGCTTCTTACTGCAGTGCTTGTAGACTGATTGTAATCGCTCTGTTTGATTAATAAAGCAGCTATGTTCCCAAAAAAAAATGCCCCATGGAAATTTGTTGCGCGGACGACGACCATGGGAAACGCTGGGGAACCCGACTTGAAATGGTGCTCCCAAACTCGCCCTTAGGGATAGTTTGGCAGCGGTGGAAAAATAACCCGGGGAAGGAAGTGGCCACTGGCTAGCTACTAGCCTACTACGACGCCGACGGGGACGCCGGCAACAGGGACGCCGACGATTACGGGGAGATACGACAGGGAGGACAGCCTGATGTCCCTGGCCGAGTGCCTTTTGTAAGCAAAATAACCCTACGTCATTGTTTGTGATTTTGGTGATTGATTGACAACATAGTCATTAGAATAACATGTGTATCAAGATGTATTTTTGTAAATTTTTGTGGATGAGTTTTTAGCCATGCAAATGTTAGAAATGTGCTTCTATCTCATATAAAAGTGCCAAAAAAATGGGACGAAAATCCGCGAAGAGATGACGTAAAATCGAATCATTCGGTGGTGGCATAAAAGGGGCACCGAATCAGTCGTTGCATTGTTGAGACTATGCAGACGAAATATTGAAACAGAAGTTAAGAAATGTTGAGTCAATGGAATCAAAATATTGAGCAGTGCCAAATAGGGATGACCGAATCAGTCGGTCATTATGCCCAGAAAATACGGTTAGGTACTGTATAAATTTGGGGAGGACCGATTCATTCGGTGGTGAAATGAAAGAGGCACCGAATCAGTCGGTGAATTGTTGAGACTGCTTAGACGAGATGTTGAAACAGAAGTTACAAAATGTTGAATCAGTGAAATCAAAATATTGAAGGCTACCAATTGATTCAGTGGTAGCAAGGAGGGGGCACCAAATGAGTCGGTGGTACCCAGAAAGTGTGCAACGGCTATGTAACGGCTTGTTTTTTTGGTTGGGGCTATAAATACCCTATCCCATGGCCATTTGAAGCATGCTTGAGCTAGGAGAAGCTATAGGCAAGTGTTCCACAAATTTTCAAGAGCTCAATCCACCAAAGTGCTAATTAGAAGATCTAGGTGATTAGCAAAGTGATTAGTGCTAGTCTAGACACTTTAGCACAACTCTTAGGTGTTTAGCCTAAAACTTAGCGAGGTTTGCATACCTCTTTTCTTACCGGTGCTTGCATGCACAAGTGTTGTAAATCTGGGGCTTGTAGTCTTGCGAAACCCTCCAACTGAGTTTGTGGAGTGGTCGTCGGTGGTTGTGCAAGGGAGGAGAGGCCCTTGGTGTTTTGGTCGAAGCTCTACCAAGTGAAGGCGGCGAGGAGCATCCAGGGAGGGATGAGCAGAGACCGACTTGCACGTGAGGAAGTCCCGTGGTCACCCACGGAGTTACTCGACCGGGGAGTTTATGCCCATAAGCAGGCATTCCCTTTGAGAGTGGCTCCAACGACGAGGATTAGTGTATCTCGGTAAAAATTGTCGTGCCAGGAGTTTACTCTTCTATACCCTTTACCTTTCGCATTTTATACTCGCACTACTTTTCACATTTACCTTTTCTAGACTTGCTCATGCTAGTATAGGATTGGACTTAGGGTGCAAAAATTTGTATCGGTAGAGATAGCAACACATAGAAAACCTAAAGCACATTTGGATAGAACTTGAAATATGTTTTCATATGTACTTTTGGAGCTTTAGTTTTTAGATACACTTAATTCAACCCCTGGTGTCACGTTCCCTTCACCCTTCCACGTGGAAACTAGGCTCGGTAGGGATGGCACCCGCTGATTGGGGTACGGGTTTAGCGAAAACCCGCCCGCAGCCAAACCCGCAAAGTGGTAAAAAACCCGTCCGTGAAAAATCTGCGGGTGAATTTCTGCACCCACACCCGCACCCGCGGATTTCGAGCGGGTTTCGGGTGCCCGCGGGTTTGGAAGCATCACATGCACATATGATGAACTTTAGCATGATTTTTAGTGATTTCACAATTTCACTTTCACACATATATATTCCAATTTCCTAATATTATAAAAATTGATAAGTTACACTCTAAATCAATAAATAATCAAATAAAGGTCTTCAAATCAACAAATAAAAATTATATATAGTGGCACATCTAAGTTTTATAATGCAGACAACACTAAGAGGACAACAACAGTCTCTAAATCAACAAATAACCAATTAGATAAACTATTTTAGCTAACATCTAAATTCATGTATGATGGATCTCATATTGCTAACGAATGTAGATGCAACGATTAATCAATAATACGTGGAGCATTTACGGTATGCTGGCAGGTGCGGGTTCACCCGCGGGTGCGATTTGAGACCCACACCCAGACCCGCGGATCTCGGGTTCGGGTGCGGGTGCACTCATGGGTGTAATTTTGAACCCACGTCCGCACCCATCGGGTCCAAAACCCATGGGTATCCGCACCCACGGGTTGAATTGTCATCCCTGGGGCTCGCTCGGTCAGACATTCCAGTTGTACCTCCCAAACTCGTCGTCGTTTTGTCGGTGGCATCCTTCCTCTGTCGCTGAAAGACTACGCGGCATGGGACAGCTTCTCCCTTTCGTCCAACCGTTGCTTCACACGTCATATGTCTGCCTTTGACTTTTTTATTTACTGCGGCATCTACCTGTGACCTACTTACTCCATGTCCAACCGGCCGTTTCCGCTCAACCTTGCCCTGTCCATCGGTTGGCTGGCTCAGCCAGAGACAACCATTGTTGTGACAGTGCATGATTTTTTCCCAACGTGATATATTTTTAGTACATAATAGTGCTGGAGAAATAGTCCAGCTAATATTCGTGAGTTCTTTTAATTACTGTGCCCGATACTTTGCACTATTTTTTACCATCAGTTACCATGTGCAGTTTGCTTTCTAGTGCGCCACATGACCAAAGTACCTATACTGTTCGAAAATGAAGACACTTACACATGCCCTACGGTGTTGTGCTCCACTCCAAAAAAAAATAATTGCTACCCATCACGGGGGAACTACGAGCACTAGGGCCGGCCCTCTGAAGACCTAGGGACCTGTTCGGATTTCAAACTAATCACTATTCATTCCAATTTTTCATTATTTAATTATTTCTCTCTCTTAGAAAACACGCTTCACACGATTTAGCTACAGTGTTTTTCTGAAACTACGGTGTTTTTTTTCTACAATCTAAACACACCTGTTTGGCCCCGTTTGCGCCATATGTTGGCCGCCGAATCATCGTGTCGGTCTCACGCACCGCCGCGCTGGTTCACCGCTCCCCGCCTCCTGACCAATGCCTTAACTCCTTGCTTTCTGTTTGCCATGTCTACCACTGTCTACTGATATTTCTAATTGTTATATATGTATGCTAAAAATACTAATTTTTATTGGACAAATTTTAAACGCTTAGACATCTTTTTTTCTCAAGACGAAAGGAGTAGACAACGATCAAGAGAACATTGAATACTAACTGAAGAACACTATCTACGCAAAATGTTAATACATCTATATGAGCAAATAACCATTTGAACTATTCTTTATGTTAGACTATAAGCATATGTTAAGATCTAAATTAGACGAGGCCGTAAGGACAATTGCTATATTTGAGTGAACAAACTGCCATCACATTTATGTTCAATACAAAGTAAAATCAACTGTCCATTATTGTATATAGGAAAAAGTTCATTTGACAACCTTCAACTTTGGTGGTCGTCCGGTTTTCAACCTTCATCTACAAAACATGGAATCATACAACCTCGAAGTATCAAAACCGTTTACTTATCACCCTTCTATGGTTTCTAGGGTGGTTTTGTGCTGACGTGGCGCCTAGTCACCCGACCTGTGATGGTTATGAGAACCTAATAAGTTACAGGGGTTTTCTAGAAAGATTGCAAGACACAAAGAACACATGAATTATTAGCTGGTTTCTCAGGGTCCTAATCGTAAAAGCTCGGTTCCATGGCAATAGTGGCCGGCGGCTCTAGTGGAGGACCCGTCTGGACTGAGGAGCGGATAGGCAGAACCTCGAGCCGCTTGGGTGTGGAGTGAATAGGCAGTGCCTCGAACTGCTGGTCGTGCTCCTTGAGCACCTCGAGCTGCTGGCCATGCTCCTTGAGCACCACCGTGGTGAGTTCGGAGGTGGTGACAACGACGGTGAGGCCGGACCCGCCCCAGGCCCAGCGACACCTCCAGCGGCTTCGACTTTTCCACCTCCATGACTCCACGGAGCGCCATCGCCGCGCCAGGCGTCGCTCGCCGGAGCTCCATGAACCACTCGCCGCCGACGTACGCACAGAGGTTCGTCAGGATCCGCCGGGCAGCGCTCGGGCTGCGGCGGCCGGAGAAGCACCTCGGCGGTGAGCCACTTGGGCTGCAGCGGCCGGAGAAGCACCTCGGTGGCGGGCCTCCATGGCGAGCCATGTCCACACCTCAGCGGCGAGCCACCGCAGCCCCGCGTGTTCCGGCGGCGTGTGCCGAGTGGCAGGCGGCCAAGGCGGAGAGGGTCAGTTAGCAGCTATGGTTACTTGCACAGTCAGCGCCTTTTTTTTTTACTAGATCCCAGTCAGCGCCACGTGAGCGAAAACCGTCCAGCAAACCAGAGAAGGTTGACATGCAAACGGTTTTGATACTTCGAGGTTGTATGATTCCTGGTTTATAGATGAAGGTTGAAAGCCGAACGACCGCTAAAGTTGAAGAAATGAACCTTTTCCTTGTATATATAATTCCCTATTGATGACTTAAATTATTTATTGATAATAATTACACAAGTATAAACACGCATAGCATACAGGCGCGGCGTTAGCTCGCCAAACCATCCTAGTGAACCCTTGGGGTAGGAACGTGGAGTGGGCTACATTTAACTGTGGAAAGTGTTAGAAAGTTGGATTCCAAACAGGTCAGCCTAAGAAATTGATTCCGATTCAGCCAAATTATGATTTCTGAATAAACAAACACCTATGTTGCACCGACTACTCGCTCTGATATATACGTGATACATCTTGAAAAAAAATTGACTGGATAACACGCGCTGGCATCGTGGATGCAACCCTACAATGACAACAGTAGTCGGTTGGGCTGTCAACACAACCTATCCGATTCATCCGGCTGGCCACAGCCCTCAAAGCAAAGCTATCAATCAGCTCTTCACATTCCATTTTAGAAGAGTATCATCAAATGCTCTGAACCAGATGTTTCAAACTCCAACAGTCCAACTTCAAACTGATACTAGCATTGCTAAAAAAATTAATATCCTTAGTTTTAATGTTTGCAGAGTGTATCAGTAAGATGAAGTCCACATTTCTTTCAAGAAATAGCATGTAAAAGCTTACGAACACCAGCATAGAAGAGGAAGTTTCACGATCAAAGTTCAACATTTCAAAATCAGCAAACCGGTATTCAGCAAAAACAGCATCATTGGATATATCAGTTGAGCAAGTACAAAGCAGAAATAGCATTACAGCTTTGCGAGAATAATATCAGCGTAGCAAAGATTAGCTAGGTATAGGCTTAGAAGACAACGTAGAGTATTCTTAATAACTGAGACCATGCATGTCAAGCAAAACACGACTGTTTTACTGTGATAAAGAGAAAAGATGCTCAAGTACAGCGACCAAATAACTTCTGAATCAGCACTGAGAGGGCCATCACATGTAGCTATATGATCACCTACAACAGAATACAATTTCCTTAGGGACAAATTTCAAATATAGTTAGATTATGTACAGAAGACATCAAAATTTCATATGATTGACTCAAAGTTAACAAACCCAAATTCAATCAGATACACAAAAGGGAAAACATATCTATCCACTCCAAAATATAATCATAAATACAGGTTTATGAAAAATAAAGCATTATTTCACATATCCAGTTTGAGACGTGTGGGATTTGAGGAAATAAATGCTTACGCTATCAAAGATTCCTACTTAGAATCAACTGACACTACAAATAACTTGTACAAATGATGTCTGTCTTATTTATTCATGCAACAAGCATCCAACAAACACACATTCAGTATAGGTTTTTCAGCCAGATAAAACAGTGTTGCTGCAAGGAACTAGGTCCTCGAAAGAATATCTAGGCAGAAACGTGAAACTATTTCCACATTACCACTAGGGAACTATGTCTGATTCCTAGCACACCAGGGACAAGATGCTATCCTTTTGCACAATACCAAGCAACAAAACAAATTCTCATATCCTCTTAACTCTATGGTTTCATGTTACAAGCATTGAAAATACTTTATTTATAGAAGGACAAGATGCCACACCTAACTGAGCAATGCCGAATTCACCTTTCGGGGATTTGGTACTATCCACATAGGGGCTGGCCAGTTAGACCAAATCCGAGGAGAAACAATTTTCTCGATAATTTTATTATCCAAGCTAAAAACTCCCATTTTTCTGCTTTTATTCTTAAATCCAAAAGCCATGTACTCATCATCATCAGTAAAGTAGACGTGATTACCCTTCAGCTGCGGATATTCTTTAGTGCATAGACAAAGCGATTGGTTAAGCCCAAGAAATAGTACTTTGTCACCCAAGCTTCTTATTTCCAAAAGCTTCTTTGCTGTCAAGTCTACTCTATATACTCTGAACATTGTAGTATAGCGTCTATATGGCACCGTATCTAACTCAGATTCTTATCCATCTTCTGATACTGAGAAATATTCATCATCATCTGATGGGTCTAAATCAGGATCAGAAACATCTTCAGCATCCTGTTCAGAATACTCAGGCACCTTCCAAATTTGCAGTAGATCACCACATGGAGCTTGAGCAATGTACATTTTAGGAGGTGGGCAGCCCTTAAGCCCCTCCATGGCAACTTGTGGTTTTACTAAAGGGTCATTTAGATTGTATGCATGGATTTCTCCATCAGCTAACAATGCATACAGTAGCTCGTCCTTGAAGACACAATCTGTATAGCAAGCATGATATGGCAACCAAGTCCACTGTTTATCCCCGCCTCTCGCAAATGAAATCTGCCAGTATGGGTTATGGATGAGCACTATAATGTAGTTTCCTGTGGACGGATCAGAGGATAGAAATGCCTTGTAAAATATATAGTCCCGCAGCTTGTGAAGGTGAAAGACTGATGGTGGGTCTAGGTAGCCGTCAACCCCAGTGTACCTTGAGTACTCATACATGTGAATAGCACCGTTACTATCATATATGGGTTTGACCTGCTCAATGGTGGTAACAGAGGGGAGGGCAATCTGGTCACCTGTGATGGGGTTGACCAGATGAAGCTCAGACCGCTCATCGGCAGTGATAATCCAACCATAGGCGGAGCCAATCAGGTATCTGCAACGGATAGGAGGGTCTGGGAGAGAAAGTGTGTATGGCTTGTTCTCCTGGAGGCTGAAGAAACCTGTGTCACTCGCACCGGAAGACTTAGTGGTGTATATAAGGCTTGGCGTTTGTGGCCGAATCCAAGACCCAAGTTTCCAGAGGCAGTTATAGGCATGGAGCCAAGAGGAGCAGACAGAGCCTGCACGGACAAGGTCAGGAACCTCAAGAGCCACAAATATCTTCAACAAAACATCCTCTGGCAGCACCCTTGACATTACGCCAAAGATGTTTTTTGAGTCTGATGTAGCTTCTTTTGCAAATGATGAAATGCTTAGACGACAACAATGCTGCACTTGTATGCAACAAAACAAAACCAGTCTAGATCCACTTACTGTGGAAATATCAAAATGGGTAGCATACAACTTTTGCTAGAGGATCCCAGTTATTCAGCCGCTTAGGATCCAAAATTTTCCAAAGATATGAGTAGCATATATATATATATATATATATATATATATATATATATATATATATATATATATATATATATATATATATATGTGTGTGTGTGTGTGTGTGTGTGTGTGTGTGTGTGTGTGTGTGTATGTATATATATATATATATATATATATATATGTGTGTGTGTGTGTGTGTGTGTGTGTGTGTGTGTGTATGTATGTATATATATATATGTATATATATATATATATATAAAATACAAGATCGGGGACAGCAGAGAAATACCGATAATATACAAATTTAGCTAGAGGACCCGTGATGTATTGTCGTTTGGGATCCAATTCTGCTGAACCACTGGAAAAAATACGGTCTTCCCTGTATAAGATTGGCATCAGAGGTCGGAATAAACCATACCCAATGACCTGCGCGAACCAAGCAATGTCAACGATATCATTCATTAACCAAGAAGCGTAGAGTGCTAGGCCAGGCACCCAACTTACTCTGCCGTGGCGAGAAGTTCCGCGCCCCGCCGGCTGTTCGGATCTTGGAGATCGATTAACAAGCGGTGGCACCTCAAGAGGACCAGATGTGATGGTGGAAGAAGACAGGGGAATCGGATTAGTCGGCGGCGGCGCTGAAAAGCGGCAGCGGATGTGAAGGTCGGCTTTGAGAGAGGTAGGATTAGTTGGGGAGACCTCCTGTGGAGGCGTAGCACGACGTGGCAGCGCCGGGCCGTGGAGGCGACGACGCACACCCGCGCGGCGGCCCGCGACGGAGCACGGCGCGGCGGTGCCGGGCTGGGGAGTCGTCGGCGCGGGAGCAGCAGCGCAGGGGAGATGGCCGGCGAGCGGGCTGGGGGGGGCGGCGGCGGCGGGGAGAGAGTCAGAGAGAGGAGGCAGGGGAGAGAAGGAAGGGCTAGGGTTTGGAGGTATATACAAACAAAAGACGTGTTTAAAGAGCAAATCGTCCTAGCTCTCGTAAATGGTCAAGTTGGTCCATATACCTGTGTATACTCAACATGTTACTAGGGGTATGTTTGGTTGGTGCAGGGATGTATTAGGATCGAACCATTCCATTCTAGTTTTGGAAGTGTTTGGTTGAAGAGCGTAGGGATGAAACGATCTCCGACTACGTATATTCGGTCAAGATTCGGGGGCAAGGGCATCCCGAAAAATTGGCCGGACGAGCTCGTCCCTCGCGGGCGGCATTCCGTCATCGCTCGCGGACGGCATCTCAAGCCACCTCATCGCCTCTCACCCACGGACAGCATCTCAAGTCGCCTCATCGCCTCTCAGTCTTAGGTCAGGCTGTGGTGGCAGCGACGAACTGTAGACGACAGCAGAGAACAAAGACGGGTCGGACGGCAGCGGCGACCTGCAGATAGCGACGGAGGACCATGACGAAGTGCGACAACCAAAAACAGATGGCGGTGACGAACTGCGGGCGGCAGCAGAGGACCTCGACGAACTGCACGGCGACGGCTCATGGCCTCGATTCACCAGCTGGGGCATCGATTCGCAGGCCAGTCCTTCGATTCACCAGCTGGGGCGTCGATTCGCAGGCCAGGCCTTCGATTCGCCAATCGTCATGTTGGGGCATCGACTCGCTGGTTCGGGGACTGGATGGTCCTTGGTCCTTCAATTCTTCAATTATGGCATGGATTTAGGTCTCGTTTAGATTCAAAAAGATTCTCCAAAAAAATTAATAGTCATCCAACTTTGTCATATTCATCTCATCTCTTCCAGTCATAGAACACTATTCATCTTTTTTTGTTTTTTTGGTGAACAGTGTATTTTCGAAGAATCTTTCCTCAGTCTAAACACGCCCTTACTACTTGGAGGACTTGATTAGACAACTATTGCTAGATGGAATTTGATTTGCAGGGCAAGAGCTGCTGCTTGGGCGGCAATAGCAGGAGCATGTAGCAGTGTGGCGAGCGGATCTGTCACGGTGGAGAAGAAGGTGTTGTGTTTCTCCAGAAGGCAGAAGCGCGTATGAGATCTGCCGGAGCATGGTGTGCGGAGGCGCGGATTGGAGCCGGGCAGAGCTCACATGGCGCATGCGACGGAGCAGGACGACGACAATTCGGGGGAGCGAGACGAGGAAGAGGAAGGGGATGAAATTGTTGTCTAATAAGTGGGCCCCACAGTAACGGTGTTATAACTGTATATGCTTTCGCTTTGTTCTATCCCATCCTTCAACCAAACAAAAAATAAAATTGTTCCATCCCTACAACCAGATGCTACCTATAGAATCACCTCATCCCTAAAGTCAGGGATGGAGCCACTCCATCTTAGGTCACTCTCCATCCAAACGCACCCTAGGTGTCTATATTTATAGCATCTTTAGTGAACCTGGATACGAGGTTGTCCAGATTTATTAGAGATACTATGAATCCAGGGGGTATTTGGCAGCACTCCAACTCCAAGAAATCGGCTCCACTCCACCGGCTCTAAGAAATTTTTGGCCAAACACATTTATCTCCATCGGCTCCAACTCCTAAAAAAAGATGGAGCCAGGGGTCAGCTCTACCTTTTTTCTGGAGTACCTCTAGAGGTGCTCAAAAAACCCCTATTTCGTACCTTCCCAGGAAGCCAAGAGGTAATTACCCACCAATGCCACTGGTTACACAACATACCGATTCAATTCGCAGAAAGAAACATCGATCCCCCCTGCCCCCACCTGACTCCTTCTCCGTCGCCCAACATCGCCCCCACCTGACTCTTCTCCGTCGCACCCTAGGGCCGCCGCCATCTTCTCTGTCCCCGGCGTCACTGGCCTTCCTCCGGCGTGAATGGAAGGTGATGGCAACCCTCTTCCACTCGATCTGCTATTCCCCTTCTCTGGTCCTCTCGATCTCGGCCGCCGTCCAGGACTTCCAAAGCGCGCTTGATGCAGCTGCTGCCGGCCGGACTCCCTTCAATCCGACGGCTCAGGTGGCCGGCCATGGGGTCCTCGATCAATGAGAGGATGCACAAGGGTCTGGGCGTGGTCGTGGCCGCATTCCTCTGCCTGCAGGCAACAGGGGGCGTGTCAGGCAGGGCGTCGTCCGTGGCGGCGGCAGCAGCAGTCAGGGCAACCAGCAGGCCGGCCGCGGCCTCGGCGGCCAGGATCAACCTGACCATGAGCAGGTCGGCCAAGACAACCAGGAAGATGCACAGAACAAAGGAAAAGGCAAGAAGGCTCAAGACTCGGTAAATAATTTCTCAATCCATTAATTCATGATTCTTTTTTTATGATGTGCACATTGGTACTGAGTTCTCTATTGCCCACTGATTTGGTACTATCGTATCTTGAAAAATTGCTTACTGTCATTTTAAAATAGTGCAAATACTTGAATTTTGATATGTTGATCAGGGAGACGCAATTGCATGGACAGATGCAAACAGGTCACTCATCTGTTCACTATTTGCCAAACAAGTTAGCGAAGGCAACAAGCCGACTACCCATTTGAACTCAGTAGGATATGATGAGGTCAGCGATGAATTTTTCAACCTCACAGGAATTCGTTTAACAAAAAAACAAATGAAGAACAAGTGGGATAAGTTGAAACCTGATTTAGGAGCTTGGAAGCAATTAAGAGAAGGCAAACCGGAACGGGATGGGACAAAAGTCGAGGTGTGATTAAAATGGATGATGATTGGTGGAAGAAGGAAAAATTGGTGAGAATATGATTTGCAAATCATTTTATTGAAAAATTAGACTGTGACAATTTTTTTCTAATAATTGATGAATTCTATGTCATGTTTAGGATATTCCAGGATGCATGAAGTTTAAGAAAAAAAACCATTGCAAAACGAGGAAGAATTGCAAATAATGTTTGGTGACATCACTAATGATGAATCAGATCATTGGAATCCAATGAGCTCTAATCCTATCATACCCCGAAGTCAATATGAGCTTGACAATGGTTATGTGAATGAGATCACTGATGGTCTTGACAACAATAATGTTGGTGGTGAGGATGAAATAGATGAATCCCAGGAAACTTCTCCTTCTCCTACCATTGTATTGGCAAACAAAAGGAACCCACCAGCAAAGAAACCAAGAATAGGCACATCACTAGTAATACAAGAGCAAATAACCAAGATTGTTGATTCGGCCACTTCATTCACATCAAAAAAAGAAAAAGAAATTACTATCACACAAGTCATGGACCTTGTGTTGGAATGTGGGGCAGGATATGATACAGATGAGCACTACATTGCCACTGAGTTGTTTGTGAAGAAGGACCAAAGGGAAATGTTCATGACCCTTCCGAATAATGAGACTAGATTTAATTGGCTTCGTAGGAAGTACAAAGGCAAATATGGCAATCAATGATTAGTAGTCTTGTACTGTACCAAATATTGAGATATGATTTGCTTTTTACTGTTCCATACAATGCCCTCTTTGTCTTGTAATGTTTCAAATAATGTTCTCTTTGTCTTGTAATGTTCCAAATAATGTTATTTGATTTGACCTGTTATATGTAGGAAACTAAGAGTGATAGTGATGACTCTCATGATGAAAGAGAGTTGTATTGGAATCTTGTTTTGGGTGCTGCAGAAATTGCACAAATATATACTGATATGTACCTTGTTAAAAATCCACCAAGGATGTCTGCGCTTAGTGGTATGGGATGGCTGCTAGAGACAATGAGAACACCTGGTGAATGCCATAGTCAACTTCGTATGTGCAATGAAATATTTTTGGATCTTCATGGTGTGTTGGTGAAAAGGTATGGTCTGCAATCTTCAATGCATATGAGCACATATGAGATGCTTGCTATGTTTCTCTACACATGTGCTGGAAATCAGTCTAGTAGGGGTACTCAGAATAGATTCAAGCATTCAGGAGAAACTGTTTGTAGGAAATTTGATGAGGTTCTCAATGCTTTGATGGCAATGGCAAAAGACTTTATTAGACCTAAAAATCCAAACTTTCCTACTGTTCATAAAAGAATAAGAGATGACAGACGGGCATATCCACACTTCAAAGATTGCATAGGAGCACTTGAAGGTACTCATATACGTGTCTCTCTCTCTTTCACCTGAGGAGCAAGTAAGATATATTGGAAAAACAGGCATAGCCACTCAAAATGTTCTAGCAGTATGTGACTTTGACATGCATTTCACATATGTTTCTGTGGGGCAACCTGGAGCGATGCATGACACAAGTGTGTTGTATAATGCACTCAGAGTGGATGAAGAAATTTTTCCACACCCTCCACAAGGTAGCATACTAACATATGTTCAATTTGAACATGCATATATACCATATGTTGCATAACTCATATTACTTTTATCTCGACATAGGCAAATACTATGTTGGGGATGCGGGATATCCTAATCGACCTGGGTACCTTGCTCCGTACAAGGGTGAAAGGTATCATTTACCAGAATGGCATAGAGGTATGGAACCTAAAACTCCCATCGAAAGGTTCAATCGTGTTCACTCATCTGTCCGAAATGTGATTGAGCGATCTTTTGGATTACTAAAAATGAAGTGGCAAATGCTTTACAAGATGCCACCATATCCCATGTTCAAGCAGAAGATGATTGTTGTGGCAGTCATGGTCATTCACAATTTCATTCGTGAACATGGAGGTGACGATGAAGACTTTGCTCGGTTTGATCGTGACCCTAATTTTGTTCCTACGATTCCAGAAAGATATAACAAATACGCAGTTTCACAAGCAGTGTCTGATGGGTCAACATCCGCAACAAACGCCCCAACTATGGATGCCTTTCGTGATGAGCTAGCCACCACCCTCTCTCTTTCTTGGAAATAGTTTGTAATGGCAAGATTTGATTTTGTACCCCTATTGTTGTGATCTTTCATTTTGTAGGACCTAATTTGGTTGAAAACAATTGTCGTTCGCACTTTAGTGTATCAAATATTTATGTTTGGGCTAGTTTCTTTTTTCCCGAAAGCGAACAGTACACGTATACTGTAGCAGTATTGTAGCAACCCAAAAAAAATCCCACCCCAGACTGCACCATGGGCAAAATAGTACATTCCAACCTAATCCATAGATTCCTAGAGCTGGAGCAACAGCATATGCCAAACATGTATAGGAGCTCCACGTTTTTCTGGAACAGGTAGAGTGGAGCTAGGAAAAGGTGGAGCTGATGGAGTGGAGCTGTTTTTGGTAGGTTGGAGTGCTGCCAAACAACCCCTTAGTGAATGGCTAGAAGTGCATTCTTTTTGAGACGAAGAGAGTAGGTCATATTAGTCCTCGAGCTATTGTCTTTCATTGTTTTTAGGGAAAAGTCTATTTTTCACCCTCCAACTATTATAAAAGTCTCATTTTCAATCCATAGCTACAAAACCGGACATTAAACACCCTCCAACTTTCCAAACCGTGTAAAATTGGCCCTTTGGGTGGTTTTGTATTTTCCAAAAAAATTAAAAAATAATTTTGTATTAAAAAATTCATAACTAATTTATTATGAACTAGAAAAATTAGAATCTGGTGTAAATGTTTTTCTAAAAATGTGACCTACGTGTTGGTGCACCATTAGAAGTTATTTGCATATTATTTATTTTTATTCTAATTGTTTTTTAAAAAACAAGACACTAGTAATATAAATATATAATACCCAAATAAAATTAAATGGTGTGCCAATAGGTTGGTTACATTTTAAAAGAACCTTTGGCAGTGATTTCATATTTTTTTGGTCCAAAATGAATTAGTTATGGTTTTTTAAAGTTTAAATAATATTTTTGTTATTTTTAGAAAATCCAAAACCACCCTCAAAACCACCCAAAGGGCCAATTCTGCATGGTTTGGATAGTTGGAGGGCCTTTAGTATCCGGTTCTGTAGTTTGAAGTTGAAAATCAGACTTTTGTAACCGTTGAAAGGTGAAAAATAGACTTTTCCTTTGTTTTTATAGGTTTAGCTACATTCCCCATCCTATTTGAACGTTCACGGCTTCAGTTAACGCATTACGGACCAAACAAAAGGATATGTTTGCCCTTATTCCTTCCGCGCTGCTTTATGCCTACTCGTTATAGGAGCCGATCACAGACACGCTGTGTTTATGTAGGAAAAAGAATACACTGCTCATCCAAAAAAGCATTGTAGCTAAGTTCTGTGACATATATTATGTGAGTGAAAAAAATATGATAAGTAGAGAAAAGTTATATGAATAATGTTTTTTGATGAAATTTTTAATCTATACCACCTGCTGGTGCCGGATGCGGAAGAGGACCACGATCTCCGTCTGGAACTCACGAGAGCCTCTGCTGTGATGCGCGTGTCGCAAGCTTCACCGCCACATGGGTGCCGTCGCGGAGCACACCCCAGCACACGTTGCCGAACCCGCCCACGCCGATCAGGTTGCGCTTGTGGAAATCGTCTGTGGTGGCCCGGAGCTTCTCCAGCGGGATGTGTAGCTGCGTCTCCAGTGCCTGCTGCCGCCACTGGGCCACGTCAGCACCCACCACGACACCCGACTGCGTCGGTGTGTTGTTCCAAAGCAGCTCCGCCGGTGCCGGGAACAACTTGACGGCGTTGACGAACGTGGTCCAGCCACCGTCCGGCATGAACGTGACGCGGAAGTCACCAGAGCAGCCTGTCGGGACGAAGGACTCCTTGACGGCGCGAGCACTTGGCGGCGAGAAGGAGGGCAGCATAGTGTACGCGTCAAGAAAGGAGACGGCGAAGTAAACCCGAACATGGTACTGAAACATGTACTCCCTCCGTCCGTAAAACATGTACTCCCTCCTCCGCCACCAAAAGACTGTCTTTCTCGCTTCTCGAGAAAACCTACGGCTAATTATATATTAAAATTTATGTTATAATATGAATATTATTATATAGATATTTAGATCTAGTTTTTTATAATAAATATTTGGACACTTAAATATTGCACATATTTTCTATAAATCGAGTCAAACTTGTGGCACGCACACCAACGACGACACTCATTTAGGGACGGAGGGAGTACTGTCCATGGCGGAAGGAGCTCTCCTATGGTCCCCGTCGCGGGACCGACGAGAATGAAGAGCTGGCGTGCCGAGGATAGTCGCTTCTAACCATTGGCGCGAGCACCTAGGACGGCCTCCGAGCTCACAGCTGTGGCGAGTGGTGGCGTTATGTACCATAGTTTAGACTGTTGTTGTATTTTTACCACACAAAAACATCTAAATAAACAACTTATACAATAATTTAGACAATTGCTGTCTTTTTTGCTGACTGCAAGTCTATTTATTCATTCTTTGACATATAAAACATGATGATCTAGTGCAAGTTGAACTTTGTAGCCATTTGTGATGCTTTACATGAGGGATGACAAGATATGTTGAAATAATTCCCATAAATCGCTTAGTGAAGCATTACAAACATGCATCAGTTCACACTAAAATTAAAATCAGGCACCAGTGCCACAATGAAGAGAAATTTCGTCACTACAGATAAAAGACAAAATAAAGATACAGTTCGTCGAGCATTATAGGCATGCATTAGTTCACAACAAAAATCAAAGTCAGGAACCTGATCGACCCAAGAAGCTTTTCACCGAGCTTTTCTGAGAAAGTTCTACTTGCAAATCATTATTTCAGTGAAAGCAAGATTCACTGCAGCCCAAAAATTATTTCAGTTTATTTTGTCGACTTTGAGCTACAGGAGAAAACAGAAAAGGTTCAAGAGTCAGTATTGTTGGAATCAGGGGGCATTTTATTGTTTATTTTAATTCGAATTAAAGCATAAATCATGACGTAAAGCATAGCATACAAATATACATAATGCTTATTCCAGAAGACATATAGGACATGAGGAAAGAACATTGGAGGTTCATAAGAAAGTACCCAGAGGCGGGGCCAGTTCCGAGGGAACCGGATGTGCTGTTACTTGATATCGCTAGTCAAGCCTGTTCGATGTAGTCGATCAAGGGTCGATGCAGTGCAGATGATCGCAGTGCCGATGCGCCTCCAGGAAGTAGATGAACAGGGAGCAGTCGGCGTATGCACTCTGAAAATTTTGAATCGCTCCTCTACTCCTTGGGTATAGAGTCTCGATGAGGGCGTAGCTTCGAAGGCATGCTCTTCCGGCGAATTCCACGCACGCAGAACGCCGGAACGGAGAAGAACAAAAACACAGCGTAGCAGTGGAACCTTCGTGTGTTGTTCACTTCAAAGACAATGGAGGGGGGTCCTCTTTATCGACACCATGGGTGACCTTTGGTTGCCTGAGTTAATGCCATGAAAGAGTACCTTGAGAAACCTTTGGTTACCCAACTCAATGCCATCAAAGACCACACTAAGGTAGACATTTGGCTGCCATGTTAATGCCATGAAAAAAGCCATCGAAGGTGGACCTTTGGCTGCCCATGTCAGTGCAATCAAAGATGGTCCTTTGGTTGCCTAACTCAATGCCATCAAGGTAGTAATTTCTATCCACTGAGATGTATGTTACTGTTGACGGCACTTAGCTGCGGCCAATTATGTACCGCAAGCGCACGAGTCGGTTGTAGCTTTTCCCTTAGAGTTTCCCCCAAGGTTATCAATCTGTGGAAAGGCGATGCTCTCTCAAGTATTAACATTTAAAATCCGAGTTGTGACTGGCTACTTTTTCATTATGGAAGATAGACTAGCGATAAAGAAGAAACCACAAGAAATAAATGTGATGCTCTCAAACTTAAGTCAACTTTAAACATTTACCTTGTTCAAAGAGTTTTCAAAAATATACATATCAAACATAAGTGAGGTTCTTTTGCAAAAGTTTATGGAAACACTAAACTCAAAGTCACTCAAGCCTATTCTAGATTATCTTCGACTTATTCTACTCATATATGAAAGTGGAAAGCATATGTGGAGCTTGGTAGGTCAAAACAATCCTAGCAAAATATTATAGTTGCCGGTGCCTGATTTGGTCACACCGGCACAAACAAGTGATTGTGATGCTAACCACTCGCTGCTCCGATGGCGAACCTTGGTGTCGAACAAATGACACAAGAATTTTATCCTGGTTCCGGCCACGGGGCCGTACGTCCAGCAGCGGTGCGGAGCACCAGGTTCGTGTTGCTCGTAGTAGGGGGTTACAAGCAAGGCGGGAGAGGGAGATGAGCTCCCAAGTCCCTGGTGTCTACACGAGTGTGGTGGCTGCGTTGAGTGTGTTGAACTTGAAAAACTTGCCTTTGCATGGGCTCCCCTCCCCCTTTTATAGCCCAAGGGAGAGAGATTGAGTACACTGGTGAGCGCGTTTAGCAGTGCTATTGTCCTAGAGTGACGTAGCGCTGGCGTGTTGTCCATGCCGCGCACTGTGGAGGCGGGAATCGCGCCTTCCTACCCCTACTGACGGCATGATGATTGTAGCGTTGATTTGACAGATGGTCGTGACGGTGCCCTGCTTCGAGGGTTGAGCTTTGACGGTCTCCTTCGAGGGTTGCCTCCGAGGGTGTTGGCGTATCCGAGGCGAGCAAAGTCAAGGAGTAGTTGGCATACTATCACTGCCAGGACCGACCTGTTTGCGCAGTGTTGGGTCAGAAACCACTGTATCGGGTGGATTTGACTGGAGTCTTATCCGCAGCGTGGGCGGTGGCGTGGCGCAATGAATCCCTCCTTTTGATCGCAGAGGAGCATCATCATGACGGGGAGTTAATGCATTGCAGAGCCTCGGGCGCCGTCCCTAGCGTGCCGCGCTCGAGCGTAGCCCGCGAGCTTGAGCGTGGCGACCCTCGAACGTGACGGAAGTCTCAAGGATGTGCGATCACCTCGAGCTCGGCTGGGCTCGATCGTCACGGACATCCCTGCTCGAGGGTCCCGATGCCCTCGAGCGAGACGGACGCCGTCGTGAAGATGCCGTAATGGGCCTTTGCTGGGTTGCGGAGGCAGACCGCCGCGTGGTGGGCCTAGCTGCCAAGTAGTTTCGGGCCTTTCAGCACCGAATTAGTTGGTGGTTGCTGACTCGGTGAGACAGCAAGCACCATCGACTAATTCGGTGGGTGCTTTGAGGTACCATTAAATTAGTCAGTGACCCGAGACTCAATGTTGAGACAGTGAGCGTCGACTATTTCGATGGGTGCATGCGTGGACCATCGAATTAGTCGATGACCCTTGGGTGAGCCATGTTATGTTGACATGCTCTCTGGAACGCATCGATTGATTCAATGGTCGCCCCAGAAGGGGTCGCCGAATTAATCGATGGCTGCCAGTAATCGTTGGATTTCAAAAGAATACCGACCATCGACTATTTCATCGGTGTCCTTGGATGGACGCCAAATCAGTCGGTGGTCTCTGAGAGGCCAAGGTTGGCTGACATGATCTCTGTGTAAAACTAATGACTGGTTCAATTGTGACCAAAAGTGGTCACCGAATTAGTTGATGGTTGTCGGTAGCCGTTGTTTTTCAAAGGAAAAGCTACCATCGACTAATTCAGTGGTGCCCCAAAGGGGCATCGAATTAGTCACTGACTCTGCGAAAGTTCCAACGACTAGTGGGTGTTGTGTGGGCTATTTATAGCCGTCCTTCTCATACATTGAAGCTCTCTTGCCACCCAAAATTTACTGTGCTCTTAGGTGAGATTAGAGAGGCTTTGAAGGCAAGAGAGACACTTGGTTTGATTGGGGTTCTTGGTCTTTGAAGATTAAGGATTCTCTTTAGTGCTTGAGAGTAGCAAGTGCGCATCCATTTAGCTCTTGGTCTAGTGTAGGTCAAGTGAAGATATTTGGCTTGTTACTTTTGGTGATTTGGCATTACCTAGACGGTTTGGTGGTGTTGATCTTAGGAGCTCACATGGAGATTATGTGAAGCCCCAAGAAGATGTACACGGTATTGGAATTAATCCACCGTCCTAGAGTGGGAAATGAATATCCCCTACGATATCCTTGCGTGGATAAAAGGGAGCTGTACCCTTGCGCGGGTGCTCCAACGAGGACTAGGAGGAGTTGCCGACTCCTCGATAACTTGGGAAAAATCGGCTTCCTACTCTTGTCTTTACTTTGAGCAAGTTTACTTTCCGCATTTCATTTCCTAGACTTGTCATGCTAGAGTAGGATTGGAAGTAGGTTGCAAAACTCTTTTGATCAACTAGTTAGACACAAACCATATTTTGTAGGCACATGGAGTGATTAGGCTTGTTGCTTAGGATTATTTATTACAATTAAAATTTGTCGAAGCCTAATCCTCCTAGTATCTTGATCCTTTCAAAGTGACCAAGTCCACCCATTTAGAGTTTCACAGTTCACAGTCTTTTGATGCACAAGTGTGTGCTGCTGTGTCCTGCTATTATGTTACGGTTTAGCTTCTCGTCTAAACTCATAGTTCTGTTGCCCGATGCGTAGCTTGAACAAGGTTAGGGATCTAGCCCTTAAATTCCCCCTCACCCCCACCCCCACCCCACCTGCTACCTGAACACTGGTTTTTGTATTTCCATTAAGTAATGGAAATGGGGTGATCCTCGATTAAGAAAAGTGTGTTACACGGTCAGTTACATACAGCCAAATCAATCAAGCCTGTTGAGAGAAAGAAGAACAGCCATAGAGACATGCCCAAATTAATTTGTCACGACAGGTTTGAGTTCTATCATTTTGTGCTTCCCACGTGGATGGAAGTCATAACTTTATTCCTTATCTAAAAAGGTGAATTCTTCCAAAATCATAAGTATTGTATGCTTTTGAACTATAATAAAGTCCACACATATATGTGGATCTGTCATCGGCGAGGTTCTCAAGATCATTACAAGTTTCTCGAAACAATCACCAGACCAACTTCAAGCAAAAACAATGCAAAGAATCAATCCTCTGGTAAACCATAAATGCCCATTTCAGATCACGTAATCAATTAATCATGTGCATGAAGATGTACAGTTTGATCATCACCTGATATTCAGAAGTGTCCCAAGAAGCACAGTTTGATCATTGGGACTGTTTGTTTTTGCAGGAATCGTGTGGGCAATCTGGAAGGCAAGAAACAAGATGTAGAGAAAAATTTTCCAAAAACACCAATCTGAAGTGTTGCTTTGTGACCTTTCCTTTCTGCAGAAGTGGGAGGTGCTGCTCAAGGACAAGGGCAGGAGCAAAGTAGAGATGGCAGGAGCCGGCTGTCGTCGCTTCATAACTTCATCTCGTCTGACAATACGCCTTCAGATGTCTTTGAGATTTAAATGTTGTAATAAGGCCCCGTTTAGTTTCCCAAATATTCCCAAAAAAACACTATTCATCTAACTTTTCACTATTCATCACATCCCTCCCACTCACATAACACTATTCATCTACAGTGTATTTTTGGTGAACAGTGTATTTTCGGGGCCCCAATCTAAACACACCCTAAGTCAGTTTGCTTTCCTCTTTGTTCCTAAAAGCAGAGTGTATCTCCTTTCCAAAAAAAAAAGTATAGTTTGATCATTACACATCGATCTGATCTTATTTACAGCAACTGCAGCAACAAAGCTTTCGCATCCCCAAAGCTTTGGGACCTGCCACGAATGATTCAACATAGAACAGCCCCTGACATATTAAGGGTGCCTTAACCTTTGATGGCCCAAGGGGGCCTTAGCCTTTGTTCGGCTGTTCGCCATACAAGTTCGATTTGCAAGCAAGAGTGTATTATACACAGACAATCTAACAGCTACAGTAAAAAAAGAAATACTAGTTTTTTCCTCTTTCTTTTCTCAGTTTCTGCAGAAACAAGAAGTGGTAAAAGTAGAGAAATCGAGCCTGAAGCCTCCCTGCTTCAGAGCTTGTCGGCGTCGACGTTCCGGAAGCTCCCTCCAAGCAACGACAGGAGCCCACCGCCGTGTACCCTCCCCTCAGGCACGGCGACCACCCCTCCCTCTCTCTTCCTCTCCTGCACCGCCGGCGGCGTCAAGGACTTCATAGAGTGGGGCACCAGCACCTGAGGAGGGATCAGCTCCTCCCTCCCCACCGGCGAGCCGTCGCACTCCGACACCGTGCTCACCCCCGACGACGAGTACTCGTTCCCGTTGCTCGTCTTCGCCGCTCCGGCGGCGGGCCGGACGATGCCGTGGAAGAGTCCCGGCCCAATCATCCCCACGCCCGCGCCGCCGCAGCTCCGCCGCTGCTGCGACGCCACCAGCGTGCCGTGCGCCGCGCAGAGCCCGCTCCGTCCCCGCGCGAACTTCTCGCACCCACCACCGAAGCTGCACCGCTTCCCGCCGCCGTGGGCCTTGCAGAACTCGGTGCTCCCCTGCGCGCTCTTGCCGCACCCATCCACCGCGCACCTCTTCCCACCGCCGTGCTTCACGCACCGGTCCGTCCGCCCGCGCGCACTCTTGCCGCACCCGGGCACGGCGCAGCGCTTCCCGCCGCCGTGCGCCACGCAGAACTCCGTCCCGCCATGGACGCTCTTGGGGCACAGTCCGCCGCCCTCGTACATGCACCTCTTCCCTCCGCCGTGTGCCTTGCACAGCGGCGTGCTCCCCTCGGCTCCCTTGGCGCAGCCTTCGAACACGCACCGCTTCCCGCCGCCGTGCGCCTTGCAGTAGAGCGTGCTCCCCTGCGCGCCTTTCCGGCAGTCGGGATGCTGGCACCGCCGCCCGCCGCCGTGGGAGATGCAGAGCCCGACACGGCCCTCGGCGCTCCTGATGCAACCTTCCACGGAGCACCGCTTCCCTCCGCCGTGCTTGATGCAGCGCCCGGACTTTCCTCGAGCAGCTTTGGGGCACCCGGTGTAGCCGCACCGGCGGCCGCCGCCGTGGGCGATGCAGTGGTCCGTCTTCCCTTCGGCGCTCTTGGTGCAGCCGAGCTGCAGGCACCGACGGCCACCGCCATGGGCTTTGCAGTAGGCGGTGCGGCTCTCGGCTCCCTTGTGGCACCCGGGCTTCTGGCACCTCTGCCCGCCGCCATGGGCGATGCACAGGCCGGACGCGCCTCGCGCGCCCTTGGAGCAGCCTTTGAACCTGCATTTCTTGGGGTGCCGGCGATGAGCCTGCTGTCCAGAAGGATTGCTTGCCACTGTCACGACATCAGAGCTCACGCCGAACGAAGCCTCCGTCATGGATGCCGAAGGTTCAGGGCTGAGCCGAAAACC
The DNA here is from genome assembly GCA_015342445.1 of Digitaria exilis. Taxonomy (NCBI): domain Eukaryota; kingdom Viridiplantae; phylum Streptophyta; class Magnoliopsida; order Poales; family Poaceae; genus Digitaria; species Digitaria exilis. Next base: position 1,320,394 of record JACEFO010002629.1, read on the forward strand.
ATGGTGATGATCACGAACACTACTGTCATAGCTGTTGTCTGTGTGATCTGCTAGCAAACACTGTGACTCTTCAGCTGCTGCATAGTTTGGCTGAGGCGCAAAGACTAGGGATGGCATGTAGCCACCGGAGCTTCTTCTGGCCGACGTTGAGCCCTCATCGACAGCACCAAAGGAAATGATGTGGCTGGTAGGCATTGCTCCTGTGTGTTGAATTGCTCCAGCATTACGGCCATGGCGAACGACCCCAAGGCTCAGAGCTCCTGGATCGGTGAAGGAGAAGCTCTGGCCAAACAAAGTCACAGGTGCTTTTGACTTGTCTGGTCTGGCAGGATGCTGATCAGCAGAGTTAACATCCGGCGTTTGTCCCAGGCCAAGGACTAGTCTGCAGCCATCATCTTGTCCAGGTGCATGGCTTGACCTTCGCGAACCTCTCTGGCCATGGCTGTAGCTATTGTCCATTTCTGAACCCATGCGGTCCAGGCCAAATGTTATCTGACTCTGACCATGGCTGCTTGATGAGTAGTTTGTCAATGAGAAACCAACTGACACTGCAGAATCATCCATCAGAGACTGGTTTCCGCGGTGCAGGTTGCCCGCAAAACCTTTATTCATCTAAGCTAAATGCTTAGGTAATACAGTGAAGGTGCTGGGAGAGCAACAATGAGGAGAGTATTTCTGGACAATGAGATCAGGGGTTTACTGATCTCTTATATGTGTGCTGTCGAGTAGACGAAGTGAAAGAATATCAGCAGCAGTGAAATACCGTTTGATCCACCACTAACAAAGCCTGATGTGTCTGCCCGGTCCATTACTGTCTTGCTCCAGTATAAAAATTGTGATCAAGGAGGTCAATTGACCTCTGACAGACTAAACCGTATAGTGATTTCACTGACAGTTGATCATCAAAAGAAGAAGCAGAGGATGCCCAGGTGCTCTGTGCCAGTGGAATCTTCAGACTAGAACACTGCAATAAAGAGTGGAAACGCAGTTTAGCTTATGATCTACAGAGAGGGAAAAAAATGAAAGTTTCACAACAGTATAATTACTACCCCGAGCATGATGCTCAACAGTTTGCAATATTTTATTATTATTTATTGTCCAGGCCACACACCACATCACATAATTGAGCTTAACCATACAAGAATGCAAAGAAGCAAAAACTCTAGTATTTTACTGCGCTTGAGAAAATATGACTCGACACAAGGAGATAAAAAACCAATTAGGATCAGGAAGAACGTAACGTTGACCAAGGACCTTTTCGTTAATGGACCAATATTTTGTGGCGAACCGGAAAGATCAAGGTATAGTAATTGAAAGTAAATACTAGCAAACATATGTCCTATCCTAACTATCCTACTTTGATAGATGGCTTTTTTCAATAATTAACTGTGACTTTGTGTTAGTTTGGATGAAGAAAAGGATGTCAAGCACAACATAACATGAGCGTCTCGCACAAAATCAGAGAAGCCTCTATGAATACTTTAGAACAAGAATTTGCACAACATATAAGTACTCTAAAATCTTCTGTTCTCCAAACGAAGATAAGTTGACATCTCGGCCAAACAAGTTGACTTTCCTAGCTATCAATCCCTAGACAGCTTATGCTAAAAATTTTGTGAAAACCAAATGGATTTCACCTAATTTAATGCATGATTGTTCCTGAATCAGTCAGTGATGATGGTACCAGCCCGTACAAACCATCACACAGGACTACATAATTTTGGGATTGCTCAGGTCATGCCTACAACCGTACAAGAAAATCCTTACACGTTACAAGCAGCTGAGTCAGAGCTCATACCTTTGAGCAAGCTAGTTTTCTAAGACAATAGGAAGAGCCATTCAGTTGACTCGGTCATACAGCGATTCCAATAGCCGTGGAAAAGATTCAAAGAATATCAGGGGCATGAGAATCAGTTCAGTTGAGAAGAATCTCATTATCCCCAAAAACTAAATCAGGCATGGGAATTTCGTAGCAATCATGCATGAATGCTAATTGCAGCAAAAAAAGATAGTGTTAAACTCGAAGTTCTAAAAATTCTTAGGTGGTATTCAACGTGACTCACGCATACCCCTACAATCCTTAAGAGATATAAACAGAAAAAAGAAGAAGAAGAACAAGAAGAAGAAGGAGCAACCTATTAATATTCCGAAACACATCGAATTGGGCTACCTGATGCATTGATGCATGCCATGGACAAAGTGCAGTGAATATGCTACCACGAGCAAAGCATGGAGCAGGGATAAAAAAACATTGTCCTCCTTTTCATTTTTGAAAACCAGGTGTTGATTTATGACGGTTCAAGAAATATATCTGAGAACCGAAAAATAAACATTTGGAGTAAATCTGGGTGCACCAAGGGACTGAGACACTTGTCTCACCACAAACACACACACCTTTCGTCCGTTGAATGAAGAAAAGAAGAGAGAGAATTTCCCGTTGCCACAAGCCTGGTCTGGGTCAAATCGGGAACAGTATCTGAACAAGAACAACAGACGAAAACCTGAAAAAGAAAATCTGGGAGTGCCCAAAAAAAAAAACTCTTCACGCAGGGCTCCCCCCTAGCTAACACATCGTAGACCTCTCGAACATACGCACCAAATTCATACAGCAACTCCGGCGACCAACCAAGATCTGAATGAACGAAGCCCGTAGGAACCCGCCTAATCGTAGAAACGCATGGCGAAGGAACTCGAAACCAGCGGTGAGAACCAAGCTAGGAACTCACCCACAAAAGCTACCACGCATGCATGCCTAGTCTATAGCTAGCTTAGGCTTCAGCAGCCTCTACGCCTACACCCACACGACTGCTGGGCAACCAAAACGGCCATGGCAGAGGACCAGCACCGCCGAGCGGAATCTCGGCAGGAAAGCAGAGGCGGAGGAGAAAAAAAAAAGAGAGAGCAGGGAATCACCTCGCATCTCAAGCGGAGAGGATCGCAGCAGGCGCAGCGAGAGGAGAGAGGATCAGAGGAGAGAGAGAGCCAGGGGAGGGTGGAGGGAGGGAGATTTTATTATGCAGAGAGGCAGGCAAGGCCTTGGCCTCACGCTGAGTCGCTGACGGACGGAGCATCGTAGCTGCTGCTGCGGTGCGGGGAGGGGGGCTCGTGTGCGAGCGAGCGAGCGCGAGTCCGCGACGTCACATGACGGCGCCCCCTTCCCTTCCATTCCCTTCCCTTCCCGGGCGCGCGCACCTGGCTCCAGCCGGCGCCTCCCACCGGCTCCAGGCTCCAGCCGATGCGGCTGGTGGTGGCGTGTGAGTGAGTGTGTGGCCTGCGTTTGGTTGGGGGTACGTTCATCCGGGGGCCCAACCGAGCAAGTGGCCACTTTTGTGGAATCGCGACGGCACATCTGGGGGTGGTAGGTCTCGCGGGGGGACTTGGATGGCGCTATTTTCGGCATCTCCCTCCCTGTTCTCTTGCACACAAAAGCCATGTTTGTTCATTGTTTTCCCTATTAAAGGCCTTGTCGATAAAAAGATTTGAAGCTATGCTTTGAAAGATTGAGTTTTATTCGAGATTCTTTACGTCTAGTCCTCGACTAAAATTCAGCGGATGTCACGTCAAATATTCTGATGCTAATTAGGTGGAGTAAACATGACCTCATTATACACAGACGGATTGTAAACCGCGAGACAAATATATTAAACCTAATTAATCTACCATTAGACGTTGCCGTGCTGTTACTATAGAATGAGAACGTCTAATGATGGATTAATTAGGCTTAATATATAGATTCGTCTCGTGATTTGCACTCAATTTGTGTAATTGAGTTTGTAATCAATCTATATTTAATACTTTTAATTAATATCAAACATCCGAGTGACAGGTGCTAAAAGTTTAGTGGGATCTATCTTGCTCATTGTTTGTGTTTCTCTAAAGCACCAAATTGCATGGGTTATGCAGGTGACAAGCCTTTCTTATTTGAAGTTACGCTATGAACTACGAACATGCCAATTAACCACATGCATGAACCATGTTCTCGGTGGTCTAACCATAAGTCATGGTAGAGTTAAAACAAAATATAACGGGAGCTCAAGAGAATTGTTACCACAAGGCGGCGCTCTCCTCTAGAAACTAATAATACGACCACAATAAATAGAGTCTGAGACGCAATTAGCGCTTGATATATAATCGAGTGTGTACTCCTTTTAGATTCGCTGGATGTTGAATCTAGGGCATTATTACTCAATAATAGTAGGTTGCTTGTCAACCACATATGCTTGAAAAACTCAAGATACCTGTGCACGAACAAAATTCAAGTAATGCAAACAAAAGTTGTGTAACAAACCGTGCGAGTGAACCAAACCACCGGGGGACTGGACCAGCTCTCATCACCCCATCCCTTTCAACGAAAAGAAGAGGTCACGAGTTGTACAAGGAAAAAGTCCTACGCAGCGACACGATCATGCGATTGGCTACAACATTACGTGCACAAGCTGCATTGCTTGGGGCCTCTCATTCTAGATCCTTTTCCACGAATCACAGGGAACGAGCACTTCAATTGGGTTGTGGAATGGGCCATGCTTAATGATTGTTGTGTGTTGTGACCACTTGCGTTGATGCTTATTTTAGTGGTGATGTGCCGTATATGTGGTTTCGACAAAAGAAGAATTGTGTGCTATGGAACATATATAGGCTTCAGTGCCCCTTTTTTTTTGCAGCTAATTATAATCTTTGCATCTACGCATTGCTAATTTCAGTACTAGAAAACGTTCTAGACTTTAAAGCACATATATATTCTTGGTGACACACAAGTTTCCTCTTCTATTTTACCTTTTCATGATAAGGGAATGTTGTGGGTAATATATTAATGTTTAATTATTTTGGAAAGCCTTAAAGTATAGTCAAGCTGAACAAATGCCTTCTCTTATTTATTTTTTTCTAATGTTTTCATTGATCTCCCTTTCCCTTTGAAGTAATTTAATTTTTTTTTTTGCAAATTCAAGTAGACAAATCTGGAGATAAAAAAGTAGACAAGCCTATGGAACGAACATTGGATTGGTGCTTCAAACTAAAAGCTCCAATGAGAGGATACCCATAAACATATAAATAAGATGGAGTAGCCAGCTCAAGGACAAACCAGTTCACATTCAAGGGTTGGGCTAGCTATTTATTTCCTACTCTGGGTCTAGATTGGATTACTCTTCAAAGACTCTCCCCATTGAGAGGAAAAATATTAGTATCATAAATGTTAGATCTATATTAGCTTAATGTTGCACTGGGCTTCATGTTAAGAAAAATAAGGTTTAGCCTAGCATAAGAAGAATTAGATGGTTTTTCACAAAAGAAATAGCCGCCCAAATTTGTGTTGAAGAGGACTCGCATCTAGTTGGATGGGATGCATAGAAAGGTACATCTCCCTCCTGAACCAACCGGGTATAGGCTTACTTTCTCAAGGCTTCATGATGTACTTCTTTCACATGTATGGATGTGTTGATTTTAGTAGCGAACATTGTAATGTGATTCTCGTAACATAGTTTTGTTTATAGTTCATCCTTCCATCACAGCAACAGACAAGTATGCCACGGTAGATTTGATCGTGCAAATGAGTAATGTAAATAGGTAACAATTCTAAATTGTTGAAGTAAAGTCCAAATAGACAACTATGTTGTCTTTTTTATCTACTTTTTATGTATTTCTTGGCAAGAGCCAATTCTAAATTTTGCATTGTGTTGATCTATAGTAGCAGGAATCTGTGCATGACTTAATAATGCACATAATTAGATGATTATTGGTTAATCAATAGATTGTTGTGTCCACATGGTTTGCTGTTTTCTGATAAGGACATGTAGAAACAAGTGTGTGTATTCTCTGCAATGGATTTGGTTGAAACTTGAAATAGGTAACCATTCTAAGGCTGCGAAGTAAAGTCTCACCAGACAACTATGTATGCTTGTTATCTTTTCAAATTCATTTTTCAATGTCTCTCCCTCTGTCCATGTGAACTAATTGCAAGGGAATGACGGCTCCAATGAGATGATACCTTGCGCGCGCGCGCACACACACACAAAAGACATATAGTACGTGTACGTGGCCAACTCAAAGACAAACCACTTGCTATTTCTTGCCCCACCTATAGAGTAACAGGCTGCTCCATTTCAAGGACGCCTGTTCGGATTACAAACTAAACACTATTCATTTCAACTTTTACCTATTCATATTATTTTTCCCTCTCATAAAACACGTTTTCCATGACTTAGCTGCAGTGTTTTTCTGCATCTACAATATGTTTTATCCCAATCTGAACACATAATCTGTCATAAGAGACTATACAGAGTTTTTTCATTATCATACACATGTATGACACTGCAATACCTAGTAAATCTAAAAAAAGAAGGAAATTATTAGGAACAGGCTCGAAACATGTATAGTATGCTGTTTGAAGGGGAGGGGGGAAAACTCTAAACCTAAAAAAACAATCTAGTGAGGATAGGCCCATCGTCCTCCCCCATGAAAATTGACCGGTGTATATTCTTGGTCCGAACAAATAAAATCCCACGTACTGGGCGCGTGAAAAGAAACTGAAGCGTTCGTGCAGATTGTTGAAGCATCCCAATTATGGGTGGCGTAGCGAATAATTGCGTTGGCCTCACCGTCGGAGGGAGGAGTCCCTGTCGCCTCAAAGGCCTGACTGGACGGACGCTGTTCCGCTATTGGCCAAGCCGCTCCAGGCTTACAAAACAAGCCTCCCGTCCGAGCACGGCTCGGCTCGGCTTGGCTCGGGGTGGCTCGGCTTTTGGCCGTGCCGTTCCCATTTTTGGCCGTGCCGTTCACGCGGCCGAGGCGCTGGCGTGAGGCTTAAAAAAGGAAACAAAACGGCGCCGGCCCGGGCCGAGGACCCCACGCGCCCCCACCGACAACGGACGGAACCCCGCCCCGCGTGTCAGTGAGACGCGACTGAATCACCCTCCGCCCACGCCCCACGGTGTGGGGAGATTCCTGGTAACCCAAACCAAAGCAGGCAGCAGGCGTTGTGTGGCGTGCGCCTCCACCGCACGGGACCGGTCGCTTTCGGCTGGGTTATGAGGTTTCGCTCTCGCCGGAAAGCAAAGCTGAGAAGAAATACACGTACGTACAGTACGTAGCTTGGAAAGTTACGGCGATCGGGAGGTCGTAAATCAATGGAGCTCAGATCCTTGATCTGCTCCTGTGACATTTTTTTTTTCCTCTTCCACGTCAAAGTAAGGGGAGGTTCATGGTCGATCGAGCGTGTGCGCGTTCGTTCGTAGTAGGTCGTACGTAGCAACCGGGCCCGAGTTCCGTATGGCGCTGGCGAGGCAGATCACGTACGCAAGCTCTTGGTGGCGAGCTCTGCAGTTCCATCCAATCGGGGGTGAGTCAACACGTGATTAACAAAGGCGCGCGGGGACTCGCGATCGATCGATCGATCGATCGGCGCTAATGATTGGCAGGCCCCGTCTCGTCGACAATAATGGTGGACGGGGTTGTTATTAGAGTAGTTTACTGTACCTTGGAAATTAACCACGGTACGTCTTTGGCATGCGGCATGCATGTGTGAACGAGAAACTCTCACGTGTTCTGTGTACTTTCTGCGTATAAAAATACCCAAACCGTCCGCCCTTTCCGGCGTGTTTAGATGTGAGAGGCAACAACAACTCAACAAGACGCAAGCAAGAGAGATGGGACGACGCTATGCTGCAACTGCAAGATGCGTACGTTCTGGAAGAACTGGCTGATTCGTTTGCGATTGGTGGACGATGGGCGGTTGACCAGAGCAACCAAGATGATTGGATTGGAAAGGTTAGACGAACATATTCTCAACACAGCCAGGCTGTTGCTTATGCACCTCGATCCAACTTTGGATTGGACGGAGAGTGCGGTAGCCTGCATAGGATATATGTACTAGTAGGTGGTATCTTTTTATCCACAAGTAGATCGCACCCATCGTTGATCGTTCAGGAAGAGTAAAATCGAGGTAGCTACAAGCTAGATATGCGCTCATCAGTTCTCGACTTCAACAGAATTATCGTTGGGCCAACATCATAAGGCACCTTAATTAGCTTTTAATTTCCCCGTTATAGTAATGTCTTTTAGTGCTTGCTGATCCTATGTTAGGAGTTAGGACGGACGATAAATCTTAGGTACGTTTGTTCGGTCGTCACTTGCGCGTTTAGTTTATCCGATGCGATGTGCACGTACCTGATCGAGTGCATGATGATTCTTCCAGCTAGCTAGTGTATACAGTACGTAGTAAGATGATAACTTTGGGAGCTCGAGCTACATACGCATACGCCGCGGAACCGTCTGCCTCGAATCCAAGCTGTCGCTGAGTCATCATAAATTTCTTGCAGCTGACCTTCAGCTTATCGATCAGGTTTTTTTTTAGGAACTTATCGATCAGTTATCACCAGCTAATGTATAATGTCGCTGGAGACCGAATGCTGAGCGTGCCATTTCTGGTACGTACGTGCCGATCGATCTCGTACGGTGAACCCTGACTGGACCTCCATGCGTGTGTCTGCCAGAGAGATCATTCTTTAACCGCTGTTTCCGGCTATCTCAACAAAGGGTTGTGCGTGTGGCTCGAGTGCTTACACGCCAGATCGAGAACAAAAAGGAGACTTTCGTTCTTGGATCGCTGCAAGATTCAGTGGTCTGAGCATTTCAACCGCTGCTGGCTCTGCCTGTTTGGAGCTAGCCAGACCAGAGTAGTAGGATTTGTATTAGCTAGCTCCAATAATGGCCCATTTTTATTCTTGGAGCGCAACTTGACTTGCTATTAATAGGTCAAACCATGCTTTTCCACGACTTGTATAATATGAAAACACATGGTGTACCAAAGTTGCCTTGGATCGCTGAACTAAACCTCACTACAATTAGATAGCTCCACGGTTTCTATAATAGGAAATTATGCTAGCTTGAACATCCAGTCATTCAGAGAAGTCGTCGTCGTCGTTCAGGACACTCGTGTGTATCCTGGTGCTGCAGCGCCGCGCCCCCTCTGAGAATTGACTGACGACAAACAGATGCCACTGTGCAGCTACAGTACATGGAGCCGTCACTGGCATGCTGTCATCGTCTCAGGCTGCTTCATTATGCGCTTAAAAGTTAAAACTAATCCGTGAAGCTATTAGTTGCACCCTCATGCATCAGTGTACTTTGGACAGTGCCATTGGGAATGATGGATTCTTCCAGATTCAAAAGGACAAGATTGGCACTTAAGAAACGCCTTAAACAATCCTTGGAGGAGCAATATGATAGCACCAACTTGCGATGCAGTGACGCAAGCCACAACCATTGGACGAGCACAAAGGTTTTCCTGAATATATAAGCTCCCGCGCAACTATCAACGGATGCAACCACTTGGCGCCTTTTTTTATAACCTTGGACACCAATTCGAGTAAGAACCTGTCAAAATCCCCAACCGACTCTCTCGCACACAGCCTCTTCACACTGACGGACAGGCCTTGGAGATTCGATGCGTCCTATGGACCCACCCGTCAGTGGGAGCACTCGGGCAAGAACTTGGTAACGCATGTCATAGTGACACGTGGCTGACACAACACACAAGGCAGGTTATTCAGATGTCTGCATTGATGGGCGTACGCGTAGGGCATGCATGCTACCCTGCGGGAAACCGCTGGAATCGGGTGGTTTCGGTAGCCGCATAGTTTAAAAACTGCTAATGGTGGCGAGTGACGTGCTGAGCGATTAGATTAGGCCGTGATGGAATCGCCGGTGTTTTTTACAATTGCAGTCCACGTAACCGAGCACCGTTGAAGAAAACCCCGGCCGGGAAATCGACCACGCTCCAGCTAGGCCGCACGTAATGGGCGATTTTATAGTAGAGCTATAGGCGGCCGTAACCTAACAGCGTACATCACGTACGCCTTGTATGTTGGGCAACAGACAGTGCGCGCGTCGCAGCCGCCGCGTACGTCGAATTTCTTGCCTTTTCTCAAGTGCAAAAGGGTGGAGCTAGCGCTTTGCGTCGTTAAAGAGGTTGTTTAGAGTTTTGTGTTTTTTTTTTTTGTGAGTTGGCTTATCATGGCGCCTACGAGGCAGTAGAGGTGCTAGATTTCCTGCTCCTAGTCGATTATAGCACACAATGCCGCCATCAGATGTTATAGTGACCGGCAATTATGGAGCACTAGGATATTGTTCATGTGGTTGGTTTCCCATGATTTTATTCGCAACTTGAGGGAGACTAGCTCGTTTCTTGCGTGGAGATCACTGGATAACCTTTCATGTTTCGCAAAGAGTGCTAGCTTGCGGCGAAGCTGCATAGTATGTTTTTTGTTTTTGTTTTCTTAAGGCGCTTTTTAGTTATTGTTGGATCGCCACGTCACACAATACATATTATATATTAGGGTTGTCTTTAAAACAAATTGCACAAGCGCCGCGTCACACAATACATATTATATATTAGAGTTGCCTTTAAAACAAATTGCACAAGCGCCGCCACTGGCACTGCTTCCATGGCAATCCTTAGATAACCTTTCACATATTGGAAAGGGGATTTATGGCAAAGTTATGAAATGTTTTTAGAGAAAAGCCGCCATTTGGTGGCTACGTCAAACCGCTCTCAAGTCTTTTTCACAAAGAACCAACAGGTAAGGTATATTGTCACATCTCATTGCAAAGTTTGGATTTTTTTTAACCTCAAACCTAAATCCATACTAGATTATAACTCGTCCTTTTTAAAATTAAATGTTAAATGAAAACCTTATGGTCGCAGTCTATAAGTTAATATGAATTATAAATAGTTCTACTCTTTATATATTAAAGTTTTCCTGTTATTAAAAGGGCTTACACCCTTCTTGTTGCATAGCCGGCAGCCGCACACACACTAGAACAACCGAAAAGACAATTATAAAGCCCCATAAATCGTCCATATAATGAGTTTTTTTAGAATGATTGGTAAATACTTGCAAGCATCAAAATGTAAGAATTGTATGGTGATTTTTTTTAAAAAAATATGTTAAGTACCAAGGCATAAGTAAGTACCAAAAATACCAAAATTGTGGGAAAAAACTAAATTAGTGGATTCAGTATGTAATTGCTTTTTAATGAACTTTTAGTTATTAATTAAATTTATAAAATTTCCATTAAAAAATACCTACAAGTAACAATAAAAGTACCACAAGTACTCGTAAGTACCAAAAGTCTGGCATATACTTGTCAATCATTTTTTAAAAAAAGCTCCCATATATATAGTAGCCATCCAATATGGCTACCCTGGGTAAATGAAGCTACGAGCAGCTGAATTAATGCCATCATCACCGTTCCCTCGTGGGAGTTCAGGATCCGAAGAAGTTTGGGTGCTTCAATTTTCTCCAACTACAATAATCCGGCTACCTTCTGCATCATGGACAGATCCTAATAAAGTATACTTATGAACCCCCACGACGATTGGCCGGCGTTTGCAGCGAAACGTCCAAGATCGACGGTACGCCACCGTGAATAGAAATTGAAAGCAGCGCCCAATAGCAGCTAGTATGCCACTGGGTCAAATTCAGTTTTGTATTTTTTTCGATAAAAAATTCAGTTTTGTATGAGACAGAAGATTCCTGCTCCCGGCGCGTCGACTAGAATCCAGCTTCTATTAAACTATCGAAGCAACTTGGCAAAACTTTATCCTCCGCACAACGAAGTCAGAAAAACGCAGCGATCGTTTTAAGGTTTGTGGAGGTATTATCTGCCGCTGAGGATCTACATGCCATGCTGCCAGTTTATTTCAGAAGCAGAAACCCTGACAGTGATAAGTGGCTTGTTTATCTTGAGGGGAAAATATGTATCGTCGCAGCATGTACATGTAGTATGTATGTACATACTTGATACTCCCAGCACGGATTTTCTACGAAGAACAGTGTCGTTTGGTTTTCCTAAGCATTTCTTTGAATGAGGGAGATGACCGCAGGAGCAGGTCCGCCCGCGCCAGCGAGGGGTTGAAGAAACTCTGAAATTGTAGCCGAGCTCGGTCCTCTGCCGTTGGTCAGTACCAAGACATGGAGGAATGCAGCAAACAGTAATGCTATTTTTTTGGGGGGAGAAAAATAGCCTTGGTACTGGTTGTTGGCTGTTGTATATCTTCCTCCCGAGAAATAGACGATGAAGTGTGGGCCGCAGGTTCGAAGACACGATGTGTGGGTTGGGCCTCCTAGGAGATCGTACGTACAGATTGTTCGGCCTGCAATAGCCAGCCCCCAAGAAAACAAGCCCCAACCAGCCCAACCCCAAGAATCGATCACACACGCACGCCACGCTGCAAAACAGACGCGTTGCGGACGGCCCGAAGATCCGTTTACCAATCGGGTGACGTGGGCTGCCGGCCCACGTATATAACATTGCAGTATTTGCTTGCGTTCCTCTCAAAAAAAAAAAAATACTGCAGCGTAGTTCCAGGCGTTCGTTTTTCCCAATTTTTTTTTTTAAAAGTTTCAGTACTGCTCCATGAGATCAATCTGGCCTCCAAAGTCCAGTGCTGTGTTTAGATTGGAAGTAAAATGTACTTTTTTTAGAGAAAAATAGTACACTGGGAAGCGTGTTCTGTGAGTGGAATGAATAGGAAAAATTTATTGGAGAAGTACTTTTTCATGAATCTGAACACAGCACAGGTCCGGTTCCCTTCTCATTGGGACGATTGCCGGCATTGTATTGGACGAATCGCCTGATAATAAAGTTCTAGTTTACGCATAAAAATATATTTATGCTGACCCTGCGACCCATAGTAAATTATAGTACTAATCGAACGACCCCATTATACATTTCAACTAGTGTATACTATAAACAGTATATCAGCAAAGTTTTCGTATTCCATAAACTCCTTGTTGCTCGAGCACAGTAAAACATCCATCCTTGGGCGATCAATTTTCTACTCCGAAGGATGAAGGGTCGGAACCGGATGGCGGCTGAAAATAAAAGAACTAGGAAAAGGACGAGCTTATTAGCTATTGCAGCGTGCACGTGGAGAACCGAATATACCTGAATAAACTTGCTCCTAAGCTAGGCTGGAAAAGCATCTAATCCACACCTACTTTCATTACAAAACACCCCCCACTCACGCTATCTATCTGCTCCATACACCTAATACGGTAGCCCCCGTACTACCGCACTTAGCACGATCAAGGCAAGAAATCCTTTTTTTTTCCCCGTTGATTTTCCACAGGTCGATCGATCGACGAGGTCCTCTTCGCCGGCCGTACGTGGAACCCTGCATTCTACGCTACGTTCTCTTTGCGAGCTCGGAAGAAAGTGTCAAAAGAATTTGGTTAGCGTTAAGACGTTCTGGAATAACCGTTAGGCTCGGCATGCTTGGTTGGTCCAAACGGGAGTGTTACGGGACGAAGCACGAGCGATGGCGACGCTACGCACCTTTGCGCTTTGCGCCAACGCGCGTCACGTCGCGGCGAACGTGCGCGTTTGGACCGGAGCCCGCGGAGACGGCTCGGCGACACGGGCGGTCGTTTTCGACTAGGGCATGAGCATGAGAGCGTTGACTGACTTTTCGGTCTTCCGTGGGCAGGCAGCGAATTTTCCACTGCCAGGGCGAGGGGAAAAAGGAGCAACAAAATAAAAAAAATATATCATCAGCTACTCTGATAGCGCCAGGATGAGATATTACTACGTAGATTACGAAAATTATGATGTCGACAAGGACGACGATACACATTGTGTGGAGATTTGACGGTAGTGCTACGACCAGAGAGTGTGCAGACCGGCCGGGGCACGGTCAAATGTTTTGACCGGGTCCGGCACGCCTGGCTGGCCCACACCGGAATAGGAGGAGGAGCGTGCGATTGTGCACACACACGAGAGGAGTTGGAGACTTGGAGGACGCAACGCACCGCACGTTTGCACCCAGGAGGCCTGGCCTGGTCAGCACGGCACGGTGCCTTTTGGATTACAGCGTGGCGGCATCCCATTGGCTCTCGGGCGCCGGGGAGCGACAGTGGGACAAGTGGGCCCTGGACGGCGCTGGCTTTTCTGCGCCCGCAGGGGGTGTAGACCCGGCCCACGGACGACGGGAACGGTTGTGTTGTATTTTTCCTTTCCGTGTCACGGCCTCACGGGAGGATGACGGGAGCCGGGGCGGCTTTTGACTGTTCTTCTATTCAGCTCGCATTGTGCGGAGTAGGGGTTTTTTTATTTTTTTATTTAACTTGTATTTGCCAAAAAAAATATCAAATGAGTAAATATTTGAAAACTTTTTACACCAATAGATTACACACACCTTGAAGTATTTTTAGGAATTTTTACGACATTTTTCCATTTTTACATTTAAATTTGAAAATTTTGAATTTCCACCGGTTCAAACCGCCCCGAACCGCTACCGGTCCGGGGCGGTTTGGTCGGGAACCGGTCAAACCGGATCGGTTCCCGACGGTAAGGTGAACCTGGTGCGGAGCGGCCCCACGGCGCAGTGATCCGTGGACTCGCCGCCGTACTGGTGCATTGTGACCTTTTTCACATCTCTCGGGATCCGGCTGCCGTAACTAACTTTACCAGCAAGCAAGAAGCGTGCTGTCAGCTGTGCTAGTGTGGAGTGTGCTGCACTGCCCACTGCTCTCCACTACCGATGCTGGAGGACAGTAGGACACTCCACTGTACAGAACAGCACGGACTTTGCAGTTTGTCCCGTTGGCTTAAACATGTTTGCAGCGAATTGTCTAGCTTAGCAATTTTAATCATGTTTAGGAACGATGATTTTTTTCTTCAAAAATTCGAAAGAGGAGTAAGAGGAACGTGTTGGTTTAACGAAATACTAGTAGTTAGACAGTCCGTTGATCCGTGGATGCGTTTTGTTCCCCGAAGATTTACCGAAAAAACACTATTCATCTAACTTTTTTCTATTTATCTCATCCCTTTAACTCACATAACACTATTTATCTACAGCGTTTTTTTATCAGTGTATTTTCGAAAAATCTTTCACCAATCTAAACACACCCCGTTACACGGACCGGTCAGGTGGTGATCAACTGATCATCATCTTCCCAATCAATCAGTCCATGGTCGACCGTGCAGAGCAGCTGTACCGAAGCGACACCATCACTCCGGATTGACGAGACCGGGCGTACCGAGGACCGTGTCCACGAGATCCCCGGCGCCAGCGCGCCGCCATGTCAGCAGATGCCTCCCACCGCGGCGGGGGCCCACGCCTCCCCTGCTCCCCCTTCCCGTATTCCACCCAGCCTTCCTTCCTCCCCCACTAGCTCCATCAAGTCACCCACCCCACTCCCCCAAAAGCACGCGGGGCCCAGCCCCCGCCTGCCGCGCTCCCCACCCCTCTCGCTTCCAGGCGGGCCCCGACGTCCTCCGGCCCCGCATGTCAGTGCCTCCGCTGGCGTCCCCTCGGTGGGGCCTCCCCGCGTGCTCCGCGAGCGTAGGCGATGGTCCCGTCGTCGAGTCGCAGTAGAAGAACAATTTTAGGTCGGGACATACACACATACACACGCGCACTGCCCGCACTCCATCTCCGACTACAGAAGCATTCTTCGCGTAGAAAAAAAATAATATCGCCTCCATTCGAGAGGAGAGAGAGAGAGAGAGGAGGAGGTCGTGAGCTCGCTTCGCGCAGGACTCAGAGGGTGGGGAGGCCGGCGGCGGCGCGGCAGATCGGGCGGCGCCGCGGAGGTCGGACCTCAAGGCGCACCCGTCTGGGAGGAGGGGGACCCGCCGGCCCATGCGTCGGTGAGGTGGTGGGGCCCGCTTGGCGCGCGAGTCGGAATGGCGGCGGCGGGGAGGTGGTGGGCGGTGGTCCTTGCGGTGGCGGTGCTGCTCGGCCCGGGGAGGGTGGTCGCCAACACCGAGGGTGAGTCTCGCCTGATCTGATACGTAGTAGTAGCAGCCCCCCTGCGCTGCTTGGTTCGGTTCGGTTTGGGGGGGGGGGGGCCGAGTTTGAAATCTGTGCAGCGGGGATGGAGCATCTGAGCTTGATTTCGTTTGCTTAACCTGATGCTTAGCTTGCTATTTGGCTTGTTGCTATTTATGCACAAGTTTAGACTCTAGTTATAGCTCTGCCTTGATTGAGCAAGCGATGTTTCGGGGCATGGATTTTTCTTGCTCCGTGTAGTCGTTTCGCCATGTCATATACTTTCCGCGTTTAGCCGTTCGGGCAATCGTGAAGTCCACTTCCAATAGTGCTGCAGCAAGAGGCCACCAAATTTGGCCTAGTTTGTTTGTTTTAAAAGAGGAATTCTGATAATATCGCCTTTCAAAATTAATGAGTTCGTTTGACTTGCTAATATTGACTTTGAGGTGAGATGATTTGACCCCTTCTTTGAGCTAATGATTTGTTGCTAGTTCTGTGTTATTATTGGGGTGGATCCTAGCCATATTATTGCCATGTTCTCTATCACTCCTTTTCATTTTCACATAGGCTGTAATTGAACAGCATACTTCTGTCATGAATAGAAGAACATCAGACACTGCAGTGGTAGCAATGCATGGCCGATTGTAATAACTAAACCGTTAGTGTTTTGGGAACTTTTGAGTACATTGTTTTATCTAGGACTTTTTTTGGCATAATATTTTGCATATAAGCTCGTCATTGATAAACTTTCTTATATGTTTTTATTCATATCATCTGGGAATATGCTTCCTGATGGCAATGCTACTTGCAACCTTTTTCAACAGGTGATGCTCTGTACAGCCTGCGACAGAGCTTGAAAGATGCTAACAATGTCTTGCAGAGTTGGGATCCCACTCTTGTTAATCCCTGTACATGGTTCCACGTTACATGTAACAATGATAACAGTGTTATCAGAGTGTAAGTTGCTGAGAAAGCTCCCATTTGCGCAATTCAAAGTGTGATGTGCTTTCAAAGTGTTAAAAACACGCTCTGTTTGATTCTGATTGGCCCCCTTTCTCAGTGACCTTGGAAATGCACAATTATCAGGTGTACTAGTCCCCCAGCTGGGTCAGCTGAAAAATCTCCAATACTTGTAAGTTCCGCATGTGCTGGTTTTGCGAATTGTTTCTAGATCTGAATTAGCTAGCTGTCTCTTGTATTCACCATCGGTGTAATTGTTTTAAGATGTGCTTGAGATGTTATTTGATACAAAAAATGGTCCATGTAGAAATTTCTGCATCTTAAAAGGTTCCGTTTCATTACATTTATTCTTGATTCTGTTTCTTAGCTGTATCATACATATCCGCATTTTATGGTTGTCATCCTTTACATCTCAATAGTGATTTAAATACCTTTTTTTGTGGTAATAGGGAGCTTTACAGCAACAACATAAGTGGGACTATACCCCCTGAACTGGGCAACCTAACTAATCTGGTCAGTTTGGATCTGTACATGAACAACTTCTCTGGCGATATTCCTGACAGCCTGGGAAACCTATTAAAGCTGCGTTTCCTGTAAGATCACTCATTTTATCTACTAGCTCTTGCTTATGTCGTGTTACATCTGACTATCGTTCCGATTCTTTTCAGTTATTTTTTTTTTAAATTCTGGCTGTTGTTATACTTTTTATCCCTCTGTCAAGAATGACCTATGTATTTCTCACTGAAACAACTAAGAGATGCGATTTTACATTTTTCGATTAACATAGTGGTATTTAGCTATAATATTGTTGTTTTCTTTTTTTGAGTCATAGAGTTGGATGCTTTTTTATTCCCCTTTCTCTTACTCTATATTCATGGCAGTCATATTGTTGAATTATATTTTATTGGCAAAACTGATGCTTTCTTTTTGGAAAAAATTATTGTTGTCATTTTTTAAAATTTTTATTATTGTTTTATTTACTCTTACATTCTGATATAGTCACAAATATTTATTTGCTCCTGTGACTATTTTGCAAGGATAGCCGTCTTAACAACAACAGCTTGGTTGGTCAAATTCCTGAATCCTTGACCAAAATCTCCACTCTTCAAGTACTGTAAGTAGCATGTCCACTACTGCTGTACTCTTGATGATTTTGTTATTTATTGGATGGATATATAACTATCATGATAATGCAGGGATCTCTCGAACAACAACCTATCAGGACAAGTCCCATCAACTGGTTCATTTTCACTCTTCACCCCTATAAGGTCTTTTACGTAGACAATTCAATTATGCTTAGCCTGACTGTATCTTCAGCATGGATGATGAATGTTGCTCGCCTGTTACAGTTTTCAGAACAATCCAAATCTTTGTGGTCCTGGTACTTCAAAGCCCTGCCCTGGGGCTCCTCCTTTTTCCCCACCGCCTCCGTACAATCCTCCATCCCCAGCAGCCCCATCAACTGGTAATTTTGTTAATCTACTTTTCAGTTGGTCTCTCATTAGTTTGCTAAAAAAAATCCAGCATTCTGGATGACATGTGCTTCCTGGATTTACATCTCTAGGTGCCTCTAGCACTGGAGCAATTGCTGGAGGTGTTGCTGCTGGTGCAGCATTGGTATTTGCTGTTCCTGCAATTGCATTTGCAATGTGGCGCCGTCGTAAACCTGAAGAGCATTTCTTCGATGTGCCTGGTCTGTATCATATGGGGGATTTCGTTTTCTGTTAATCCATGTTGCCTGTTTGTTCATCTGCTGGCCTTTTTTTTCTTCAGCGGAGGAGGATCCAGAAGTTCATCTTGGTCAGCTCAAAAAGTTTTCATTGCGGGAGCTTCAAGTTGCAACTGATAATTTCAGCAACAAGAACATTTTAGGAAGAGGTGGTTTTGGAAAAGTATACAAGGGAAGGCTCGCTGATGGCTCATTGGTAGCAGTCAAAAGACTAAAGGAGGAGCGTACACCTGGTGGCGAGCTTCAGTTCCAAACGGAGGTTGAGATGATTAGCATGGCAGTGCACAGGAACCTTCTCCGACTCCGTGGTTTCTGCATGACACCTACTGAACGATTGCTAGTCTACCCATACATGGCTAATGGGAGTGTCGCATCACGTTTACGAGGTACTTTATTCTTTTCTGTTATAAATTATTCTAAATATGCCTGCCACCCACAGTGCCAAGCACATTACGGAATGTTATGCCTTCCTTTCACATTTATGGCGCTGAGCTACTGATGTCACAGAGCGCCAGCCATCCGAACCGCCTCTTAACTGGGAAACCAGAAGACGGATTGCACTGGGATCTGCACGAGGACTCTCTTACCTGCATGACCACTGTGATCCAAAGATCATCCATCGTGATGTCAAAGCTGCAAATATTCTTTTGGATGAGGACTTTGAGGCAGTTGTAGGTGATTTTGGGCTTGCCAAGCTTATGGACTACAAGGACACCCATGTAACTACTGCTGTTCGTGGAACAATTGGACACATTGCTCCCGAGTACCTCTCCACTGGGAAGTCCTCTGAGAAGACTGATGTTTTCGGCTACGGGATCATGCTTCTGGAGCTTATTACTGGACAGAGAGCATTTGATCTTGCTCGTCTTGCAAATGATGATGATGTTATGCTGCTTGATTGGGTAAATTACTTTTCTTCTCAGTAGTGACCATACAATATTACAGCTCATGCTTTCCTGTCATAGTGCTTTGCTGTCTTTGGGCTATACTTTAATAGTTTGTTTTCTTAAGGACTGGTATCAAAGCTTGCCCCGTAATCATGGAGTGCATCTTAGCCCATTCTCTTCTCAATTAGAGAGCGTGCATTGGCAAGTGACAAGCTGGGTAGTTCACCCTCCAAGGGACATCAATCATTCATTCCTAGAATATGCTAATGTTCAATCAGTTGCCCTACCATAAGCCTGATGCATTATAAAAACATGTTCAACAATCAGAACTCTGGAATGAATGGATTTGCTCATGGCAAGAACAAGCTGGCAAAAATGAATAATTCCAATTGGCATCTTGCAGGTGAAAGGACTGCTCAAGGAGAAGAAGGTCGAGATGTTGGTGGACCCAGACCTGCAGAACGCCTACCAGGAGACCGAGGTGGAGAACCTGATCCAGGTGGCGCTCCTCTGTACACAGGGCTCCCCGTTGGACCGTCCCAAGATGTCGGAGGTGGTGAGGATGCTCGAAGGCGATGGCCTGGCGGAGCGATGGGACGAGTGGCAGAAGGTGGAGGTGGTGAGGCAGGAGGCTGAGTCAGCGCCACTCCGCAACGACTGGATCGTTGATTCAACGTATAACCTGCGGGCAGTGGAGCTCTCAGGCCCAAGGTGACATCCTGACTGGGCGTCAGTCACTCCACGACTTCAAAAGAAGAATTCGAAACTTAATTGGCAGATTCGGTCTAATTGCTGTTGTGTATATGAAAGGTAGCTTTTGGAATTGTTAGTGACGATTTGATGGAATGATATTATTTTTGGATTCCTCGCTAGCCTCAGAAGTTGGGGGTAGGTTACTGTTGTGTCGTTATGAAATTCGTATATTTGAGGGTGAATTTCTGAAGCGTTACTGCTGTAGCGGGTGGTGGATCTAGAGAGGGGGCGTACAATTGTACTACGTGCTATGCAGAACAGTGTTACATTCTGCCATAGCTTAGTAAGTGGGCATTACCATCTGCATCTTGTTTAGTCTATTTCCAGTTCTAAATTGGCGGCTTGAAACTGGCAGTGGCAGCGAAGTGGTTCCTGCGTGGTAGATTGCACGCGGCAAAACTACAACTCAAATCCCCAACCGGATAGCGTGGCTCTGTAAATACCTATAATCACCACTGGCCTACTATGGTCTAAAGATTTTCAAAAAAAGAAACGAAAAGTTTGCTATGGGCCAAAGAAAAAGGGCAAGGGCCAAGGGCGCAAGGCCATGCCCAGATAACCGGCCCGGAATGTTAACAAGCCATGCCATCTAGCGTGGTCCCATCATTGACGTGCATCCTCGAGAGGAAAAAAAAAAAGGCAACTGTCGTACCACACCTATCATTCAACGAATGTCATTCACCCTGAATCAATATGAACCAAAATCTTTTATCCGGTACACCATGGAAGTGAACAATGCATTTAAGATGTCTATTATACACTATGTACATTTAATCTGTTACACCGCATCTACATACAACTATTATACACCAGTGGCCGTGGCTATGCCACATCGCGTTGGGGGGGGGGGGGGGGTAAAACTGGGCAGAAAGAGAAACAAAAAATGGGACGGTGAAGAACCCCGGACAACGCTGAAAAATGACGGGTCAGTTCTCACCGGTCGATGGGCTCAGATCTCACTATCTCAGGCAGTGCCCGTTATCAGTCTCTCCTGCCGGTCCAACTTCTTCACCTTGAGAAGACCGACAAGAACTTGTAGCCCGAAGAAAGCGCAAAGAGAGTATGCGATTGTCGCTGGTCCCTGAAATGGTTGTATGAAGGTTTGGTGAAACAAATGCGCGTGAGAAATTTGGTGAAAAGTATACTCCAGTTTGTTAGGGAACTCACCCGGATAGAATTGAAATACAACATGGTTGCAAGGTTCATCAAACTACCAGTAGCAATTCCCTGGACGGCAAAGAGCAGCATGTTATGACATTATGGAACTTCAGAAAAAAAAAAGTGCAGTATCAAAGAAAGAAAATGATTTCATGATGTAAGGCATGCTCCACTTGATCGAATTCCTAGCTTTGAATTTGCAGGAGCCCATATCAATTTGGTTTTAACATTTCTGAGTAGATTCAGTGCAGGCTAACTGAATTTGCATAGCCATCCAGCTGATAAGTTCATCCTTCTTTTCATGGTTCAGCATGAAGTAACACGACAAAAAGGTAAACCGTAAGTACGTTAATAATTCTGAACTCACATATCCGATCGTTTTCTGTACAGTGGCAACCCTTTGAAATGCTCGTTCTGATTCCAGTGTTCTGACACGAAGCTTGAGATCACCTTGCTCCTGTAAAACAGCAGTCCATTGAGGTCAATAACACTCACTTCCTAGAAAGATCATATGTAAATCTAAACCACAAAATAGAGTTAAAAGATGTTGTAGTCACCACTCACCAGACGCTCAATGATTTCTGCAAGCTTTTCAACTCTGTCAGGTTGCCGGAACAAATTATAAAATGCACGGGACTGCCTTTCCCATCTCTTCTTCGCATCCTGGCATATTATAAAAATCAAGGGCACTTAAAATTGTCAAAACCGCAGACGTGCCATCATATGGATACATTAACAACAGTATTGACCAAATGTTGAAACTTACCTTTACAACTAGTTCGACACCAGCTTCATTAAATCTTAGCAATTCCTTGGCATATCTAACAAATTTTAACAGATGTATCAAGTCAACACCAGAAAAAGGTCAAGCTGAAAATTTTTAGCCCACTAAGAATACAAAATAAGCGAAGACGCACAAGCTTCTCACGTTATTTAAAAAATAAAAGCATAAAATGCTAGTAACAGATGAAGTACTCACGGTCTAGCAATCTCTGTTATATCAAATCTTGGATCAAGGCCTTTCCCAATACCATCTAAAACTGCAGAGAATGGAGAAAGCATGATGAACAATGACAGTATGATAATCATTTAACTGAAAAACATGTAGGCTGCTAGACATTCAAACCTGAGAATGCCCTGACCACAAATGTAAATGTTGCAGGGAACCGAAATGGTTGATCAGCAGCAATCGCCAAAAGATCCTCTCCTGCAAAATTTAATTTGAGTTAACATAACGCAATTAATTGAATACACGTTTCCATTTATCAAAGTATCAAGTCTGTTGGTAGGTTACACGGAATTACCGATTGCAGCAAGTCTCTGCTTCTTCTTTTCAAACTTTTCTTCTTTAGTTAATTGCTTTTTAAAACCCAACTCTGCATTTGCCATTTCTCTCTCCTTCCTTTGTGCTGCTAGACGCTCTTGAAAGCTAAAGAAATATAGACAACAATTAAAGTCAAAAGTCATGCTCCCAGTTCAACAAATTCTATTTGAAAATAACTACAAGGTAACATCTTCTCAGGGGCAGCACTGTATCTGGTTACTTGTTCTTCTTTAATTAAATGGCACACAGCTCTAATGTGTGTTCAAGAAAAAAAAACTTCCCAGGGATATATAACTACCTATTAAGGAAAAATTGAGCTGTTCTTCTGACAGCAGTCATATCTCCAGTAGGAACAAGGACACCCATTTGAACCATTGCTTTAAGCACCTGCAGGAATACAGGATTTAATACTGTCTTAACTTCACAGGGTCAAAATTATTGTCTGCAGGCTATTATGCCCAGAGAAAGATACTTTGTCAGGATCCTTTTCATAAACTCCATAGAATACTTCAAGCAATCCTCCTCGGATATTTTGACTGATACTGCAAGTAAGAAGAGTGATGACTAGATTATCTATACCATAACTAGTTCAAGAAAATTAGCATACATTCTCTCAAATGAAGTTTATGAGAAAGAATAAAAAAAATTAAGCCTACCTTCCCATCATTCCAAAGTCATAGAAGATAAGCCTCCCACCATTGACATCATCAACAGCAATATTTCCTGGATGCTGTAAAGAAATTACTATTAGCTTTTCTTTTAAGGGAGAAGTCTGTACGGATGATTCAGTCTCACGAAATTTGTAATATATAATAGCATGTTGGATTTTGTCTATGCCTGAAGCACATTTGCACATAGAGCTGAAGTGCTGAACCATAATCTGCCAAGGTTAGAAAACTTTTAACAGGTTAGATATGCAAAGGCTAGCACCCTTACAAAGGGACCTCCCAAATTCAGTGATACAACTTTTACTGATGCAATATTATATTTGTGTTTCATTTGATAACAGGCCAGTGCATGATAGAAATGAAGGACGTGTGAAGGTGATAGGTAGCCATAATGACTACAGCAGTGGTTGTGGACGATGTACAGAACAACTAACCGGGTCAGCATGGAAAAATCCATGGGTCAAGATCTGCTCAAGGTAGGACTCAACAGCATACCGGCCTAATCTGAAAGTGATTTGCGTTACCCAGAACCAGAGAATGTCAGTTGGGGCATAAATTGAGGCCATGGCTTACTCGTATACAATATGAATACATACCTTTTCCGATCGACTCCTAACTTGTCTAACTGCTTTATTCTGTTGATTTTAATTCCTGGGACATATTCCATTGTTAAAACCTGCAATCAATAGAAAGGTAACTTAATTCTTTATTCCAGGTTGCTTGTTGGATGATCTATTTTATAACTTTCTGAGTAAAAGAAACCTGAGGTGTAGTGTACTCCCAGTAAATTTGAGGAACCTTCACATAATCAAACTTTTTGAAGTTATCAGCAAACTTTTCAGCATTAAATGCTTCCTTTGTATAGTCTATTTCCTAATAAAAACAATGAGCTGATTACATGATCAGCTATAAAATAGTCAAATATAAGACAACAATCACATGTTTCTAAAACTAAGTTACCTGATACAAAACAGATGCACACTCATCATAAATAGCAACCCAGTCTCTCTTGGCACCATCTGACTTTGGATCCACTTTCTGAAGATATTCAGCTATTACCTAGAACCAATTGAGTAATTCATCACAAAATGGTAAAAGAAATGAACTCTTATTAGATAACAGATATAACATTTTTTTTGGTTTGAATAAATGGCGATAGCACAAATAAAGTCATGTCTGATGAAGTATGTTTTATTCCATTATCTGGAAAATAAAGGCATGGCATGCTATACGAGTAGTAACACTAAAAATAAGTTACCCTTAAATTCTTCAGATCAATATCAAACAGCTCCTTCAGACCAGGCCTTTGCACTTTGATGACAACTTCTTGGCCATTCAGGCGTGCCCGATGAACCTGGCCTGCCAAAAAGAGAGAGATCATTATAGTGCCAACTTGTTTATTGAAATCACAAGTTTATTACCGAGGCTAGCAGCAGCTATTGGTTCAAAATCAAATCGATCAAATATAGCATTGACAGACGCCCCCAGCTCTTCTTCGACGATTTTTACAGCTGTCTCTGAAGGAAATGGAGGAACTTGATCCTGCAAGAGAGGAAATGATTCCATGATTTCATCATAACAGGGGTATAAATATAGGAATGTGCATTAACAAAAATCTAGAAACAGAAAAGAACATGATAATTTCTAATACCAGATCTGACAGCTATTTTTTCCCTTCACAGCACTGGGACACTAATAAATACACATTAGACAATCTGAGAATAGCAAGTTTGGTTATCCACTAGGCCGATCTAGTAAACCGAACTAATAAAAAAAACTCGACCTGCGGGGGGTATGACAGCCCTTGGGCATTTAGCTAAGAAGAGAAAACCTTCTCACGCTTGTTGAGAAAAACCCCGAACCCTTACACAGCGGCACCTTAGCCCGTATGGGTCGGATGATGGGGATTTTAATGCATATTTAAGCTTACGTATGACAGAAGGTGGTCAAATTAATTTCTATCAATTCCTCTAACAAGGCACCCAGCCATTTTAGGATCTTTGCAAAAAAAAAAAAAAGGAAAAACACCAGGCATGCCTACAATCAAAAAATAAGTTTCAACACACAGATCTGTAACTGGGATAACTCATCTACATAGTCCTGTGGCAGAATATCCACTCTGATGGAGAACTGCTGCTCTATTTTGATGATTTTGAGGACTAAGCACTAAACACTCTCCTTTAGCAACGTGGTGGGAATTATTTTAATGCACGTTTAGGCTTACGTCATGTATGATAGAGGATGGTCAAACTACTTTCTAGTTTCTACCAGGAGAGCAATTCCTCCAACAACCACCAAGCCATTGTAGGATCTTTACAAAAAAAAAAAAAAAAAAAAAAAAGAAAGAAAGAAAGAAAGAAAGAAAGAAGAAGGGAAATGGCACCAGGCATGTATGTCTGCAATCAAAACAAGTTTCAACTCACAGACCTGTAACTCAGATAACTGATCCACATATTCCTGTGGAAGAATATCCACTCTGGTGGAGAACTGCTGCCCTAGTTTGATGAATGTGGGGCCTAATCTCAAAATACTCTCTTTTAGCCCCTTGGCAAGAACTTTCCTCCTCATAACCTTTTTATCTTCGGTCATCCCCCCTGCAGAAGTTGTCTCAGACCTATAATTAAGGTACACAATTTCGAAGCAAGCAACTAGGTAATTCTTCAATATTGTGGAATGTATTATGCACAAAAACACCTAAAAATTTGAAAACATTTCTGAACATCATTGTTACAGATACGCATCCAGCATGTTGACTAGCACACCATACAGGCTATAGTATAGGATGAAAGATTTCATTCAATTGTATGTACAAATGTTTGTAAGAAAGATACTTGTAAGAAAATGCATCATAAAATAGATGGACAAAATTATTAACATTTTGCACAGGTACAAAAGCTAACATCTATAAGTGAATATTTTTTTTAGTGTTCTGTTGAAGTAGCTAACCTCTGTAGCTGAACTTCTGGTTGTTGAGCCAAGCCTTAAATATAAATGTAAAAACGAAGCCCCATATTTCCAATGTTCTTTGAATTGTCGAATAAGTTTTAAACCGATTCCAGCGACCACCAGGAGCAACAGATACCTGCAATATTTAGTTATTCAAGTTCAAAAGGAAAGATAAAAGGAGCACCACGAATGACACGAAGCTAAAATAGCAACAGCTGCAGCATGTATCATGATCACCAAATTATGCATTGTGAGAAATCATGCTGGAAACCTCAAATAACATCAGAAGCCATGGGAAAAGACATAAAGTGGGTCCATGTACTATTATCTACTCAACCGGACAAAGTAAACTACATAACCATCCAGCTTGTTACATTTTGAACCAGACCTCATCAATTTTGTTCCAGAGAGCCTGCGGATGGTGCTACCAGTTTCTGAAGATATGTGATGATGGTACTATACTCCTACCTAAATTCAACTCCACTCCAACTAGAGTTCCCCGAATGCACTTGTCTCACATTGCGTTGTTGCCACACTAGTCAAGCTGCGCCACTGACTTTAGTCAACGCAATACTTAGCCTATTGCATATGATCATCTGCTTGGAACTGGCGCTGGACAGCTTATGCAGCGATGCAGATTTCAAGCAAACTGAACTCACCTGAGGCAAGCGGTCCCCGCTGCTCTGCTTGAACCAGGCATCCTCCCTCCCGATCTCCTCCACCCTCTCCTTCCTCCGCTTCTCATCCTCCGCCGGCGAGACGGGGACCACGGCCACGCTGCTCGCGGGCTGCTCCTGCTCCACCGCCGCGCCGTTCCCTCTCGCGCTGGCACTCCCGTTTCCGTTACCGTTGCTCCCGAGGTACGCCTCGACGGCGGCGTCGTCGTACCCGGTGCCGCTCCCGTCCCCGTTGAGCCCGTAGCGCTTGGCGTCCTCCTCCACCAGAGGGGACGCGCGGTCCTCGACGACGGCGCGCACGAGGCAGCCCCGCGATCGTCGGAGGGAGCACGGGAGCGGGGGAGGGAGGGGCCGCGGGTGGAGGCGGAAGCAGCGGCGGAGGCGGAGGTGGTCGGGGACGGAGAGCGAGGTGGAGGCGACGAGGGAGCCCGTCGCCGCCGCGGCCGCGACGGACATGGCGCGCGCGCGGGGGTGGACACTGGCTAGGGTTTGGGGGCGGCTCGGGGTTTTGGCGGGACGCGCCGAGCGTGGCGCTTGGAGAAATGGAGGCCGAGGAGGAAGGAGTGGTGGCCGGTGGGGAGCTAGGTGGAGAGGGGCAAGCGGGAACAGGGGGGGAGAGGTGGTGGTGGGGGAGCCACGTGGAAGGGCACGGAGGATGAGGCCATCTGACCTGGGCTTCGCTGATTGGGTCGAGGTGAGGTGGTGGGGCCCGCGAGGCGGGGAGCCGGGGAAGGGGAGTGCGTGGAAAGCTTTCAGGGCAACTTTAACGTGAGGTAAGAGGTGCGAGTGAGAAAAGTCATGCACCTTTATCAAATGATGGAGCGGTGGTGTTAGCTTAGCAAAGTCTGGCACCTGGAGCTCAAGTCGGCACCTAGTGCTAAGGCTTAAAAAAATATTTCTCTCCCCCACAGTGATGGAGCATGGTGGTGTGGACCATTAAAAAATATAGATGATGGGGTATTTTATTCCTGTTACAGAACTACAGTAAGGTGCTAGCATTTGCTAAACATTGGAGCATTTTGTACCTAGTAACTAATCAATGACGTGTCAGTTCTTTTGCACCTCATGGTCGACTAAACACTTGCCCTGAGGCCTCTGGTTCCTGTTTTCCTTTTCGCCCTGCTAAAGTGCTGATAAAATGAAGAAGCTTTTCGGTTTTGTTTGATGTTTTGTGTCGTCGGTTTGTGTGAGCTTTTGGCTGCGATTCCGTGAGCCATCGTAGTGATGGGCACCCTCCGTCTGTATCCGCCAAGTGGGTACCAAACAAGTGATAAATATTCATGCGAGGGTGCCAACAACTGGTGTTATAACGTATTTATAAATAACTATAGCGACCATAGAACCGCCGGATCCGTGGCGCAATGGTAGCGCGTCTGACTCCAGATCAGAAGGTTGCGTGTTCGATTCACGTCGGGTTCAATACCCCGATCCAGTTCCGGATTCCAATTTTGGTTTTCTGTTTCCGATCCAGTTCCGGATTCCAATTTTGGTTTTCTGTTTTTTAGAGACTTCGTGGTATGAAATACCCCGATCCAGTTCCGGATTCCAATTTTGGTTTTCTGTTTTTTAGAGACTTCGTGGTATGATTTAGAAAGAAAGCCTTTGCGCGCGCGGCTGAATTTATAAAGAAATCATGTAAATTAAGTTGGACGTGGGTACACTAGAGATTATATATAAAGAAATCATGTAAATTAAGTTGGACGTGGGTACACTAGAGATTATATATAAAGAAATCATGTAAATTAAGTTGGAAGTGGGTACACTAGAGATTATATATAAAGAAATCATGTAAATTAAGTTGGAAGTGGGTACACTAGAGATTATATATAAAGAAATCATGTAAATTAAGTTGGAAGTGGGTACACTAGAGATTATATAAAAGGATTAACGTATTCATACCGCACATTATGTATTCATAACATTACAATACAGTCCTAATAGGCACACATCAGACATCGACTACAACTTTAATACAATGACAGAAGTAGCAAGACTACATTTGCTGTAGATAATAATGCACTAATGGCTAGTAGATGTTTAAGAAAAATAAATGGTATGTATAATAGGGAAACAGAAATTAGAAGGGAAAATGTTACAATAACCTTATGTGTAGTTCATATCCTTCTCCTTTCAGCATTATTATTCTTCATTTCTTTGTCGAAATTAGTGATACATGCTTACAAATCAAGACATAACCTACTATAGAAGGGGAATCCAAATGTTACCAAAATAATATCCAAAAGAGTCGGCATGAGCGGGTCTGTGGGGGGGGGGACTGGGGGTTATAAAAGGCATATTTTTTCAACCTGAGAAAAGAGCCTCTATTTGCATACATTAGCTTTAATTAAAGCAGTAAGTAACGTTGTTACAACTCATTGTATGTAATAAACTCACATGAAGACCTATGTAGCATGGGGCATAGGAATAGGACTTAGGGAGGTTAACTCAAAGAATACAAACAAACATGACAATATGAGTAAGCAAAACATAATCAGGCAGAGTATGTATCATCTAACATAGAACAAACATATACGAACAATTTTATTTTGGTCTTCCCTAAACTCAACAATATAAATTGAATCCATATGCTACACGCCCTAGCTAAATTTCTTGGCAACAAAAGAAGAAGATTAGCACATGAACAGGCAAAGGATACTTTAAACATTTATCCGAGGTGAACTCACAAAAGGAATTATGTGTAACAAGATTGTATTCTAATACATAGTAGCTGATATAAACATTTCAGATGTCTGGATGTGTCTTGATACTCATAAAACGATACTTTTTAGAAACAATCTGGTGTAGTGGTAATTATACCACACAAAAGGCTAACAAAGTAGGAGGCTTAGCCATATTTCCTTCGTATGTTCTATAAATTGTGAGGGGAATCCGTTATGGAACAGAGCATCGAACCCTGTAAATTCAACATTAAACCAAAGAGATTTAAAAAATGTATCCATGACTCCAAATCTAGTTGGTTATTAGGCAACTATTTCAGATAAACTCAGTGCTCAGGCATTGAAGTATGCTATTTTGGACATGAACTACAAATGCAACACAGAAAATTCATGATTGACTGTACACAGCAATGGCTAGCAACAGTATTACTAAGTTTCTGAAGCTAATTAATCTTGTTGCAATGATTCAGTCTGATTCGGAGAGCTACTGATGATGTTTGAATGTGAATAGTAGATATAACACCAAGAAGTGAAGGTTAACTGACTATATCGGCACCGGTGCTGAACCAGGTAGTCCAGTAGCCCTTCATCAGGCTCATCGCCAGATAAAAAAAAACACCAAATTAATTAAAATAGAATCATTTGAATCCACAATGAGCGATGGGCTGGCGAGCTTACCAACGTTCTTCTCAGCAATCCACAGTAGGCCTTTTCATATGCCTGCTGGCCACCCCAACTGCATATGAAAGATCTGGTCTGGTATGAAGTAAATATCTCAGACAACCCACAACTCTTCTGTATTCAGTGACATCGACTGGCTGGCCATCTGAATCTTTATGCACTTGAGCCTTGTGTTCCATGGGATACTTAGTTGGGTTACAATCCTCCATTCCAAACTGCTTCAGTACCTTCCTGGCATAAGCTGATTGCTTGAGTGTCACACTGCCTTCCTGCTGTGACACTTCAATCCCAAGATAGAATGAAAGCAACCCCAAATCACTCATTTCGAATTCTGCTGTCATTTGCTTCTTGAATGCAACAATCTCACTTGTCTTGGCTCCTGTGACAATGAGATCATCTACATATACACCAACAATGACTGCAGCTCCACCTTTTCCTCTTGTGTACATAGCCTGCTCTTGTGCACACCTCCTGAAACCCAATTTTTTCAGACTTTTATCAAGCTTAATATTCCAAGCATGTGGTGCCTGCCTCAAACCATACAGAGCTTTACTGAGTTTCAGGACTTGCTTCTCTTTCCCCTTAACTGAATATCCCTCAGGTTGAGCTACGTATACTTCTTCCTCCAGCTCACCATTCAGAAAGGCTGTTTTAACATCCAAGTGATGCACTTGCCAAGCCCTATGTGCAACGACTGCAAGTATCACCCTTACAGTATCCATCCTGGCAACGGGTGCAAACACTTCTTCAAAATCAATTCCCTGAAGCTGCACATAACCTTTAGCAACCAGCCTGGCTTTGTACTTGATCACATCTCCTTCAGAGTTCTTCTTCAGTTTATAAACCCATTTCAGACCTATGGGTTTCTGTCCTGCTGGCAAAGTAGTGAGCTCCCAAGTGCCATTTCTCTCTATTGATTCTATCTCACTGTTCATAGCTGTCACCCACTCAGAATGTTCCATAGCTTCTCCAAAACTTGATGGCTCCTCCATCTCCGCAAGGAATGCTTCACCATCCGGGTCAGAATTCTGCTCTTCATCATCTGAATCAGAATTCAGTTCAACTTGATGAGTTCTCTGATAGACATCTTCTAAACTCCTGAAACGATAAGATTCCTCTTCTGAATCTTCATCTCCACTTGACCCTGGTGATTGCTGCACTTGCATTGGGCTCATTGTCTCAGCTGTCAGTGGTGTAAAATCCATCTGTACTGTTGGGGAGGGCGGAGTATCTGCAGCTGAGCCTGCTACTGCCACGTCTTCACTTGTGCTCCACACAGGTGGATCCGTCACAATACCAACTCCTTCTTCATGGAACTCAACTGAGCCCCACTCATTTGTGTCACTACTCCACTTCCATGGCACATTCTCTTCGAATTTCACATCACGATTTACAATGATTTTGCCTCGGAGTGGATCAAACAGACGGTGTGCCTTGCATCCTTCCTCAACTCCGAGATACACCAGTTGCTGACTCCGGTCATCCAGCTTCTTCAGATGTGGTGTGACTACCTTCGCATGTGCTAGGCAACCGAACACACGAAGGTGTCCAAGGTGAGGTTTCTTCCCTGTCCATGCTTCAAATGGGGTTCGCTCCCCCATTGCCTTCGTTGGCAAACGGTTCAGCAAATAGACCGCGTGTCGCACTGCTTCGCCCTAGAATTTTCCTGGAACTTTCATGCTCTTCAACATGGAACGAGCCATCTCAACCACTGTCCTATTTCTGCGCTCGACAACGCCATTGTGTTGTGGTGTGTAGGGTGCAGTAAAGTGCCGCTGGATCCCAGCCTGGTTGCACACATCTGCGAATGCCGCACTTAGGAACTCGCCGCCACGATCAGACCGTAGTGTCTTGATGCGTCGTCCGCAGGAGTTCTCCACCAGGGCCTTGTACTTCACAAATTCCGCACAAGCCTGATCCTTGCTCTTCAACACATACACGTGCATCCATCTTGAATAATCATCAACAAGCAATATGAAATAGCGATTACCGGCGCTTGTCAACGGTGTGATTGGCCCACAAATGTCGACATGAATCAGCTCGAGTGGCTCCTCCGCTCTGTACAGTGCCTTTGATGGAAATGCCCCACGTGTCTGCTTTCCTACCAAACAGCCGTGGCACAGTTGGTCCGGATGTGAGATCGGCGGCACACCAGCCGCCATGTCCTTGTCAACGAGGAACTTCAGTGCCTTGAACTTGACATGGCCAAGGCGCCCATGCTAGAGCCATGCTGGATCTTCCATCTTCGTGAGAAGGCACGCAGGACTCGCCCGTGTCAGCTCGATGTGGTACAACCTGTTCGATGAACGCTACACCTTCATGACCAACTGCCTCGTCGACTTCTCGATCACCTCGAGCTCGCCTTCATCCAGTACCACTCGATAGCCTATCTCTGTCAGCTGTCCAAGACTGATGAGGTTGCTATACAAACGAGGAATGTAATACACATCTCGGAGAGCCCACTGATCCCTATTCTTGCAATCAAACAAAATTGATCATTTTCCCATAATCTGTATAGTGGAGCCATCACCAAACCTGACATTGCCGGTGATCGCCTCATCTAGCTCCTGGAAATTCTCCCTGTTACCTGACATATGATTGCTAGCGCCGTTGTCAAGGTACCATGTGTTCCTGGTACTTTTGCCCTTTCCTACCAGGTACAGCTCGGGGAGGATCTTCTCTTCTGTAAGGAACACAGCCTCCTGCTGCTCCCCTTGCATCTGCTCGAGTGGTGTCAGCTCCTCCGACACCGCGAGTAGGAGTGCTTGTTCCACATCATCGGTGCGGGCGTGATGCGCCTCTTCTCCCTTCTTCGCCTGCTTGCACTGGTTGGCGTAGTGGCCATAATCTCGACAGTTGAAACACTGTATGTGACTCTGGTCACGAGCAGCGCCACCAGTCGCCTCCTTGCCCGCTGAGTTTCCGTGCCCACCGCGCCCCCTGCGCCCACGGCCTGTGCCGCGGCCGCGCCCTCGGCCACGTGCACCCACGTCCGGCGATCTCCCCTTGCCGGATCCTTCACCAGGCGCTTTCTTCTGGCGCGCCTCCTACTCCGCCTGAGTGAGGAGAAGCTGCCCGTCTGCAGTCGCACCACTCACGGGACGACTTGTTCGCTCCTCGAACGCCTTGAGTCGACTCACCGCCTCCTCGAACGCCAGGGTGGAGAGGTCGTAGAACTGCTCGTTGCCGGCGATGACGGTGATGAAGCGGTGAGGCACTGTGTCGAACAACTTCTTCACGAGGGCAGCATCGTTGAGAGTGCTACCCAGGTTACTGTACCTGACCGACATGGCCGACAGTCTCCCGGCGTACTGATCCACCGACTCGTCCTCCTTCATGCGCATCCTGTCGAAGTCACTCTTCAACGTCTGTAGCCGCGCATCCCTCACACGATCGGTACCGACGAACCTCGTCTTGAGGCAGTCCCAAATCTCCCTCGCCGTGTTCTTGTTAGCCACCTGCATGAGAAGATCCTCTGGCAAACACTGGATCAGATGAGATTTCGCCTTCCTGTCCTTCCTGACGTCAACAGCCACACCGGCCGTCGGCTCGATCACCTCCCAGACCTCCTGGTCCTCCATCATTGCCTTGACTCGAATCTTCCAGCTGGTGTAGTTTGTCGCGGTGAGCTGCGGGTAAACATACCGTTCGCCGCCGCCGCCGCGAGAACCTTCTCCCCCGGTGACGATTGACATGGAGTCAAACCGGGGATATTTGGGCATGCACTGAACCGGCTCTGATCACCAAATGTTGGGAAACAATGATCACAGTGACACACCCAAAACAATCACACACAAACACACGCGATTTTGGAACTGGTTTTTATTCAGAGGTCAGAGCTATTTTCCTCTGAATATTGTTTATGAACTGGTACAGACGATGTGATTTCTCGCACTAAAAAAACTGGACTAAGCACTACTTATCTCGTAGTGTTTTCAGGAAAACAAATGCTAACACTTAGCTAAGATCCTAATAAACCGGAGCTACATGCAACCGCATGAATTATTCGCTAACTAAACTTCGTGCTTCCGTGATGCCAGGCACCATCTCCACCAGAGCCATTTCCGGTGCCTGAAGAAACGCTCGCCTGAAGACTCGCTGCATCCAACGCTTCTGTTGTTCCAGCATGCGCATGCACATGCAGGATTAAGTCCAACATCAGCAACCCCGGCCATTAGATCAGCCAAATATCGTCTCCTGGGCGCAATCCACAGAAGTGTAACTGAATTTAATTACATGAAAATCCATGTTGTGATGTTGCACAGGAACAAAGTTAACATTTATGTAACACAGCTTCTGTGCGTATGGCTGTACAAGGTTAACTAAAAGCATCTCTAACTCTAAGGGTTGTAATATTGCGGCTAAAATCATGAAACGAAGACAATTAATGCATCTCCATGCAGATAGTGAATTGTGATAAAATAAGTTCCTTTGGTACCAGACCATGAAAAAATAATTGAAAGGAAAATGGTATCTTTTCATGGACCAAGATGGACCAAAGAAAAAGAAAAAGAAAATTACCTTTATGGGCTTCTGATCTGCCTCCTGCGTGCATTTGAGTGCTGCTGGTGGTGGTAGGCTGGCTCTGATGTGTGTGGACGTGTGATCGCTTGATTGAGTTTCCACATGCCGTTCTGATTTGCAGAATGAACATTAAGGCCATGTCGCTGAATGAGTGAATTAAAAATACTGTGATCAGATGAAAATGAGCATCTATTTTTGTTCCAAATTATAAAGGAAAAGAAGCATGTTATACAGAGAGCACATTGAAATATATCATCCATCTTTCTTTCATTCAGGTCTGATGGAATGCCTGAGACATGGTCCGGTGAAAATGAACCATTTTAGTCCAAAATAGATAATCGAACTTCAACTATGGATGATTCAATAAGAAATTGTTCATCAAGGTAGCTCTATGTACACAGGTATTCAACCTTACACATAATCATCCGAATACCTGAAATAGATGCATTAAAATCCATTACCTTGTTTTCTAAAGTGATGAACTGTTCAGGTAGCAAGTATGTTGCTATGTACACTGGTATTTTTTTCTGGGCAAAGATAAATAAGATCCAAATTTTTGTCATTCAGTATACTAACTTTCTGAAAGGATTAGAACAATTGAGAACGAAATCATGAAAACATGCACATGGCACAAACATATAATCATTTGGATTTTGTGGAACCACGGACTGAAATAGATAGGGTTGGGGAGGTGTAGAAGTTGATGTGGAGCGTAAAGGAGGAAACCTGCACAAGGCGTACCCAGGGAAGCGGCTACATGATCGAAGCTAGCAGAATCAAAAAATGTTGTGGTAAAAAATCATGCACATATACACAAACATGAAAAAGATTAAATTACCTTGCTATATTGTCCAACTTCGTTCTACTTAAATCTGGGAATTGCTGCTGCTGCTGGTCCACCTCTGTTTTGCGTCCATAATGCTGGGCAAATAAATCCAGACATATTAGTAAATGGAATGTTAGCAAGAAAACTGGGAAAATAAGGATTGGGTGTGAGCAAAATATTTTAGAGAAGAATGGAATTGGTAGATGGATTGGAAGTGCGAAAAAAACCTCAAGCGGAGAGGCTCAATCCAAGGGAAACAGACTTGATTTTTGATGGGGCGAGTTCGATGCAGGGATTACAAATTCTATATTTTGGTTGGGAACCAGTGCGCCTCAGAGGAAAAGCTCAACTGGGATGGTGTTTGGAGTAAAACTAAACTGAGATTGAGGCCCTCACGACAGAGACCACCAGCACCATTTGTCACAGTCGGTAGAGACGGCGACGTAGCGCCGGCGATGTGCGCCCACCGCTGCGCTGCACACCTGTGCGTCCGCCCTCTGTTCACTAGTACGGACTCAAAGGGAGGCGACCAAGAGACTGCAGGCCACCGCCCTCTGTGCCACGACCAAGAGACTCCTCGGGCCGGTGTGGCTCCGCTCAGGCGAGCACCTCAAAAGCACGGCCATCACGGGAAGGAGGAAGGGAAACCAAGCAGGCTTCCGGCCCGGCCCAGTTACTTTCTTTTTCCTTTTTTTCAACGTAGGACGGTAGGAGTGGCCATCAATCCATCATCGTGATAGTCTTATTTGTTAAAGACTAAGGGGTTTTTTAGCGCGCCAAAGTTGGGTGGCGTTGGAAATAGTGTTTTGTGTTGGGGGGTGGTATAAATAGTGAATTTGGGGTAAATTTTGCACAATCAAACATGGCCTAAGCTCGATAAAACCTTCTTGTATATCGATTAGTTTGTCTTTTTTTCCAACATTGGGCGATGTTTTAAAAATTTTGCATGCAACCTGTCAAAATCGATGCTCATTTCTTCCTAGACTGCAGCACGGATGCCCAACCTCATATGAGACAACTTTTGCCATAATTGCTCCTGTGTTAGTTTATTTGGTCACAGAAACAATTCTCTCTCTTGTAGTATTGTGTGTTTTTTAACCCATCCAGCATCGTACATGACCCAAAACATTGATTTTTCACCTCAGCATCACAACCTGCAAACAATGGTCTGCCTCGATGTTCGAAGAAGAAAGAGAAGATTTCATCACCGATTTTGGCCAGCGCTGTGGACAGTCTTAGAGCAAGGGCAATAGATTTCGCCAGCAGCGGGCACATAGCAGATTAGCAGTGCCATGCCATCCGGTTCTCCTTATTTTATTCAGCTGCTTTTGCACCATTTAATGCTTACCACCCCTTCGAACCAATAGAAGCAGCAGGAGGGGTTGTCGCCCGCTGGAAGCCGCTGTTTTACACTGCCCATTTTCTTCTCTCTCCTCCTTTCTCACTCCACGTGGGAATTAGCCATCTACTCGCTCACCATAATACTTGTTTTTAGAGTTTAGAGGTGGGCGCCGCTACCCCAGTCACCAGATGGGACGCATGAACTTCCATTTCCACCGATACATTAGTAATCGAGCCATTAGTGAGGGAAGACTTTATCAGGCTCGTACTCTCGAATGGGATGGGAGAAGAGGCCAGAGGCCTGCAGCCTCCTACGCACCGCTGGCGTGGTCCGTCGGAAGGGACGGAGGTGTGGGGATAGGAGGTGGAACGCCCGTGTGAGTGCACGCATGGTTCATTCGGTCAAGCAAGAGACCCCGAAGCGGTCCTGGCCTGGACACGCAGCCGCACGCAAAGGGATCACTGTACTGCACTGCACTCTAATAATGACGTCGTAACGCTCGCAATTACGCCATCGACTCGCCGTGCCTAGCCCTAACCTGATGCCAGTACGTTATTATTGATCGGTTGATGCACGCATGCATGCATGATTGACCCGAGCTGTTCCTGTAATGGCACACCCAACAAAGCTTTTAAGCCAGGAGTGATGGACGTGTTGCCTCCGTAGAAGGGGGTGGTGGCTCAGCTAGAAACGCAGGCGCTTGATTGTAACAAGAGGGCGTCGCTTAAATATGATGGCCCCCAGCGCAAGAAAAAAGCTCCACGCGTCAGCGAATGGCGCGGTGCCACCGCGCAACGTTCGGGCGGCGCGCGCGTGTACGTGGTGGTGGTACCAACCTGGCAACCTGATCTACGACGACGACATGGCCTAGATCACGGCCGTCGATCGGCAGGCACATGCACGGCAAGGGCCCCGCGCGATTAACCGTCCATCCATCGGCATGACGGCATCCTCACTCTCTGTTACTTCATCCGTTATAAAATATAGGTTGTTTGACTTTTTAAACCTCAAGTGTGATTGCTCGTCTTATTCAAAAAATTTATACAAATATTGCCAAATTTAGGTAATTCTTTAAAATCATTTAGGCATGTTTAGTTTGTGCCCCATCCAGCCCAACCAAAAGTTGGTCACGACCAAATCATGGGCCTTGCCAAAATCTTTGGTAAAATTGCGTTTGCATCATAGCGCTTCCAAATCTGACCAAATCAATTCAAATCCTTAATATGACATGTAGGGTCTACAATTAATTATTTTTTTCTTCTTTGAAATATAGTCAAATGAGATCTTATTTTGTAGGTTTAATTACCAAAAATATTAATTTGAAATTATATTTGAGATTAGATTAGCCATTTGAAAGATATAATTGCACGAATATAACTAATCTAGTCTTCTTGCTTTTCATGTAACCTCTAATTTTGTGCTATGTTGCTCCCCATGCCAACATTAGCTTGCCAATTCATGGGCAGGCGTTTTGCCCACCCAGAACTGGCCCACAACTCACGTTGATTTTGCTTTATCGCATGTTGGTGAGCCAACAATTCGTAGCAAAGCAAATAGAAGCCAAGTCTTATAGACAAATAAAAAAACTTGATTTGGCAGGCATGGGCACCAAACCAAATGTGCCGTTATTACTAAACTAGCCATATATTGAGTAAATTTTTTTTAATAAGACGAACGGTCAAAGTTGGGCTACAAAAAGTCAAACGACCTACATTTCGAAATGGAGGTAGTACAAGAAAATATTAATGGAGGCTCATAATGAATCGATTCTTTAGACGGAGGGGCATTATGTTATCCTATACTTCTAAACGCTAGCTACTCCCTCCATCCCTAAATAACCGTTATTTTCACTTTTTCAAAAAATAATTTGAATTCTTATTTATAAAAAATATTATAATTTATGTTACAAATTAAATATCATTAGATATATATTTGAATATATTTTTTTATAGAATTTACTTGAAGACATAAATAATACATGTATTTTATATAAATCTAATCAAATTGCGGCACAAACGCCCAAAACAACAATTATTTGGGGACGAAGTGAGTAGCTTACAAGAGTGCAACTCATATTTTGATCTAAGTTAGAGGTTTATCAAAGATATATAGTCAAGATTGCTGTCTAACTTAAAAGATCACATCCACTCAAGCCCTGACTAGGCTCTTTAGCTGAGGCCTTCGCTTTTATTCATTGAACATCCATATCTTACTTGCTTGTGAACCTAGCAAGGTTGGTTGTTTTCCACATGGTCTCATTCGATGGGTCTTAGTTCCGGCCTTGATTCACATGGGTGCAAACTAGTCAAATTCAAACGAAAGCGCATATAAAACCGGACGACCCGAGTCTAAATTGAGTGATCTCTTACACAAGAATATAATCCTGGATGCAAACATAGGGCCATAAAAATTGATAAAAATGCAGTCAAATCCATTTCGGGACTGTTAGTAGGATCAATACTCTCTTAGAAATGTTTCTCACTAGAATCGTTTTTCGACCCATAATCGTGTCCTGAAATTGTTTGGTTGTTTGCACATAGTCGGTTAGCAAAATAGGCAAATGTGGTAGGATAGACGAATATACCCTTAGACATGTGACATTTTTTCCTAATCAATAACAAGGGAAAAACATATAAAAAATATTAGGGCAATTCCCTTATATGCCACCTAAAAAACTTATGATCCCTCATATACCACCGTTGTCTCAATAACAGGTGGGACCGGCTGTGTCGATGACATGTGGGCTAGGACGGCGTATGACTCATATGAGCAATTAGAAGTTTTTAGGTGGCATATAATATATTTTTCCAAAATATTAGTGATAGCAATAAATTAATTGACCTGGTCTATTACCATTTCGCTTTACAATGAAGGAATAAAGGATCATTTCGCGGTTTATCCGTTGCATGGAACTGTGTTTGGTGTCAATTTTGCTGATTTACGTGAGAAACATAGTCAATTTTACCAGCCAAAGGAGCCTTTAGAATGTGAGGATAACTATGGGATTCTGTCATTCCATCCCTAAACTAAAGGATAAAGCATTACATCTCATTAAACCTTTTCTCTAACTAAAACATTTTAAAATAGTAGGCAATACCAAATTACCATTTTTTGCTCATTATTGTTGCACTGATATTAGTGCTCAAAACCTAATATGCGATGATTTTTTTCTTAAAAGAGTCCTAATTTGTGATGAAATGCGATCCTTTGTACCTGATATATAAGTGTCGTCAAATAGGTTAGATAATCGACTAGCTTTATATACAAATGACTTGGTTACTAGGGCTCATCCACATATGGAGCTACAAGCCTACAATAACATATGTAAATCATGAAAACGCCATAAAATAAAATATTGAAATTTGAAGGGTTTATCAATATCGTGAAGAGAAACTAATCCGGCTCCGCACCCTATTGAAATTCGGCTGGACACTCAGACCACGACTAAACAACAAGTCTACAAGCATCGGCGATGCCGATGGAGGTTGGAACTTCGCTTGGAAGAATTAGCGGACGTCATCACGTCAGTCGGATAGAAATAGAAGACGAGCAACTGCCAACCGCGGCTAGTTTCGCGCTTCTTTAAATACACCACTGCCTTCTCGCCGCTCCCTCAAACCGCCGGTCGGTCTCCACGCATCCCCCAATTCCCAACAACTCCACACTACAATGGTCGCGGCGGAGGAACCGGAGTCCTTCTTCGCCACCGCGCCGCCGCTACGCGACGCCGGCGCTGTCGCCGCCAAGCTGCAGGAGTTCGTCGCGCGCATCTCTTCCCACGCCTCACCAGGTAACCGCCCGCTCCCCCGCTGCGGAACGCACGCGACGTGCGCGGGTCTTTTCGTCGAACAGCTGCGGAGCTAGCTAACCCGTGCAAGCCTTTTCTTGTTTTCTTTTGGTACAATGTGCGCGCAGAGATCGGCGGGAGGCGGCGGATCGTGTGCGTTACGTCGGGCGGGACTACGGTGCCGCTGGAGCAGCGATGCGTGCGCTACATCGACAACTTCAGCTCCGGCCACCGCGGCGCCGCGTCCACAGAGTAATTTTCCTTGCCAGATAAAAAATATCATCTTCAGCTTCTCGTCCTGCTTTTGCGCGCGACGACGGGGAATCGCATTCCCATATATACTGCACACTGTTCCAACACACACCAGAGTACCAGATGCTCCGTTGAACCGTGATCATAACTTTCCCCGGCCACAAAAGATCTAATTCTCTCCTTAGATTGCAAGTACGCTACAGTGATCCGCGTAGTAACTATTATGAGATGGTCCCGAGAGCATGTAGACTGGCACTATGGTCGACTCCTACCTGAGAGCGTCTTTCAAAACCTACTTGGGACGATGCATTTGACTTTTTATTTTCTAACGCCGGTGGATTTTACTCTTTTGGTATTACTAAGAAAATGGACTTATTTAAGAAGTCATTGAATTATTAGTTAGTTACTCGTATATATCCCATGAAATTCTCTCACTCGAAACGTGCAGAAGATATCTAATAGCAATTGCAAAACATTGTTAATCTGCTACTAAGGCATAAGCATCATTGAAAGGAGTGGATATGGCTGGCGCGATAGGTCTTTTGGCCTGTTATCCCTAAGTTTTCAGTGGCATTCTTATCTGCGCCTTTTATATACATCTGAAATATGGAATTTTTACTGCTGCTGTTGTAGTTTTGTTGTGTGTTTTCAACGATCTATGTGTTTCCTTTAAAAACTTGAGAGATCATGCTTTACATGCCTCATAGTCTGTGATTTGCCTGTTCAGATTGTTATGTTGGCTTGACATATTTTGCCATGTGAT
Source organism: Digitaria exilis (assembly GCA_015342445.1). NCBI lineage: Eukaryota > Viridiplantae > Streptophyta > Magnoliopsida > Poales > Poaceae > Digitaria > Digitaria exilis. Next base: position 1,362,121 of record JACEFO010002629.1, read on the forward strand.
GCCTTGTAACCCTTGTTAGTTGTGATAGCTGTCTAATAAATGCACTGAAAGTATGAATAGTCTCTTGCCGGTACCACTTTGATGAATATTAAGTACTTCCCAAGTACTGATGTCCCTTTTTTGTTCCGTTGGTACAGGTATTTCTTAAAGGCTGGTTATGCAGTCATCTTCATCCATCGACGGTAATCCACAAGGCTATAGCAGCTGTTTCCTGGCACAGCCAGTTTTTTTTTTTAAAAAAAAACACAGTTTTGTTAACTGTTATGCAAACAAGGCCATTCTTCTTATTAACTTGAAGTAATTTTGAAACAATGCTTTTCTGCATGAGTGCAGTGGGAGCTGCCAACCTTTCTGTAGGTTCCTGCCTGATGATTCATTTCTCAGTTTCTTTGATGTAACTGCTGACTCCAAGGTCCAAGGTTGGTAACTTACAGCGTCTAGCACACATGAAAAGAAAATAAGAAGACTGCTTCAATTCCTCACTATTCTATAATTTTTTTTATGGTTATCAGTGGTTGAATCCCACACGACAGTGGTAAAGAAGGCAATTGGAGAGTACAGCAAGGTGTAACATTTGCTCGTTATCAGCATTTGATAGTGGCTCACTGATGTAAGGACATTGACTGACAGGTGAATTTCTCGCAGGCTATTGAAGGAGGCTCTCTGCTGAAACTCCCATTCACTACGATATTTGAATATCTTCAGGTACTGCATATTTGATTATTTCTTTGACTCAAATGGAGTAAGATAATTAAGAAGCAGCACACAAACACTCTATTACAGTTACTGAAGATGGTGGCTACATCTATGAGCTCTGTGGGTCTACACGGGATGTTCTATCTTGCTGCCGCTGTGTCTGACTTTTATGTTCCATGGGATAGCATGGTATGCAGTAGTAGATGAGTTGCCTGTTTGCCTTAAATGCCTCATCCAACATTCTTTTATCATGCTTTTCTGCCAACTAGTTCGCATAATTTGATTACCGTGCAGGCAAAACATAAGATTCAGTCAGCTGGAGGCCCACTGGATATGAGGCTAAGTCAGGTCCCCAAAATGCTTTCAGTTCTTCGAAACCAATGGGCCCCCTTGGCCTTTTGCATATCTTTCAAGGTTAGTTTTGCCTGTAGAATGGTAATAACATGTAACAGCAAGTATCTGACGCAGAATGGCTATTAGGTAGGTTTATGCAACCTTGCAACCCTTTGTCTAACTTTTCTTTAAATGAACGACATGTAGCTGGAGACAGATTCAGATATTCTTATTCAGAAAGCAGAAATGGCCCTGAGCAAGTACAAGATGAACGTTGTTGTAGCTAATCTTCTTGCCACGTACAAAGAGGAGGTCGTCATCGTCTCAAACGGCGAAAGGAATAGTATCCGAAGGTGCAATAAGGATGAGGATCTGGAAGAGCATATCATCAAGCTCCTGGAGAAGAGCCACTCCAAGTATATTTATAGCAGCACAGATGGGTGCAACAAGAATGACTGCGAAACGCTTATACCGATAGGCATACAAACTCTTGCTTAAGGCAAATATTAGTTGATTCTAGGGTCAAAATATCTACCAATGTAATATGAACTGCTTCTATTTATTTATTTTTATTTTTGTTCTTTTGAAACTGCTGGAAGGAGCTCCATCCAGCTTAATTGTATTGATAGAGAAGAAGTACACCAGGAAAAAGCATGTAAAAACCCTCCAAACTAGGGAAGCACCAAGGGGGTCAATGGGGAGGCAACAAAGCCAAAGAACTGAAACAGCATCCCCTCCAAACTAGGGAAGCACCAAGGGGGGTCAATGGGGAGGCAACAACGCCGAAGAACTGAAACAGCATCCCCAAAAAATACAGTTCAATGTTAGATGTACCATTCGCCATCACCTATTAATTAATAGTTTTTATGTTGCTTGAATTGTATATTGGCTTTCCAAAAGAAATGTATATTGGCTTTCCAAAAGAATTGTATATTGGCTTTCCAAAAGAATTGTATATTGGCTTTCCTTGAATCTATCTATTATATTATTACTAGAAGAAAAAATGGAGCCACCACGTTCGCCGAGAGGGTCAAGAAATTCTCACGTTAATCGGAAAAAAGAGAAGAATTTGGGCCGTTGGATTTTATGAAGCTCTAACGGTCTACATTAACATAAAGAGTCCATGCCAAATACAACTAATGATAAATATATAGTAGGAATTAAAAGTCTAACTGTCTAAATTAATAGAAGAGTCCATACATAAACAGACCATCAAATGTATCTGCACAAGAGTTCATATAATACAAGAGTTGTGTCTCTCTGCCCACCCTCATCTTAAAGAAGGAAAAATTAAATTTTATCGGCAGGTCCATATATAATACAAAAGTTGGGTCTCTATCGTGCACCCTCCAATTAAAAATAGAAAAATAAATAGCATAGCTAGCATCAAAGTGGTGTACGATCAACTAATCGACTTGGCAACAACATGTGGGTGCAATGCAAGAGGGGAGCACGATCTGATTTAAGGGTTCCTCCGCAAGCTGATGTGAAGAGAGTAGAAAGCAGCCTAATCACGAGAGACATGGTCACGCACTGCAGCAAAGTTGTTATCTTTTCTTCCATGAGTTGGAGACAATAAGATGTCGGGGCACAAGGGCCTGAATTACAGATATGACATGGCAAAGTATGAATCAAGAGAGGTGATGATGGAGAACAGCGGTTTAGATATAAAATTTTTCTTTGTAAATATCGCATCGAATGTTTGATACTAATTAGAAGTATTAAACATGGACTAATTACGAAATTGATTTACAGAGGAGTGTAAATCATGAGACGAATGTATGAAGCCTAATTAATTCGTCATTATACACTGTGGTGCTATAGTAAGCATATGCTAATGAAAAATTAATTAGAATTAATAGATACGTCTCACGATCTACACGCGATGTGAGACCATAAAAAGTTTGGAGTGGTGGAACTAAACAGATCCTTACTGAAGATTCGAGTGAGATTGTACTAACCATTGAAATATAGTATGTAAAAAATAGTCGGTTTTGGGTTCCGATTATGCATTGTGAGGCAAGAAGGAACTAGGATTTGTAAATTGGAGAGGTAGCAATGGCGTATATTTGTACATCATCCGCATCCATCCTTCTCAGCTACAACCCAGATCCAGACTAAATATAAATGCATCACACTAAAGAGGATTCATGTTCATATAATTCTTACTTCTTTTCGACACTATAAAGACTCGGTTGGACCAAAATTTCCATCAACTGTTTATGCAATAGAAACAGGAAAAATGAAACACAAAAATGACGATGAGAAGCTTGACGACGGTAAACCAACCCCCATGACCAAAGCTCGACGACGGTGGCCAATCGAGCACCTTCCACATTTCCAATTCCAATTTCCACCGCGTTTATCTCCTCTCACTGACCTTCGACAGCCGGCCGGGACAGACCCTCTCGCCGGTGGCCAGCCGCCCGTCACGAATAATCTCCCCCCGAAACTCACACGCTCCTCCCGTGAACTCCCGACCGAAATCTTTTCCCTTTTTTCTTCCTTTGGGAGAGAGATGGCACCCGGCCGAAGAACCAGGGGCCGAGCTAGAGCGAAGTCGAGGGGGTGCGGTGCTTCATAGCATGTATAAATATTGAACTAAAATATAGTAAAAATTTAGAGACAATATAGAATTGCAAAATTTTTGTGGGTGCGACCACACCCAGAGCCATGAACCTAGCTCCGCCCCTGCGAAGAACCCGGCCCGGACCCCCGTCGCGATCGCAACCGGCCGTCAGTCCCACAGCGCGCGCGCAAGGCGCGCAACGCAACATCCTACCCGCCACCCATCCATCGCGGGCGCGGAGGGATGATGGCGGCAAAGAGGGAGACTTTTTTTTGAGCCCGGTGCCGGTGCGTCACGCGTGACATCGTGGAAAGTTCGTTGGCGGTCGCAGCGCAGCTCGTTTTCAGCTCGTGGCGACGAGTGACACGCACAGCTTCCGCGCGCCCCACGCAATCCAGATTCCTCTTCCCCACTTGGCGGTTTGCTCGCTTCAGCTTGCGTGCCAAGTCAGCGCCCCACCCTGCTCTCCCTCTCCTGGAGCCTATAAAACCACGGGCACGCGACTCGGCTCTGCTCACAAACTCACGGAGAGCACGCAGCCTATCAAGTCTACTACGACAGCTTATACTTTGCAAACCGCTGAGGATTGGAGAAAAGATACAGTTTGTGAGCCACAGAGATCGTAACGGAGACGGCGGCCATGCTAGGAGGAGACTTCGTGGAGGCGTACGTGCTCAAGAACGCCTACAAGGAGAAGCTCCGGCGCATGGAGGCCGCCGAGGAGAAGAAGAAAACCAAGCGGGGCTCTGGCTCTGCGACGGAGAAGAAGGCCTCGGCCCCGAGCGGCAGCAGGGGAGGAGGGCTGTTCGGGCTCATGAAGAAGAAGGTGCACCCCAAAGCAGCACCCGCCCCGAGTGACGCCAATGGAGCTGCTGCTGCTGCTTCTTGATCCAGCGGTGGTGCGCGCACACACGTCATCTGCTGCCACCATCGCCGCCGGGCGAACCGTGGATGGAGATGATGCGAGTGATATAGTGTTTGGTTGGAGGACGTACTAGATGCCACGAAATGATATAGCTTGTGTTTCGTTCTTTCTTTTTGATTCTGATGACGAGATCGAGCGTTTGTTACCCGCTTGATGTGGTCCATGTTGTTTCATTTGTTTACTCAATGTAAGTTGTACATGAAATGGAAAAAAGGGAAAAAAATGTAAAAAAACCCTTCCAAAATTCAGGCCTAGTACTACTTGTCACGTGTTTTCGTTTGTACAACTCTCTTCCAAGATTCTGGGTGTCAAAAGTTCTTCATTGGACAAAGCAGATATTTCAACCAGCAATACAGTACAATATCGTTTTCTCTTTGCTGACACGCGACGAATAAACACTTTTACGAATTACGATTAACGTGGAGTAGGAAAGTATGCATACTGAAATGGCATGGCCTCTATGCCTCTGTTTCCGCTCTGCTGATACAGAGGAGCCAGCAGACAACTGATGGTTAGCGGAGTAGTATCAGCAATCTTCAAGCAGGTCTGGTGAGTCTGGGACCAGCATGGGACACCGGCTTCTTCCAGAACACTCCCAGTTCAGTTTTTTGACCCCCTGCATGCAAGCTTCCATTTCCATGCCGTCCAAGTGGAGCTGGACCATGAAAAAGTAAGTATCCTTCCGCTTTCAACTCTCCAGTGTCTCCCTGCATGCAGTAGAATACGCCTCTAAACATGGATTGATTTCGTCACGGATGACCTTAATTCGGTGCGGAGCCGGCCTGAGCGAGTAACACGATCGAGACGTGCGTTCATCCTGTGATGCTAGCAAAGCGATCATTCTGGAAACGCTGGTGCTATACATACGGACAAATCCGTATTTGAAGACCGTGCGTGCTCTCGTGTTCGCCAACTTCGTTGACCTCAGGAGTTGATTACACGCACATTGGTACCCCGTATATAATATGTACGCGTTGGCACACAAGCGATAATGTTAGGTAGTCGCAGCTAGGAGCAAAAGTCAGACGAGTACTCCGTGACATGTTTAAAACCTGAATAGGATGGAAGATATGTTCAACTATAAAAGCCAGTTCAAAACATACGTATCCCATCCAAACATTTCAAATTCTTGTACAGATTAGGTAATCCAATCATTTAGAGATTTTTATAATCCCATTGTCTTTCCCAACCCAACAAATTTTTGGCTTTGTTTGTTTGCCTACTATAGTAGATTAACGGTCCAATAATAGTAGGGGCACCCATAATACTATAAATGGCCATCTGGACCACCAAAAACTCAAAAAGTAATCTGACGAAATATGCTATCCGTGGCAGCTTATTTCATACTTTTTATTCTGGTTCACGGTGACATTTACCAATGTTGGCTTCGGACTATAATCAAGAATATATAAGTCATGAGAAAAACTAACGAGTCTAAATTATATAGGCCTTGTTTAGATCGCCAACTTTCACCAACTTTCTAGTCACATCTTATCTCACAGACACGCTTACCAATACACTATTCACACCTCCAACTTTCAACTAAACAAGGCCATAATCTAACTACTGACCCTTTTTGCAAGATCTGACCAAAGTAACCAAACGAGGCTGGAAGAATCAAGACAACGCTGCTTATGTATACGCCGTCCAATTCCAGACCTTGTTGGCTGTTTTCCTGCTCATACAGCCACGGGAGAGGGGGAGACTTGCGCGCGCGCCCCGGCCGGATGCGAGCGTCACGCATGACATGCGCCGCGGCCCCACCTCGTCGCGGAAATTCGTTTTACAAGCAACCGAGATTATATATTCTCGGTCCCCTTGTCAAGTTTCCTTTGCTCCTGCTCGCGTGCCAAGTCTACGCCCCTGCCTTGCTCCTCTCGAGCGAGCCTACTGTATAAAAGAGCTGGCACGCGACCCAAGCCTGCCCACACCTCACACTACTGGCCAAGCTCGAAGCGGCGAGCTACTCCTGGCAGCTTTTTTGCGTACTTGAGCAGAGGAGGATCGAAGAAACAAGGGAGAGGAAGGCTGCTGTCACTCCCCGGCGAGCTACTTCTGGCAGCTGCGATGGCGGCCATGATGGGAGGAGACTTCGTGGAGGCGTACGTGCTCAAGAACGCCTACAAGGAGAAGCTGCGGCGCATGGAGGCGGCCGAGGAGAAGAAGAAGAGCAAGCGGCGATCGGGGGAGGAGAAGAAGGCCTTGGGCGGAAGCAGGGGAGGCGGGCTGCTGCTCGGGCTCATCAAGAAGAAGGTGCACCCCAAAGCCGCCGCGGAGACCTCCAATAGTAGTGGAACCTCTTCGTCGTGATTTAGTTTGGTGTATAGTTTGAACTTTGAAGTGTCCAAGAAATGCAAAGCATGGCATGCCTAAGGCATGCACGATCGTGTAAACAACTTGTTCTTTCTTTCTTTCCTGTTCGTCGAGCGCGTAGCTCGATCGCTTGACGTCGATCATGTTGTTGATTACGTTCTGTGGTTCAATGTTGATTTCAAGGTTGTAAATTTAGCTCGACTAGTTTATTAATGTCCACTCTGGTCCCTTAACCGTTGCAACTTGCAACAGTTTTTAAAATAAGTATAAAGGAAAACTATACTACACCCGAGTGTCTGCCCCTCTCCTCCTACATTTGATTTTTTTTCCCTCTTCCCCTTCTTCTCTAACACGGGCGAGCTTTTAGGGTTTCGGAATTAGAGAGAACTTACTGGTGTTTGGTGGATCTAGAGGGAGCTCGAGCGGCAGGGTAGAGGACGGTGATGGTGATCAAGGCGGCGGGAGAGCGAAGAAAGCGCGGCAGCACCGTTGGAGCTGAGCGGCAATGGACCCCGACTGGACGGCGAAGACGTCGAGCTCCAATAAATTAGCGTTGGTCTTGGTAGAGGTGGCAGGGTGCCACCGAAGCCGGGCGGCGGGAGCAACGGGCGCTCATGACGGGCTCTCGCAAAACTGATGGTCTCCCATTGAGGAAGAAGAATAGGGAAGACGATAAATTGGTGCGACATCTGATCTGGGCCATCTGTTTTTTATCCAACGGCAAAAAAATCTTGTAGGAATACTCTATATTACATAAATGGACCCTTATTATAATCTTGCGTATTATTTTAGGATGATGTGGAACGAAGTGCTCGCTAAAAACAAATGTGGAACAAAGTAGGCACAATTGATGGCCAGTGCATATCCATTTCTACTACTCCGTAACAAACACCTAACGGGGGCACTTGCGATTCTAGAAAGCTCATCACGATGTCATCAGATGCGCCACCTATTCCGTTTTCACGCCGGCCAAGTTGAGCATGATCGAGAGCGACGTTTCTCATTCACTAATCTGTCCAGACGCATTAGTGTTTCTCATTCACTAATCTGTCCAAACGCATTAGTGATCTAGCACTCGAGCCATCGCCATCCATGCTGAACATCAAGTGGTAGTTGAAAACCTCGTGAAAAAAAAGAGAGGTAGTTGGACAAACATTCAAACAAGATAAAGGCCACAGCCACAAGTGAGATGATGTGTGTTCATCCATAACGGCAGTACGGTTATTTACCCTACTCCGCTGACACTGCAATTATATTATGCACTGTGTGCTCACGAGGTCGAACATTATTTGTTTATGGGCTGCAGTTATAGTTGAGAAACATGGTTTTTCCTCCACTTTGTTCGTTTGGAGGTTCTGGCCTCTGATGGGGTCCTCTTTTGCCAAATGGTGGGTTCAAGCCTGGGAAAGCGTTTCTAAGGATCGTCGCAAGGGCTTCAACTCGCTCGCATGGCTAGTCGTTTGGTCGCTTTGGTGGCAGTGTGCTACAACCGGTGGCCCTTGCCTCCCAGATATGGGAGGAAGAAAGATTATGGGTGTATGTGGGTTTCGTTGGCATCAAACTGATTTCAGGTATGATACTGTATTAGGTTTTGTTTTTTTTTCGTTTAGTTTGCTTTCTTGTGATTTTTGTTGTACACTTTTTACTCTCTTCAATGAAAAGCGTGTTTTGCATGTTTAAAAAAACTGCAATTGCGCTCGTAACGCACCAGCCAACTCGAGCAGACTGTGTCTACAGATTTGGGACCGATGGAGTATTGTTCCGGATGGAAATAACTAATGCTAGTGACAAATATGGATTTACTGCACATTCCATGCTCTCATGCTGCTTTCCTGCTTAACATCCTACTCCTTAATTGACCTTAACAGAAAGCCCTTGACCTGACATTCAGAGCCAGAGATTATTTGTGTTAATATTTTTGTTTTATTATGCATGATGAGCCCGAGAAGTAAGGAAAATACATGTGTTGTGTTGAGTACTTGAGCTCCCGAGGACCGAGATGAAGCGTAATGGCGACGCTGCACGGCGGGAGAGGACATTTGTTTTTGGTCCAGTGTCGTACTGGTACGTCACGCGTGACATACTGATAGAGTGAGTAGCTCAGTTTCAGCGTGCCGATAGGCCAAGCAGATAGCTTCCGCGCCCCTCAAGTAACCAAGATTCTTCGTCCCCTCGTCAGCTTCTTGGCTTCTGCTTTCGTGGCCTGCTGGTTGTTTGGGCTGGTGAGGAAAAGGGTGCATCCCAAAGTGGCCGCATCAAGTGAGACCACTCTGTCCACTCAAGCTGCTTCTTGATTTTGCTGTGTGCAAGTGCAACACCCGGCTGCCAACATTACCGATTGATCAACCGGTCGTCGTGACACGAAGCACGACGACGAGCTCGCAAGGATTTACGCATGCAATGCAAACAATAGCTTGTTTGGTCAGTCCGTCAGTGTTATAAGACGGATTAAAAGTCTGGCTCGCTTTAGACTGCATATAAGAAGGCATCTATCAGTCCAAAAACCGGCCATGTTGTCACATGCCGTTTGCTAATTGCTAAATCAGCCGATCATACCAGCTACACGCACCTTTGACCTCTGTATATGTAAGCTTCCATATTTGTGCCGGCCAACTCAAGCCCAACGAACAGTCACGGTTCATACACGTCGAGCCATGGCTCCATTCGTCACGCGTGACGTGACCTCCGTCCACGCCGAGCCCGCGCGACTGCGCGAGTAACAAAAGGTTATGGACGTCGTGCAAATGGGGCCGCAGGCGATCGAGATTGTTTTCCCTGTGTCGCCTGATACGACACGGCGTCCACCACACCAACCAAGCAGAGACGCACGTACGCCTGCCTCGTCCGTGGCATTTGTCACGCAAAGTGACAACAAGGCCACAGCTGACGCTGCTTGCTCTGGCTTGTTTAGATTTGGACACCCGGTTTGTTTTTTTGATTCAAATGGACACCCGGTTTGTTGGCAGATCCCAGTTTGTTGGCATCAGCGAGGTTCGGTAGTTGCGGGCTGAACCGGCCGTCACGTCGGGGAAGAGCATTGCGCTGCAGGCCTTTCTAACAGTTTTTTTTTTCATAACCTGTTAACACCAATGGAAAAAGAAACCATAAAACAAGGATAGCCACCTCCGATCCCCGGTGAAGTACATCCCTTGAGTTGAGGATCACAAAAGATGCTCATAATTTATCACTGTACATTAACCATGTCGATTGTTTATAAGATCTATACACAGCTTTCCAACAGTTGATTCATCTTATACATATCTGAATGCCTGCAATTGATCACTCTCCATGACTCGGTCAAATTAAAACGATAGCCCATGGTTTGAAATCTAGGCCAAATATATGCTCCATAGGTGTAAATGGTGACCCTCCTCTTAAACATCAAGAACCTGGCAGCTGACAAGCTCAGCCGTCCCAAAGTTCCTGGAAGCCACTGTGGTCCATAACACATTTTCTTCGGATGCCATGTTGTCCGCGTTATTCTGCACCACAGCCTGCATAACTTGAAGAGTATTGTTCGCTGCCTTTGTTATGACATGGAGCCTTCCATGGAGGCCAGCGAGTAAACAAGGGGCCTCTGCATCAGTGAAATCATTTACAGGAACCTCTGGCGTGATGGTTACCCATGTGTCCTCTTCAGAGTTGTATCTTTTTATCTGACCACTGTCCAAAGAGCTGGAAGGCTCCAAGGTGTAGAGTTTGTCATCCATCACGATACCTAATTTTGTGCCTGCTTGTCTTGCTGGCCATCCATCTCCAAGGCCATCTGGCATTGTTGACCAAGAATTCAGTTCCGGGTCATATATCTCGCCTCCGATGTCGAAAAAGAATGGCCATGAGTACAAGCTCTGAGGAACATATAGTTTACCCTTGTACGGTGCCATTCCTGTGGCGATAGGCTTCAGTACATCAGCCAAGAAAGCTGGGGGTAGTACCTGTGCTTTCGTAAAAGGCATTTCTGGTAGCTCGGTCCACAGTCCAGTTTTCGGGTCAAACACCTCAGCTGAACGCAGAGGAAGTAAGCCATTCCGACCCCTACTGACTCCACCAACTACATATAACTTTCCATTCAAGAATGTTGCCTTGCAGAAAGCCCGCCCAATCATCATTGGGCTTGCTTCCTCCCACAAATTGAGAAAAGGGTCATATCTCCATACACAGTTAAGGGCAACAGATTTGGAAAACCCCCCAACAACATACAAGTAACCATTAGCAACACCCACTGAGCAACCACAGAAGGGCATCTGGTCCAAACCATTCCTTCGCCAGAACCAACCCCTCACAAAATCAGCAATCCTAATGCTTGATCCCACAACATTCCACATCCGAAACCCAGAAGATCCAGTCCTATTTGATTCGTCCTCGTTGACGAAAGAAGGCATCGGTGGCAACCTCTGCCATTTCTGTAACACTGGATCGAGAGCATACCAGTCGAGCTTATTTGCCTCAACTTTTGTCAGTACATACAGCCATTCTTCACTTATGCCAAGCTCTCTCCTCAGCTGGGAAAGTTCATGACTGGTGATTGCTGCCTTCCAAGCTCTGCTAACCATCTTCAAGTTTAGGTAATGAATCCGTGGTAACCGTGCCAAAATTTGGAACGAGAGCTCATCGGGAAGGGTTGGAATGATCCTCGGGTTCATCTCATACTCATAAGTAGATATCTTCACCCTCTTATTAGGATCTGTTCCAGATGCTTCATGCCGATCCATGGACTTAGCAGCACTACCTGTAGTGCTTAGAATGGAGCCCATCTGTAGCTTCTTTTCTTCAAATTCAATAAGTGATGCAGTTTTACATCTCTAATCCATCAACGATCTCTGAATCTGGGTTCGAAAATACAGGAATTCTGTGAGCTTCACCATAAATCTGAGATACATAGTAATGGAGCACAGACTTATATATAGGCGTGATTAATAGGCCATATAAACATTTTCAACAAAACAGGATTTCTGACGAAGTGAGAAAATATTTGAAAATAGGCACATTCTGAAAACCTATATCTTTGTGGAAGAAGGCAAGATTATTCCAGTACAATTTGTTGAAGTATCCAACACTCAACTTTACAATTGGCATGTAGCTTAGGCGCCATAGGTCATTACTGAGACAATGAGTGGTAAGTCGCCTTATAGACTTATACCCATGTTCGAATGAAGAATGATGGACTTGTAACGATATGGAATGTTGGTTTCAGCAACATCAAAAGAATAAATGACATACATCGCTCAGTTTATTGTCTAATTCTACTCCTAACTGACGGCTTTAATCACAAAACCCTCATACGGGACTATGAATTAAACCCCAAAATCCCAAAATACCATCCGCGGTTCCAAAGTTTAGACGATCCAATTAACAGTAAACGGGTTCTGTTTCTGCCTATACCAATTCAGCCCTTAACAAAAGTCCAACCGACCAAGCCTAAGCAACGCTGCTAATTCATCAATTGCGGAAGGAATTAGTACAATCTAATGGAAGAGCCGCGCGGGGCCAGAACGGTTCCCCATCCGGCGGTAGCCGAGGTCAAGGTTGACCCGGGGGACGGGGCTTACCAGTAAACGCCAGCGCGGATCTCCGATGCGGCAGCCAGGGGAGGGCGAGCATCCCAGGAGCAGACGATCCAGGCAGCACCCCGCGAGCCTCTTGCGCGAGCGCGCCCGAGGCGTCGCCGTGTCGGCAGGAGAGGTAGAGGCCGGCAGGCAGGCCGCAGGGAGCCAAGGAAAACGAGGCGACGAAGACGACGCGTAGGCGGGTTGGTGGTGGAATCCGGAAGAGAGGTGGAGTGGAGCCCAGCCCTGGAGGGGAATATCGCCCCGTTCCGTCCTGTCCGCCTTTGCGTGCGAACGGCGCCTTGCCCTCCTACAGATTCCCATCCAACGGTGCGCAGCACAACCGGCCCTCACCCCCGGTCGGCCCAAAAGGCCCCACCCGTCAGCCCCCACCACCACTGCAGTGCAGCCAGCCGAACAAAAAGGCCCCACCCGTCAGCCCCCACCACCACTGCAGTGCAGCCAGCCGAACAGGGCCTTCGTTTTCCGTCTGGCTAGAACAAATTCGGAAATTCCCAGAATCCCCTTCGTTTTCCGTCTGGCTAGAACAAATGCGGAAATTCCTAGAATCTCCAGACTCCAGCCGGACACCGGCGGGCCACACGATCCTCCGCGCACGGCAGTCGCCGATCGGCCCGATCCTGACCTCGCCCGGCACCGGCAGCCACACACATGGCACACCTATTGCCGGTGCTATGTGGCCGCTCAACACTGCCCTGCCCCGACACACAGAAAGGATCGTGTCGAACCAACGATTCGGGGCATCGGCAGGTGGTGGCGCAACACGGTGCCGTCCGTTCTCAAAACTCTTCGGATCACCAGCACCAACTTGGGTCGGGGAGGCTGGCCGCTGGCATGTTAGTTATCTCAGTTATATCTGAAATCGACCACGCTGCGGCCGGCGTCTTTCTTCCTCGACGCGCCGTGCTTGAGCAACCGCCAGGCCTCGGCGACGCCGTCCCACCTCTCGCCGGAGGCGTGCAGGTGCGACAGCAGCACGTACGGCGAGCTCGACGCCGGTCCAAGCGCCAGCAGCCTCCGGGCGGCCCTCTCGCCGACGCCCGTCGTGTCTCCGTGCACCCTGCTGGCGGCGGAGACCAGGCTGCCAAGAACAACAGGATCGTCGCGGAACGCCAACGAACGGGCATGGTCTTCGGCCTCCTTCAACCTCCCAGCTCTGCCAAGGATGTCGACGACGCACGAGACGTGCTCGGCTCTGGGTGACACGCCGTACGTTCTGCTCATGGTGTTGAAGTACTCCATGCCTTGGTTCACCAACCCGGCGTGGTTGCACGCGGATAGAAGGCCCGTGAATGTGATCGAGTCTGGAGCGATCCCTGCTTCCTTCATCCGCTCAAATGTTTCAATGGCTGCCTCGGCGTTGCCCAGCTTGCTGAACCCGGAAATCAGTGTGTTCCAGGAACTCAAGTTCCGGTCTCGTATCTGATCCAAAGCACGAACTGCAAACACCATCTGACCACACCTTGCGTACATGCCGATGATCGCGTTGCCCACGGTGACATCCGTGTCTTCTCTGTTTCTGATGAGGTGACAGTGAACTTGCCCGCCATGGCGGAGCAGAGAGAGCTCCGCGCATGCGGCTAGGGTGCTGGCGTACGTGAAGTTGTCAGGCCAAACCTGCTGGGCGTCCATCATGTCCTTGAATAGCTTAAGAGCTTCCATGTGGTCACCACGCCGCGAGTATGCAGCGATGTAGGTGTTCCAGGTGACTGCATCCTTCTGCTCTTCCAAAGACAAGAACACTTGCCCTGCCTCAGCGATCGTGCCATGTTTCGAGTACATGTCCAAGATGATATTGCCCACAAAGGCGGTGACGTCCAGGCCGTGCTTCATTGTTTCGCAATGCAGTGCTGCTCCAGTGTTGAAATTCTCCAGATCGCTGCAGATTCCAATTGCAGCAGCGTAGGAGAACATGTCAGGACGCAGCCCCCGCAGCTTCATAAGCCTGAACACCTCCAACCCCTTCTCCGGTCGGGAACTCGCCGCCAGACCAGAGATCACGGCGTTGTACGACACGACGGTTGGTTCGGCGAGCGTCCTGAAGACGTCATACCCTTCGTCGAAGCACCCGCACTTCATGTACATCGAGGCGATGGAGTTGGCCACGAAGGACGCGCCGAGGAACCCGCTCTTCAGGGCGTCGGCGTGCACCTGTGCGCCCGCCGCGAGCGCGCCCAGGGCGGCGCAAGAGCGCGCCACGCTGGCGTAGACGTGCTCGTTGGGACGCGCACCTTCCAGTTCCATCCGTGCGAAGAGATCCAGCGCCAGCTCCGGCCTCGCCGAGCGAGCGCAGGACGCGATGAGCGCCGACCACGACACGAGGTTCCGGCGCGGCATTTCGTCGAACACCCTCCGCGCGGCCTCGAGGAGGCCGGACCCGGCGTAGGAGACGATGAGGTGGTTGGAGAGGAAGACGTCCGCCGCGTGACCGGCTTTGACGGCGACCGCGTGCGCTGTCGCGGTGGCATGACCGCGCGGCCAGGCGGCGTCGAGGATGAGAGACACCAGCCTTCGCAGGATCATGTGCTACGGAAGCGCCTCATAAAGGCCCACGCTGCTGGTGTCTGGTGGAGAGACAGAGGAGACGCTGGGTTGCTGGTTATTGGGTTCTTGCTTGTCCAGGAATGAACACGAGTAAGAAAGGGGGTATATAGGAATTTTTTTTGAAATAATATTATTTTAATAGAAAATTGCAGAAATAGTAGGCGAATTGGGGATGTTGCAGTTGTAGCAGCTAGTCGGTTGTTGAGTAGCCAATTCGTCATGTATCGGCCCTTCAGCGACCGACAGGGACCTATTGGTTGTTGGATGGCCGTCTGCCTTTGCCACGTAGGCTGTCGGTAGGGTGTCGGTGTCAATCGGCTGTCGAGTGGCCGAGAAGCTGCCACGTCGGCCTAGTTGGTCATCCAACAGCCCATACGTCCTATAGGCCGTTGAATAGCCGATTTCTTGGGCTAGTCGGCTATCCAATAACCGATAGGACATATCGGCCGTTGAATAGCCGATTCCTCTCTTTTACCCATTTACCTTCTTCCTCTGCTTCCGCACCTCGCTCGTCCCCCGCATCTCGGATAGGAGGGCAGCGGCGGCGGTTGGAGCTCCCGGCGGCTGTGCGGCTCCGGCTGTGGGGTTGTGCGGCTCCGGCGGCGGGAGGCGGCGGTGGGGGTCTGCGCGGCCGCCGATAGGAGGCGGGGCAACGGCGGTGGGGTGCGGTGCAGGCTGCCAGCAGCGCGGGCGTGGTCGTCCAGCAGCCGGGCGACGGGAGGTAGTGTTTTTTTTTTTCATTTCGAAACTGTAATGTAGCTATTTTTTCACTTTTGTAAATTGTAGTAGAATAGATTTATTTGTTTTACTGATTAAACGTAGAGTATACTTTCTTTGATTGAATTAAAGTAGCTAGATTTAGTGTATTTAGTGTTTTAAACTAGATTGGTAAAAATATAGCAATTTTAACTAGTTTATTTAGCGATTTTAACTAGTTTATTTAGCAATTTAAAGTAGTTTGACAAAAAAATATTTTGCGCTAGAGTGATGCACAATTTAATCACCTATTATTTTTTGTAACGGAAAATAGTGTTTAAAAGATATGGGACATGACAAAAAAATACTTGGAAAAATAGGATTTAATGGTGACAAGCAAGAGCAGTAACTAAACAATATAACAATTTATAGTATCGATTGTAGAAATTATATGATAAAAAAATGACGCGATTCAGTAGTGCTCTTCATATGTGGGATAAATAGTGGCGATAATACATGGCTAATATTAGATAACGTGATGTTGAATCAGGTATGAATCCAGAAGTTGTGAATATCATAGTCCATCATGGTGACGGTCACATCACATTTTGTGACTCTGGTGTAGATTTAAGCAACTACTCGTTCATCGACACATCTTTGATCAAGCCGATAGAGATGAGACGAGAAGAAGTGTTAGGGTGGCTGCACAATCTTTTGCAATTGAGTCCGCAGCACCACAGGCTGAAAGTTAGCGGAGTCATTCCTAGACAGGGTGAACATGGGTGGAAGTGGGACTTGTATGACCTGAGGAATTCGAAGTGCTAGCGGGCATTTGTGCATATGGCTATGTACGGCCAACAAAAGTTTCCGATTGTGTTACTTGTTGAATCTGTAATGGCTAATGTCACAGAGGGTGAGAGTAGTAGGACTGAGACGGTTGAAGAAAATATGTGTCCAAATGAAGATGTTGTTGTGCGAGATGCAGTTGGGCATCCCGTGGTAGAAGAGGAAGTTCCGACACAAGCTGGAGGTCCTGACGACGAAGAAGATCAAGGAAATGTTGCGACAATGGGCATTGATCAGGGCTAGGAGGATGAGGCAATTGTTGATCAGATGGAGTTGGATGACGAGGATTATCGAACCTTTGTTGATGGGAGGGATGGAAGTAGGTTTGAGGACGAAACAAATGTCCCAGACCAATGGTGCAGTTTTGATATGGACGACCTTATAGTCAATGATGGGCACCACTCTAACTGGAACTATGGCCAAATTGAGGTGACCAAAGGGCAAATGTTTCATGACAAGGCTCACTTGCAGCACGCGGTAAAGAAGTGGGCTTTTGCCGATAAGAAACCGTTTAGGGTGGTAATATCAAACCCTACCTTGTATGATGTGAAGTGCTTATCCCCTGAATGTCCATGGCGGGTACATGGATATAAGCCTAAGTGTGAGAGCAACTTTATAGTCTCAATAGTTGTTGCTCACACATGCAAGTTGCAGGGAATCGTGTGTAAGCATCGGAACATGTCTGCAGACTTTGTGGCCAAAGTCATGTATGCTGAGATTGTGAGGAAGGCATCTATTTCTCTGTTCCAGATTATGCTTGCAACAGAGAATAGGTATGCATATGAGATAACATATGACTTGGCGTGGAGAACCAAGCAAAAAGCATTGGAGTGGAGATTTGGTACATATAAAGACTCTTATCACCATTTGCCACATCTCTTAGAATTGTTGCAAAGTAGAAATGCAGGGACTCTTATTGATACTGATTGGTACATAAATGAATATGGTGATAGGATCCTCAGACGTGCATTCTGGTCATTTGGTTCCATGATTGAAGCTTTCAGGCATTGTCGTCCTGTTCTTTCCGTGGATGGTACTTTCTTGACCGGAAAGTATAGAGGCCAGCTTCTTACATGTATAGGGTCAGACGGGGACAGAAGAGTCATGCCTATTGCCTTTGCATTCGTGGAATCAGAGAACACATAAAGCTGGTTGTGGTTTCTTAGCCTGCTGAAGAGGGGTGTTGTCCGTGAAAGGCCAAATGTTTGTGTCCTGCATGATCGTCACAAGGGTATATTGGCCGCAGTGAAAAGGTTGCAGGAGAATATGAATGTGGATGTCCCTTGGCTAGATCTCCAAAGTCGGTGGTGCATGAGGCATTTAGGTGCAAATTTTTATAGTCAATTTAAAAGCAAGCGGTTGATGAATCTATTCAAGACGTTATGCAAACAAAATCGCAAAGATAAGTTTGATGAGATATGGGCTGAGCTGGACAGACTCACTACAAGCCACATGGCAGATGTCCATAAGAAACCAATTGTTGCCCGTGAGGAGGAGCCCCGAGGACTAGAGCCCATACCGGATGAGCCCTCTGAAGTAACGAGGAGAAGAAAAGGTGGGAGGTCTTTAAAATCCTTCTATGATTGGATAAAAAATGAGCCACTTGAAAAGTGGGCATTGATTGCTGACACACATGGGGCTTGATATGGCATGATGACGACAAATCTTGCTGAGGTTTACAACTGGGTACTTAAGAGTTGTCGTGAACTGCCATTAGTGGCAATTGCGGAGTGTATACTTCGCGGGACTATCAAGTATTTACGTCAAGGTTCCGAGAGGCATCTGTGGCATGTCAGGACTCTCAAAGCATTTTTGGTGAGGAAATGACAAGAATTATTGAGATAATAAGTCAAAAGGGGCAACTGCACCATGTCCATTACATCGGCAATCAAGACTTTGTATATGAGGTGACGATCCGTGAGAAGGGAGGTCATGGGATGGGAGATTCGACAGCTACAATGGAATGTCAGCTCTGGCCAGAAGCATGCTATTGTGAGTGCACATGCAACAAACCGAAGCTTCTACATTATCCTTGCTCACATGTATATGCTGCTCGTTCAAAGGCTTGTATTACACCAACCTTTGTGTCCCCATATTATCTGAAGGAGAAAGTAAGAGCTACTTAGAGTGGCGAACTGCAGGGTTGGCGTGCTATTGCTGATTTCACAAAGCCCCCACCGAATGGTCCTGATTATCTTCCTGACCCATCGAAGTTGGTTGAGAATCCCGGCCAAAGGCAAAGTTGCCGTATCAGAAATGACATGGATGCATCCGAGGCAAGAGGTCGGCAAAAATCCTGCTTAGCATGTGGTGGTGACCATAATCAAAAAGATTGTGATGCTTACCCAACACACAAAAAATCAGATGGCACCAATGCAAGGCGAATTCGTAAACGGAACTCTAAGAAGAACAAGGATGTTGGTCCTAGTGAATAACTTATTATGTTATGTACTATTTTAGTTATGTACTAGTTAATTTATGTACTTTGGTATGAATATTTGTGTATTTGTTGCAGTCGTACTCTTTTCCTCACTAGGTAGCCCTTCAATGAGACTGTCAAGGTCTTACGAAGGTGTGAGGTTTTCAACAAGGTGACATGGCACTGTATAACGTTGTGAAATCTAACTAATGTTCTCCCACAAACATTTGTACTCTATGCCTTTTAATTTTTGTCATATATTCGTACTAAATTTGATGGTCTATGCCTTTTAATTTATGGTCATATATTCGTACTAAATATGATACGTTTTTTACAGGTATGGTTGCCTTAGAGTTGATTGATCCGGTGATCGATGCGAAGCATCGTTCGTGTTTGTTGGGCGACGAGCTACCTCTGGCGCTTAGGTTGAGAACGCACGACGAGTGTTGGCGGATCGATCCAAGATGGATTCCATGATACGTGATAGGTTCAATCTTGTTTCGGTTCAGTCATAGCATTAGTAATTAAGGTGACATAGTTTTTGTATTATGACAGGTTGTGTGCTGCTGGTTTGCTTCCACTCTGTCGTCTAGTGGAGCCGACACGTCAAGGCAGTCTTCGTTTCCCGGTGGATCGTGCTTTGCTGTCAGCCTTGGCAGATCGTTGAAGACCAGAGACACACTCCTTCCACCTCCCCGTGGGGGAGATGACACCGACGCTGCAAGACAGCAGCATGCTTCTAGGGTTGCGGTTAGCAGGGTTGCCTATCGTAGCTCAGGCGATCGCACCTGATTAGAGGCAGCAGTTGTTGGAGCGGTTTCAGGGTGTGCTCGTGCCGATAGAAGGTCAGCCTGCACAGGTGGAGTTTACCGACAAGCACGGGCCTACGAAGGCCTGGCTGCTTCAGTTCCAGGCGGAGCGCTTGCCAGCGGGTACGGAGGGTTAGAGACTTCAAAGGCACCTAGAGGCATACCTGCTGTGGCTTTTCGGTTGGGTCATGTTCACTAGCTCGCACCACGACAGTGTCGACAAGCACATGATTCTCTATGCCCAGCAGATAGCCGACGCACCACTTGAGGAGATACCTCAGTTTAGCTGGGGCTCTGCCGTCCTAGCCGCCACGTACCGAGCCTTGTGTGACGCGTGCACACGTAAGACAAAAACTGGCACGTTGGCTGGCTGTCCGTTGTTGCTTATGCTCTGGAGTTTCGAGCGATTCGACATTGGACGACCATAGCTCAGCTCCTACGAGGACTACGAGGCTGCCATGTACCAGTTCGACGCCCATGGGAACAGGGATCCGATTGATGCTCCGACCATGGGGTCTCTTTGGACTAAGAGAAATGTAAGTACAAATTTCACCTTTGTCATATGTTTCATATTGATTATTGTGCTAAAAAACTAACTTTTTCGTGTAATGTTGTAGCCTCACTGGGCCACGGGCACAGGCTGTCTGACGCACCCGGGGTTTGTTGCTGCTTTCGACCAGTTGATGCCGGATAGGGTTCGGTGGACTCCGTACGCACCTGTGGTCATGGCTGAGCGTGCGTCCCGAGGTTTGTCACACATATGCTACCGTGACTCCATTTGGTGGTACACGAAGAAGTGCATACTTTTCGATATCTTTGTGGAGCCGTATTGGCCAGACTGTGTTTGGCGGCAGTTAGGGCGACAACAGCACTTCCTTGTACCTCGACAGCAGCTCGACCCGTCTCACACGTAAGTGAACACTGCTTGTGACAGCTCATTTTATTTGTTTTATCATGCTTATTAACTGCGTATTATTGTACCCTTTTTAAATTTTCAGGATGACAAGGAAGGGTCAGGGGATAGCGTACGATGGTATTTGGGCGGCTAAGATGGAGCCTTGCCGCAGAGTGGGCAGACGCAGACACAACCATACACGAGTATGTAGGCCCATACGACGAGTCCACATACGTCCCATACTTGCGTTGGTACCATGGTGCAACTCGTTGGCGTTTCCAGTGCCACCTAATCCAGAGCAACATCAAGCAACCATTCGTGACACTTTCGCCATGAAGCCTGCAGCCGCATTCCATGCCCTTGTAAGTTGAAATAACTTTACAATTTTTTCTATCCTTATAGTTGCATTATGATATCTAAATAGTATGTCTGCAATAACATTGTACTATGTAGACGGACATATGCCAGGATGTTGGCGACGAGTTGTGGTCATTTGCAGAACGTGTTGAGGCAAATCCTCCACGTATTGCTCATGCAGAGTTGGCCAATGGTCTTCGATGTCTTGCAAAGCGGGCGTTCGACGGAGTCAGGCGTGCATCATGTAGAGCGATTAGAGACACGGTCATTCCTCCAGGATTAGTGACTCCACCCGGGGGTTCTGTGACACCTTCTGGAGTGCGGGCCGAGTGGTCGTGGCAGGACTTACCACAGATGACACCTGGTCAGTACTAACAGCCTTTGCCTAATTTTCCCTAAATGTTTTTTTTCTATATTTCTATTATACATCATTGCTTGAAATAACATTGTATGTAGGCGCGGGCCCCTCACAGTCACATCTAGTTGCAGCAGCTTCAGGGAGCAGTGGCAGTTTCTACCAGGATGAATGGATGATGCTAGAAGGATATGATACTCTTGGATTTTCGCAGATGCCAGGGGCCCCTTATACCGACGCAGACCACTCAGCCGGGCGCAGACGAGACGCCTCCTGTCGCGCCTAGGCCCAATAGAGGACAACCTGCTGATCATTTCGCGTTTCCTTTTGACCAGTTGGGCAGGCGTGGTCGTCACTAGGGAGCCTTTTGTATTATGCATCACTGAAAAGACTATGTGTAGGCCGGTGCAGGCTATGGGGACTGAACAACTCTATCTATTACTATGTCCTTGGATTCATTTTAGGACGTTGCAGGCGATGATGACTGTCACGACTCTTTTTCGTAGAATGTCCTTAGATTTGTTTTTCATGTAGGCCAGTGCACGCTATGATGATCGTGATTACTCTACTAGAACTAGCCACTGGTATCACACCCTCGTCCGCCTATATATGTGCAACGCTAGATCTTTACGTACTACTAACTTGAAATCGAGAATTTCAGTGTGTTGACAATGTTTGGAGGGTCGTCTAGTGGAAAGGGTAGAGGCTCGGGGAGGAGAAAGGGGGAAAAAAGGTCCCTGCAATTTTATGGGAGGGTTCTATTGGTCCTGATTACTTTGGGGAACCTGTGTTTGAGTTTCTAGTTGAAAGCAAAAGTGATTTCACCAACAAGAGCCCTTTAAGAGGATACGATAACCGCAAAGAGGAGTGGCCCAAATGCATGCATGATGAGGACTGCTTAGTGCAGATGCAGATTGGGGGGGTGGATGGAGGCCGATGTTTCTTCAAATGCCCTCGAGCATGGGTAATTGTAACTAATATTAGTTACTGTAATATTTCTTTCTATTCTTTTCTAGTACTGACCATTTGAATTTGTCACAGTCTTCCGACGCTCCAGCTAACTGCAAGTTCACTAGGTGGGTCGATCCTACTCCGATTCATCCACATGATGACTACTTCCAATACCTACACAATCGTATCCAAGACCTAGAAACAGAAGTTGATCACTATACCGACCAAGAGTATGGGACAAACAAGGGTGGCGACTCCCAGGAGGACAAGGGTGCCGGTTCACACGAGGCACCATGCACTGATCCATATTGCAACTGCCCTTGCCACAAGAAGAGAACTTTGTCGCCACCGCCGCCGCTGCCACCGCCACCGCCAGCAATGGGGGGATACTATGGACAAGGGGCAACACAATTCGCTATGTGGAACCAGTACTAGGATCGAAGTCACCTATATTGTTCGCATGCTAGATCCGTGTGATTATTCTAGTTTCCTAACGCATGTTTGTTTTAATCACCTAAGACATGTTAGGTTTAGAAAGGACCTATTTACCTATGCTTGGTACAGGTCCTCACATACCAATTATGTAATGCACTATTTTATTATGTACTGCAGTTTTCGTTATCATTCAAATCATTACGAGAGGTCCTCTATTTATCTATGTACAATTAAATTATAGATATTCCTCTTTTACCAATTGAACCTTCATATTAATTACCTATTTACTTAATTACTTATTTCTTACGTCAACGAACATATCAAGATAATAATATCAATGAAAGTTTTGGCAAAAAACAAAAATACAGAAGCGATACGATCGGCCGTGCAAAGGCCGATTGGCATGTCGCACCCAAGGACCCGCCGATAGCGTAATTTGGTTTATGTGAGGTACCTGTCGGCTCTTCAATAGCCGATAGGTACTTATCGGCGCCGACAGCTCGTCTGCCGTCTTCTGCCATTGGCCACGTAAGGAAGTCGGCTCTTCAAAAGCCGATAAGACGTCTATCGGCTACTCAATAGCCGACAGGATACCTATCGGCTACTCAACAGCCGACTGGCTGCTACAACTGCAACTTCCCCAATTCGCCTACTATTTCTGCAATTTTCTATTAAAATAATATTATTTCAAAAAAAAATCGGTATATAGTATATGGATGCGGTGCCGGTCATGCGGCTAAAAACGTGGCTGGCTTTGTACAAACTAGCCTATCAACCCGTGCTCTCGCACGGGCATGTAGTTATAGATGTCATTTAATATTTTTCACACATCATTAGATTAATTTCTTATCTGATATTTTTAAATATTTTTATTTGCATTCAATTGTGTTTGGTTCGAGCCTGGATATCTCTTTTGTATGACATGTAACGTTGCATCATCAGAAGATGAAAATATTGAAGGATACATAGTAAATAATTTTAAAAGCATACAATTGCCATTGTTTTTTTTACATTCATCACCGGAAAAGAAGACCAAAAGCACTATTTTTTCTGTATTGTCCTTATCATAGTTTGTGCACGACTTGGTAGGGGTGTTTGAAATTAAGCATATGGGTGTGTGTCATTCCCCTCTTCTTGAAATCAATCGAGTAGACATATGCATTGAATTTTGTAAATGTTAGTTCATGTATTATGGAATAATGAGTGAAACAGATGAATATGAGTATGTATGATCTTTACCAGTATCGACTTCTGTCAATTGTTTTATTTTTTCTTGAAACATTGCAATATTGATTTGGTGTATGTGACCATATGCTTCATTTTCTGTGGTAGTTGTAAATGATAGAAATTGTTGTGGATATTTACTTTGGGACACGACATTATAACATCCTCGTAATTTTGTCCCCTAGAAATATGGGGTTCTTGGGAAGAAAACGGTAAAGTTATTGTTTTTTCAATATACTCATCTGTCGTCTTGGTCTATAGCTCCTTCCATTGGGATGATTTTTGTTACTGTTGTTTCTATTAAATATTAATAGTTTTGATCAAAGGAATGCATTTATTAAAAAATGTTTGTTGAAGTAGTTTATGGTTTTCCTTCAGTATAACATATTCTTAAGGACTCAACCATGCATGCTGTTCTTATACAACACCAATAATAAATGTAGCATCTCAATTATAATGACAGAAAAATAGGGCCTAGCAAATAACTTCACTATTCATTGGTTCTCCGAAAACTTATACGTATTCACTATACATTGCAACTTCACTATTGATTCTCAGAAAAAAGTTACTACAATGTATTTTCTCCAACTTACACGAACTAAACATGGGCATAAATAATTAAAACCTTTGTTGCATGCTTAGGCCCGGGTTATTCAGAGAATTGATTTGGCATGCATGCAGCATGCTGGGGCAAGGGTGTCCATAGGCCAATGATGCAGCATGCTATGGCTAAGCGATGAGAGTCAATAAGTTCCAGAGAGTGGATACTGGATAAAAAATTGAGATGGTTAATCTACTCCTTAATGGAGGAAAATACAGTTATGTGTGATCTATATATTCCTTTAGCTATACCAATTCACAAAAGAAGATTGTATTTAGTTTGTTACTTGTATGGGCTGCCGAAGAACCAATTTTGCACACAGAAAAATACGGTCGTGTGATCTATCTGTTCCCATAGATACACCATTTTTTTTTTATAAGGTTTAGTAAGATTCAATAGAGTTACGTACCAACCAATTTTCTTTGGTTTGGTTGGGTTACGATTTAGATATATAAATATAGGGATAAACAAAAAAACATCAATATCCACCTAGGATGTAGGTAAATCTTTCATTTTTTTTAGAAATTTTCTAGGAGTTCGCTTTTTTTTTCCCCTAGGCTGTGCACCTTGAATATCGCACATCATCACTCCGGACGGATGCTGCTTGGGGCATGGCAACCTGTGTACGGACATGCTTGCAGCTGACGATCCGAAAGAACTCTGAGCATGCATGCCGGCGGCAAACAAACGTCATGGACCGCTAGCTGCTGCAGCCTGTACGGACATGCTTGCAGGCTGTTTGGAGCAGCGGACAGAGGAATAGAGTCAGAACGTACTGTCACTGCTCTGCAACTCCAATAGCAAAATTGCACAATTTTTTTCGAACGTACTCCTGATGGGAAGGTTTTCTTTCCTGACGAACGTGAAAATAATATTCTTTGGTTTCGTTCTGTTACGATTTAGATATATAAATATAGGGATAAATAAAAAAACTTCAATATCCACCTAGGATCTAGGTGGATCTTTCTTTTTTTTGAGAGATTTTCTAGGAGTTTTCTTTTTTTCTAGGCTGTCCATCTAGGATCCTAGGTGACATCACCTGGAGGCTTCAAAAGGAGCCTCCAATTAGTAATAGTAATATTTTCACCTGTATTCGTACACCAGCATTTTGTTGTGCACAAGAAAACCAGTATTTTTTTGTGCACGAGGGGGAGATGATATGTAAAATGGGCCTCGGAGAATAACTCCGTATCAAATTGATTAGCAAATTAATCACAACAACAAGGCTGCAAAGCATGACCGCACCTTCTATATTACCGTTCCTGAGATTGTTCTTGTCAAGAAAAGAAGTACAAGTTGTGGTTTGCCTATGGAGGATATTATATTTGTACTAATGGAAAGACACAAACCAAGTTAAAATGTGTTGGGATTACAATCAATCTGAACATATTTGTAACTAGCAAAAAAAATTTAGGCAAGTAATTTACAATGTTTTAAACCTAAGATGAAAATAGGCCTGGAGGGGGACAGGATTGATTTTAACATACAACCTTTTGGTACTTAGTTCAAAACTTGATATTCAAATGACTATAAAATAGTCGTGTGTTAACTTTTATCTGATGCAACATAATATGCCATTGGTTTGTGTGCATGTATTGCAAATGCAACTACCATCACTACATTACATGGTTCACTTCCAACCCACACTCCATTCGCCTACCCTATCGGTCTATCCCTAGTTCTACTCGCCTCCATAAACGTCATCTCATAACTAGAAGCTCACTTCGACTTACAGACTACAGTCCCTGATTTAACTCAGCATTCAGGCATCTGTTTATATGATTGTTCTTCTTTCCATAGTGATTAGGTATCCATTATCATTGTATGTCCCGTTGCTACCAAGAACAGAGTGGATCTAGCTAGTGTGGGGACTGAGGGGCTCAAGGCCGCACCACCTGGAGTTCCATGGATATAGAAAAAGGAAGGATGAGGGAAAAAGAGGGCCATAGAGATATGGGGAAAAAGATCCTTTTACGGCTGTCACATACAAAATCCCTTTGAAGCCGAATATCCAGTCGTCCTAAACGTGTGGTCGCGATCGTGACACGCATCGGCCTGAAATTAGGTGAAGAACATGTGAGACCAAGATTTCGGCTGCACAATTTTCTTAATCAAGATTCAGGTTGGCTTTATTAGCCAATGAGGCCTAACAATTTCGAATAAAATCTTTTCACCACGAGTTTAAACCCCGTTAACGTTACCGAGGCATAATTTGACAACTCACGCACGCTAACATTCTCATCTTGACCCAGTCCAAATCTCTATATTCCTGCCACACATTACAGACTCCTCACAGTCACAACTCCCCATGGCGATAAGATCAGAAGAAATGGAATGCAAACAAGCACCTAGACAAACACTTTGACCACTAGCTACTTAACATCCATCAGCAACGCGCCACCTCATCCCTTCCCGCCCAACCGGGCCTATGTTGTGGCGACGCGTGGGGTCATCGGCCATCGCATCCCACTGCAGCAATTCGATCAGTCGTCCTCCTGCATCAGGCGGAACACGTCATCCAGCCCCGAGCAGCTCCCGATCAGATCGAATAGCACGTCCTGCGGCACGGCGTCGACGCTGCACATCATGTCCAAGTCCAACTCTGTCTCTCCGGCAGGTAGCCACGCCACGGCGTCGTCGTCCTCCGTACGTCCGCCGCCCACCAGATCAGGCCCGTGGCTGTAGTAAAGCTTGGCGAGCTCGTCGATCGAGCTCAGCCTCTCCTCACCCCCCACGAGCCCGGCCAGCTCCCTGCTCCCTCCTCCTCCTACGCTGTTGCTGCTGTGTCTCGGGCTGATCACCTCCCTCTTGCGCTTATCGTGCGCACGGCCGGCCACGTCATCCTCCACGTCATCGTCGTCTTCCTCCTCGTCTTCGAGGGGCGTGATCTGCAGCGAGGACTTGAGGCGGCGGCTGAGGACCTCCTCCTGGCGCAGGATCCTGGACCACGTATCGGTCTCCTTGGCGCTCATCTTCTGCTGCAGCCGCTTGGACTGCCACACGAGCTTGCGCATCTGGTCGAACCGTGGGCTCATGTGCTTGATCACCGCGCTGAGCAGGGAGATCTTCCACGCCTTCTTGAGGTCGTGCGGCTTCCGGTAGGGTGGCACCCCCTGGTGCGCCTGGACCTCGCCCTGGGAGCCCCACCACGCCTCGGTCCCCGTCGGCCACCACGGCGGCGCGAGCCCGCGCTCCAGCGGGAAGCTCCGCTGCGGCGGCTCGCAGTGCTGGATCAGCGCCGAGAGCACCGACCCCAGCGTGCTGTCCTGGATGTCCTGGAGACGGTGGAGGCAGGACGACGACGCGATCCCACCAGGCGGCGAGCTCGAGCTCGAGCTCTCGCCGGTGGGGCCCGCGACGGTGAGCGCCATGGGACCGGAACGGTCGAAGCTGACGTTGTCCTTCCACCAGCCGCGGAGGCTGTCGGAGGAGCCGGACATGGGCTCGCCGGCCTCGTCGATGACGCCGTACACGAACCCACGGGCGTTGCAGGCCTCCATCATCTTGAGCATGTGGCGGAGGACGCCGTCTTGGGCGCGGAGCATCGCCTTGCGTCGGCACCGCACCTCGGGGGTCTCCTCCTCCTCTCCGGCACCCGGTGGTAGTGGTGGTGGCGCGAGCGGCCTCGATGGCCCGGCTCCGGCGGTGTGGGTGGGGCGGAACGCGCCCGCGCGGCCTTCGAGCTTGTTGAGGAGCATCTGGTCTTTCCACATGCGGCGCTTGAGGTCGGAGATCTCGATGGACTCGGAGCCCGACTCCGAGTCGCTGATCTGCTCCCGCTCCCGCTCGTGTTCTTGCTGCAGCGCCGCCTCGAACGCTTCGCTTGCCGGAACGGCGGCGGCGCCGTGCGCGACGTCGTGCTCCATCGCCGCCTCGGAGAAAGGATGCCTCCGGCCGTGGATGCCGTAATTCATATAGATGCACGGTAGGAGTAGTAGCGGAAATGCTCTGCTGCTAGCTTGTGTGTAGTCGGTGACTCGGTGGTCGCCGTTGCCGATCTCCTGACACGGACGATTGGTCTAGCTACAACCGACAGGCAAATGATCAAATCGCGCCGGCGTCGGGAAGGATATATCGTCATATATACACGGCGCCGGGAAGGATTTTATACATACAGGGCGATCGGAGGGTCAGAGGTGGAGTCACGCAGGTGATGGATGGATGTCGCGACGAACTCGTGGCGTGGCTCCGCCGCAACGGAACGCAACGCGCCCGTGAGGGGGTGGCCAAAGGACGTGGCCGCCGCCTCGGGAATGGGGGCCTTGGTGCCATTTCTAGCCCTCTACAGCCGTAGAGCGTGCGGCACATGGTTGGGTTGGCTCGAGGGTGGATGCCCAAGGTTTCTGTCGGGCTTGGAAACAACTCCGGACTTGCGTAGGGGCTTCCGGCCAAGAAAAAACAAACGTGAGGTTAGGTTTCTCGCCACACACCTGCAGCTAGCTAATCGAGCTCATTTTTTTGTTTATGTTCGTGTAGAACGTGACTTCACTTGGTTGTGGTGTCGACAGGCAGCCATGGAGCAAGTATAATTGCAGGCGAAGAGCAGGCTGAATCCGACGTGAAAGAAAGAAAAGGTAGGAGAGAGAATAGAGCAAGCGGATGGGGTTCTATTAGTTGCAATTGATGTTATGCATTAATTTCGTGTGGGGTTCGCCACTACCGTGGAATGCTTGCAACCCGCAGCTGGCGTGACCTATTAGCATTGCTTTTAGCCTGCCCGACTAGCTCTATGAAAGAATAAAGGAAGCTTGATCAAGTAGGTGGTATACCCCAGAACATATGGGTTCAACAAATATGAATGTCTGGGTCAGGGCGTATGCCTACTTGCTACTCCTCCTTAACTCTAAATTAAATAAACTAATTTTAAACTAATTAGCTTCACCTAAACGTAGTTAGGTAACAAATAGTAAAACAAACGTAACACTGTGTTTGCTACCAATTACATTGTGCAGCGTGGTCTCACGAGTCGCTCTCATACACTCCAACTGAGAGCATGCATGTTCGATCGGAGCGCACCCACTATTATTTTCTCCAATAAATGTCAAATCGTCATATTAAAGATAACAGAAAACAATATAGGCAATATCCAATGCAACGAAGACATGTGCTGGCTCAATCTTTTCCTTTTCCCTTTTCTCTTTCAACCTACCTCTAGTTCCTCTTTTGGAACACGTGCAATGGCAGGTTTCTTGTGGTCGAATCTACTAACCCGGATTTGAGTTCGCTTGTATTTTCTTGTATTTGTTTCATGATTTAACCAGTGTTAAGAAACGCGTTTCTCAGTAACGATGCACGTGCAGTAACTTCGTTAGTCTTGAGATTTGATGGCTCGATCTTTTAACAGGTGACCATAAGGATAGAGTATGTGTGTAATGATAGAGGAATGTATATATGTGAACGTCTTCGTCCGTCTTGCGGTTCGCAAAAAGGAAAAAAAAATAAAAGCACGCAATACCATCCTTTCTTTATCAAGAACTACATGGATGTGTCATGTGTGCATGTATGGCCTATTAACATGATCTTGTTGTGCGTCACTTGTGTGCAGAAGTCCAAATCAAATTCAACCTATCACCTTCAATTTTTTTTAAAAGAGATGTATTTGGATTTCAGGCGTTTTAATTTTGTAGAAATTTTGGTCGAGCTTTCCTAGTAGGCTAGTACGGTAGCACAGAGAGATCCTCCTATTTTCAAGTAAGATTTTTTTTGCGGATGGGCTGTTTTATCCACGGCATCAACTTTACACTCTCCCGCCACCCCGCGTACCTGTGTGGCCCTAGACAAGTATCATCTTCCTTTATTACGCCCATGACGCTTGCGCGCGGACGGCCGTCGCGCGAGCGGCTGACGTTGGCCACCCACTAATCCAAAAATTGTTGGTGTGGCGCGGTCCCGACCGAGAGCATGCTGCATGCGAGACGTCGACCGAGCGTGTGTTTGGTTGGTTAAACCATCTTATTCATGCATGGTATGATACAAAATAATAGTGATTATCTTGTTTGGAGGTGAACTGTACCAACTCATCTAGGATAAGACATCCCACTTAATACATTGTTGTACTTGTTAGAGTGAACAAGAGGTTCAAGCAAATTGATTAAAACCATCCCATCCAAAGTCACCATTCATGCATTATGTGATGCATCTAACCAAACATACCTCTAGTTATCACTGCAAGCTAGATGCATGCACACATCATGACACAGCCACAACCATATCTCCAACTGATGGAAGCACCAAAAGGAACACGAAAAAGATCTAGATGGAAAAAAAAAAACAAAGCCGTGGATAGATAGCACTGTGCACACTAATATCTAAGCCCAACCTCAGAGTCAGCAATGACGTAAGTGGCCGACTTGTTGCGTTCCACTTATCACTGCTGTATCCTAATTCCTAGCTAGCCCGAGACCTCCACGCTGCTAACATGCATAAATGGAGAGTTCTAGTTCATGAGTCAATGGCGGCATGTTGCTTCTCTCTTCCTTTAGCAGCACGCGTTGAGTAGTTGACTCAGTACGGCCCTGGAAGCTTCCATGCCGCATGTACGTTACGTATGGGCGGCAGTCAAGTCATGGTTGGAGACGATGGGACCCGACACGTGATTCTGCAACTTCCCAGAGTTCCAACGTTAGCAGTGGAGTCAGATGTCGAAGAATAAGGAAAAAAACTTTATGGCCACAGCAAAATGTATTGAGAAATTAAGCAGGTGCCACATTCTCCGGAATCCATCTGGATTGACGTTTGGTTAAGCTATCTATCTATCTATCTATCTATCTAATTGAGAAAAACTCTGTGGCCAGACCAAATTGCATTGAGAAATTAAGCACAGGTAACACATTCTCCGGAATCCATTAGCACCGACGTTTGCTTAATTAGGTCAAGAAATTCTCACATTAATTAAAAAAAGAGAAGAACTTAGACCCTTGGATTTTATGAAGTTGATCTAACGGACTATAATATCCAAAGAGTCAATCTCTAATATGTCTAACATGACTACCAGTAGATAGAGCTAAAATTAAAGTTCACGTCCAATACAACCAATAAACATATCATGTTACTAAAAATCATTATTAATACAAATAATAAATATACCATCTTAACATGATTTTGAAGGCGGCCTCGTTGCTACTCCTAGACAGATATTATTGCCAAAAGTTTGTCACAGAGCATGATGTACCTACTACTACACATGATGCTATCACTGCCGGCTTCAAAACCTCATCACCACCGGTTTTGAAAACCGTTGCGAGACAAGCGATGATGATGGTGTTCCGCATCACCAACAGTTTGGAACCGGTGAACACCCATTAAAAAAATAAAAAAAAGCACCCTAGCCCAACCGGATCCGCCACCATCCCGCCGCTGCCGCCCTACCGGCCACCACAACCTCACCGGAATCTCCACCGGCCAGCCACCGCCACGCCATTCCCCAGCCTCGCCGGATCCACTGTCGACGCCTGCCACCACGCTGACCATGCCGCCTGCACACTGCCTGCCACCGACACCGGCCTTCAACACCACCCAACCGGATGTGCACTCCGCCGGAGCCCAGAGCGTCATGGGGGACCAGATCCGGCCGCCATGCCCTAAGGCGCATGGAGATAGAGAGAGGGAGGGAGAGGGGGTGGAGTACCTCGCTCGCCGCCACAGGTGCTGTCCTGCCGCTGCTGCCACCATGTGCGCCGCTACTCTTCTCCACAAGCCCCTCCAACATAGATCTGCTGCCGCCACTTCTCACCCGGCCGCCGCTCCTCACTGGCGCGAGTGAGGGGCGAGCGAAGGGGGGAGGAGAGGGACAGCCGAGGAAGGGAGGGGACCGCCGGAGAGGGAGCGTGAGAGAGAGGGAGAAAGGGATTTTTTTATTTGGCGAATGTGAGTTGGATTAGATTGTTTTTTTTGGGTCCATGAGCTATTCACAAACGGTGGGTGTTGGAAACAGGCACTGATACTTTCACTGCCGGTTTTATGCATAATCCGGAAGTGAAGGTTGTTATCACTGCCGGTTTCTATGTTTCCTGCCCCTACCTGCTTCTAAACCAATTGTGATAGCCCATCACTTCCGGCTCAACTAAAACCGTTGGTGATAAGCTGGCACCGATGGACATTTATGTTGTAGTGATTGAGTCACTTGTCTTCATATATCTTGAACATAATTAGGATACATACCATTTTAGTACCTGAATCCTAAACTAAGCTAGATGGAATGGAACCCACACGACACACCAGTTTTTAGCTAGGCAAATTTTATTCCGAACGATTCCGTCACCAAAAAATAATTCCAAACGTGTAGGCAGTAGGCCCATGTGTGGACTCACTAACTATATATATATATATATACTCCACATTCACGGACGAGTATTGACATTTTAGGCTCCCGCTCAACTAATGAACTAAACCTATTTGAAATTTACATAAGGAAAACCTTAGTGCATTTCTAATTTTATGAAAAAATGCACACACACATGGATCATGTATAATTATATGAGCACACAAAAATTCATGGGGAAAAATGGACTACACGCCATGTTGTGTGGGAAAACACAAAGAATTATCATTTTAACAAAGAAAGAAATGTTAGTAGTTTTTCCTTTTGTGCAGCTCCCATAGGATAAAGTTTTTCGGAAAGAAAAAAAAAGTGTTCATACGATACGAGTATCCGTGACTCACCGACAAGCGAACAGAAACTGAAAATCACGGCCATTAATCCATTATCTTATGTTATTCGTGCAAAGTACAAACTCATCCGTCCGTTCCCACTCTACTGTGCTGCGGGGCCTCGATCTTTTGACCCCATGCGTCAGTGACACGACGACGAGATGCGGGTTTCACTATCCTTTACAAGCTACAGTACAGTACTTTACACGCCGATACTGTATATATGTTTGCCGCCTCCCCAGGGTGCAGGCAGACTGCAGAGCAGAGCACCCGCGTCCCGCGATTCAAAACTCGGAAACGCGAGGGGAGCGGCGAGCCACCGAGAGCAAGAGGGAGACATGGAGAGGGCGGTGCCGGTGCGGAAGACGCACGCCTCGACGGCGGGCCTGCTCGCCTGGTCGGAGGAGGGATCCGCCGCCGCCAGCCCGCCTCCCGCCTCGCGCCCCGGCCTCAAGGTGATCTCGCCACACCACCCACACCTCTCGTCCTCGTTTTCTCACAGCGCGATGCGGCTGAGCTGCTGAACTCTGTCCCCTTTCGCCGCCAGCTTTTGGCCTACTGACCGTCGTTGCTTCTTGTCACTCCCCCCTCTAGCCGCCCGGTGGGATCACGCCCGCGATGTTCGGCGCGCCCGTCGCGGAGCAGGAGGCCGAGGATCTGAACAAGAGGTGAGCGATTTCTGTCCTCTGATCCGCTCGATCTGCCATGGTAATGTGTTGCATGCTTGGATCCCGTACTCTCGTGCTAGAGCCGTCAGCTATTGTTGCACTTGAACACTTGCGGTGTTGTAATGGTAGTGGACAAACGTGAGTTGTTGCTCGGGTCCAAATGTGCAGTCCAGTGCTGTTGCTATATGTCACTTCATACGCTAGAGACCGGCAGGCCCCAGGCTCCTGGTGCTGCGAATGGTTTGAGTAAATTGGGACGGGACCTGAAGAGGTAAATGTGCATTGGGGTGTTGGAGCTCAGCTGAGAAAGTGCCTTTTCAAAGTTTCAATT
The DNA here is from genome assembly GCA_015342445.1 of Digitaria exilis. Lineage (NCBI taxonomy): Eukaryota > Viridiplantae > Streptophyta > Magnoliopsida > Poales > Poaceae > Digitaria > Digitaria exilis. The sequence goes on from JACEFO010002629.1 coordinate 1,396,304, forward strand.
TGTACTCCAGAAAACACATATGGTTTAGCTGATTAATTTGGGGCATCTAGTGGTGGACTGGTGGTGCCTAGTAGCTTTGGCACTACAGCGCAGAATCGCAGTTCTGCTGTGTTTATAGTAAAAATTACATGTTCTACTGTGTTGTAATTTTGTAATCTTATTTTACAAGAGTTTATTTTTCGGTTCCTGGTATGTCAGAAAATTGTTCCCTGTTTGTTACCAGTATGATATGCCAAATTGCCAAGTATGGCAGGCTGTTTTGAACTGTAGCTCACGCCAGGTAGTGTAAGAAAAGGGGTGCTGCATGTTGGACATCAAATGTTTGATAATTGCTGTGATTACATAAACAAAATCCGCTTATCTCTAATCTAAACTTCTAAGTTTAGCCAAGATAAATGCATTAAGTAGTAATTTCATTAGGGAGAGGCGTGCTGCTGCCATGAAAGGCAGATGAAACCCACAAACTATACACTTGAGATTTTAGGCAACATGAATGTGTAAAGATGGAATTTCCCAACTTGGAAAAGGGAGTTTACCATAGTTCTAACCTTTTCATCACTGCTCCATGATTTCCTCTATTGGACAGGAAAATGTGCTCTGGCTCAAAGATGAAAGAGATGACTGGTAGTGGAATATTTGTTGCGTCTGGTGAAACTGATAACCCTGAGGCTGGTTCCGGTGCAATAAATCCTCCTAACAAAACTGCTTTGAGGATGTATCAGGTATGTCAATGCCTTGTTTGCTGCAAATACAAATAGAAACAAGTTGCTATTTGGACTTGTGGTGATCAAATCATTTCCAATGCTCTGAAAGCCTTACCAACTATGCCACGTTTTGCTATGACTATTGGATAGCGTGATCAAATCATTTTCCAATACTTTGCTAAATCTTTTTTTTTTAAAGTTTCTTCTTAGTGCATGTGTATCTATATGAATGCTTAGTGTTTTGCTGTAAATATTGTGTTATTGTGTAGCGTGTTCTAGATTCCTCAGGTTGAATCCTATGTAAATGATGTTTTGTTTCGTGACAGCAAGCTGTCACTGGCATGAGTCAGATTACATTTAGCGTGGAGGGAAATGTGTCCCCCAAGAAGCCATCCTCATTGCCTGAAGTGGCCAAACAACGAGAGCTTAGTGGCACGGTGGAGACTGAAGCTAATTCTAAAACAGCGAAGCAGATCTCAGAGTCGAAGAGCAAGGAGCTGAGCGGGAGTGATATCTTTGGTCCACCACCTGAGGTTCCTGCTAGGCCCTTGGCTGCTCGCAATGTGGAGCTGCGGGGGAACTTGGATTTTGCACTTCCACAGCCAAGAAGCATTCACACATCAGTTAAAGTATCCAATGTGAGAGGCTTCTTTCATCTTGACACTTTTTTTTGTCTTGTGGATGTGAATCTCAGGATAAGTCAAGATACTCTAAATTTTCACTTCACGTCACTTTGGAGATCTCTTTAGATTTGCCAAAGTTCAAGCTCAACTTTTCTTGAAACATGGTATATACTCAGTCAAACATGAGTATATATCGGCTTGAAACCTTTTGTACCACAAAGTAACAATTTTATTGACAAGATGAGGTTGTATCTGCTTCTTAAAAAAGGAGAATATATTTTGTATTAGGGACCTTAAGTGGGATATTGTCTGCACTATAAGAATCTGTGCAAAATTGTTTCAAGACCTCATTTGCTTCTTATAAAACAGACTGAACTTTCTTTTGTGATTGGTTCATATGCAGCCTGCTGGAGGACGGAGCAACATCGTGTTCGGTGAGGAACCAGTGGTCAAGACAGCAAAAAAGATTCACGATCAGAAATTCCACGAGCTTACTGGAAACAACATCTTCAAAGAAGATGCTCCCTCTGGCTCAGGTGAGAAGGCCCTGAGCACGGCGAAATTGAGGGAGATGAGTGGAAACAACATCTTCGCCGATGAAAAAGTGGCTTCCAGGGACTACTTTGGTGGCGTCCGGAAGCCTCCTGGCGGCGGGAGCAGCATTGCGTTGCTTTAGGAGCTCAACTCATCAGTCTGTAGGCTGCTGTTGTGGCGACCTGACAATGCTATTTTAGTATCATCTCATCACCCTGGAGCTTCGTTCTAGATGAAGCATAGCTCAATTCTGTAGTATGTGGTGTGTTTGCATTTTAACTTCTGAACTGATTATTTTTAATTAGCAGATCACTGCTGTTAAGCAAACATTGTGTGTGCCGTGTGCATTTTGTAGCTTCTTGTTAAGCAAAAATGGTGTATTTTGAATATAGAAGACCTACAGGCTGCTTAAGCCGTCTTCATCTTTCTTTGCATTTTCATGTTTTTAGAAGAAAAGAAGCCTATGGAGTTGTAATAAACAGAAAAACACAGCAAGGCATAATGCTACGCTGTTGCAACACAAATTGCTTATTTTCAAGAAAAAAAATATTTATAAGATTAAAAAATCCCAATATTCTAACTCTAGGAATGGATACTGCTAAATATTTATAAAATAAAATTGCATAATTTTTTTGTAAACGTACAATCGAATGGCCAACACAACATGAAAGCATATCGAAAAAAGAAAAAAAAACACCATAAAGGGAAAATGACCTCTTTTTTTTGAGTTTTTTTTGAAATATTATTTTTTTAAAGTTAATAGCGGAAATAATAATCGTTTTGAGAAAATAGCAGAAATAACAGCCAGTCGGCCTCTGAAGGGCCGATTACAGGCCTGTCGGCCCCTGAAGAGCCGACTAGCTAGCTGGCGCCGCCGTGGCATGCGACAAACCAGATGTCGGAGCCGAGAGGCACCTATCGGCTCCGAGAGGAACCTGTCGGCCGTTGGAGAGCCGATAGGCTGTCTGCAGCCTTCAGACAGGCCTATCGGCTGTCCACCGGCCGACTGTCGCCCCTGTCGCCATGCAGCGGACATATCGGCGTTTGAATAGCCGACAGGTCTTTGGCCCCATGCAGCGTACGTGCGGCAGACATATCGGCCTTTGGATAGCCGACAGGTCTTTGACCCCATGCAGCGTACGTGCGGCAGACATATCGGCCTTTGGATAGCCGACAGGTCTAGCTTTCCATCTGGTCGACTCATAAATTCACCCAAGCATGCTGCAGCCCTGCAGCCTTTCCGCTCTCTTTTGAATAGAATCTCAGCGAACGCTTGCTTGCTTCTGACCTCATTTTTTTTCTTGTTTTTCTAGCAAGGTGACTACATGTGTCCATGAGATGAGATGGATTTAGTTTGTCTGTTGTTCCTTTGATAATCTCAAACAGACCAGCACGGTGAACTCCATGAGATGGATTTAATTTGGTTGTTTTTCCTCCAATAATCCTCCTTGCAGGTATTCTACGACTTCAATTTGATTGGATTAGACCCTTTTTTTCTAGTCATTTTGGTCTAATTTTATAGACCAAAAAACGGTGAACGCTATGAACTATTGCATCCGATAACGAACATTAGAAGGCATGCTATACATAGTCTTGGAGTACAACAACGAACGCAGATAACGATTACATAAAATAACAAACATTACAAGTACTGTGGCATGTGATGAGGACCTTTAAGAAACATGGGTTCAAAGATCCTTAACTAAAGGTAGCATGCCTTAGGTAATTTAAAATAACGATAAACACGGGGACCGACCATGACCACACGATAGATCCTACTTCTTGAACTAGTAGCGTTTACTTCCAGAATATTGTGTGGAACCTTCTCCAAAGTACCCTATCATTGATGCAGGTGCTGGTGGAGGTGGCGGTGTAGTGTTGATGTTGTTATTGTGGCAAGCGCAATTGCACTGTGGATCAGTGCAGATTGGAAGTTGTGATTCCGCTTGTTCTTCGACATCATCTGTCTTGCCCATCTCGAACTCTAGATCGTAAATACGATCTTCCAGATAGTTGATGTACTCCTCGTGAGGCCAAATAGGCGGGGGATCAACCCACCTAACAAACCCGCAGTTTTCCGGCGCTTTGGAAGACTGCAACCGAAAATATAATAGTTAGCGTGAATCAAGATCAGGAATAGTTATGCTAGTAGAGTGCCAATTAATAAAAATTACCCATGCGCGGGGGCACTTGAAGAAACGGCGACCTCCACCGAAGCCATGAACCTTCATCTGCACTAAGCAATCCTCACCATGGGCGCATTTTGGCCACTCTTCTTTGCGGTTGTCATATCCTCTAAGAGGATTCTCCGTATCGAAATCGTACTTACTCTGTTCGGATAGTTGTTGCACTGCCTCATCAAACTCATCAGGACCCAGAGATCCCTCCCACACAATGGCCGGTACCTTCTTTCCTCCCCTCCCTCTACCAGACCAGACATGTTGAGAATGACGAACAGATGTTTGAGTTCAATGAACAACAAATAGAGTGGGATTTATAAACTCATCCCTGGTCCTGGGGAGTCCGAAACCCAAAGGCCACCCACCATACCCAACCACTCACTGCACTGGTACAATGAATACGAAGTGACAGGTACGATTATGAAGCATCACTGAAAAGGCTACACACGTTTATAGGTCTTAGGCTTTTCAGTGAGATGCATTCAAGATTCGAAGCTATGAATGACAGCACCTTGCAGTGGTAGCTTTGGATTTATTTCTCGAGTAGACAGGTCACTGCAAAGCAAGGCTTCCAGTGATGCATCGCTGGATCTCTCGAGCCATTTATACAAAATAAGAGTCCACTAACAAATCATAAATTTAACAACGATTACAATGTCACATGTCTACTCCGACGATACATCATGCGATATACACACACTTTGCTAGTCCAAAATAAAGAACACGACACAAATTAGTATTTTCAATGGCATGTGCGGTACCTTTCTAACCTAAACTTGTGCCGTATTTGAGGCTAGTTGTACTACTTAGTACAACGGGGATACTTTCCCTTCCTAATTGCTTCGGGGCCTGCTTCTTTGGCTCGCCGTGCCCTCTCCCTCTTTCTCTCCCTGTCAGCTTCACGGGCTTCAGCTTCCTGGCGTTCGATGTTTTCCCTCCTTATGCGGATTTCTTCTTGCTCTTGTTTGCGCTTTGCCTCCTGTTGTTCCTCCTGCTTCATTCGTTGGTACCTTTCCCTTGCCCATCTTGCTGTCCGTTCAACATGAGCTTTATCCTCATCTGATTGGGCTGTGTCAAACCACTGCAGGTAATCACAAAGAGCTGGGGGAGTCTTTCACCCCCAACAAATAAGATTTTGCATGACTTAAAGAAAGTACATACAACAAGAGGTCACATGGATAAGTTAGTACTTTCGGTCTCACGCTACCACCGATCCCCTTTGGCTGGTCATATGCGTAGTTATCGCACATAAAAAACCTCCTACCATATAAGTCCCCCAAAACCTCAGACTTGACGAGCTTGCAAAGGTCACCACAGAAGCACATGGGGACCTGCACTCCTTGTGGCACACTAACTTTCACCTTACCCCTCCTAATGAGGTCAATGTTTGAAGGATCCCAATCCATTGGATTCAAGGGTTGTTATAAGTGGTGAGACGAGTGGTAGGATGAAATGTTTCGCTTCAGATTGCTTGTATATATAATGGAGAGTCCTTGGTCCATGCACCATGTCCAGGATGAAATGTGTTTGATGTGATCCTTCAATGCAGCAGGCTACGCTCGTGTCACTGAAAAGCCTACGCTCGTTAACTGAAAAGGCTACGCTCTATGTTGATGCATCACACCATGAGTAGTCTGCAGCAGGCTACACATACATCGTGGTACATAACATAGTCTGAGGAATTAAAGCATCACTGAGTTCATACATCATATCAACATGACTAATAAGCAGCAGGTACACATAGACTTTTCAGTCATGCAACAGGTTCAACGACGACCACGCTTGCCGAACTGGTTAGAAGGAAACGTGAAACGCTGAGGGGGCTGTCCCCTATTGGGTCGCTCCTGCACGGGAGTGCAATAGTCGTGCTGAGTGGGCTGCGTCGGAGGAGGGGCCCCGGGCATCTGAGACAACCCAATATTATCGAACCCTTCTGGCAACATCCAATCGTCCTGGAAGAAGCTGCCACTGCTACCTGAGGCTGCAGCAACATGGGCCGCGTATGATGGCCCTCCAACTACATTGAAGATGGTTTAATCCAATTAGTTTCCGAGTGATACTATAATTAAAGGTATTGACAAAAGAACAATTTGTTAGTACTCACCTAAGTCCGTCTGTGGTGACTGCTGCCAGGACCAGTCACCACGTGCTCGAGAAGGTGCACCTGTCGTGGAGCTCCACGGTGCAGGCATCGTGTCAGGAGGAACGACCGGGTCTCTGGTAGTCATGCACGAAGCACGCTTGACTGCGTGCACTGCGCGCTGCGCAAGCCGTCGAAGACCACTAGCCAACTCTGTGCGCGCGATACGAGGTGGGTCCGCCTCAACACGATCTGCAAACAAGAACAACTCCTCGCCGACATCGTTGCATACATCTGTCTGCAAAGTCGAGTGTGATTAAAAAATTGTGCTAGTACATGTAAACAAGAAAATTAAGAGGGAGCAGTATAACATACAAGAGCATGGAAAGCAGCTGCAGGCTCGGAGGCAAAAGTGTCTCGTATGGTTGCTTCATGTGGCTCCGGAGTAGCAGGCACTGGGAAGCACCTCCAGCGAGTAGCCCCGTGGTACCAATGCAAGTATGGGCCATATGTGGACTCGTCATATGGGCCTTCATAGTCATGTACGTCAGTCTCTGCTTGTGCCCACTGTGCGGCCCAAGGCTCCATCTTTGTAGCCCAAATAGCCTCGTATGCTATCCCTTGGCCCTTCCTCGTCATCCTGAGAATTAAACATAAATATAATAAACATATAAATTTTGCATGGACAAAGTAGTTGTTACAAATTTTTAGTAACTCACATGTGAGAGGGGTCAAGCTGCTGTCGAGGTGTGCTGGTGACGACCCAGCTGACGCCAAACTCGCTGTGGCCAGTACGGCTCGACGAAGATATCGAAAAGTAGGCACTTCTTCGTGTACCACCAAATGCTGTCACGGTAGCAAAGATGCGACAGACCTAGGGACGCACGGTCAGCCACTAGCCCTAGGGTGTAAGGCGTCCAGCGAACCCTCTCGGGCCTCAACTGGTCAAAGGCGGCTACAAAGCCGGGGTAAGTCAGCCGCCCTGTACCCGTGGCCCAGTGTGGCTGGAACATAAAGAGCACATGTTAGTTTCTAGTAACAATAATCAATTTAATAGTAAAGTTTCGAGAGAGGTTAAAGATGCACTTACGTTGCGCTTGGTCCAAATAGAGCCCATGGTCGGAGCGTCGATGGGATCCCTATTCCCAAACGCATCTACTTGGTACATCGCTTCCTCGTAGTCCTCGTAGGAGCTAAGCTCAGGTCGTCCGATGTCAAAACGCTCAAACGACCATAACATCAGCAGCAACGGACAACCAGCCAAGGTTCCTGCTTGGCTCCTGCGTGTGCACGCGTCACACAAGGCACGGTACGTAGCAGCAAGCACGGCTGACCCCCAACTGAACTGAGGTACCGCATCAAGAGGTGCGTCGGCTATCTGCTGAGCATACGGGATCAGGTGCTTGTCGACACTGTCGTGGTGCGAACTAGTGAAGAGCACCCATCCGAACAGCCACAAGAGGTACGCCTCAAGGTGTCTCCGCACCCTCCAGTCCTCTGCATCTGCTGCCAAGCGATCCGCCTGAAACTGAAGCAACCAAGCCTTTGTAGGCCCGTTTTTGTTGGAAAACTCCACCTGTGCTGGCTGTCCCTGCACTGGCTCGAGAACACCCTGAAACCTCTGCAACAACTGCTGCCTCCAGTCAGGTGCCATCGCCTCGGCTACCACAGGCTGCCCAGCTAATGGCAGCGCCATGAGCATGCTGACGTCCTGTAGTGTTGGGGTCATCTCACCCACGGGCAGGTGGAACGAGTGCGTCTCTGGTCTCCAACGATCCACCAAGGCGGACAACAACGCACGATCCACAGTAAAGCGGAGACTGCCTGGACGCGTGGGCTCCACAAGGCGACAAAGTGGTAGCAAACCAGCTGCACGCAACCTGTCATCAAAAAAAAAGTTTACAAAATAATAAAAGTTTTAAAATTTATGATGACAACAAATGACCCAATAAAAGTTTGACCACGTACCTGGGAAGCCATCTTGCATCGAGCCGCCAGCACTCGTCGTGCGTCCTCAACCTAAGAGCGGGCGGAAGGGCGTCGCCAACCAAACGCGAACGGTGCTTGTCATCAATCGTGGGATCAATCAACTCCAACGACGCCATACTGAAAAAATACAACAAAATTAGTAAGATGTAAGAGTATAAAAAAATTAAATTAACACATAATAATAACTTACAGGTATAAAAAAATGAGGAAACATGAATCATATTGGGAGAACATTCATAATATTTCACAAGATTTTACAATGTCATGCTGCCTCATTAAAAACCTCACACCTTCTTAAGCCCATAATAGTCTCCAGGCCATGTCATATGTTATCTCATATGCAAATTTATTCTCTACTGCAAGCATAATCTGGAAAGGAGATATGGTGGCCTTCCTCACAATCTCACCATACATGAAATTTGCCACAAACTCAGCAGTCATGTTGCCATGCTTACACACGGTTCCCTGCAACCTGCATGTGTGCCCTTCAACGATAGATACTATAAAGTTTGTCTGACCCTTAGGTTTATAACCATGGACACGCCAGGGGCACCCAGGGGATTGACACTTCACATCATATAGGCTAGGGTTCGATAGCACCACCCTGAATGGTTTCTTTTCGGCAAAAGCCCACTTCTTCACCGCATGCTGCAAGTGTTTCTTGTCGTGAAACATCTGGTCTTTTGTGACCTCAATTTTAGCATAATCCCAGTTTGAATGGTGTCCATCCTTAACTTTGAGTGCATCCATATCGAAATTGCACCATTCAACTGGGACGTTTCTTTCGTCCTCAAAGGTACTTCCATCTCTACCATCAACAAAGCTTATATACTCTTCGTCATCCAACTCCATCTGATCGACAATTGCCTCATCTTCCTCCCCTTCGTCAATGTGCATCTCTACATTTTCTTCGTCGTCGTTATCATCATCAACAACTTGTTGGTGTACTTCATGTTCATCCACTGGAGGATCCAGTGGATCTTGCACACCCACTTCTTCGTTTTCACAAACATTTTCTTCAACTGCCTCACTCCTGCTACTCTCACCCGCAATGATATTGGCCAGCGTAGATTCAACAAGTACTACAAGAGGAAACTTACGTTGACCGTATAGAGCCATATGAACAAATGCCCGCCAACACTTTGAATTTCTCAAGTCGTACAAAGCCCATTTCCACCCGTGCTCACCCTGTCTAGGAATGACACCCCTTACTTTAAGTCTGTGAACCGACAGACTCAATTGCAATAGATTGTGTAGCCACTCTAAAACGTCATCTCTTCGCATCTCTATGGGCTTTATCAGTGATGTATCCATGAAAGAATAGTTGCTTAAGTCTACGCCAGAGTCGCAATACGAGATGTAACCATCACCATAATGGACTCTGATATTGACTACATCCGCATCCATACCTGATTCAACATCACACTATCTAAGATTAGTAATAAGATTAGTAATGTTTCCCTGTACTAGATAATTATATTATATAATATGTTTATTAGAAATTTATTATCCTTCTTTCTGCAAATAGCAACATATTAGAAACAATAACTAAAAAACTAGCAAAAACAATAACTAAATTAGAAGTTTCTAAAAATAAATAACAATATGTTTAATTTATAAAGAATTATTCTTAGCTAAAAACAATAACTAAATTATTTCCATCGAAAAGATATGCTCCCTATGATTGAGATAAAATTAATAACAGCATGGGCTCATGGCATGATCAAAGCTCAGATTTTTTTTCACATCACATTCATGCAAACAAACTTGATCTTTTCAGATAATTAGTTGAAACAAATACCAATAGCTGGAGTGCATATTCAACAAAAAACATGAGCTATATGAATAAGCAAACTACTTTGCTCTAAACACTGAATCAACACACCCAAAAACCTTTAGAATTAGACTAAATAATGTTGACTCTAAAACCTTTAGCTTTAGAAGTTCAAGATAAAATTACATAATTTAGAGTAGCATTGTTTGTTTTCTTTATAATTTGTTTTCTTCTATAATTTCTTTATGTTTACGATTCATCCGAAATTTCTGTGTTTCTTCTGACATAATTAATTGGTACACTGACATTTTGATTGGAGATGTGCTCCAACTAACAACTAAACCTCCAATTTATTTCATTCATGCTGATTTGGTGCGCAGTTGCTCACCCCAGAAAGTTTGCATGCATGCGCAAGTTTCTAAAAACAATAACTAAATTACAAGTTTCTAAAAATAAATAACGATATGTTTAATTTATAAAGAATTATTCTGAGCTAAAAACAATATCTAAATTACCTATTAAATTACAAAAAAAATATACCTGCCTGCGGCCTGCCCGAGCCGCCGCCCACGCCGCCGCCGCCCGCGCCGCCGCCCACGCGCGCAGCAGCCGCCCACGCCGCCGCGCTCGCCAGCCGCCGCCCACGCCGCCGCCCACGCCGCCGCCGCCGCCTCCGCGCGCCCACGCCGCCGCGCTCGCCAGCCGCCGCCCACGCCGCCGCCGCTCGCCTCCGCCAGCCGCCGCCGCCTCCGCTCGCCTCCGCCAGCCGCCGCCGCGAGCGTGGACGGTTTGTAGAGAGAGAAGTAAAAGTGAAAGAGGAGGCAGGCGGAGTAACTGCGGACCTAGCGGCTGTTCAACAGCCGATAGGTCCTGTCGGCTCCTCAACAGCCGATAGGGCTGACGTGGCTTCCTCTCGGCCACCGATAGCCCTCAGTCGGCTCTTCAAATGCCGATAGGTCCCTGTCGGTTGGTCAACGGCCGATAGCTGCCCTGTCGGTCATCTAATAGCCGACTGGCTATTATTTCTGCTATTTTCTCAAAACGTCTATTATTTCCGCAATTAACTTTAAAAAAATAATATTTCAAAAAAAACTCCTTTTTTTTTAGCAAACCAAAGGAAGGGCCTGAAACGTACAAATTTTGCCTTCAGACAACTGGCCCATGTACCGGATCCATCGTCGATACATAGCTTCGGCCCGGTAAAGCATTAAATCCACTATGGCCCAAATGGCCCGCCTCACATATAAGTCCACCAGCACCCTGCCGTCTCCTCCCCATCGCGAAAACCCTAGCCGCACGGTGCTTCCCTTCGCTCTCCAACCCCTCGAGGTGGCGGCGCGCTCCTGACCCCTCCTCCTCTCCTCCCTCGCAAATCTCCCTCGTTAATTGCTACTGACGTTCATTCCGCTTGCTTGCTTCCCAGGTATTCCCTTCGCAGTCGTCCAGGTTCTTGGAGTGCGGGAGATGGCGTAAGTTCTCTCACTCAAATCTTTGCCTTTTGTCAGTTTGTGCTAGTAAATCTAGTTGGTGTACATGCTTGTCTTCACCGTTGTGGATTCGAGAATTGCGCATCTCTGGTTAGGTAGATCAGTTGTACTCTGGGGCTTCTGGGCGAGAAACGTTTCCGGTAGAGTTCGTCCATGTTGTTTTTTTTGTAACTTTTCGGCAGATTCGCAGTGCGAATGGATCGGTTTGGTGACTGTAGTAGTTGTATACCAGCTTATCACGTTGTAGCATCCAACCGAAATGGTTCTAAATTTCTTCCATTGTGCAGTTCAGACCTCAAATTAGGTTGTTTTCTTTAGAGTTATCTTTTTTACTTTCGTCACCGGCAGAGGGATATTATTCTGTTTTCTAGTTGATAGAGAGTTAGAGACTCATCCTCATACCAATAATCGAAGGTAAATTGTACTACATTTCTTGAGCCTTGTGATCTGTGCCACTTGAAAGAAAAAAAACCATGAATATCTAGCTCTGTGTAATGGAGTTTATTGGCATATTTTCATTTGGCTTGGTAAGATTGTCTAGGTGCTCCTGTCTTGATCTTTTCATGCTCTGCGCATTGATTTGCCATGATTTTGTGCTTTCGCAGGGATCAGGAGACCCCAGTTGCGGTTGAGGCGGCACCTACCCCGGTTCTTGGAGAGCCGATGGACTTGATGACTGCCCTGCAGCTCGTCATGAAGAAGTCAAGTGCTCATGATGGCCTTGTTAAGGGCCTTCGTGAGGCTGCCAAAGCCATTGAGAAGCATGCGGCTCAGCTTTGTGTGCTTGCTGAGGACTGTGACCAGCCTGATTATGTCAAGCTGGTGAAGGCACTGTGCTCTGAGCACAATGTTCATCTGGTTACTGTGCCTAGTGCCAAAACTCTTGGCGAGTGGGCTGGGGTGAGTTAAAATAGTACTTAGAAGCGTTCCTTATTTTACAAAGTGTGTAGTTAGTGCTGATCTCTAGATGCTGTAAGTTCTAACATCTAGTTCGCAATCTTTTAGTTACTTGACCTATTTTCAACCTTGGTAACATTGTGTTATGCATTAACAATGTTTGCTTGTTATCTGTCAATTGCAGCTTTGCAAGATTGACTCTGAGGGCAAGGCAAGGAAGGTTGTGGGCTGCTCCTGTGTCGTTGTCAAGGTAACAGATTGATTTCCTGCTAAACTACTGCATAAGTGTCTTGGTGTATACAATCAAATAAAATGTCTTGGTTTGTATAAGCAAAACTGATGGTTGCCTTTGTTGTTTCAATTACAGGACTATGGTGAAGAGTCTGAGGGCCTTAACATTGTGCAGGAGTACGTCAAATCCCACTAAATACGACATGTGTCGGCATCTGGAGCTTTATGTTCAACATTTTGGACCTGGGTTTAAATGTTCTTGGTTATGGGGCTTGCTAGGAGATTAGAACAATTTTCAAGTGTTAGCCAAGGAGAGATGTGAGCGATTTGGACATCTGAACTCTTGTTTGAAGAGCTGTGTCATCTGCTTTTAAATACAAATCATCAAGAGCTGTCTGGTATTATTATTGTTTGTTCGTTCTTGTCTTCGCACCGATGTTTTCATTTGTATCTGCCTCCATTTGATGGTTCGCAGATTCGTTGCCAGAAAACTTAGGATTGTGTGGCGCTAGTTCTGTGTTGTGATGGTTCTGCATTTCGTTTGACCTGACTGCCGATCTGTAGGTGTTTTGGTCAAGTGCCTACAGCTCAGGGCACGTCGCTTGGAGGTTCTCTGTAGCGTAGTGCTCATTAAGAATATATGCAAGTTTAAACTTATTTTCAGCCAGGGAAAACACATCCAACAGGGCAGGTGGCAGTGTGGCACTGTCCCAAGGGTGAAAGGAGAACACTGCTGCTGGCGTTGAGCTGAAGGCGGCGGTGTGTCTGTGAACTAAGTTCGTCGCTGTGTCTGAGCTAAGCTCGTCGCTGTGTCTGAACTAGGCGCTAACGTTTCGGCCGAGGCGTTGGATATGTTTGCATAAACTCATTGAACCTGAACCCGCTGCACATCCCTGTTCACGCACTCGACGAAAGATTTTGTGGATTTTGGCTCTTGTACTTCAGTTGCCACGGAGACGGAGGGACGTGTCCAAGTTACGGGCGGGGCCGTGTTCGGCGGTTGCGTTTCCTAAAGCAAAGCCCCAGCTTTCTTATTTAAACCAGGACTCCTAGTTCGTCCATCTATTTTTATTTAAACCACGAGATATCTCTCCATCTGAACACAGTCTGAGCATGCCCCGTATAAATCCTCTCGGTGTCGGATCGTCCCTTCTCTCCCTCCTACTTCCAATATGACGGATGCGAACCGATCTACCAAAGGCAAGGAAGCCGCCGTCGATGACTTCGATAAGCCTGACGACAACCCCCTGAGTGACGGTAGCGACGGTGCTGAGGCTGAGCTGACTCATCGCTGGCATGGCCACCATGCCAATCACCGGAGCATCGCCGGCACCAATGGCGCGGGGCCGTTCGCCAATCCTTACTCCGGCTACTATGTCAACTATGGCGCCTCCGCTGGGAGTAGCTTGATCGGCGGCACGGTCGTCTTTCCCTCGTCGCCGGCGCCGCACGTACGTAATTATGAGAGGCACAACACGTCCTATTATCAAGCACCTAATAACATCCACCGGCCACGCTACTACAACTACAAGGAGCAACTCAACACCCTCATCGAGACCTCGCAGAGATCTCTCACCATTCGCGACCGTGGCCGGCGTAATAACCTGTCTCGCTGGGTGAACCGCCACGGGCAGCAGCAGCAAGAGATGCCCGATGGCCATAATGCCGGCGGTGGCCAGGCCCATGCAGCAGGTGCTTCTTCCACCCCTGCTGATGCTGACCCGTACGTGGGGAGAAGGCTGGGGGACGTGAGGGGCACGATGAGCAGCGCTGCGAGGAGCCTGAACGGGTGCAGGTTCCTGGTCCGGATGGTGGCCGAGGGCAGGGCAGCCGCGGCGCGGCAGGTGTTGGATGAGGTCGCCGGCGAGATCGTCCGCCTCATGGTCGACTCCGTCGCACACAAGCTCGTGGAGAAACTGGTGGAGCACTTGGCTGATGATCAGATCACGCGCGTGCTCCACATCCTCGCGGCGTCTCCTGGCCAGATCGTCACGGTTGCTAGAAACCATGCAGGGTAAGATCCCATGCGCATCCGTCCATGCTGTTTACTGAACGTGCTCATAGAGTCATAGTAGCTAGTACTTACTTGGTAACTGGTATGGTATGGTAATCGTCATACGTGCTTTGATCAAATTTATTCTTTAGATTGTTGCAAAAGCAAAAAAACAAACAAATAATATCTGCGTTTGCATTCTTCAAACAAAAATAATGCAAACATTGTCACTAGCTAGGTATTATAATGAAAGCAAAATTAAAACCAAATACTCTTTACATGCTCTTCATGTTTATCTCAAGCTGCTTGTTTCAAATTTATTTGCATCTTATATGTGCTTTAACTGTTTGATTAGGTCCGACATACTTCAGACGCTGGTAGACAGAATAGCTGGGAACCCTAGGCACGTCGAGCTCTTCACCAGCGCCCTCGCCCACACCGGCGAGCACGCCGTGGCCTTGCTCATACAACATGCTGATGGCAGCCGCCTGATCATCCGATGCCTCGACATGTTCTCCGCCTACCAGAACCGGGTACGCTTCGATTTCAACCTCTCCATATATGGGTACGATGGATCGATATGATCTAACAAGCGTGTGCCCCCCTTCCATATATTTGCAGTTCATCACCGTCGTCGTCACCAGCAGCTTCTTCTTTCACCATGTGTGTCGTGACCGGCACGGCTGCAACGTGCTCAACAGGCTCATCGACAAGATCGCCGGCGACAGGCAGCTGTGGAACTCACTCATTGTCGCCGTGTGCAGGGACGCGCTTGCGCTTGCAGAGCATGGCTACGGGTACGTATCCATATCATGCATGCACATCTGATCTCTTGACGCTAGCTGGAATTACTGTATGCTTGACTCGCATGCATCTGGTGTGTTTGTTTTTGTGGGTGGGCATTACGTACGCAGCAACTACGTGGTGCAGCAAGTGATAAGGTCTGTGCCAGAGGCGAGGGATTGCCTGCACGCTACGTTCCGGGGGCAGTACGTGAGCCTGTCGAGACAGGCGGCCAGCAGCCACGTGGTGCAGCGGTGCCTAGAGCTCTTCTGCTCGGAGCATGTCGACGAGATCATCAGGGAGCTGCTCGGGTGCCACCACTGGGGCTGCAGGTTCCCTCAGCTCATCAGCGATCCTTACGCCAACTACGTGTTGCAGACAGCTATGGGACGCAGAGAGGTGAGCATTCGTCCTCCAGCTATCAGGAGCTACGGAGTAGTAGTAGATAAGCTTTTAGCCTTAGTTAGAGGTAAAAAACAAAATTGCTGCATGGCACTAAATATAGACACGTGCAATCTGAATTATTGCATTACATACTCTTTATATTTTATAACCAGCTCACAAATAAATACTAACATTTTAGATCCTAATTGTCTCTTTCGAGGCGAAGCCCTAATAAATACGATGTCGATCAACCTTTTGAGTGAGCTTGAGGTTTATGTGAAGAGACGTTATACGCCGTTGGATATATTTGGATGACTATCCCAAAGTATTTTTTTAGCCATGAATAATGAAGTATCCCCTTACCCAATTGGGGAAAATATTTCTCATTTGATATACCAACATAGCTAGCCACCAAAAAAAGAATCCGGTCATATTTTCTGAAGTTGTTTCAAATCGTTGTAAGACTAGAAATAATGAGCTCACTATAACCAATTAATTTTACTTTACAGGTAAGAATGCACAATGCACTACTGGATGCTATCAATATGCACAGAAGCTTACTCCAGGATGACAGGATCGCCAGGGAAGTCTTTCGGACTTTGAGAAAGGCCCAACCTTCGCTGTTCCATATCTAGGTTATTATGTGTCCAGCGTCTTTTATTTGTGTGGGTGTTGCACATCCTATCTTGTTGCAAAATCGGACGACTTTTGTGTGTGTGTGTTTGTTGCACATCTTGCCTGTGTTAGTCTGTTGCGTAATGTTGCTTATCAGATGAACTTTTGCTGCTGGTCTTGTTGGCACGCGCGCCTAGAGTTAATTGGGTACTACGTATTTGGGTTATCTCTAATGTTAGCTTTGGATTGCTTTGTGTCCCGACCCATTGTTGTTATGGTTTCAAAGTAAGCCGGCCGGACCATGTAATGTGGTTGATCATTCTTTGTTATAAACAAATGTGTGTGTGGTTTGCTTCTCTAGGTTCATTGGTTGTCTTGTATTTTTTTTCCCAAGTTGTTCTGCTCTCGCTTTACTATACATACCTGATTTCTCCATATACCTGCAGCGTATGAAATCATTGGTTCTTCTTGCAGGCAGCTTTATTTAGTAATAGCTTCCAGATCCGCTGGATTGAAGTAGAACATGCTGCCACCCCGATGTGAAGTAGTTTGATCTAGCACCACATCCTCCCGCAGTTGTCGCCTTGACACATATGGGCTTGTCGGGCGCAGTACTAATCCTCCATGGGCCACTTCATGTACTGGGCCTCCACACAATGGGCTGCTATTTCCGGCCCACGACGGCGTCACTGGTCAGCCGCTTTGCGTTGCGGCGATAAAAACCAAGCCGTGTGGTAGGCGGCGGCGCACGCACGTATCCGATCTCCGCCGTCCCGACAGCAGCGGCGGTAGGCCGGGAGGATCCGATCCGATCCCCACTCCCACACCACCAGCCCGGCGGCGGGTCTCGTATGCAAGCGAGCGGCAGGCAGCGTCCCCAGATCCCGCCACGCGACCTGAGCTCCGCCCTGGCGCTGTCCAGCAAGGGGAGGAGGAAAAGGCCCTGCGCTCGCGCACGCTGCCACACATGCAAGCCCACACGTAGGCGCCGCCGCAGCGCCCGGCAGCCACCGGCGCCCTCGCCCCCGGCCACGCACGCACGGACGCTAGCGTTTTACTGCCGCCCATCGGAACGCCCCGCTCACATCACCACACACCAGCAGAGCACCCGAGGACGAGAAAGAGTAGTACCGGGCGGGGCGGGGGCCATCCATCTGGCGTGGGAAAAAACTAAAGCGCGCGCAGGTTCGCGGTCCCTCTCGTTCCCCTCCCCTCCGCGGTGCGGTGCTCCCTCGCTTTCTCCTCCTCTTTGCCCTCGTGATCCTCCCCCCCCCCCCCCCCCCCCATTCTCCAGCTCCAGTTAAGCGCCGGTGGCCAGGGTAAGCGACGCCTCGTCGCCGCCGTCGTCGTCGTCTCCCTTTCGCCTCCTCTTGGTTTCGCCTACTCAAATGGATCTGACCAACAACTTCTTGCAGGCACAGCAAACTACCTTCGGCTGCCGTGTTCACCTCCATTCCGAGCATCACCCGAAAGCTCGCCGCCGGCGTGAGGAGTCACCGCCAGGCAGGCCCCGCGGAAAAAAAGCGTAGAGAAAGTGGGCGCTTTTGGAGGATTCTCTGGAACACTCTGCTCGCACCTCCCCACGCGACGACCCCAAGAAGGTCAGAAATTCTTCCTTCCTTCCTCCTCAGCACTGTTGATCCCCGCGACGACAAAAGAGGGTTAGGCTCGTGATGTCACGGCTGGAAAGCGAGCTGGAAAAGCCGGGTTCCCCGCATCGCCGTCGATCCACGAACGGTCTAGAAGGGAATGAATGGGGGAGGTGTTGCTCTAGCTGTCTCCACGAGTGAAGCCACGAGTTGGCTTCCTCGATCACTTTGGGCTTTTGCATGCTAAAAATGCTTCGGCAGTATTCACAATTCAGGTCTTGCACATTAGTCGTCGTTCTCATGTATAGCAAATCTGAACGAACCCATGCAATAGCAAATCTGGTCCACTTACTATAATCTTTCTGATATTGCAAGTACGCGCTATTAGTTTTCTCCCTTTTTTTCTAAAAAATATGAACACTAATTTTATCCTGAGACCTCATTGACTCTTGCCTGCCAGCGACTCTCCTACCATGACAGCAACTCAACTGGCACAACTCATACGGGTCGTATAGAACAGTGTGCCTTGAGATGCATGTACTACACGCGACTGCACCCTTCCGTCACTTTCATAAACTCCAAGCTCATGATCCAAATCCATGGGAGCATAAGCATGCCTCCTTTTTTTTTTCTGGGAAGAAGATAGCAGAGGAAAACGCCAGCTCGGTGTGCTCGGATTCTCCAACTTTTGTCTCGTGTTGCTCGGGCTTTTGAAGCTGGGGAAAGGGGACACGCTCGCTCGGCCTCTAGCTTTTGTGATAGCATCACGTGAGCTTAACCGCTGGTAGGGCCCACGTTCAGTGGCCCGGGACACTAATTATTGTTGAACGGAATCTTAACATCAGCGAATATTCAATAGGATCTGTCTAGGCCTTGCGCTCATCATTTGTTACATGCATTGTCCTGTTCCAAGTTACAGTTTTTTTTTCTTTACTAGGAGACATGCCTGTGCGTTGCTACGGTCTTTGGTTAATATCTACTTATGGATACGATGAAGATGTAGTGATCGAGCGCGAGAGGGATAGGGACGGAATGCATGAATGCTAAGGCGAACACAGTGAATCCCTACTTTTCCGTCTCTAGTCGTCCACATTGCCTCCTTCACATTGTTTATACGGTGACGAGTAGAAAAACTGCAACGTAGTGTGGTAACAGCGAGTGGCCTGTAGAACTACGTAGGGTGGTCACGGCGAGTGGCCTGTAGGTAAAAATCTCTTTTTAGAGTCATTTACTACTTAACATGAGTAACATAAAAGCTTTATCCATTTAATTGATTTTGTTAGAAAAAATAGCAAAATAATATGACACATGTTTAAAGATAAACTTTTGACATAAAGATCAAACAGTGATGAGTAAGCTTATAGGAAAGCATTGTTAATAGGATCAGCCCGTTTAAAGGATCCAATATGGAAATTCCATAGCTAAATCACAAAGGTCCATCTGTTAAGTTTTCTTCTTCGTTATCATTTTAATACAGACGTTTTTTCCTCCTTCATGTACTACGGATGTAGTATAGTTTGTATGTATGCAATATATACATAGAAGTACGTAACTTTCCTACTAACAAAACCTGGAGATACAGCGCACGGGGTGTATGGAGTTCTTGGCGATAAAGAGATTAAGAGAAGAAAAATGCTACTCCTACGTTGCCGCGGCCTAGCTTTGTTTACTGGGCCGCGAGAGGAAGCAGCCCACAAGTGGGTACAGCCGCGAGAGGAAGCCACGGATCAGGCGAAGTGCAGAAAGGTAGAGTCCTTGCAGACCTTTAGTTCCACCTCGGAAGCGCACGGAGCCAAACGTATGCTTATATACCAACGCGCACGTCGACAAAGCAGACTTCATTACGGGCGAAGGATGAGAGGGACACGTAGGTGCCCCCCGTGTGCAGTTGGGCTTTGTTTTTTTTTACGACCGAGACAAACAAAATACTGGAACTGACGGTTGGGCCCAAGACAGAGAGACACAATACAGCAGCTGATAAGTGGGCCCCACATGTCAGGACGTACGAAAAAAAGACAGAAACCTTACTTGCTTTAGAAATAGGTAAAGATATTTCACGCTGGATCCGATCAAGCTGTTCTGTTGAGTTTTTTTTTTGGGATCTCTTGGTCTGTTTGTCGATTTCTGATTTCATCACGCCAGATATAGAACCTTGTTTGTTATTTCTTTGACTTTGATATTTTCTGAGCTAAGTGTAGTCTGTGCTGGTAAGGAGGTAGTTAGTCGCTAACAGGGAATTAAGCTCGAAAATGTCCCCAGCTTTCGATTTCCAAACACACTTGAACTCATGATTTTCTATTCTTACAATGTTCACACTGACTTTTGTTGTTACGGCATTGTGGCCTGATAATTGCTTCAACATGCAGGTGTTTTAAAAATGCAGTCATCTACGATGGCATTCTTCCCTAACATGGCTACAGCAAAGCTGGAGCTGCATTCCCTGTTCAGGAAATATGTAGATATGTTTGGTATATCATCAAACAATTCTACGGTTGGCTGCCACATCACCCGCAAAATGTCGCACCTTCCTGTTCTACTGGTAGACCGAACCTTTTTCAGTACTGGTACCGCAATGCGGAATATTGCCATCAGCTATGGAGCTCTCATTCTCAGGTGGTTAATAAGCAAAACTTCAGTTGTACAGGTTAGTAGCTAAATGTGCTCAACTGTTGCCTTAGTTCATGTGTGCTGTTACAACTTGGTCATCAGCATCTGAACATTATGTCATATGACAAATTACTTGTATTTGTTCATGCTATTAACACATCTTCAACTGGATGCAGCACACATTGATTCCCCGTGCAATTCGATCACTATCTTCTTGGTGTGGCTCCTTGGCATTTTTTGTTGGCATTGATATTCTGATGGCCAGACTCTGTGACCGCACTTTGATTTACAACCATCTGTATGGCCGGCAATTCATCCTTGGACATAATCCTAATCTCCAGGGAGAATCGGCAGTTGCTATGGAGAATAATGAATTGTGCAATGAGCAGCCCTTCTTTTGGACTTTGTTTGGGCACAAGGGAGCATATGTGCGCCTAGCGCTTCAATTTATATGCTGCCCTGCAAGTCTAAAGGTTGTTGATGTAACAGAAAAGAAGCTCAGCTTCAACAGGCAGTGCATACGGAGTGGTTACAACGCAAATACATTTTGGAGGTTCATTTCAGGGAATGAGCAATTCCTCGCATACATGATAGTGCTGGTGGCATTGCAAATCTTCCTGCAGCTAACCAGAGTGAATGTTACCACTCTGTTCTTGCCTATGCTGTCCCGAGCCACAAGTTCCAGGACCAGCCCAGCAGTGATCGGTAATATTGTCCTGGTTTTAGTGAACTCCTGTGGCGTTCTTGGATCTGCCCTTGCAACAAAACATTATGGCAGGGAAGTGACGTTCACCATAGGTGCTGTTCTGATGGTATTCTGCCAGGTAACTGAAAAACGAACCAAGACTCAAAATTGAACTGTCTTCCTACTGCTTTGAAAATTGAAACAACTGACATCGTTCATTGTTGAAATTTTGTCTGCTAGGTGGCTATTCCATTGATCTTGGAGGTTCAGATAGGAGTTGGCGGTGGAACTCGCATGCCGACGGGTTACACGACAGCCATGTTCGCACTGACTTGTGTGGTCTCCTGCGGCCTCAGCTGGTGTTGGGGTTCATTTTTCTGGACCATCCCTGGTAGGAAGTTTCACTCGGCTGGACAGGTTTTGACCATGATTCTGAACTTTGGCGTCTGCTTTGCCCAGATGCAGTACTTCCTGCTGATTCTGTGCAGGCTAAAGAATGCCATATTTGCGTACTACGCAATGTGGATCTGGTCATGAACTAATGATTGGAGTTAAGCTTAGAAAGATGGCTGTCGATGAGTGCGTGTTAACATGGGTTATTGGAGAAGGTAGTTGGTGGATGTGTAAATGTAATGCTCTCTTTCCCTTTTTTTTTTGACCTGCTTTGCACAGTTTTCTTGTTGCATTAGTGTTGTTCCCGTTAGACTCGCGGAATTGCAATTGCAGGGCAAGGTTGCATCTACTTAGAGCAAGCAACCCAATCCATCTCCCATCTGACCTACTACTCCGCAGCATTTAGGGGAGATAAGAAAAAAAAACGTAGTACTAAGAAAAAGGATCCGAGCACAGATCGTATAATGTATTTTAAAATTTAGGAAGCATGAATAATTGTTTCCAATAGTTCCTAAGCTACCATACTTTTAATAAAATACATGGTGTAGGAGTATCCATCAAGCAACACATGTACGACAAACGACACCATATATCATCAGGGATTGAATGAACGTGGATGTCTTGGGCACTTGAACTTGGCCTTGCGATCAAAATACTAAGCATGGGGATAAAGACACGCTATTTGTACGGGATCATCTCACTAAATTTAAGTGTCTAAATTAAATGAAGAGTGCACACCAAATAGAGTCAATATATATCGTAATTTAAACCAAAATCTGAAAAAATTAAAGTACAATGGTTAAAATATAATGCCAAATATGGTTACCAATAGTTTAAATAAAGTATAGTTTGGAATTAAAAATACAAAAAAAATCCAATTTTCATAAAAAAGCGAAGAGTCAACGTAATAATGGTTATGATGCAGTTTGATCAACTCACCAATAAATTCTTTTAGGATCACAAGATTTCATTCGTCAATTCACCTCAACAGAATAAAAAAATTGCTAACTTACCCATATATTCGTCTTAAAATCTATTAACATATAATTTATTACCAAGACTAAAATTTTAATAGAAATACACATTTCAAGACAGATGGAATTGTATTAATTTTAATAAATAAAAAAATTATATAGGGCACTCCCTTCGTTTAAAAAATTAAGGTTTTAAGACTGTTCTAAATTAATTTTTTTAAATTTGACTGCAAATACTTTTTATATATTGAGTTTAGAGATGCAAACATGATATGAGTAGATTCATACTGAAATATGAAATATATTTTTATAAAAGTAATCTTTAAATATATTTTATAAATATTTATAGTAAAATATATCAGTCAAAGTTATTTTTTGAAGATAGTGCCAATACTTCTTTTATGAAACCGGAGTGAGTATTATCTCTTATCTTGAAATTCGTGGCATTTGCACCATTCATACAAAAGATGATAAAATTGCTATATATTTAGCATGAAAAAACTAGCTACTCGCGCTATTTGTGCGGATCATGTGCCTGGCTCGTTATGTATTGGAAGGCTTTGCCAAGCGTTTGCGTACAAAGATTTTTGAACAGGTTGCACATATATTCGCCAAATAAAAATGTGACTTAAAATTCTGACAAGTTTTCTTTGACGTGAAATGAGCATTAAGACACTGCGCATAAACAGAAAAGAGTAACAGCAAATTCATAGCCTGTCCATGAGAGGAGCAAAAACCTCGTTAACAACCTTTTCCAGATTTACCCAAGCAGAACCACCTGGCCACCGTGTCGCGAGAGCGGCCTTCTCCTTCCACTCCGCCGCCGACCTCCTCAGCTCCTCCCCCCTCTCCCCTCCCATCACCTGTCGTATCACCGCCTCCACCTCCTCCCGGCTGGGATCCTCGCCGATCTCCATGCCGACGCGCCACTCCGTGCACGCCATCCGGCTGTTGGTCTGCTGGTCCCCCACGCACGGCCAGCACAGCATCGGCACCCCGGCGCTGAGGCTCTCCAGCATCGAGTTCCACCCGCAGTGCGTCACGAACGCGCCCACCGCCTCGTGCCGGAGCACCGCCTCCTGCGGGCACCAGCTCGTCACCAAGCCCCTCCCCTCCGTCTCCGCCACGAGCTCCGGTGGCAGAACGGCCTCCTGCTGGTCGCTCCTGATCACCCACAGGAACTCGTGGCCGCTGTTGGCGAGCCCCCACGCGAGCTCCACCAACTGCTCGTCGGCCAGCTTCACTACGCTCCCGAAGCTCACGAACACCACCGAGCTAGGGCGCTTGCCGTCGAGCCAGTCCAGGCACGCGTGGTCCTCCTTGGAGAGGCTGGAACCCAACGTGTTGACGCCAGAGCCGACGGCTTCTTGCCCGAGGAGAAGCGGTAGCGGGCCGACGGCGTAGATGGGCGGTAGGATGCCCGACATGGCGCCGATGACCTGTGTCTCTAGCTCCTCCAATGTGTGGAATATGACGGCAGACGGGACGGTGCGGTGGCACTCCATCAAGCTCAGCGTCAAGGCGAGCGCGGCGTCGTCCGGCTCCGTGGTGCGGACGAAGCTCGGGAAGTCTCTCAGGCGCATGTCCTTGGGCAACCCTGGCGCCCAGTCGATGACCGTGCCGTCCAGGTATCCGTTCCTCAGCTGCTCAGCATCTGCGTGTTTTCACAGCATCCAAGCAAAGGTTAATAAGTCGCTGTTGCTCAACTCGTAAGCAATTAATTCTTCGCGAGCTAGTATTAGCATTACCTTTGAGGGGAACAAGGCCCTTGGCAACGAGGCGCGGAAACTGCTGCAAGGCCATGAACGAGCTGGCGCTTGTGATCCAGAAGGCGACGCGTGGCAGGCCGATGTCCTCGGCAGCGCGCAGGATGGGGTCGATGTCGGAGACGAGGCAGCAGCAGCTCGCCGTGGGGAGCTCAGACAGCTCGACGACGAGCTTCTTGAAGTGTGGGACCATGGCCGGGAGTGAGTAGAACAGCGCGTCCATGTCCTGCGTCGCGTCCTCGTCGGACGTGGGCAGGCCGTCGGGGACGGAGGCGAAGCGGAACCCCGGCGGCGCCTCCGCCAGCGCGTCCGGGCCGCGCGCGCGGAGGAGGCGGCGGCGGTTGTGCTCGGTGTGGACGAAGGTGACGTTGAAGCCGTGGCAGCGGTGGAGGAGGCTGGCGAGCTGGAACGCCGGAGTGATGTGGCCCTGCGCCGGGAATGGCAAGAACACCAGGTGAGGCTTCGCCGCCACAGCCATGCTCGGGCTCCGGCGTACTCCTCCTATCAACGCGCAAGCCGCGTGCCTAGAGCAAAATCGTGTCAAGGTCAACAGATGAAGTTACACTGCCTGCTGAAGGATGCAGCGACTGCGAGCGTGCTGCGCATGCCTTGTCAGCTTGCCTATAATTGGTCCGAAATAAATGGAAAATTTTCTCACTGGGTGCGAGGGAATCTGGTTACAGAGAGAGCATGTGCATCTGCGTTATTGACGGAGCATTCACCGGGCATCTTCACTATCCTGCTTTACTGATGATCTTCTCCGGTTCTCCCTCTTGGCTGGGGCGCCCGGCGTCCGGTTTCTCCGAGGACGGACCCACTTGATATTAAAGATATTCATGTAATACTTATTTTTGCAAGTGTACATACATGTATATATATTCAAACAAATAAGTCAGGCTACTCAACATTCAGCCCACCCCTCTCTGAAATGGACCAAACGGCCCAATAATCGCCCCCAAGTGGCTCTTTCGTCGTTTTGACAGTGAAATTAACATAAACTTATTCGGATATTGATTGGTTCGACTGACCATACTTCATGACGAGTAATACAATCTTACTAAGCCACATAGGATCCTAGATGGACAATCTAAAAAAAATAGAAAATCTCACAAAAAAGAGAAACATCCGACCATCAGTCCAACAACTCTAATCATACTAACCATTGGATATGTGATCTTCTCTAATAAATTACCCATCTTTTGCCATTATGAAAATAGACTAAAGTAACCCCCTAAACGTGTGCATAAATTACCCACATCTGCCATTATAAAAATAATTTAATGTAACCCTCTAATTTTGATGTAAATTATCCAGCTATGCTATCATGAAAATAATATCAAATAACTCCATTAAAAATAATACCAATTATGTTGTTACCAAAAGTTTAATAACCACTAAATCTGAATCTAAATTAAATAACTATAACAAAATCTTAAAATATACCAATATAAAATTCTAAATTATAATTTTTATAGGTATTAACATATTATTTATGTTATTGCTAAGTACAAATAATACCGATAATATGTGTCAACATGCATTCATGTTTGAGGGCTCAGGAGTGACAAAAATACTAATTTTCATGTTTACATAGCTCACATAAAAGGTTCGATTAATATCAAACAATGTGATGCAAACTAGAAAACAAATATTAGTATCTAAATACAATACAAACATATAATGATAAATGCATATTAGAGTATTATTAGAATATTTAGCATAGATGAAAGAGAGCCTCATATAGATATATACACCCTCAGTTTCAGAATATAGCTACGTTTAAACTTTTTCAAAGTCAAATATTTCTAATTTTGACCAATAATATTTCTAAAAATATAATATGTATTAAGTACAAAGTTACATGTTGTAGTAGTTGGTTGCATGGTGAATCTATAAACATAATCATTATTATGTTGCTAACCTTTATATTCCTTTTGTTACTCATGGTCAAAGTTAAAAATATTTGACTTTAGAAAAACCTAAACGTAGCTATATTCTATATTATGGAATGGAGTTAGTAATTGTTAACTATTTCTAATTAGCCCGTGCGATAGCACGGGTTGATAGACTAGTGATAATTAATTGGATGATCATATGGCCTAAACCGTTAGGGAAAATCTACTTAACCCTTGGCATATGTACAGTGTGGACTATATCATCCCCAAGGTCACAACCTATAAAACCGGTTATTTAATACTCTCCCCATCCCAACCCACCTTTGCAAAATCGGATAAATGGCCACCTAAAGTGGTTTGACATGGTGGTCGTGCCATGTTGGCGCTGACATGGGGCTGGATGACATGTGGACCCCACTTGTAAATCCGCTCTCTTCTTCTCCCCCTCTATCACATGGCTTCTCTCTTTGGGAGCAACACATCCATGGCCCCTTTGCTTCCAAAGTAGCCCAAGAGTGAGCTCGTGCGCGAGCGTGTGGACGCGTGGGGTGTCGTTGGGAGCACAAAGCAGTGCGAAGAGATGCGGGAGCTCAACGCCACATGGATCTCGTTCACGAGCTGGCTATGGTTGGCGACCACGAGCGTGTTGAGCGCATGCAACGTCGCCAATGAGCCAGAAGCGGACGCCACCGATGTGCCGAAGGCCAGGCTGCAGCAGCGCACTAGAGATGTGAGTTGAACTAGCTGGCAGACAATAGAAGCGTAACGAGGCCCATAATTGTGCTGGCTACGCATGCGATCCCCTCCTTACGGTGCATTGGGGGGGCACCACTTGCGTAGGAACCCAATCACGGTCACCCCCCCTCCTCCTAGGTCAAAAGATAATGAGACTTCCTTGAGCCAGTAGAGCCGAGCGGGACAGGACAGAGAGGTTGAGCTCACCGATGAGGAGGCCATCGACACCTGCCTCGAGAGAGGAGCTCCTACAGCACGACATGCGTCCCGTGCCGACCTCCATCCTCCACGTAGCGTAGTGTAGCACTCGTATGACCTTGAGGAAGCTAAGCCATCCCCCTCTCCATGCAGTGCCCTCAGTTGCCAGGTTCTCGTGAGAGGATGTTGGGTTCGCGTAAGAGGAGGAGAAGAGAGGTGCAGGAGGAAGCGTGCAGGAGGAAGCGAGCGGATTTACATGTAGGGTCCAGATGCCATCCAGTCCACATTAGCGTCTCGGTCATGTCAACGTGCCAGCATGGTAAAACAACAATGGGGAATCACTCTATGGGGTGGTTTATCACTCTAGGGGCTTATGCCGAGCTCAAGCCCCGCTGAGCTCGTAGCCAGGCGGCGTGAACTTGACGGTGGGGTTAGGGTCAGATGATGGTGTTGCTAAGTGCCTCGAGCAGCTAGACGGGAAGCACGGCGAGGGCGCGTCCAAGTGCACAGAAGGTGTGCCGCGACCGAACGCCGATGCGGCGGCGGGTACAGATGGTGTGCAGGAGGTGGGGAATGTGAGACTCACATATCAGGGCCACATCAATGCCCAGTCAGCGGGCCACGTAGGTGTTAAAACGGGTTATGGAGATTTGGGTCTCACATGAATTAATTAACAAATTTAGGGATCTAGATGTGTATTTTAAAAGTTTAGAGACCGGACACGTCAAACCAAGTTTAAGGACCGGCGGTATATTTTAGTCGATTAACCCGTTGTACTATGAACGACTAGGCTAGTCCAGTTAGATAAATGTTGATAACACGTGACAACTTGTTCTTCTCCGTTGGCCGATGCAAGAAGCGATGGGTAACCACGTGAAGCCAAGCTTCAATTTGTCCTCCAATTGATAAGATACGACGGAGGCAGGCAGGCAGTTGACTTCCAAACGTTAGGTCCTGTTAAAAAAAATTTCTGCCATGCATGTGGCCTTGAGGCTGCAGTACGATTCACATTGACATTAGATGATTAAAATCTTGGACCCAGGGAGACGAGCGAGGTCCGTTATTTTTTGTAACAATAATATTAGATACAGTACGTTCGTTCAGAAACATATTAGATATAGTACTGTGGCTCCCAATTATAATTTTTTCCCTCAAGGCGGCGACCAGATCCACTATTTCCTATAAAAGCCCCGTATTCAACCCATGAGAAGGGTGCAGGAAATAAAAAAAAACCACACCAGCAAGACCTTGGAGAGGAACAGGAGGCATGGAGAGTGGCAAGAAAGCCGTCGGTGTGGTGGCGCTGGCGGTCATGGCAATGGTGGTTCTACCGCTGCTGGCAGCTCCGATGGTCATGGCCCGCTCTACGCAGGTAACGGAAACAGAAACAGGTGGTGGATCCCTGGTTCTGGCATCCGAGGTAGAAACGGAGCAGCGTTTGGGGCTCGGCAAGACCTGTCCGTTAACATGTTTTTATGGGTTTTGCATGTGGCCTGGATGCAAGTGTAAATGGCCGTTCTGCGTGCCAGAGTGATGGTGTAAGTGATCCTCTCTCTTCCACGAGATGTCAGAAGCTATTCCGTGATTCTTCTTTTTCTCTGCAGCTTTGAAATGTTCGAACATATTTAGTTGCTTTTTCATTAGCTCAACTGTTGGAATTTGGAAATAAATCTTTGTGCCATGTTTCTTTCCTTTCTTCTTTTTATTTGTATGAGAGTGTATGTTTAACGCAGAAAAGCGGGAATGTCTTCGAACGTGCGATTATGTTGTACTGGGGCGCAGAAGCATCATGCATTCGTGCCTGAGTTCACCCCGCCGTGTTCGTGTTAGGCTGCCTACAACGGTCGGCTGTTAGTTGTTTTATAAGATTTTCTATTAGTTGAACAGTCCCGAAATGATGCTTTTCGAATGGACGGTGGAGCTTCAGCTTTTTCAAATTTTATTAGAAAGAAAATAAATTGATCTAGTTTATAAGGAAAAATGAGTCCGAAACCACACACTTCGGTCCATAGACCCTACTACGGAGGTGACAAAACCATCGCTCACAACTTTGGTCCACCGACCATAAAACTTGGCTGGGGCACCCGACATGGGTTTTCTCCTAAGATAGGCCCACTTGGTATTAAAGATATTCATCGAATACTTATTATACAAATACATATAATATATACATGCATCAATATTCAAACAAACAAGAAGTCAGGTTATTCAACACTCAACTCATTTCTCTTCTTCGAAATGGGCCAAACAGCCCAATAATCAGCCCAAAACCTTGTTATATCGCTTGGTTTGATGGACCATACTTCATGACGAATAATACAATGATGCTTAGTCGGATGATTGTATGGCTAAACCCTTGATATATAAAGTATGGATTGTAGACTACATCACTCCCAACCTATTAAACCGGTTATTTAAACCCCCCACCCCAGCCTCACCCCACCTTTGCAGAACCGGATAAATAGCCACCTAAATTTGTTTGACATAGTGGTAGTGCCATGTTGGCGCTGACGTGGGCTGGATGACATGCGGTCCACTTGTAAGTCTCCCTCTCTCGCATAGCTTCTCTCTCTAGGAGCAGCACGTCCACCACCTCTCTATACTGCCATAGTAGTCGAAGCGTGATGTCGTGTGCGAGCATATGGACGTGGGGTCGTTGGGCGCAAAGCAGTGTGAAGAGACGTGGGGGCTCATTCACGAGCTGGCTGCGGATGGCGGCCACGAGCATGTTGAGCGCATGCAGCATAGCCAATGAGCCGGACGCGAACGCTACCAACGTGCCGAAGGTCGGGCTGCAGCGGCGC
This sequence comes from Digitaria exilis, assembly GCA_015342445.1. Classification (NCBI taxonomy): domain Eukaryota; kingdom Viridiplantae; phylum Streptophyta; class Magnoliopsida; order Poales; family Poaceae; genus Digitaria; species Digitaria exilis. Next base: position 1,426,224 of record JACEFO010002629.1, read on the forward strand.
ACTAGAGCAGTGGGTCGAACCGCCTAGCGCAAATTATACACGCCACGAGGCCCGCGATTGCGCCGGCTGCGTGTGCGATCCCCTCATCACGGCGCACCGAGGGCACCACTCCAGGTCAACGGATAATGGGAGTTTTTTTTTTAACGAACAGGTTGATAAACAAGGAGTCGGTTGAGAATTGAGATTGAAAGTTTCCTTCTTCTTATCTTCACATTGTCCTTTCTTTTACCATATCTTCAGTGCCGTCTTTCAAATACACGCCGGTCCTCAGTAGCGAATCAAGAAAACTGCCGGTCCTTCAAATGCATCGATGTCTCCCTGCAACTACACTGTAAACAGTAAACACCGTTTTCCAAGGCCTTTGTGTGTTGTCTGATCAGATGTCGATCGAGCCTATATTGGTTTCGGAGAGTAGCTCAAGCTTATCCTGTTCAACCACACTGGCTACTCCTTCCATTCCAAATTATTAGTCATCCTAGCTTTTTACTTGATTCATTGAATATGTTATGAATTTAGACAATAAATACTCAAAATGACACCTAGGGTGACTAATAATTTGGAATGGAGGGAGTATCAACTAGTTTATCTCCTTGTGGACCATTTCACAAGCCACAATGATCGTGGACCCAATAAGAAAATGGACAGCAAACTGGAAACAAGACTTGGCAAGTTCTTCGTGGACCCCCAGCAACTTTTGAGCTTCGAACCGTCGGTCAATGCTCAAGAGGATATGTTCCTTAGGATCCCGAGCGACCGAGCGCGACATTCTTCATTGTACGTTACTAACGTGGAGGCTTTTTGTCACACAGTCTAATTTATGATGTGGCTCCTGGATAATGGCCCTTTGCATATGTGTGCAGTGGCAACGTCAGGAGCTCCGTGTAAGGCACCCGTAGTGTCACTAGTGGAATCAAAACTTCTGCTGAGCATTTTCCTTTCAGTGGAATCATATTGCTGTATTATTGTGGGCCTAATGACCGAAAGTGATTAGGTTACACATGCGACTTACCGATAACCATCACAAATTAAGGACCGGCAATTACCGACCAAGAAAAGAGGACTAGCAGTTAATTAATCAGCGAGTGAAGTGATCACTGTCAGCCACTTCACTGGAACTCTAGGTAAAAGTCACGCACTATTTGTACATACTACTTATTATACTTCACTAACTCCACAACGTTGGCTTATAGTAGTGTGTGCCAAAGAAGGAATCGCTCTTCACATTGCAGCGAGCAATGCCGGAGCTAAAAATTTTGGGAGCGATGCACATATAGGCTTCACTGCCCACCGTGCCCGTTCAGTAGAAATAGAAGACAATTACTCATCTGGTTGACTATTGTTCTAGCCAACTAGACTGAAAGTACTCGTCTTGTTGACTGCTGTTCTAGCCAACTAGACCAAGAGTAATTGAATGCGGTGTGAATTCCTAATGAACCGACCTAGAACAAGACAATTGTCAGGCACTACACCATTGTAGAGGGCCTTAGGGTCGACCTTACATGCTACGAGAGCGTCCCCAATGCAAGCACATCGTAAGTCAAAAGAGCTTACGGACCGCCTTAAGCTATAGACCCAACCGCAATGACCAGCCATCTGAGCCGCATGAATAAACTCGGTAGCCTGGTAGCCAATTTCGTCGCAAGACCCAATATAAAGGCCGACCTTATCTTACGTGGGGCCTATCTTTAAGGTCAGCAAAGGCATTACACACTCGTGATGCCCTAGTATAAACAACTCACATGTAGTTGCACCTGTAAACCCTTGAGGTAGCGGATTTACAGGGCTAGTTTTTTAAAAAGCCCCACGTTGGCATAGCCGAGTTTCGGGGAGGAGGGTGTTCAGACTTGAAGAAGATTTGCCTTCTTAATTAGCAAAGACATTACCTCCTTCATTCTAACATTACGAGTTAGAGAGCTTCTTTCCTCCTGACCTTTTGTACATATCATCCTTCACTATCCGGATCAGTGACACTCTCTCCATCTCATGACGTCATCTCACCTCAGTTATTTTCATAGATCACTCTGCACCATCTCGATCGGTGTCACTCGCCCTCTTGTTGCTCTGTCCTCCCTCCCAACCCTTTGTATGGGTCATCCTCCACCACCCAAATCGATGTCACTTGTATTCTCGTCGCTTTGTCCACCATCTTTAATGCCAAGGTGACTTGGAGAATGCTTTCCTTCTTAATTACTAAGTACATTACCTAATGCATTATAAAATTATGAGTTAGAGAGCTAATCTCCTCCTAATCTTTTCTACGGATCACTATCCCAACCGATAATACCCTATCTATCTCATGATCTCTTGTCACCTCATCTCTCTCACCTTGGTTGGTGGCATTCACACTCTTATTGCTCTGTCCTCTCTTCCCAACCCTCTACGAATCATCCCTCCACCATCTAGTCGACGACACTTGTTTTCTCATCATTTTATCCATTGCCTCTAATGTTGGAGTTGTTTTTCTTGTGCTAACTAAAGTTTTAAAATTTCAACTCCAGTTTGAAAATCTACAAAATCCACGTACTCTATCCTATCATAAGGCATGTGGCGTAATAATGATAAAAAAAGGGTTATCCGGGCCGAGACGGAGAAGACCAAGTTAATGACGGTGATGAAGAATTGTGTGAAGAAAAAGTTCAAGCATAGCTAGCAGAGTCAAATACTAATATAGCTTCTGGCGACACTTCTGTTATATCGATGAATATATGTGTAGATATGGCTCAATAGCAAAGTCAAATTTGTGTACACACGCTACACACTACCGTCTCATCAGGAAAATGAAAAAGAAAAAAAAAGAGAAAATCATCTTCTTAGCAGACATCGCGACAATAGTGACATCCTCGCGCTCCCTCCTTCGGTCCCCCACAGTTCCCAGAGTCTCCCGTCTCCGATCCGTTCGCCTTCACCCATCGGGCTTTCGCTTAGTCAGTCCTCCCCGGCGCCTCCTCTTGACCTCCGCCGCGTCCACGCGCTTGGCCAAGCGGCCGGAACCCTAGCATGGCGAAGACGGCGCGATCGCCCACGGCGGAGGCATCCCCGCCGGCGGCCGCGGAGAAGCACCGCTCCGGCTCCGCGGCCGGGTCGGGCCTGCGGTCCCTCGCCAGCGCCGCCTCCGGGTGGTTGGACCGGTGGGCGGTCATGGGCTCCGGCCTCTCCAAGCTCGAGCGGGCCTTCGGGGACCAGTTCCCCGAGGGCGAGCGCTACTTCGGCCTCGAGAACTTCGGCAACACCTGCTACTGCAACAGCGTCCTCCAGGTGAGCTTCAATGACCCCCAATTCCCCCAGAGCTCCGTCTGTGACCGCGCGCGGTGGGCGCGTTGACTCGTTCGCGGTGTGCTCCGTCGCAATCGGTTTAGTTATGATTGGAATTCCGGTGGAACCGTTGCTTTAGAAACCGTTAGGGTGGCCCCCTTTTAGCCTTTGGGGGTAAGCATGGCATTCTGTTATCCACCAAGTGGATTCGAGTTCGTTTGGGTGCAAGGGAGCATGGGCGATTCCGATTAATGCGCTAGTGTTTGCTTCCCGTGACAGGATGGGGGATAAAATCATAAGGTTATGATTCACATGTGCTGTCGTTTTCAGCATTCAGTGCTTAATCCAATCGGTGGTTTCATATACCATACTAACAAATTTAAGTACAGGGGCATTTCGCAACTGGATGTTTATCTTTACACAGTTTCGTGCTCCTTGCCTTTAAGTACAACTGCAGTTTAGGATCCTTGTTCAGTCATGAATGCGTTGCTTATTTGATAACACTGCTCTCGTCCCATGGTACAATGGAATCTGGACCTTATGAGGTGTTAAGATGGGATATTGGACATGTCAAAAATAAATTTTTTTATGCACATATAAATTGAGATGCAAATTCAATTATGTTTAATATTCCTGATGAATTGCTGACATTTATGGTCTATAATATTGTGATGCTTGCTATTGTGAAATGGGAAGTAATGGTATGTGGTTTTAGCGGAGCAATATCATTTTTGCTACTGAATGACATATACTGCAAAACGTGCCCTGCTTAGTTATCTTTATGGATGACCATTGGAAGGCCAATGTGCATGAAGAGGAGCAGCTAACTTTCCATGGTCCTCGGTCCTCCAGACCTCCGCATCATTTTACATATTGCTGCTAGTTGGTTGACATATTGATCCGTGAATCAATATGGCCTCCCCTCCACCCGTTTTGAAATGACACAGAAAGCCATTTTTGTTAGACCACATGCTTGTTAGATATTTCCTTTTTGTGGATTTGGTGTTATTCCCAAATATAGTGGTAATAAAAATTTTAGGAATATTATTGGTGCTGTTTAATTTTTTGACCCAGGAAAAATGGTGTTATCTGAACAGTTTAAAAAGGAAAAATGTTATGATGCAACAAAGTGGTAGTTGGCTGTTCATGTATTGGCTACTTGGCAGCATGCAGACCTTTCTGATATCCTTTATGTATTTTTCAGGTAGTATTAACTTATAAAGCTAGCAAAAGTAAAAGCAACTGTTACCAAAAGAAATTTTATTCATTTTCTTGGTCATAGTATACATACAATGTTTATGTTATTTGGTTTAGTATGCTAGTAAACTTCCTAAACACTGATAATTTGCCAATGATTACTATAACTGCTAACATTAATTTGACTCGGTGCCATGTTTTAGTGTGCTTTACTGATGGGCCTGAAATTCTACCTTTTCAGGCACTTTATTATTGCACTCCGTTCCGAGAGCAATTACTGGAATACTATGCCAAAAACAGAAATCTTGAAGACGCTGAAGAAAGTTTGTTGACCTGCCTAGCAGATCTTTTTTCACAGGTGAATAAAATATAACCTTGCATTTAGTTTCTATTCCACTTTGCCGTATTGTTTCTTATGAAATGAGTAGATATACTAACAAGAATCGTTATGGCCTTGTGGATAATCTTCTTTTTTTTTTTTTCCTTCTGGTGTATTCCTGTTGTCCATGCATTGCAGAGTGATGTAATACTTTACGAGGCACAATCATAAACCTTTCATCATTTCATTCTATTTCCAATAAATGATTGATTCTAATTGCATAGTATGCAAATTGATTATTATACAGTTTTCTGCATTATCTTTTCTCTTTGTTCATGATTCTGAATTGTTTCGCCTAGCTCATTTTTGTAACTCATCTGGAAGCTGCATTAGCATGTTTTCGTTGCTGATTAATTCAGTACACGTGAACATTTTGTAATGTTGTGACCTACAACTTAAGCAAGAGCCATCCATGAGCATGATTGTGAGTTTGTGAGAGGTTGTTACTGTATGGGTTTGCCATGTAACATGAAACTTACTGCAGAGTGCAGACTCTTGTTCTTCTGGTAATATCTTGATATTTCTTTTCAGATAAGCGCATCAAAGAAAAAGACTGGTGTTATCGCTCCAAAACGTTTCATTCAAATGGTTAGGAAACTGAATGAATATTTTCGCGGTTACATGCACCAGGTAACTTGCAGATGTTTAATAGTATCTGTATGACCTGCATCTCTTTCATTGTGCGATGCATGGTTCATACTTCTTAATAAGATATTCTCTTCTTTCATTCAGTATGACCTTTGGAGTTGGCTAATTTTGGGATTCTATTTTATGTCGCTTTGTAACCTTTGGCAAAATTGAAATGACCCCTCTTTGCATTCTCTTCTGCACATCTTTGATGAGATAAAAGAGTAAACCTTCCAGAATTAACATGTTTTTCTGTTCTGCTCTGTAGGATGCCCATGAATTTTTGAATTTCTTACTGAATGAAATTGTTGATATTCTGGAGAAAGAGTCTAGTTCTGCAAAGGTTTCTCCTGAGACCACATCTCCTGAAAAGGTCTCAAACGGGGCAGTTGTGAATGGAGTCAGAAAAGAGCCACTGGTCACATGGGTGCATAAGAATTTTCAGGTAACTAAAATTAAATGTCATTTTCTTTCTAGTAAAGGGTGTGTTTACCACTGGCGGAACCAACAGAGGTACATGGGTGTACATATGTACGCCCAATAATTTTATCCAAAAACTTTTTATATACACAAAATACACATATGTTTACATGTCATGAGGTCTAACTAAGACCAGAAAAAGAAAAACAGCCTATGAGCTGGCCTGTTTCTTAGCCCGTTATCCCAAAGATCCAGCAGATCACCCCTCACGACCCACCCCCACTCTGCCCAGCCCCTAATCGCTCCTCCTCCTGCTGCTAATGCGACCCACAACGCTCTCGTTCTTCCTGAGTTCAGACCACTAGCCAAGAGGTGTGGAATCATTCCGGGTCTCTGCTTGTTATATCCATCATGAGTAAAATTAGTTTTTCACCCGGAATAAATCCTGGTCTCCAGCTATATCTATTGTTATATGTATCATTCCCGGTCCGGATTAAATCCGATGGAACCGAACAAGCCCTAAAGGTTTGGCCGCCTTGGCCTCCGGCGTGAACCAGCCAGCCAAGAAGGTTCTCAAAGGGTGCAACAGCAAGCCGCTGGCCGGCCACGGATTTCGCGGTGCACGGCCGAGGCGCCATGCCTGATGCATGGCTGAGCATCGCATGCGCGACAGAACTGGCCACAACTACGAAGAGGAATAGCACGGATAATTTTAAGATGACAATTTGTAATTTTTATTAGATGACAATTTTATGATGTTGTATTGATAATGAACTAAAAAATAATTTGTACTGGTACCGTTTGTTTCTTTATTGACCATTGTCTTTTCTATGCGGTGATTGTTCGCTAACATATATGTACACCCAATGTTGAAATCCTGGTTCCGCCACTGGTGTTTACGCTTACCACCCAGGTTTGCATGGCCTTCAGCTTGAATCAGGATGCCATTCTTTTTCTTTACTGTAAAAGATGCCCAGTTCCACATGCGCACACACACACACCAACATTTTTTTTCTAAGGATTTTGTGCACAGATACCGTTTCTTTTTGCAGGGTACTTTGACCAATGAAACTAGATGCCTAATGTGCGAGACTGTCACTGCAAAGGATGAGACGTTTTTTGACTTGAGCGTTGACATTGAGCAGAATAGTTCACTCACAAGCTGCCTGAAGAATTTCTTTTCCACCGAGACGTTAAATGCGGATGACAAGTTCTTTTGTGATAAGTGCTGCAGGTGATACATGCCGTTTTAATCTCTAGTTTTGTCCCTTTGGGTTCATTTGCATGTCAATATGTTTAATCCTTGTGTAGTTCCTTAAGTTTCATCAACTACTTTGTTTAGAAAATAGACCCAAACAGCTACTCACAAGCTACACTTTACTACTTTAGTCCGTCATTACTTCTTCACATCCCAATATTTAACTAAAAATTGCACTGAACCCACACGTTCATGTAAAGATTGCATTGGAGTACAAGTAGTACTAAGTTTGTGCACCCATTTTTCATTAGGAGATAGTATCCAGAGTCAACTGGGGCGTTATTCATTAGCCTTCGCCTAGGTATTTGAGGTGGAAACATGCATCGCGAATTACTATGTGGATGTGTGGGAACTACTTAGCTCTGGTTTCCCTGTAGCAAGTACTTGAATTCGAAATTGTGGTACCTTTCAGCTTGCAAGAAGCAGAGAAGAGAATGAAGATAAAAAAGGTTCCGGAAATATTGGTGATCCACCTAAAGCGCTTCAAGTTCATCGAGCAGCTTAACCGGCACAAGAAGCTGTCTTATCGGGTGGTGTACCCCTTGGAGCTGAAGCTCAGCAGCAACTCCGATGATGCTGATTGCGAATACTCCCTCTTCGCCGTGGTGGTCCACCTGGGGAGTGGCCCGAACCAGGGACACTACGTAGCCAAGATCAAGAGCCACGACCACTGGCTGTCTTTCGACGACGACAATGTCGAGATGATCCCGGAGTCCACCTTGCAGACGTTCTACGGCTCCTCTCGTGAATATTCTGGCAACACAGATCATGGCTACATCTTGTTCTACGAGCGCGTTGGTGGGAACTGCAACGAGAAGACTGACACTCCGGAGGGTGCCGTGTGACCGAGCCTTGGGATCTTGGGTGCTTTGGTGTACATATGCTGGGAAAACTTTATTGAATTGATTAAGAGTGTGAGACTGATGTTCATTGATGTACAAAACAAAAGTTTTTTTTTTCTTTGAGAGCATAGAAAAAAAAGGAAATAGTCTAGTTTGGACTCTGGAGTTTGTTTGAGGTTGTTATAAAGGATCAATCCGTAGGATAGCATATCATTTCATTTTGTTTCCAGGATTTTAATTTGGCACAGTATTTGTTCTCAAATCTCAATGGACGTCAGATTGCTCACTGCTCCTGATCACAATTCACACCTCCTGTCATAGTGTCCGGGATCGGCTCTTTCTGCTGTTGATGCGGCAGTAAATAAGTACCTGCTGTGTGAAACCTCATGAGAATTACTGTACCGTATCTCTGCAATTTTTTCGATAAATGTTTCTATGCATTCCAAACATGTCTATGTAAACTCAAAAAAAAAAACACGTCTATGAAATATGAATCCCATACGAGTTCAAATCTGAGCTCCAAATTATCCACTTTCGTAGGGTCAATTCCAAATATGAATCCCATACGAGTTCAAATCTGAGCTCCAAATTATCCACTTTCGTAGGGTCAATTCCTGACGTGGGAGCACTTGGCCAGCATGCTCGTCAAGTCGTCATCGTCCTCAATCTTCACCAGTAACCCCTGTCTCCTCCCCCTGCTTCCGCATCGAATCAAAACCAAAACAGGGGCGAGACAAAGGAAACCGAGCTCGGAAAACAGGGGAGAGAGAAGGAAACCGAGCTCGTCAAGGAAAGGACAGAGGAGGGGCGGAGCGCCGGCCGACGGGAGCATTTTGGTGCCTTGGATTGTTAGCTAGCGGGCTCACGGAGCCGAATGGGCTCCTCATCCACCCGGGCGTCCGCGGCGGCCGCGGCGGCGCCAAGCCGGCGCAAGGTGGCGCTCTACCTCACGCTCCTCACCCTGCAGTACGGCGCCCAGCCTCTCATATCCAAGCGCTTCGTCCGGTAAGCAAGCGCCCGCTCACCCATCCCTTGCTGCGCCGGCTAGGGCGACTCGATCTGGGAGGAAAGGCACGCGAATTTAGTGTTGAATACTGAAATCGCTCACCCTGTGGTGGCAGTTTTGGAGGTTCGTTTTCCATCCAGTAAGACGTGTACTACTGTGGAGCAGCGCAACAAGGGAATCCACATACCAGTCGTTCTGTCACCATTTCATAATCAGGGCAGGGGAGGGTTTGTGCAAACTGAGACGCGTTGGTAAACATCCACATTGTGTGGAGGCATAGGAACCTATGCAGTGACCTTTTTAGCTGTTGGGGGAAATTGGTGATCCATTTGGTTATATTAGAATCATATAATGCTGCTTTATTCTGGTTAGGATCTTATGGCTCCCAGTCAATTGGGACTCATTATTTGCTAAATAAATTAGACGGGTAACAAATTTGCTTGTTCTAGATCAATCAGCACACTAATATGGGTGGGTTCATGTGACCCTGTATATTGAATCCTGTGGAGATAGCAACCATTCTTTATGAAAACTGAGTTAAAAACCAATTTTCTAGCAACACACATTCACGATTTTTTAGATGTAGGATTTTCTGTTCTTTATGAGCTTGCATTCTTTCCATAGCAGTTTCTATCATTAAATAATTTAGACCAAGTACTATTTGACTGTGCTAAACCACTTGTTGTCTGTTGCTTTTGTGCAGCCAAGATACTATAGTCACCTCGCTAGTTCTTGCCACGGAAGCAGCCAAGGTTTGGTAGTACTAGATGTTTTTATGATCAATATGACATGTTCGTCACCTGGATGCTTCTGATTTTCTTTGCCTCTGTATAGGTTATCTGCGCAATCATTTTATTGGTGGCAGAGGGTAGTCTGAAAAAACAGTTCAGTAACTGGACTCTCGCTGGATCACTGACCGCATCTGGACTGCCTGCTGCCATATATGCATTGCAGAATAGTCTGTTACAAATATCCTACAAGAATTTGGATTCCTTGACCTTCTCAATCCTTAACCAGACTAAGCTTTTATGGACAGCATTTTTCACATACCTTATTTTGGGGTATGGCCTGGTAACACCTCCTATTTGCATTTTAGTATTTTGAAAATATTCAGGATGAAGATCTCATGAAAAAGTAACTAGCCGAATATGTATGCAAAGATTAGGAAAAATTCCTTATATGCCATTCGCTTAAACTCTAATCCCTCATCTGCCACCTAAAAAACTAATGCTCTTCAATGCCATTGATCTTAAAATCTAATCTCCTACATGCCATTTTTATGTCATTGCCCTTCATGAGCTTCTATACTCTAGGTACGTTATGAACCCCCAAACTGACATTAACATAACACAACCTTTTTAATAAACTATGAAAAAGCTAACTGCGAAATCTACTTTGCATTATTTCACATAAAAATGGCACGTAGAAGATTAGATTTTAAGATCAATGGCATTGAAGAGATATGGGTTTTCTAGGTAGCAGATGAGGGATTAGAGTTTAAGCCAATTGCATAGAAGGAATTTGCCCCAAAGATTATAATTTGAACTTCCTTAATTATCAAGTGTTTGGGAACATTTGATCCTCTGAATGTTTTGTTGAGACCAAAAGATGGGAAAATAGACTCCTAAAACAAGCCTGTTGCTTTACAGTTTAACTAGAACATTGATTGATGATCTGGAAGCCCACATGAATACTTAGTTCTGTCCTGAATTTCAGTTGAGATAGAACTAGCACATCAGGTAACCAATCAATTTGATGGTCTATTCCTGGGTTGGTTGTCTTAGGCTGGATTTACAGTACTTACTACATGAACTTGGACCCCTTTTTTGTGTTAATTTAGAACTACTACCTTTTACATTTTTATTTTTGTGCTCTGTTGGCCATTAGTTTGATTGGACAACTACCTGAAGTAAAGCTTTCAATCATCAGTTTGATTAACTGTTGGAAATCTTGCAGGCAAAAGCAATCATCCAAGCAGATTTTAGCGTTGGCCCTCTTAATTAGTGCTGCTGTTCTTCTAAGTGTTGGGGAGAGTAGCAGCAAAGGTTCAAAGGGTGGTAGCTCTGATTATGTCTTGCTCTATGGGATCATTCCTGTTACTGTCGCATCTATGCTGTCTGGGTTGGCCTCTTCGTTGTGTCAGTGGGCATCGCAGGTTGAACTTACTCACCATATTACTTTTGAGGATACAACATATGGTCACTTGCTCACTGCTAAAATATTCAATAATAATGCAGGTTAAAAAGCATACATCTTACATGATGACTATAGAGATGTCATTTATTGGAAGCATGTGCTTGTTAGCAAGCACCTACCGATCACCAGATGGAGAAGCCATCAGGAAATATGGTTTTTTCCACGAATGGACTCTGTGGACTGTGGTGAGTACTCTTTGCTATTTCATTTTTCTTTCTCCTCATTGTTGGGCGCAGCCAAACTGTGTGCCCTCAGAAATCATGAAGATTTGGTGCTTATTTGCAGCTGTACAAATATAATTTTAGAGAATAAACCAATTGGAATGGCTAAAATGTAACATCACATTGGATGCCAGTGTCATGCAGCAGTCAAAGTACTTGGACTCAGTCATCCTTGTGTGACCATTCCTTCTAGTTAGTACTGAGCTTGACTATGCAAAGTTGCCTTTTGAAAACAAGTTATTATCAATAGGAGTATAGGAATAGGACTACAATACTGAAAAGTGAAAACCTTTAGTTACCAATTCTCACCTAAGAAGGATTCTGATCTTTCGTGTTGTGTCATAATGGTGCCATGCCGTAGTAGTCAGCACTTGGGATGAAAAGTGACCTTCAAAATTCATTGGTATTGTATACAACAATCAAATTTAGAAAATACGCCTATATTTTTGTTGATCTAGGACATCAGTGAGTTGTTAAGGTAGTACATCAGCATAGAAGGGTAGCAGCCGTGGCAGAGCCAAGATTAGACTAGAATCCAAGCGGAACAAGTTACAAGAAGCTAAAATCCTTTCCTACTCTACAATTTCTATACTTTTTTAAAGTATACTTCCATGAAATCCATGTACTTTTTGTACCCAGAACCAGGGCTGGAGCACAGCCGCCCCGATGGCCCTACCTGGCTCTGACATTGGGTAGCACACTAGCAGCTAATCTAGACATTCAGAAAATGGATTTTGGCACCTGGCAGTGCACCCCTGCCATTTTAACCATTATAATTAGGAACAAGGTGCGAAAGGGCCTCTTGCTGGATTGGTTAGATGGCCTCAGTAGCACTCATCAGGTCCTGGGTTTGACTCCCCGTGGGAGCGAATTTCAGGCTTGGGTTAAAAAAATCCCCTCGTCTGTCACCACACCAAAGCATAGGTCTAAGGCCCGGCCCAGGTCGTTGGTTGTCTCACATGGGCAACGGTGCCGCTGTGTAAGGGTGGGACAGGGGTTCGGGGGTTTTCTCGACCTGCGTAAGAAGGTCTTCTCTCTCAAATGAAAGCCGTGGGGGCGGTCTTACCCCCGCAGGTCGAGTTTTTTTTTAATTAGGAACAAGGTGTTTTTTCCAACTTGATGTTTGCATCTGTTGTTAGACATAGACTTGCCTGAAATATCCAAGTAGGTAAATATTGATATTCCAGGATCAAACTAGGATGTCGCTTCCCTATTTCTGAATGCGAGCTTACTTTTTTATTCAAGGGACAAATTGTTGAAATAGGCTTGTTTCTCTTTATGGTTCGATTGGTAGTGATCTTTTGAAGGCACCGTTTTAAGTCTCAAGTTGACAGAAAAGTACTACCTCCGTTCCAGAATATAGCAACGTTTAGACTTTTTCAAAGTCAAACATTCTTAACTTTGACCAATATTATTTCTAAAAATATAATTTATTTTGAGTGAAAAGGTACATGTTATAATAGTTCCTTGTATGACCAATCTATAAATATAATTCTTATGTTGCCAATCTGTACAATTTTTGTGTTATTTATGGTCAAAGTTATTAATGTTTGACTTTAAAAAAAGCTAAACGTTGCTATATTCTGGAACGGAGGGAGTACATCCGTAACATACCACGCACAGATGGAAACAAAGCAGCAATAGATCACCATTGATGTTTGGGACCATAATCATCATTCTTTACCTCAGGTACCAGTCTTAATGAATGCCGTGGGTGGAATTCTTGTCGGTCTTGTCACAACTTACGCAGGCGGTGTTAGAAAGGCAAGTACCTAAACTGGCATCTATTGGAGAACAGACATCCCTTTCATTCACATCTAGGAACTGGACTAACCTTTCTTACTTTTCAGGGTTTTGTTATAGTCTCAGCTCTCCTTGTGACTGCACTGCTACAATTTATATTTGATGGGAAGCCACCGTCACACTACTGCCTGATGGCATTGCCACTCGTCATGACAAGCATATTCATTTACCAGAAATATCCATATGCTGATAGGAAGAAGAAAGATTGATAAGCGTACTTGTCGAGAAGGGAAAGTTTCCATCAGTAGGACATAATGCTAACCTTATTTTCGTCCATCAAAGTTTGGAATTTGTACTGTCAAGTGGGCCAGTTATGACTCTTCAAGAGTTGTCTATTCATGGATCTATGTATCATTTATGATTTATCTACTGATGATTTATACAGAATTGAATTAGTAGCCTGGAATCAACTTCAACAGACAATTGATATTTAGCTTTCATGTAACTTGCTTCTCAAAGGGTGGTTTTATATTAATGAAGTTTCTAACGTCAAGCTATGTATACTTTTCACATCAGAGCATTCGGAACCTTATTCTATCTTTCACATATTGTCATTTAGATTAGTTGAACAAGGACATGAAGTGTATCTTTTGTATTTGTGTCGATTCTAGCAAAATAAAAGAACAAATATTTGCATCATTGGTTTCATGTGCACTTCCTAATCCAATCTAGATTGGTTTCCTTGTCAATTTTCATGCCCATGCTACAGTTCCCACTGTGCCAGGGCAAAGTGACATGCGCATGAAGTGCTTGTGGTCCCAAGTAATTGTAGAGAGGTTTTGGTCTGATATTTATCTGTGTTGTTCCTGTTACATGTCCGGCTGTTTTCAGCTTCTCATAGATGCGCAAGGATGGCTTAGTTAATCATTAACTATGGGCATGCCTTAATTATACTTTCAGTAAACCTCATTGTCTGTCATACTAATTTTTCACCTGTCTTTTTCAGATACCTGATTGTTTAGCCATTGTACATCCTGAAAGGTTATAGGCAACATCTTTACTGAGGCAAAAAAGCAGATAAGCTCGGTGCGCACCATCTCATTACCAGGGTGTTTCCTCGAGTCCTCATAAATAGCAGGTGAAATCTACATCTACAAACTGAGAACATGCCTCTGTGGTTACTATCCCATATTCCCATCAGCAACTACTACAGATAGAAAATGAACCTGATGCTAGAATAACTCTTATCTGATGAATAATACAGATCTTGTGGACACCTAGCAACCTATACCACAGAGTTCTATAGTACTAGCTTCACATAACCTTTATTGCATCCAGGAAGCTGCATGACTGATTACTTGCATGCACACCAAGACTATATAGACGAACAAAATGTGATAATTTACATAAGTAATTCTCTTTTCTGAGCTCCTAGCCAATTAAATCCAGACACATGTCGTCAATTATCCACTTCCCACCCTGTTGTCCTGCATACCCAAAATTTATAGGGAAAATGAAAACATATCATTAGTCAGCATTTTGAATTGTCTAATCTGATACTAGATACAAATATTCTTGTTAATTATCAGTTCCATATTCGAAATGCCATAATTACGGTGAGTTTACGCTTCATTGGACTACTCTGAAGCTTTAAGCGGCAATTTTTTAATGTATGACTGGATGCAGTTCTCTGTGAAAATAAGTTACCGTGCATCTGAACTCACAATGACTGCGAGAGTTGACTCCAGTTCATCATCGTATGTGGTTGTGGGTGCCTGTCCAAATAACTCCTACTAGTAATGTCAACCTCATCGGTAGCATAAGGATCAGAATGTCCTGAAGCTGCCGGTGGTGACCAGACCGGTACCACCCCACCTTCTCTGCCTGTCCAGCTACTTGATGCCTCTGAAACTGATGGAGCAACGCCTAGCACACGGTACATGTTATTCTGAAGGATATGCTGCTGCTGATTGCCGTTCATCCTGGCAGCATTGCCAGTGCCACCATCAACTGTTTCTTCCCTCTCTGTTCGAGGTTGCAAATGCATGTTTGATGGTACCTCTGGTCTACTGTCCTCACTGATGTTGCCAAAATCTGCAGTGAGTTCTGTTTCAGCTCTTCTGAATGAGGAAGTCATGCTAGGCACCATCTGATCTTCTCGTCTTCGACCAGCTGTCATCGGTGCTTGGTTAGCAGGTCGGATCGGTTGTCGGTCCACTTCCATCTGTAATTCTCGAGGGAAGTCGATTGGTGGCACATCCGAGGAGTCACCAAGGCCTTCCTCCATTCCATTCTCCATGGCAGCCCGAGAAGCTGCCTCAAGTTCCCACATTTCTGACAGAGCATCCTGCAACCTGGAATTGGCTTCGTCTAACCCAACAATGGGGCGAGGGTAGTTGGAGCCTAGCTCAACTCCTGCAGCCTGAAGCACAGACTCAGGTGCATCCCAGGGGTGGTGTATCCATTCCGTTGGCAGCCTTGCCAGCTCTGGTAGCCATCGTCGGACATACTCTCCGTGTGGATCAAACTTGTACCCTTCAAACTGAAAGCATAGCAAAATTCAGTTCATACAATACATCAGTATGCTGTTTTACCCACCATAAGGTCTCATCAGATGGAAGAGCTCAAGTACCTGAGGGTTGTCGATGCGGTCAAGCTCACGGCCATCAGGGAGAGACCCAGAAATGTACTGCCAGCCTAGGGCGTCACTTTCGAGGTCAGCGTCCAGCAAGGTGTCCCAGAAATACTTCATCCCCCAGCGCCATGGCAACTGGAGCACCTTGACAAAAAAGCTCGAGACTACCACGCGTATGCGATCATGCAGCCACCCAGTTGCCCAGAGCTCTCTCATGCCAGCATCAACAAGAGGGTAGCCAGTCCTCCCCTGCCTCCAAACTTTGAAGTACACCTCATTGACGACCCAAGGGAAGAACCTTAGGTGCGACAGGAGCGGCTTCTCGTGACTGCAGGGATGGTTGAAGGTGAGGTACCTTGAGTATTCCCGCAGACCAATGGAGCGGAGGAACAGGGTGCAGCTCTCATCGCCAGCGTGATTGCCTTCGTTGCTCCACATCAGCTGTTTCATCCGGACCTGGTGGAACACCTTGCGGACGCTGAGCTCACCGAAGTGCAGGTACGGGGACAACAGGGAGGTGCTTGCACTGTCGGCCTTCTTGCGGTTCACGAAGTAGTCGATCAATGGTCCATTGAGGAAGGCCGTAAGCGCCTTGTCAGCGTTCTGCCACCCTGGTGACCATGCCCGTGCCAGCAGCGCATTGCTTCCCCTCTCGGACTCGTCTTCAAAGATTAGCTCGTCTGATGGGCACATTGACAAGTCACCTGCAGAGTTCGACACATGGACAGCATTTTCACGTCAGTGATTGATATCCAAGAATCAGTGCTAAAATAACCATTATAACCCTGCAGGTGAGGCGTTTTGATACCTGAATTGATTCTCTTGGGCGGCAGCAGCGGCGCGGCGGGGTCAGGCATGCACAGGCACCTGTTCCAGAAGGGGGCGAACATGGTGAAGGGGCAGCCGTCGTCGTCGAGGACCTCCCACGGCTCGTACAGCAGGTCGGCGTTGAAGGACTGCACGGTGATGCCCTCGGCCGCCAGCAGCTCCTTCACGCGGTGGTCCCGGACCAGCGACAGCGGGTCTGCACGGCGGGCACAAGACAACGATCGGTGAGCAACGACAGGCCATTCGTATCAGCTAACCCAGACCCAGACGATAAGGTGCTGCAAACTTTTGATGACAGTTCTCGAGAGAAAAACTCAAAGAAGAAAAGCAGCAGGTTGGTGAGTACTGAGTACCAGTGGCTGGGTGCAACGACTTTCTGGAATTAAGGGGGACGGCGACCAGGTGTTGAGCGAGTGTTTTTGATGGCTAAACTTGGAGTTAGTTGGCGTATGGAGTCAGGGAATTATGGTATGAAATATCCATTAATGGCAGATGCAAGGCCATACTGTTCATGGAAAGATCCTCTTTCTTAAAAGAAAAAATCCCTTCCCCTTACTATTTGGATCAGGAAGAGCTGGATCTCTCTCAAAGCTTCAACTGGAACAGAGCAAGGCTAGAAAACCCGGGCAAAAACCAATTTTGACACGAACACAATCTGAAAGGAATTCCCAATCTGAAATTTGCATATTCTTTTGTTGCGAGAACAGCAGAAACACGCAGCAAGACGTAGAAACAACATCCAGGGTGAGACGGATCAAACCGTATAGGTGGTTGAAGAAGAGGTGCGTGGCGCCGGTGCTGCGGACGAGGTCGAGCAGAGCGACGACGGCGTCGGCAGAGCGGCGGGTGACGAGGCGTCCGGCGCCGAGCCGGCGGAGCGAGGCGTCGAGGTGCTTGAGGCTCTGGCTGAGCCACCACCTCGACACCCTGCCGGGGTAGTAGGGCCCGTCCTCCTCCGGCGCCCACACGTACACCGGCACCACCTCCCCAGCCGTCCGCGCGGCCGCCGCCAGCGCCGGGTTGTCCTCCACCCGCAGGTCCCGCCTGAACCACACCACCGTCCGCATCCCGGCCTCCCCGGCGCCGCTCATCGACGACTGCGACGCTGACATGGCGCCAAAGAAGAACACCAAGAATCCCCCAAGATATCCAGTTACGGGCTCCCGGCCAAAGAAGATCGGCAGCAGCTCAAGAACCTGTCCTGTGCAGCAACCAGGAGCAAGCTCAGCTTGCTCTCCGCTATGATGAGCTGCCCAGGAGAATCAAACTGCTTCTCGCCCTGACTAACGATCTCCAGGAACTATGGAAAGAGGCTGGCTGGAGTGGACTGGACTGGCCTCTTTTCTTCAGAGAGACCGCAGTTGCAGACTTGCAGTGAAGATCGAGTAATCTGACCAATCTCTTCCTCCTTTCTCAGATTAAAATAAAAAATCCAGAGTATTTTTTCCTCCTGGAGAATCGATGATGGCGGCTGATGTTGCAGCAGAGATGGGCAGGGGCTCGTGAGTCTTGGTTGGGGGAGAAGCAGGTGTGGTCCAATGGAGAGGGCCTGTGGATATTGGGATTGGTTGGTTTGGATTTGTTCTCGGCTTTTCCTCTTGGCCATTTATCTCTTCGTGCTCCCCTGCGCTGGCCTCTCCCATTATATTCCCTCCTCCATTTTAGGTTTCTTCTTTTTGTGTGAGAAAAGAAGTCTGGGTTGCTAGATTCCCGTGGAATTCTTACCTGGCCACTGGTAGGTGGGGCCTTGCTCGAGCCCAGAACTTCTCTTCTGCTGCGTACGTACGGTTAAAACACGAATTACGTGGTAATTATCGATGCTATTGACTTGGTACTTGCTTCGCGCCTTTTGTTGCGTTTATTATTATTGTCCCGTTTCAGCAAAGGCATATTTATTTATTTATTAATCCTCTAACTGAGTACTTTTTGCCGTAGGCAAGTACTTCGAGTACATGCTACACGATTTAATTGTACAAAGTTGTGGTAAGCATGCCGGTGGATGGTGGTTAGCATGATTTTTTATTTTTCATTTTGGCGGAAAGGTGAGCGTGGCTAGGGTGGAAGGGAAAGCGTTGAAGGTAAGTGAAATGCTTGTCTAGGAGGCAATGTTGTGCAGCGGGACTAGCTAACTCTAAAAATTGTTTTGATAATGGTTGTTATTTACAAGTCAATGCAAATTTGTCCTTGGTGTTTGTGAATTTGCTTCTGTTTTTACCGCTGACTAGGAGCAAATGCACAAAGACAAGGACAAATTCGTATTGACTCATGAATAACCGGGGCAAATTCGAAAGTTTAAAAAATAAGGTAAAATCACGATAATTTTTTAGACCAAAGGTCTTAAGATAATATTTTAGACCAAAGGTCTTTTAGCCATAGTTACTTGAACCGGACCGGACGTCGAACCGATGAGGGCTTCGGTTCAATGGTTCATTGGTTCAACCGTTGCGAACTGGTTGAACCGCCGGTTCGATAACTTCGAACCGTTGATGTGAACCGGTCACAAATATTTTAAACCGGTCATATATATATATATAAAATTAAAGTTTACCAACTCACATTATTATGATCATAGAAAAAGTGTGGTCATAAGCAACACAATTCAGCATTCAATTAATAAGCTTAAAAACAATGACCAAATTGGACAAGCAGTCTACCATCAGGTACACGATAACAAAATGATCAACAACATTCAAATTGGACACGCAGTCACAAATTGTCAAAGAAATCAACCGTGACAACTAATAACTGAATAACTAATAAAATGGAGCCCAATCTTCGTCTTCTGGGGCAACAATAGGACTTCTTTCAATATCTTCATCGAATAGCATATCAAAATCATCAGTTGCATTTCTGTGGTCTGCTTCCATTGCTTCATTTTCATCCATTGCTTCAGCTTCAGCCTCATCCAAATTTAGAACGAAATCTGGAAAGAATAAGTCAGATGCTAGCATAAGGAAACATGTATGCTAAAATGATCTTGATTTGAATATAGTACTTGACATTACCATCACTACACTGTATACTCAAACCAGCAAATTCACTACGGAATTCATTTAGTTCTTCTGAGTTAAGACGAGGTGGATTTTCTTCTACAATCCATGCTTCATTTCCCTTTCGAATTTCGTCCAAACTGATTGGGTCATAGTTTCTAGTAGTTTTTTTGGACCTAATGTAGGAAAATACCAATATAGTCTTCAATTATTTATAGAAACAAACTGAACAGCAAGACTGAATGTAAAAAGAAGAAATAGGTACCTTTGATGCAACCTTAAATTGTAGTGAATATACACAATATCATTTAGTCTTTGATGCTCAAGTCTATTCCTCTTTTTGGAGTGTACATGCTCAAACAAACTCCAGTTCCTCTCACATCCAGAGGCACTACAGGTTTGGCTCAGGACACGCAGAGCTAGCTTTTGTAAATTTGGTGCGCTGCAGCCATAGGTTTGCCACCACTCATCTATAGGGAAAAAAAGACAAATAAATGTTTCTGAAATTTAATGGACAAGCAACTGACAACAATATAACACAAGGAGACTCACCAGCAAGCATGTGTTGTCGATCATTTTTAGCTGTCGAACGCCCAAAGTCACCTTCTCCCATTCTGAAAATCTTCATCTCTCTTGTCAAACAACTTCGAAGTGGAAGATCTTTCCCAGCATATTTCTTAATCACATCAAGAACTCCAGAAGTTGTAAAATTATATTTCTCTCTTAGTTCATCATTGTACTGGTTGTTAGGATTAAACCAAAAGCTAGCTGCATGAAGATTCTTTTCAAAATGTTTATCCCACCTTGCATCAATGTACTCTAAAAAAGGCCTAACAGATTCTTTCTTCCTCTGAAACCTCTTCACAATTTCTTCTTTTGAAGCATAGAAGGCTGCAAATAGATACCCCATGGCAGGCCGCTCATCACTGTCCACTATTCTCAGCACACGAACTATTGGTTCTGACAACTGACAAACAATGGCACAATCTTTCCAAAAGGACTGATCTAACACAACTTTGGTGAATTTTTTCCCTTGTGGTTCCTTACAATATGCAGATGTTGTCCACTCTTTGGAGATAACCATTGCATGAAGATCAGCCTTATGCTTGTATATGCTTTGTAATGCAACAAAATTAGTAGCAAAGCGAGTTTGTGCTGGACGAAGAATCTCATGACCTTTAGTGAACTTCCTCAAAAGAAATAATGGATAACAGTGGTTGTAAATATATTTTGTAATTGATGATGCATGAGCCACAGTAGACTTCACTATATTCTCCTTGCCAAAGTCAGACAATACTAGGTTCAAACAGTGGGCAGCACAAGGGGACCAATAAATCGATGGAAACTCATCTTCTAACCTTCTACCAGCAGCAACCATGTTTGAGGCATTATCAGTGACAAAATGAACAACATTATCAGGACCAACAAAATTCACTACATCTCTAAATAACCTGAACAAGAAATCTGCAGTTTTTGAATTTTCAGTGGCATCAACTGACTTGAGAAAGACAGTACCTTTGGGACAGTAGACTAAGAAGTTAATAAGTGTTCTTCTTTTCCTATATGTCCATCCATCAGCCATAATTGTGCAACCAGTTTCCCTCCACGTTTTGCGGAATCCATCAACAAAGTTCCTAGTTTCCTCAACACATTTTGCAAGCAATGGGCCACGAAGCATATTGAAACTCGGAGCCTTATATCCAGAACCATATGCACACACAGCATCAAGCATTGGTTGATAAAAGATTGAATTACTTGCATTAAATGGAATAGATGCATCAATAAACCATCTTGTCACACACAAAACAGTTTCCACTTTCACTTCTTCTCCTTGAAGCACACTCTTAATTGTAGGTTGAGCTCCAGGGCTCGTTCTGGGCTTGAAGTACTTACCAACACTAGGAGTAGAAGTGCCTCTTTTTCTTCCTCGGTTTGATGTAGCTGTAACACGACGGGCTGGCACTGTACTAGCATTGGAGGTCTCACAATTTGCTTCTGCATCTTCTATTTCTATTGGTTCTGGTCCATATGAGTTCTCTTCTTCGTAGTTCTGTTGTGCCTTCCTTTTCTTAGCATTCCATTCCTCAATATTCTGAAGCATTGCATGTTCAACCTCAGGGTCAACTTTTTTACAAGCAGCAATATTTCCAGGCTTTTTGGCTAAATGTTCCTTGAAACGATGGATTCCTCCTCCTTTAATATCCATGTTACAGTACATGCACTTGATCTTCTTTTTTCCTCCTTCAATATATTGTGTACAATATCCCCATGCCGGATCAGTTTTTCTTCTTATCCTTACTTCTGCCTCTTGAACAGTAGGTGTTAAATCTGGGTTACTGTCACCTGTACCTGGAGTGTCTGAAGAATCCACCACTGTATGAAAGTTGAAAATGGAAAACAAATCAATAGTGAGGCTGTGAGGGAGAATATATTTTCTAACTCTAGATCTGTGCAAAATAAACTCAAATCAGTATACGAAATAAATCATTGGAGCCTTGGACAGGTACTGACCGTTGGCCATGTCGTGTTGGCTTTGCTTCCTTGTGGAGTGCTGGGCAGGGAGAATCGATGAGGACGACAAGCAGACAAGGCGGCTGGACTCTGGAGTCTGGAGTGCTAGACTGCAGCTGCTCCACGTACAGGAGTAGGCGACTTGCCATGGAGTATCTTGCTAGCTTCCTGGCCGCCGGCCCCGTGCCCGTGGCTTCCGCAATTCTGCCGGCGAAGGAGCAAAGGAAGCACCGGTCGAAGAAACCGTCCACCTGCCCGCCTCCGACGAACAGCAGGTAACGGATCGACGCCGCCGCCGCCGCCGTCGCTGCTCGTCTCAGATGCGCCGCCGCCGCCGCCGCCGTGAACGAAATATAGATGTGAAAGTGAAACAACAAAAAAAATTCCCTCTCGAATGCCGCCTGTAACCCTAAATGTGAGGAAAAGTAAGCATTTCCGATTTTACCCCTAGGCAGATACGGTTGTTCTGAATCGACAGAGGGGTAATATTGGTAAAAATCAAAAACAGTCCGGTTCGTATGGAACCGCCCGGTTCACTAGTTTTGTTAAAAACCGGCCGGTTCTACCGGTTTTTACCGGTTCGATTGCACGGACGATCTTTTAAGCGAACCAGACCGGTGAACCCTTTGGTTCGGTCTTTTACCGGTCGAATCGCCGGTCCGGTCTGGTTCACATAACTATGCTTTTAGCTAGTTGGTTGGGGGGGGAGCGGTAGAGACGCAACCATGAGAGACTCAGGGGCAATTTTTCATTGAAGCGGATCTATAGGGTTGATTTAGTAGAGACTCGGGTTCAATTCCTTGATGAAGCGGATTTTATAGGGTTGATTTAAAAAAATCCCAAAGGTTATCCGTCTTAATGAAAAACTAGGGTTCTGTACCCCACTGGGTCTAGTTTTGTTTTTAGATAATTTTTTAGGTGATGATTGTGGGCTATTTTGAGCACCTAGCTAGTGCCTCAATTATGATACTCTATATGCCATGTTGTCGCGTAGATCAGTATAACCACTGTATTATTAATTTATAGATCTTTAAACGGTCGTGATTTAAGGTATTCGGTTCATCGAGCTAGCTGAACCACCCATTCACATCTAAGGACCCACTATGCCGTTGAGCATTATCGATTGGTCGGTGTTCATAGTCAGCACATGGATCGGAACTGAAGGCACTTAAATATTCAGATTCTAGATCGCCAAACATGGGTTGTAGTGCTTCTCTATATGCTATATCAGGTTTATCACTGTACTTGCTATTACTAATCATAGTATCAGTAACCATTTTTAAGTTACATGCATGATGCACATGTGACTCTGCATAGTTAGTGGAGTAGTACGTACTACAAGGAATTGATGCCGTTGCTATTGTCTGCTAGCTTCGGCATAGATCCTACTGTCTATAAGTTATTACGGCTTGTTCATTTACCAAATTACTGGCCCTTTTTTTCTGGTACCTGCACAGTGCACTAAGATGGCTGTTGCAAAAAGAACGGCCGCTTGGTGGGATCGGCATTGGCCACTACCACTAGCCCAAACTACTCCAAGTAGCATGCAGGCGGTCAAACGCTGGTACGATTCGGGTTGCTTCCTTTTACCGACCACTTGGCCCGGTTAATTGGAATCGTAAATATCTTTGGGAGGACATTAATATACGAATGTGCTGGCAACGTGATCCACATCAACGAAAGACTGAACAAATTCACTGCGTTCTTCCATTACATCGATCGATCTAATATATTCTATCCCTCCAGATAGCTTCATGCAAAAAAAAAAAGGGTACTATCTTGGATGTTTGGCATGATGCATCGAGAAAATGTGTTTCGACGACAGCTGCTTCTTCATTATTTGTCATCATTATCATTATATGATCGCGCGCTTTCTGGTACGATTTCGCTGTAAGGCTAGTTATCATTAGTCACTTAATACATACAGCATTATCATGCGCCTCAAATTGCTGTCGCCGTGAACATCACACGAGACGGAGGCGCAAAATACTTATAGCACGAGAGCTCCCCGTCCCATTTATTTGCTACCTAGCGGTACTAGGATGAGTTTACCACATGTTTGCTAGCTGCTGGTCTTCGTCGTTGCCGTCCTGTCGTCAGAGGGGGAAAAACCCCAGCTAGCGCGCTGTCACCGTCGGGAGGGCGCTGATTGTTGTTGATTGATCTATTTGGGAACAAGACGAGTTCCAGCGATCCCACTTCGCGACTCATCCATTCGGGTCGAGAGGAACCTGCAGCGGCGCGGCGGCTGTTTCCGTATATAATCTAGCTAGCTGTGGACTTTTCCGAACGTTGAAATTAACAAAAAATGATGGGTTACGTTACGTGTGCTACCTATAGCTATAATGCTATATACACTAGAAATATTAGCGCGCTTCGCCCCGCTCGTATGGAAAGATGCAATATTTTTTCCAAATTGTTTTTAAGTTGTTAGCAATTGGGTGTAGTGTTAAAATTTATTGGTTGGATAGCGTTGTTTTGCATATTGAAGGCCTCTCAGCCCCACGTAAAGCAACAATGGAAAAGGAAAATAGTACAACTAAAAATCAGCATATGTATTAACTATATTGATCCTTAAGTAAAAGTTTATATCATGTCACATCGAGTGTTTGTATGCTAATTAGGTGGGCTAAACATAAACTAATTACAAAACTCGTAGGCTAAATATGAGGCGAATCTATTGAACATGATCGTTAGCAAATAGTTATTGTAACACCACGTTGTAAAATCATGAAACAATTAGGCCTAATATATTCTTCTTGTGTTGTAATTAGTCTATGTTTAATACTTCTAATTAGTATCAAAACACCCCAATACAAAAATACTTTCGCCGTTCTAAATACTATTTATTTTTCACTTTTTTGATAAATAATTTTTGCCATGTATCTAAATACAATTACATATCGTACATATCACCGGTTGTATAGGTTGCACTGGGTGTAGCAGGCTGTGGCCAATGATAGGAGTACGAATACGCATCTAGCAGGCGGAGCCTATCATGGCAAACGGGCCAAGACAAAAACATGCTATGATACGCCAAATGAAATATAAAGGAAAAAATGTGGCCACTACGTACGGCCAATGAAATAGCCAAATTGGTGTTGTGTATAGCAAAAAAAATTAGTATTATAATTAGTCTATGTTTATCTAGTTATACGACACAACTCTTTAATTTCTTCGTAAATATGACATAAAGGCTAAGACGACGTGCGTACTATGCAATTCCATGACATAACTGGCTAAACGACTTTCTGTCATTTTATTTATTTCACATGCATGATGTCGCCATCTATGACGGAGGCTGCTCAATCGTACACACTATGAGACTATTAATTTTACTGCTATATATGACAAATGATGGACTACCGCCTGTGTTGGTTAGGACATCAGGGACGATTAGCATGTGGGTGGGGCCACCACGTGATGCTTTAACGCTACGCCTCATTTGATGGAAGCGGTAAAAAAAAATAGCTTGTGGGTGGGTGGTGATTTTTCGAGGTACATCGACGATGTGTATGCCTACGGCGACCACGTGATGCGTTGACGTCGTGCCTCATCTGACGGAAATCATATATGACAAATGATGGGCTACTGCATGTGTTGGTTAGGAGATCAGGGACGATTAGCGTGTGGGTGAGAGGCGATTTTTTCGCCATACATTGACGATGCATGTGCCTATTGCCACCACATGATGCATTAATGATGTACCTCATTTGACGGTATGCGGCCCACGCAATGAGGAAGAAGGGAAATGATTACTGCACACCGACGCTGCATTTTGCAGACACATTTTGGCCTAAGGACCAAACAAAATGAAACAGAAGCCCAAGAGCAGGCAGTAAAAAAAATAGACATACGCGTCCCGCACAGATACGCGTTTGGACGGCGGGAGCAGGCATTAAAAAAAAAATAGACATACGCGTCGTGCACAGATACACGGTTGGACGGCGGAGCGCTCCCATCGCTCGCTTTCTTCGAGCGATAAGAAGGTTAGTATATATATGTGTAGTGGAGCATCAATCCATCCCGGAATGTATGTACATGGGAGAAATTATGGATATGATAAAAGTATGGGGGTTATTATTTAGGATACATGTCATATAAAAGAACCAAAAAGAAGCATAGTTAGCTTTTTCCATTTATATTCAGAATATTGTCCACGAGATAAGACTGTTGAAATTGTTGTTCTCTTCTCTTTTTTTTCTTGAACAAATATGTCTTCTCAATTGATTGAAAAATCGTTTTTTTATGTCAGTCACCATCATTCGACGTTTTGGATCTTGATCTAACACTCTGGATCGTGTACCTTATCTCCTCTTCTGAGTTATCTTCTTCCTTTACACTCCGTCACACCAACGCCCACTACTATAGATTTGCCTAAATCAAATGCCTTTTACAGCCGGTTTTAACACAACCGGCTGTAAAAGATCCTCACAGCCGGTTTGTATTACAACCGGCTGTGTTGCACCTTGTCACAAACAGGTTTGTATTACCAACTGGCTGTGATGAGGGTTGAGGGCAACGCAGCCGGTTCTAACTACGAACCGGCTGCGTTGCTACTTATCGCAGCCGGTTGGTGGTTGGAACCGGCTGTGTTGAGGGGCTCATCAACACAGCTGGTTGGTGGTTGAAACCAGCTGCCTTGCTACTCATCGCAGCCGGTTGGAGCCACGAACTGTTTATGTTGATCAATACAGTCGGTTCTATATGCATAGACACTTGGCAAATACATATAATTTTTGAAGCCCTAAACATATTTAAATTGAAAAGTGTTGAACTACAAAGTTGTATAACTTCTCAAGATGTAAAACTTTTATGTTGGTCATTTGTTCATAGGACAAAGTGATAGTAAGAGTGTTCACAAATCCTACATCTCTCATATAGGGTTTAAAGTATGAAACTAGAAGAGATGTAGGATTAGTGAACACTTTTATCACCACTATGTCGTATGAACAAAATGACCAAAATAAAAATTGTAAAACTCAAAAAGTTATTAAACATTGTAATTGACAACATTTCCATTTGAATTCATGTTGTCAACAAAAACTATTTAAAATTATTCAAATTTGAAATTTAAATTTCGCAAACAACCATAGATGGAGAAACGGACAACATGAAAATTGTAGTGTTTGAAAAGTTACGAAACACTGTAGCTGACAAGTTTTTAATTTGAATTCGTTTAGGCCCTCAAATAAATCATTTACACTCAGATTCGTATAATATATGGGGAATGAAAATGTGATATGGTCACATGTGATGGTGTAGCGTAGTGGCAAGAGCCTAAGAGGGGGTACGCGTGAGGGAGAGGTCGTGGGTTCGAATCCTTATGCAAAATTTGTTTGATGACTTGGGACTGAGCAAGGCTCAAGTGGCTGTCCGGTGGGGTCCCTCCCCCATTTAATTTTTTTTGCTATTTTTTCGAGCTCCTGTTAGCCGTCCTGGACACCCTCATCGCAGCCGGTTCTAGCCACCAATCGGCTGTGATGAGGGTGTATCACAGCCGGTTGGACTAGCTGTGTTACCCCGAAGCAACACAACCGTTAGGAATCAAACAGTTCCCAAAACCAGCTATGATAGGGGTTTTCCAACCGGTTGTGATGGGTATTATGTAGTAGTGCGCTTGCTGCTCGCTTCAGTTCTCCCTTCCACCCCTCACCGTCGTTGGTGTTGCTGTTGTGCCTGGTGCTGGTGTAGCCCCACATACCCATCCTGTAACGTCCTGCTACTTTGAGGCGGGCCCGCTTACATCTAGCAACTTTCTAGGATCTCAAGACTTCCCCCACAAACCAACACTCATCTTTTCTATGTATTTTGTCCTCACTCATGCAGTCATTCGCACCCGGGAAGTCCTTCCCGGTCGGTCACACATTGCTCCGGGCCAAACACAATTAACCTCGGAGTTCGTTTAAATGAGTTTTCGACAAAGAAGCTGCAACTTATTGGTGTGATTATTCTTATTAATCCTATTAAACCATGAGCTAGGGTCACTACTGGAGAACCTAGCATTAGTACCGGGCGTAAAGCCGCGTTAATACCGGTTATGCGCCTAGTACTGAGCTTCTGGTACTAAATGGGCAGCCCTGTTAGTACCGGCTGCAGCAACCGGTACTAACCGGGCCGCAGGGTCAGCGGGGTCGGCCAGTTAGTACCGGCTGGTAACACCAGCCGGTACTAACGGGTTTCGAGCCAAAAAAAATAAAGAAAGAAATTTGTAAGCTTACCGGGAGGCTCGTAAATTTGTAAGTCACAAGTCACGCGAATTTTCCACGCGTAAATGCGCGTGCACGGTTCGTGGGATTCGAACTCACAACCTCTGGCCTCGCGCGTAACCCCCCTACCATCCCACCTATGCATCAGTTGTGACTGAGTGGGATATGCTTTCCTTTTCAACTGTACCCCGCGGACCCATTTAGTACCGGCTGGTGTTACGAGCCGGTACTAAATGCACGGGGGCCTCGAGAACCCCTCGGGATCATTTAGTACCGGCTGATAACACCAACCAGTACTAAATGACACCATTTAGTACAGGCTGGTGTTTAGCTGGTACTAAATGGTTCGAGGGCCCTGGGGAACTCCCAGGGACACGTTAGTACCGGGTGTTACACATTCTTCTCCCCAGTACCCTCCTACAGTCCTACGTCCCTATCTCCTCTTCAATTGCCACTGATTTTATCTTCATTGGGCACCAATACGGCACCCGCGCTGCAACCACTACCTGGCTTTCATGACCGTACCTGACGCTAAACCCATCGATCGAGAGTCAGGACCACATCCTAATCCATGGAGGCCACCTCCACGAAATATATGCCACCAGGGTGGCAAAACTGTTTTCATGAAGGCCTTCAATTACTCTCACGAAAATGGTCTCCCTCTCAAGAAATCTCCATTCTCTGGTAGTGTATATTTGTATCTATAGCCCATACTGTAGTTTCAGTTTTATTTGAGAAACACACTCGGTTGTGTTAGAATTATTGCCCGTAGCTTAAGCATTGAGCATTGTTAAGATTTCTTGTGATGGAACTTGTTCATCCAGGTCGAGTACTTGACTCGACACATGTACTCGTATTTTATTAAATTTGTCACATAATTTAAAAGGTGTTATTCTTTCAGTTAGGCAATATGTTTGTCGATAGCGATGGCCATGTGCTGACATTGTCTTTAATCTCGAGATATATCGGCTCAATCTTTCGAAAGTGCGCATAAGGGTATCACGTGTTTGTTTCATAGAGGTGAGTATACATATGTGTTTGTTTCAGAAAAAAAAAAGAAGTCGTTACTTAAGGTTTTGTTACTAGCTAGCTATACGATATGTATGAGTATGACCCACCCGTCTCTCAGAGAGTGAGTTATTAGTCGTGGAATTACTTAAAAAAGCGTTGTAGAGAAGTCGATTCTAATATAATGTTGCGCACCTTTTTAATCAGTTAACATGCGAAAGGGGCCTAGACCCATAGCATTAAATTATTCTCGCTGTCTTTTTCTACTTGTCAATTTGTTTCGTTGATGCCCATTAGTAATTGTTGATATAAAGTTGAAGACAGTAATAGCCAAAGTCAATGAACGTGACTCTCTTTTTATTAAGAGTGAAGTTATATTCATTTGGTCCATGCATATCAATGAATGAAAATACAAAATGGGACAGTACTGCATTCATTTTCTTATTGGCTTTCGAAATAAACAAAATTAGGATGTGAACAGAAGTACACCAGAGCACATCTCATAAAGCCGTACATGCATGTATCTAAAAAAAGATCATGCATGCATGCATGGCCACGGGAGATCGAATCGATCCAAACCGGCATGCATGTGGGTTTGCCCCTAGCCCTAGCTCTCTCTCCCTCCAGCTTTCCCTGGTCCATTCTCCCGATCACTCCATGTCTCAATCAGTTCCCTCCTGCTAAGCTAACCCCTCTCTCCTCTCCGCCACCGTGCACTATTGTCTCTTGTACAAAGTGCGGCGTGTGGTGAGAATCGCGCGCGTCAGGACCACATCGCCGCGGTGTTCGCCTCTCGACCACTCGTTCTTCGATCCCAGCCAGCACGTCCATTCTCATGTTTTGTAACCTAGTTCTTGCCCCATGACTTTCTGTCGATGTAGCAAAGTGGCTTTGCTTGCTCAGCCTGCTAGCTAGGTACGTTCGGATAATGATCAATACCATCATGCCACACGGCTGCCTAGCTAGCTAGCTACGGGCCATCTCTTTTGTATTATTGACTTCCTGTTAACTTCCTCCTTTTTAACGGAATTCTAATACTTGTCCAGTCAAGTTAAAATATATTAAAGATGCTTCTCGTTTTAGATACTAGGCAGATGACCCGTGCAAATAGCACGGGTAGCTAGTTTTTTCATACAAAAATAATTTTATTCTAATTGATTTATGTATTATTTATTCATACCATTATACTATAGCTTGTTTATAACTAATTATATAAATAATTTGTGTACATGCTCTAGATGTAGTTATTATTAATTATATTTTGCATAACTTTTTAATTTGCTTCACAAATTATTTTAATTTCATTTTGTATAGACTCTATATTTAAATATTTTACATCACAAATCATCTGAAATTAACTATTTTTTTTGTTTTAAAGAAAGCTATAGATCAATTGTTTTCAGGATAGACTCTTGGTCAATTATTTTTCTATTCTAAAATTCTACATTTAGCTAACTTCTAATTTTCATCTTTTTATTTTGAATTTGTTATTTGTGAACTTATTCGATGTGGAATCTTGGGTTATTTACGCAAATAGATCATCATAAAATCTAGCACTCTATGTTTTTTTCAAATCAACATTTTTTTTGCTGTTTCAGCAAATGTGGTGGTTTTTTAATGCAATTTGCAAATTCTTGTTGCTAATTAAGTACTGTGAGGTTTAGGTATTTGTTCACCATGTTTGACATGTATTCTTTATTTAAATATTTGCTTTAATATTAGTATAGAAATACTATGCTAACTTTATTTCTGTAAAAGACTAAATTATATATATTTATTTGATGTCAGCGATGGTTTATTTTTCTAATTAACATGGTATATTTATTTGTCTAATTGGACATGGAATCTTTGGCCTACTCTATCCTTAGATCTTCATTTTTTTAGCCGTATATGTGGTGGACTCTTTCTTTTATTAAGATGACATGTTTATTATGAGTATTGAATAAGAACTACTTTTTGTTAGAAAGGTATATTTATTAGACAAATTTGGCATGGACTCATTTGTCTCCTATATTGTCAGTCCTATTGAACATTGACTCTTTAGCCTAGTTCAGCTAGCTGTATTGGACATGTACTCTTTAGTCTAATTTTTTTCTTGAACATTTTTATTTTTTATTTGTATTATTTGTTCATAATGTCCCTTAGGATTATGAATGATATTTTAAATTTTTATTTCTTAGCCATGCCATTTCATCATTTCTTTTATCTTTGTTTTAATTCATCATTTCTTTTATGAGTAATATAGACCATTAGATCTTCATAAAATCCGACGGCCTGAATCCTTCTCTTTTTTCCGATTAACGTGGGAATTTCTTGGCCCTCTCGGCGAACGTGGTGGCTCCTTTTTTCTTCAAGTAATAATATAATAGAAGACTAGTAAATTTCTCCTACCGTCTTGTCTGAACTTCCACTTGTGACTATTTCATATAGTATATATCTGTCGAGTAAAGTAAAAAACTAGTACTGATAGATTTGTCATAGTATGTGTCTTAACTCTAAGGGTTTTGTTAATAATTACTTGTAACTTGACACGTGTATGTTTATAAAGAACAAATACAAATAAAATTTAAGCAACAGTCAAAATCGACGAATACTAGTATTGGAAATTGAAACAGGAGAGTATATGTAGTAGTTTATTATTTATAAAAATCATCACACCTGCAACCTGCGTTCACTGCTCCCATTTCTTGCGTGTCATATTTTTTCCTGATTATCACCACATGGTCTGATTATTGTCATTCATAAAACAGATTGAGCATGCATGTACAAAAATCTACAGGATGGGCATCGAAAGTGGCGTACGTTGTGTGACAGCTCAGACGCGACATGTACATGTACTCACGCTCCCATTTTGTTGTGAAATAAATCGTGGTCCCTTTGTGTTTTCCCTTTCTTCTTCATGGTAGCATGGTCCCCTTGGGATGGCAAGACGAAGCATTTTCATTGTACAACGAGGTCACAGGACACGACGGATCATTCGTTGCTTAAGTACATGATATTTGGTTTAAGCAACCTGCTTGCTCATCAGTGGCAGCTTCTTCGAGCATATGAAGTCATCATATGGTTTTTTACTCTTAAAAAACACAAGGTTTTACTCTTAAAACACAACCGAAACATATATTATAATGGTTATGTCTCCGTAACTTTATGCTCGTTGTTTACTATCAAAGACTCAAAGTCGCACCGCCGGACCGGATCTTGATTGTCCGAAACGTTGGCTGGCCAAATTAACAAGCTAGACCATCATTTTTACCGTACCACGAATCGAAGTCTCTCACTATCTCATCTATCTCATCCGCACGAGATGGTGACAAGGGAGACTTGCGAGTAATGTCTACGGCGGACAAAGACACGGTGACATTTTCGACCACGCCATTCAGGCGTTGGGCCCAGCCGCGGTCGCGATGGGTTACCGCACCTTTTCGTGTGGCTGGCTGGCTTATCCTGAGGAACCGATTCCCGGTTGGTGATCGTTTTCGGATCAGCATCGTGGAGGCACTCTACACTGTTTCACTGACCGATGCCCAGTGCTGCCTCCGTTGGAACAAATTGTTTGCTGCAGGTTGAGGTAGTGAGGACTAGCCTGGGCTGGCATTAATTGGAAATGCCCCCTCAGGATCTGGTATTAATTGAAAAGGCCTCCCAGGTTGTGCATTGATTGAATCCAACTCTACTCTTTGGGCACCTGGGGGCGCCGTGTGGGTCAGTCAGGTTTACTACTGGTGCCTGCCTGCCTTGATTGTTGATTCAGATTAGACAAGCTAACCAACGCTTG
Source organism: Digitaria exilis (assembly GCA_015342445.1). NCBI lineage: Eukaryota > Viridiplantae > Streptophyta > Magnoliopsida > Poales > Poaceae > Digitaria > Digitaria exilis. Next base: position 1,459,321 of record JACEFO010002629.1, read on the forward strand.
GACAGTCGGATGGTCGTTGGGGCTCATCCATCCATCTCCCCGGCCGGCTCCGTCCTATCCAAACACAACACGGGACGGGAGCCGAGCTGAGACGAGCGAGACCCTCGTGGTAGTCAGGCGATGGCGATGGCGATGGCGATGGAGACGGATTCTGGTGGTAGAAGCTGCCAAAGTGTGAAGTCTAGAGTGTAGTAGCGTGAGTGCCGAGTGCATCATCCATCGCTCTGACCCGGCGCGCGCGAGCGAGGCGGCTGGCTGGCTGGCTGGCTGAGGAGAAAGGCGGCGGCCGTGCCATGTGAAAAGGCGGCCCGAGCCACGGCCGCCTGCCTGCCTGCCTTGCTGATCTACACGCCAGGGCCCAGGGCAGCTGATTGATCCGGGAGGAGATGACAAAAACCAGCCCACGTGACGATGGCGCCGGCCGGAGCTGGTTGGTGGGGTGGGGTGGGGGAAAGAAAGCGAGCGGCTTCGAGGTCGAGGTGGGGTGGCACAGTGATGGCATGGATGGCGTGCGTGCGTACCCGGTGCGACGTCTACGTGCGTGCTACAGCCCACGCAGGCATCCCGTTCCAGAAGCAACGTATGCGCCTCCGGTGCTTGCTTGGAGCCACACCACATGGCGTGCGCATGGGAGCGATGGATGGAAGGAAGTAACGACGACGAGGGGCCGAGGGGGCAGGGGCGACCAAGCGCCATGCCCGCCTGCTCGCCCGCGCATCACATGGTCAGATGGTCTACGCGCCACGGACGATCGGGAACGGCCGAATCGTGCCCTGCCTCGCCTCTTCTTGGATGCCCCATGCCATGATGAGATCGCCGAGGCCCGCGCTGCCTGTACCTGCACGAGCCATAGTGTGCTCTGCCCTGCCCTGTGCCAAAGGAATCGCTGCTGCCATATGCCGTGCCGGGCACAGCTGCCCCCGGTACCAGCCGGGACCTTCGTGATCTTTTCACTTACTGCATGCCCGCCCCTCGTGCTTCATGACGTACATCGGCTTGCCGTCGAGGTCAGCTGACCCCGACGACATTCTGCTAATCCGGTAGAGAATCAATGCCCATTAATATTTCGTAGCATTGATGATCACGTTGTGTATAACAGGTATCACCCTGGTCACCACGATTGCTAGCTTCGCCCCTGCTTGGCGGCGTATTGATATTGATGATCAGGCAGAGAATGTATTGATTGATATACTAACGGTTCTCTAGCCTAGGGAGCGGGCTTTATGGTTGTAACCAATAGGGCCATGTTCAATTTCCAGCGAAAAAAGCGAAGTCACTGGTGTAGTTTTTTTAGAATGTATTAATATTTCTAACAACATCATGTTGCAGTTAGGAATTTTAAAAGGTTCAGTGCACTCACTGGTGTAGTTTTTTTTTTGGAATATATTGATATTTCTAGCAACATCATGCCGCGGTTAGGAATTTTAAAAGGTTCAGTGCACTCACTGGTTTCAATCACTATAATATTACCTAGTGCACTCCGATAAATAACATAAATGGATATGAATATTTGCTCAATTTTAAAAGACATTCCACTTGGGGTAACCAAGTACTATATAACACCACAGGGGTTCTATTTTTTATAAAATATGGCATCGTGTCAGAAGTTTTTTATATTATAAAGATGGAAAAAAAAAAGATTGGTACGGAGGAAAGCCTGAAAGGGGCTACATCTAGATGGAAAATATTTGCATACCTTAAAAAAATAAACAATTCACACTGTAGCAATGCTTCATTAACAATCTCCAACAATAGAGACCTAAAACGGAGACCCATTTACCACTTTAGGTTACCTAAAGTAAAAAGTTCTATGACCTATAAACTCTCTTCTCCAACAAAAGAGCCAAAAGAGACCTCTTTTTGCGAATGGATCGCGAGGAGGGAGGATACCCAGATTTATGTCCTTTCTCTCTCTCCTGAAAACCTATTTTGGGTTTGGATCTTCTTTTGGGTCACTTATTGGAGATAGCCTCACACATGTTGCGCTCCCGCTCCTAGTAATATAAATATGAAATTCTATATGGTCTGAATCCAAGTAGGTTCACTCAGAATCACAGAAACCGTACAGCTCACCCAGTAGGAGCTTCGCAATGCGAGCACCATCTTTCAGTAGATTTAGGCTTTTACACCTTTCATTGTTTAAGATTCGAGCAACCAACTCATAATCATTGGATCCACCAAACACTAACCCATCAGCTACCCTATCCTTCTTCTCCCTCATGCTGCTGCCTGCCGCCACCGACCCTATGTGTCGGCGGGTGGTACACGGGGTACCTCACGCCGACGAGTGTCGATCACAGAACAAGAACGTCTCGGTGGAGAATGGTTCAAGAGACGCAAGACAGAGGACTTATACTGGTTCGGGAGTGATCCCTACGTCCAGTGCAACGGGCTCCTGATCGTATTGCTCTCTTGGCGGCGGATTACAACGAAGGCTGGTTCAAACCTTGTGTGTGGAATGTGCGTGTAGGAGACTAAGTGCTCTAGAGATCAAGAGTCCGGAAATTGGAATCTCCTCCCTCTCGCAGGGATGCCCTCCTCTTTTATATCTCAAGAGGTGGGCAGCTTTACAATGTCGTTTTACCTATCTACCCTCGAAGGCCGGATGACCCCGACGGTTGCCCGCTGTCGGCCTAGTGCGTCTTAGCAACCCCTTCCTTGGTTGCCGCGTGTCCTTCACCTTCCCTCCGGCAGCTTCGCGGTAGCTTCCTTCTTGGCCGCTAGCGCAGCAGCGCGCATGCAGCTACCTTTTCCCTAGCGCAGGGCTGCAGATCAGCTTTTTCAGTTGGCAGGCGGGCAGGTGATGTCGGGTGTCGGTCGGGAGAAGGCGTAGGCCGCACGCCTTCTCCTTCACAAGCCAGATTTGACTTGGGGAGGGTCTCCGGGGCTCCCCCTTTTTCCGCCGTGCGTGCTCACTGATAGACAGGACCCCTCGAGGGGGTCTGCCCTTCCGAACCGAGGGGTCGGGGGTCAGGCGAGACGGACGTGCTCGACCCCTTCCCCCCTAGTCGTCTGGAGGGGACCGAGGTCGGACGAGACGGAGGCTTATATCCCCACGCTTCCCGGACCCTTGGTAGGTCGGGCGAGACGGAGCCTTCCGACCAGTCGAAACTAGCGCTGCCAGGGTCTTCCTCCGTTCGCGCGCCGTTCGCGGGCGCCGTGACAATGGGCCCCCTAATCCATGACCCCCACACTATGCCGTCGCCCACGTCGACCTCTGCACCCATGGGCCCCAGTCGTCGCCCTAGTGCGGCCACTATCGTGGACCTCGCTGCACCGCCCCGTTGGCCACTGCCCTCGTGTGGGCGCCACGCTGTCATGTCACCCTCGTCACCACTGACGCTACCCTACGTGTACCGCACCGTGCCACCATGCCTCGGAATACGGTTCGACATTTCGATTGAGTATTTCAACATTTTTCTTGTGTAGTTTAAACATATTGAGAGGAAAATTTTGAACATGATTCATGAAAATGTTAATATATATATATAAATTAATAAGACCAAAATGAGCTTTAAAGATGAATGATTTATCTATTCCACAAAATACGAAGGCCCATCCCAGACCCTCTCCGGCGACAACACAAGCTGGGCCTATAAGGATAAAAGTGGGATCTATTGTGGCGTACAAGACATTGGAATAAGGGCAAACATACATAAGTATGTTTCGGCCCGTTTAGGTTGGACCCTGAGAAGAATGTAGGCCCATCTTAATTCATCCCTTTTCCTTTTTCCCATCTCACTCGATCTATCGTTTTTTTGTTCTATTGATGATGCCAATTGCCATATAATGTTCAGGATGCAGTTCTGACAGTATTGTTCATCTGTTCTATACTAATTACGAGTTAGGACATTTACCACAAATCTATCGCCCGAAACAATTCACCCTGACAGTATTTTTCATCTGGACCTTCGTTTATTTATCAATTATAACAGGACACAATAGATTTCCCAGTTTAGGAATGATGCCACAAATGTCAGGCACTCAGGCTAGCAGTAAAATGAAGCGAGGAAAACAAATACTACCAGGCAATGAGAAGGAAAAAAAATTAATCTAAGTAAACTACCCAGCTCTTGGTGTGGAGGTCGTAGACTGCAGAAATAAGGGCACGCCTCTCTGTACGACTGTACTGGTGGGCTTCAAATCGTGAAGACCTCGACGATTTAATTGTGGCTTGTGCGTGCAAGATTTATGTCTCTGGACCTCGTTTTCATGTGAATTTTTTTTCATTCAAAGCATTAAGCGACGAATAAGTAATTCTTCCGTAAAGAATTTTAAGATCAGAGTACGCATTAAACTTTAACAGATCGGAATTTTAAGCATTAGACTTTTTATGTACACATGGATGCATATTTTGAGATCGGAGTCTTTAACAGATCTATCAGAACATGTTTTGGTTCTTATTCTTATGAGCCACCCGCTATAATAAACGGAGATTTGGAGGTTGAATACTTGAACTTGCGAAGTGTGGGCACTAATCACTAATCAGCATCCATGATCTCGACATCTCCGTTGTTTACTCGAATTAGTGGAGGTGGTGGCCCAATTCCAAACCAACCCACTGCATTTGTTTTCCATCCCTTCCTTCTCGCGGGTACGCGCGCCTTGGAAGAAAAGCGTACCCATTCCACTAGTCCACTTGGCCGCCAACGCCACGCGACCCATCACGAAAACCTAGCTAGAGACGTGTCACCCACACGCTATATTCTACCGGCTACCACTGACATGTGGATACAAGATGTTCTTGGTCCACAGTGTCAGTGAATGAGGGAGTATGGGTGTAGCGGTTCTGGTACTTGTAGTTGACTTCGATTACGACCGCCTCGCCTCCGCACTCCCCCACGCGCTACCAAGCCGCCGACTGCTATCTGCTACCGGCCTGGCCCGTCCGGCATTTTTCTCACCCGGTCCCTTGGAGTCACTTTCATTTTCTTAAGGCAACATGTAGTTATCTAAAATTACATCATTAGGCCACCCACTAGTTCAGTAGGAGAAGCATAGACATTAACCAGATGTCCTTCGCCCTGTCCGGCTATAGCGCGGTCGGTTGCGTTGTGAACCACTGTCAGTGTCACTCGATGCTTAGGGCTCCAAATAGCATGGGACATACATCAGAAATGGTTCTCCGATTATAACCGAATTGCTCGAACCAGATGGAACAACGTTCCAAAAATATACCAACATATATATTATGGAGCAAAATGCACTATGTGTAATTAATCTATTCCCTAAGTCTCAAAGTAGCTATCTAGTCCCTCAATCTGTCGAGTGATCGTTCCAAGTATGAATCAAGCCACCAGTACTTAATTCACATACAATTTTGAGTAGATACATAACTTATGTGGTAAATTTAATTTCAGCGCCATATGAGACTAGTCTATGTACGGATTATTTCAAATTAATCTTTACAGACGTGACGCACTTGAAAACTCTATCCAATGAGAATAATTTGACAATGTACTATTCAAGAGATGAAAGATGGTCCATATGCATAAACATATTGTTTACAAGACTATGGAATATATCAAGATAACATTGGGTTTTTATTTCTTACGGCCTCAACTAACCTCATGCGTTGCAATTAAATGCTATATTTAACCTACCAAACAATGAAATACAATGAAATGAAACTATACATTAGATATCTTTTCTATTCATCGATATTTTATTTTGCAGAACTTGAGAATAAAACTGCCCTTTGAGAATGGATGTACACCTAACATCTGAAATTTTAGGAAAACCAAAGATTAATTAAGAAAATCAACATTTGGAATGAATGACAAGTAGCATACCATATAGATCTCAAAACTCACATAAAAATAGGTAAGGTATTACATTGATCAGTTTGGAGTTTTACACACATACTATTAATTTCAAAACACATTTTACACATACTATGAACATTTCTAGCGGTTTCCCTTTTCTCAATCTAACTAATATACTAAGAGGGTTGATGAGATAATAGAGTTCAAGTAGAGTCCCTTCATATCTTTCTTTCTTTTTAAAAATATTGAGAAAAATTAATAACCATCTCACCCTAAATTGTGAGTCAATGAAATTATTAAGAGAATGCAAAACCAACTCTCGCTATACCTCATGAAATGGTATTGCGGTGTCTTACTAACACATTAATGAGAAATATTTATTATTATAATGTTGAAGATGCTCTAAACAATCTATACGGAAAAGCAAATAGTTAATTAAAAAATATGCAACTATCCGCTAAACAAAAAAAACTCTAGTAAAAAAAATGCAACATAACGGGTAGCACCAAAGTCAAACTTGGGCCATGTTCAGATTCCCAACTATTCACTATTCATTCTAACTTTTCACTATTCCCCCCTCACAAAACACGTTTCCCAGCGAATGCTACAATGTTTTTCTTATGCTACAGTGTTTTTTCCTACAATCTAAACACACCCTTGGGCATCTTTTGTTCACATTTGTGATGCGGCCCTCGTGGAAAAAAGAAACGGAAAGTGTGGTGACCTGACACCACGAGCGCAAATTTCGCAAGCGAGGTGGGCTTGCACGCAAAATGCAATAACCTCAGCAGTCAGCAGCACCAAAGCGCGTCGTGCCAATCCAAGTTGGGCACCACTCGCAGGCAAGGCCATGAACTCCACCACGAGCCACCTGGTCGCCGGCGCCGCCGGCGGCCGCAGCAGCACCGTCGCGTCCAGGGGCGCCACGGCCCCGCCTCCGCTTCCCATGCCGGGAGGAGAACCCTCCCTCCTGGGCGCCGCCGGAGGAGCGGACGGGGACCCCCGCGTCGCACTCCTCCGCCTGGCTGCCCTTGGGGACCGCATGGCCGCCGTCCGGGGCCGCATCGCCGCCTCCATCTCGGGCGAGTCCCGTCCCCTCTCTTACGCCGACATCCAATCCGTCTCATCCGAGATCTCCTCCGCGGCGCAGCTGGTCGTCCTCAACGCTGCCTCGCTCCTCGCTTCCTCCGTCCCGTTCCCGACCCCACCTCCACCTCCTACCACCGCCGCCGCCGCTCCCTCCCCTGGTCCCATCCGAGAGGCCCCTGCCGTGGCCGCCTCCGCCCAAGAGCAGCACCTAGAAGCTGCCAAGGGCGACGGCGGCTACGAGGTCGTGGAGCTCGACGCCGCCGAGCTGCTCGCGGAGCACGTCCACTTCTGCGAGATCTGCGGCAAGGGCTTCCGCCGCGACGCCAACCTCAGGATGCACATGCGCGCGCACGGCGACCGATTCAAGACACTCGACGCCCTCTCCCGCCCCGGTCACGGCAAGCCGAAGCCTCCCGCCGGCGACCGCGAGGTGCGCTTCTCCTGCCCCTTCGCGGGCTGCAACAGGAACCGCGCGCACCGCCGCTTCCGGCCACTCAAATCGGCGGTGTGCGCGCGGAACCACTTTCGGCGCAGCCACTGCCCCAAGCTCTATGCCTGCGAGCGCTGCGACGGGAAGAAGCGCTTCGCCGTCCTCGCTGACCTTCGCAGTCACCTGCGCCACTGCGGAGAGGAGGCACAGTGGCGCTGCTCCTGCGGCACCACCTTCTCCCGCAAGGATAAGCTATTCGGCCATCTCGCCCTCTTTGAAGGCCACGCTCCAGCAGTCACGGAGCCAAACAAGAATGTGGCACCAGGGCCTACAGAGCCAATTCTTGATGTGATGGAGGATGGAGGAATGGAAGAAGGTAATTGTGACGGCGAGGAGGATGAAGAGGGCGGCTATGATCCAGAGTTCTTCAAGGAATGGATGGAGGAGCTCAAAAGTGGTGCCAGTGGCTCAAATTGGCCTGGATCGGAAGCAGCTGGGCATTGACAATGTTGAGAGGGCTATTTGTGGTAAGGTGACTTTCCCGCTATTTTGTTGTCACTTTGAAATTGCATGTGAATTTTGGCACGAGAAGCTTTGGACTGATGCCAAGGTGTTGATCATTAGGTACATGTGCATGCTAGCTATTACAACCTAGGAATATATTGGGCATATGCATATAGTGCTGACAAATAAAGGCATCCAGCTCTCAGTTTGGTGGGTCCTGATGATGATTCAACCGCAATTATTACATGTTACTAGATCTCGTATCAAAATTCCAAGGATATGGTGCATATAGAATATTGTTCATGAACCTATGACTAAAGATTGCAAATGGGTCATGGAACGCTATTCCACAAGCCAGTCAACCTAGTTATGATGTAATGGATTTACCAAGCTGGTTGTCTAGTAATTGATCCTCATACAAAATTGTAATAACAACTAAGTCTGCGTTTGGATCCAATTTTGAATAGATGAATCTGTAGATTTTAGCTCATGTTATAGAATCCGGATAGAAGACGAAAAAAAGTCAAGCCGTTTGGTTCCTTGTCTTCTATCCACCAGACTAAAGGGTGTTAAAATATGGGATGTCTATCCTGTCCTTCCATCTCTCCAACACTTTACCAAATATTCTGAGAGATGGAGGGCAAATGTTTCATTCACCATCTATTATGCCCTAGAAGCTGGGGTGGACTGGATTCTGGGATTATTGCAATCTAGGGCTCATGGATTCTAGAATCCTGATCATAATCCAGTCTGTTCGGATTTGATTTGGATTTTTTTAAGCTTCAATCCATAATCCGAATCCAATTCAAAGGGGGCCTATGTTTTTGTATCTTACACACACTTCAATAGAAATTCTCTTTCTTGAGTTTTGTAGTGAAGGTGCATATGTGAGCCTACTATTTCTCAACACTAATCGAAGAATTAAACTTGGCAATTTGATGGCAAGGCAAAACTGTATTTATTTATCTGGAGCTATTCATGACTTTGTTGACAGAACCATTGTGTATGTAGTATGTCAGAAGAGATTTCTGGCTATGCATATGTTAGGCCAGGCAGAGTGGCACTTCAACATGGTCTTTTATGACTCGAGATCATTGAATTAATTTCAGTTGTCATATTGTTTTCCCTTTTATGGACATCTTTCGAATAGGAAAAAAAATTAAATGCTGTAGCTGTACAAGTTGGATGGCTGGTCCCTTCTTCATCTTCTCCTTTTATTGCAGTAGTCAATAGGACAAATTTGCTTTGCTTATGGTTTATGTGATGAATAGCATTATAGTATATTCAGTTTTCCTTTTGTGATAGGATGTAAACGACTAGTGGGTGTAGGGTTGTTATCTAGAGTCAAAACTTCTTGTTCTTGAACTTCTGCCTCAAATTCTAGCTAGTGTGAGTGTTTATGAGGAGAATAATGGGGGTGCTCTTATAAGTGAGTTTCATAAAGTAATATGTCGTGGGTGGAACATGTGATTGGCTGCAAGTGACCAGGGAGAGCCAATGTTGGCGCTGGACTACAATACAGAAGCAACGCAATCACAGGAGGCATCGATGAACTGCTGAATCTATTCTTCCGTTTCCGAACATGCTGTTCCTCCTTCATGCTCTATTCTTCCAATTCTGACCAGTTGTATCCTTTCTCCACCCCTGATTCTAGCTACCAAGTTAACCTTGAGTGCCTGTATCAGAGTGTGGGATTGAAGTAATTCCTTTGTGTTTGTGCCAATCCACTGATTGAGTATCCAGGACAGTAACGTTACAATTTATTGTTTTCTCATGGAATCTTTCCGTTAATGTCTGGAGATCTTCTTTGCATTAGTTTCAGTTGTTGTCTAGTTTTTCCTGTTCTGTGGATTTTTCACCTAACAATTTAAAATATCGAACATCCATTGCGTGTGTTTTTTTGGGGTGTGTGTGTGTGGGGGGGGGGGGGGGCTGTGGTAGCATTTCGTCTTTTTTACAGGGTTCATTGTACCTCCATTGTTCTTTTGTCTTGATGTTTTCTTATCCTTATGCTTGTTATTATCAGTTCTCATTTCTGATATGTGCAAGTAATTCACTTGTAAGGAAAGATATATACGTAAATCGTTGGAAAGTAAAGAATCTGTCTGCCTCTCAGGTCTCAAGAAGTCAAGAGGTGGTGTGTTTGACTTAAAAATGGATAAGAATATGAGTTAAAATCCTTATGTTTATTTATAGCATAGGAATACTGAATCTATTTTGTGGATCATTTTATAAGCAGATTACAAGCATCTTATATATAATCTGACTCTGGAACCCGGTTGTCTTGTAGATGGTTTAACAAGGGACGTCAGCTTACATCAAGCAACCGGAGGATCGAACGAAGGAGGTTGTTGCGAAGAACCCAAATCTTCAGTAATGTTAATCCGTAGGTCTTATCTCTACCAGTGTATTCCGTGCGTTCTGACCAGTAACTTGTAAGTTATGGTGTGCGTCTGTCTGTGTTGCCGCCCTCGCCATTCCCGGCCTCTTTCGTGTAGTACTGTGAGCTGCTACCGGTTTAATTGGAGTACAGCGGGAGAAAATGTTTATGCCACCAGATTGGTGCCCCTCTTCTGCGGTGTGGTCTGGGATTTGGAATCACATAGCCACATAGGAGGGATAACTTCGCTGGGATAAGTTTCCTATGTACCGTGAGTAACGGGTGGCAGGACCCAGCTGGTTGTGGAATCAGACTTTGCAGCGAGAATGCATTTTTGTGTTTGGTTGGCGCCACTGCTTCCAGCCACACGGATGCCTCGGGGTTCCCGGCAGCCATAGTGTCCAGCCGAAGGCGCGAGCGCGTGATCGGTGCGCTTGACTGCTTGAGGCCGCGGCCCCGGTGAGATCAGGTCAGTGGTAGGCAAGGCAAGTTGGCATGAGATAGCCTGATCGCCGGACAGGCAGACAAGTCGCCCAACTGTGAAAACGCTGATATTATTGGAACGCAGGTCCACTGTCACTCATCGCTACTGGCGCAACCTCAACTGATTAGCAGAGCTGGTACCGACAATAGGACGTGCCGGCCCAACCGAAGCAGCACGGGCACGGCACAAATTAGACGGAAGGGCCATGGCTAGCACCTCTGGCACGCACGGCACCTAAGCGTGCGGCTTGCGCGTTGGTAGTAGACTAGTAGCACGTCGGAGCCCGGTCATGGCTGTGGCGGCGAAGCCTCACCTGTTGTTCTTCCCGTTCCCGGCGCAGGGCCACATCACCCCGGCGTTCCAGCTCCCCAGCCTCCTCCACCGCTGCCACGGCTTCGACGTCACCTTCGTCCACACCGAGCACAACCGCCGCCGCCTCCTCCGCGCGTGCGGCCCGGACGCGCTGGCGGAGGCGCCGCCGGGGTTCCGCTTCGCCTCCGTCCCCGACGGCCTGCCCCCGTCCGATGAGGACGCGACGCAGGACTTGGGCGCTCTGTTCTTCTCACTCCCGGCCATGGTCCCGCACTTCAAGAAGCTCGTCGTCGAGCTGTCTGAGCTCGCCGTGGCGAGCTGCTGCCTCGTCTCCGACATCGACCCCATCCTGCGCGCTGCCGAGGACATCGGCCTGCCCCGCGTCGCCTTCTGGACCACAAGCGCCAGCTCGTTCATGGCCTTGCAGCAGTTCCGACACCTCATTGCCAAGGGCCTTGTTCCTCTCAAAGGTAATACTACTAGATTACTACAATAGTTAGCCGTATCTATGAATAATTTACTGCTGAAGAGCGAGTGTAGGATATAAACATCACTAAGAATAACCGGATCTCATGCATCTAAAACATACTCCCTTCGTCCCAAATTATAAGTCGTTTAACTTTTTTGACCCCAACTTTGACCACTCATCTTGTCAAATTATTTTACAAAATATCATATCTTTTGTTATGGCTAGCTTTAGTAATAAAAGAATTTCAAGGATGACTTAATTTTGACTACATTTGTATAAATTTTTAAATAGGACGAGTGGTTAAAGTTAGGGTGAAAAAAGTCAAACGCCTTACAATTTTGGTCAGAGGGAGTAACAACTGAGAGATCAAGAGATTGACCGGCAGTGAGTAGCAGTAACTAATCGTTGCTTGAATGCTGTAAAAACATGCAGATGCAGAGCAGCTGAAGAACGGATACCTAGACAGCACGACCATCGACTGGGCGCCAGGGCTGCCCAAGGACACGCGCTTGAGAGACTTCCCGAGCTTCGTCCGCACCACGGACCCGGACGACGCCGTGCTCGCCTTGATGCTGCGCTTGATGGAGTGCCACCGCACCGTCCCGTCCGCCATCATATTCCACACCTTGGAGGAGCTAGAGAGACAGGTCATTGGCGCCATGTCGGACATCCTGCCGCCCATCTACGCCGTCGGGCCACTACCGCTTCTCCTCGGGCAAGCAGGTGATCCGGCCGGCGTCGGCACGCCGAGCTCCACCAGCCTCTCCAAGGAGGACCGCGCGTGCCTGGACTGGCTCGACGCCAAGCGCCCCAGCTCGGTGGTGTTCGTGAGCTTCGGGAGCGTAGTGAAGCTGGCCGACGAGCAGCTGCTGGAGCTCGCGTGGGGGCTCGCCAACAGCGGCCACGAGTTCCTGTGGGTGATCAGGAGCGACCAGCAGCAGGCCGTTCTGCCACCGGACCTCGTGGCGGAGACGGAGGGGAGGGGCTGGTGACGAGCTGGTGCCCGCAGGAGGCGGTGCTCCGACCCGAGGCGGTGGGCGCGTTCGTGACGCACTGCGGGTGGAACTCGATGCTGGAGAGCCTCAGCGCCGGGGTGCCGATGCTGTGCTGGCCGTGCGTGGGGGACCAGCAGACCAACAGCCGGATGGCGTGCACGGAGTGGCGCGTCGGCATGCAGATCGGCGAGGAACCCAGCCGGGAGGAGGTGGAGGCGGTGATACGACAGGTGATGGGAGGGGAGAGGGGGGAGGAGCTGAGGAGGTCGGCGGCGGAGTGGAAGGAGAAGGCCGCGCTCGCGACACGGTGGCCAGGTGGTTCTGCTTGGGTAAATCTGGAAAAGGTTGTTAACGAGGTTTCTCCTCTCATGGACAGGCTATGAATTTGTTGTATGGTGTTCTTCTTTTCTTTTTATGCATGGTGTGTCTTAATGCTCGTTTCACCTGAAAAGTTGTTAGAATTTTATTCCTATATTTTTTTCGATAATGTGTATTTTCTTTTTTTTTTTGGCGAATGAATGTGTGCAAACTGTTCACAAATCTTTGTATGCAAATGCTCGGCACATCCTTCCTGATAAAAGTTAAGCTGAGGGTAATGCCTTCTGACAAAACTGAATGAAGTATCCGTCCTTTGGTGCCTCAAAGCGGATTCATCTACGGTCCTGAGAAACACCCGAGCACAATGATTAGATGGTTGTTCTTCCGTCTTCTTCCTCATTTATAATCCGTCCTCAAAATCCAAGGTGGGTGGAGGCAGGCTTCATTGTTTTGTCGGTTTTGGTTCAGAGCTCTACTCGTGGTCGCCAGGTACTCTTAACTGTTTTTGAACGTACGTAAACGAGGTATGCTACCAGGCTCGCAGCTCATCACAATTAACGCTAAACACACGCACGCATCTAATCTAATCTAATCTAATCTAATCTAATATCCGTTCGTCTCCAAAAACGAAGACGAAACATGGACGTGGACACGTGGGCCTCGCCGCCACCCGAGCTACTACTCGAGATCTTCAGCCGCCTGCCGGCATCAGCCACCCTGAGCTGCTCCGGCGTCTGCAAGCCATGGCGACGGACCATCCTCAACAATGCCACCTCGTTCCTCCGTCCCCGTCCCGACCGCTTCTTCCCGGGGCTCCTCCTCGGCTTCCTCCACAACCGCCGCGACGCAGGCCGCCGCCACGTGTCTCTGCAGCGCCTGCTAATGCCAGGGCCGCCGGAGTTCGCGCCCGCCGTGACCGCCGCCGGCCTCCCGGCGGTGATCTCTTCCTTCCTCGTGCACGGCGGCGCAGAGCTAGCTCCGTACGACGAGGTGCTCTCGTCGCGCGACGGGCTCGTCCTCCTCCGTGGAAAGAACGCGCGAGATCGTCGTCTCTGCCTGCGCAACCTCATGACCGGACAGTGCAAGCTCCTCCCCTCCGGCGAGTTCAAGGACGCGTGCACGTACGTGCTCCTCACCGGGTACGATCTCGCCGGCGTCGGCGACACGGAGGCGCTGGTGGTACTCGCCGTGAAGGAGAAGGACATCGACGGCGGCATGACGTACCAGATCTTCTCTGCAGCAAGGGGCGGCGGCGGCGCGTCGTGGGGCGAGGTCACGTCCTCCCCGAGGTTCACGAAGGGTGGTCACGTGACGCTGACGCGCATATACCCCGGCAGCGAGGTCATCGTCTTCGGCGGCGCCGTGCACTGGCTCGCCATGGCGGCGGAGCTCGGCGGGGTCGAGTGCGCGGTGGCGCTCGACGTGCGCACTGGCCGGACATGGTCGACGCGGCTGCCGGAGGGATGCGGGAGGCTGGACTACTACGGCAGCCTGAGCACCAGGCCGGCACGCCTGGTGACGTCAGCGGACGGCCGGCTGTCGCTGGTCAGGTCGTTCGGGGACTGCCTCGTCGAGGTGTGGGTGCTCGCCGGCGGCGACCAGTGGGCCCCGCGCAGGACGATCGACGTGCGGAGCCTCTTGCCCTACCGCCGCTGGCGCGACGAGGCCGTTTTGTTCAGCGCCTTCTGCCCGAGGAGCGGGTGGTTGGTTGGCCACCTTGACGGGATGGAACTCCTCGTTGATGCAGAGAGGGGCTCGTGCTGCATGGTCGATACCAACCATGGCGAATGCTTGTTTTCGTACGAGATGGATTGGTCCACTTACTTGGCAAAGATGAAGCACTTCTAAGTTGTACTCGTTGATGGACGACATGTCCATGCCGTGAGATTTCTTTTTCTCCATTACAATTACATGCAATTAAGCTACTAGTACTTTCTTGTACCAGCCTCGTATAAGTCAGAAGATTTTATGTACCTTTTATAATTACATGCAATCAAACTTGATACACTTTGAGTACTACAAGTCTATGCATGCCTAATAAATGCCTAAGCCCACCTGGGCAAATTGCTAGCGCAAAACCATTGGAGCCCATTTGTTTCGGTTGGCCCAGCTGCAAGCCTGCAACTCAATCAATAGGTCTAGTCGCCCATGCTAATTGGGCGGACTTATCACGATCACAGCTAACCAGTTAATCGCATTGTTGAGCCACTCAACGTGAGAGGGGGACCTTCACCTACTACGTACTCTCTGTTGCCACTAAGGTGAAAAACATGAGCACCCGCACCACGCCACCACCATTGCATTGCACGGCCGGCTGTAACTGCTTACAGCGACAACACCTGATGCGACAGCGTGCCTGACCTCTAAATCAAGGCCGATCAATGTTCTGTAACGATCCTGTAATATTTCTGTTCGTCGGAATCGTTAGAAGTGTGCACACGGGTCGACGATTGGTTACATTTTGCTGACACAATTGTTGGCTGTTCACACGGCGAGTGTTAGGACGGTGGTCGACGCTGCCAGTGCATGGTACTACTCAAGTGCACTGATGACCCTTTAACTGAAAAGGAAGAAGGTTTAAGTAACCGACACGCATAACTGACATCATCACCATATATTAATCCACCGGCACCATCAAGATCGCGTATACCCATGGCGTCGTTCTGTATCGGAACTCTGAAAGATAGGTAGGCATGTATGGTAGGCACTGCAACCGATTGATGCAGCTGGGCGTTGCAGGAGATCATATTGCTCTTAAGTATCAGTAGTGGTGTACTCAAGACCATGCTGACGACGATACACATAATTCTTCACTAATTATTGATCTGTATGCGTGTCATTCGAGGATACCAGCGCGCTGCACAGATCGATCTCGCGAGCATCTACGACCTACTCTACGTACAATTTAGGCTGTTTACTTTCTAGTAGTGATCGTGCAGCTCCGGCGCGAGGTTTGACTTGTACATGCTCCTCCTCCGGAATAGATCACCGAACTTCCGCAGGATCGACCGCCGCTTCTTGTGCTTCATGGCGTGCTCCGTGGCGCCGCCGCCGCCGACCCCGTACCGGTGGCCGACGTCGAAGTGGTCGAACTCGTAGTCGTAGTCGTCCATGGCCGCCGCGGCCGCCGCCGACTTGAGCTCCGCGAGGTTGCTCAGCGACGCGAACATCCTGTCCTTTCGTCCAGGCAGCACCCTCCCTGTATCCAAGAACGCCGCCGCTCCCAGCTTCCCCTGCGCCGCCTCGCGCCTCCACTTCTCCACCAGTGGAATCTCCTCCGCCTTCGCCGCCGCGGCGAGCAGCGGCGCTTCGAGCTCCTTGGCGCGATCCCTCGCCGCGGCGTCGCTGGCCTTGAGAGCCTCGTTCTCCCTCCGCATAGCCTCCATCGCGCGGTCTTTCTCCTCGCCGGCCTCCTTCATGGCGGCGTTCTCGCCGGCGGCGAGCTCGAGCGCCTCCGCCGCCGCGCTGGCGTCCTCGGCGGCGCGCTCCATCGCGCGTCGCAGGCGTTCGAGGTCGCCGGCGTTCTCCCGGCGCGCCGCGGCGGCGTCCTCCTCGGAGGCGCGCGCGCGCGCGAGGAGCGCCTTCTCCCTGGCGCGCCACGCGGCGGCGGCGTCCTCCCAGCCGGAGGTGAGCGTGCGGACCTGGTCGGTGGCGGACCAGAGCTCGGCCTCGGCGTCGCGGAGGAGGGCGCGGAGGCGGTCGGCCTCGGCGTTGGTGGACTCGAGCTCGGCCTGCGCGTCGGAGAGCCAGGCCTTGACCTGCTTGGCCTCCATGGTGACGGCGGACAGCGCGGCGGTGAGGTCGTCGGCGGCCTTGCGGCTGCGCTCCTCGGCCTGCGACGCGGCGCGGAGCCTGGACCGGAGCCCGTTAATCTCCTCGTCCACGCCGCCGAACATGAGGTCCATGACGCTCCACTGCTGCTGCGGCGGCGGCGGTGGGTCGGAGCCCTGACGATGAAGATGATGCTGCTGACGCAACGCGGTGAGCTCGAGCTTGGCTTCCTCGAGCGCGATCTTGGCTTGCTCCAGCTCCTTGGTCTGCTGCACTAGTGACTCGAGCATCTTCATCTCCGTCTGCTTCGCCAACGCCACCTCCCGCTCCAGTCGCCGCACCACCGCTTTTCCCGCCGCGTCGTCGCTCGCCTGCCGCTGATCCGCCGGTGGTTGCTGCTCGTGGCGCGCCGCCTCACCCTCCGTCTCCGACGCCTGGTCCTTCATGATGTCGCCGTGGCTCTGCTGCGTGCGACGAGTAGTCCACGATCACGATCGTGCTACGCATGCGGGAGCACCCATTCGCGTTGCAGCTAGCGTGGTACTAGTGAGTGAGTAACATGGAGGAGCTACGACGCAACGCACCTCGGAGGAGGAGGAGACGAGTGGCGGGGACGTGGAGGAGGTGGTGGACCTGCTGCGCTCGTGCCGAGGCCTCACCTGCCCGGGAGACAAGGGCGGGGTGGGGGCCCAGGGCCCGGCGCCCCAGGACCTTGATCTGCACGGCACGGCGATCACAGGTCAGGAATTCGGAGCCGGATCGGAATGCTCGATACCAATATGATGATCCGGAGGAGGCGCCAAGCAAAGCTCACCTCGCCCTGCTGGAACTGGAAGACGGCTGCATCAGCTCGGCAGGCTGCTCCCTCGATCGCCGGCGCAACCCCTGTGAGTGATGGTGTCTGCAAGCACCGGTACGGGCCCGCTGGCTGGCTGGCTGGCTAGCCGTGCGGGAGATGGCAATAAAGCCGATCGGTTTTATAGGGGTGCCGATGAGGATGGCGCAAAAGCCTACTGCGTTGGGTGACGCACGGGATTAACCGATGACAGCCGAGCCGGAAATCATAGAAGAATTGAGCTGGGCGGCCCGGGATTTGGAGCAGGTGAGACGAGAAAGAGACGGGGGCTTGACCGCTGCTGCGAGCGATCCCAGGCGATCGATCGCGGCCTCGCGGGGTGTTCCCTTTTCTGTTTCTTCTTCTACTGGTGGTGTGCGCTCGCGCGCGTGATCCAACGGAGGCGGATCACGGATGGGGGTAGTGCGCCACGGATGCTTCGCATGTGGTCTCTGCCGCGTCCGTTCATCCGTTTTCCTTGGCCTAAGCTAACAGGCTAGGAGCTTGGACGGATCGTGGCTCGCCGCCAAGTAGTATCTCCTTGTCGAGAGCCGGAGCGCGATGCCGGCTACAAGCGGAAGCCGCCAGCAATGTTGCGTCACCCGTTCACCCTATGGATCAGCTACATTTTGTTTTAGTTGAAAGGCAGTGCAGCGTAGCGAAGAGGTCGGGAGATAAATAAACCACCAGCGGCAGTGATGTGTCGGGTCGGTATTGGCATGACAGCGCCGGACCGGAGTGAAAAAAAGAAAAGAAAGTAAGGTCAAATGGATAGGATTTTTTTTTTTTTTTTTGTCACGGTTTGCTTGTTTCAGCATGTCGCCGATCTCTTTCCAATCCTGTTAGGCGGTTAGTCTCTGCGAAATTGATAACTCAGGAAACCGTCGCCTCCATCAATCAACTCGCATGTCATCCTCCGTTTCCTGAGTTTGCATATCACAATCGGACACACAGCAGCCGGGAATGGCGGAATGCCTCTCTCTGTGCTCTGGGGTTGTGTGTCTCAACAACGGATTGGATATCTCTTTTAAAGAAAATGTAGAGCAGAGCAGAATAGAACAGGACAGAAGCCGTCAGCGAAGAGCGACACGACGCAGCGGCAGTTGCGCTTGCATCATCGCGCCGGACCAACCAACGAGCTCGCCGGCGTCACTTCTCACCTGCCAACAGCCCAACACACGATATAAACCTGCCTGTACCGTGGATATACACTGGCGTCTGACGAGCCGTGGGCGTTCCACTTGACCGTTTCCCACCCGGTGCCGACTCGTATCGACCTGTGTGCATGTGGGATGCGTGGCATGTTCCGTGGATTCGTCGTCCTTTTCTAGTCGTGCACGGGAGATCACTTGGCTCGGAAGCGCCTGCTCGATCCGGCCAGGTGAAAAGGTGCCTGTGGGCTGTGTGGTTTTTACGCCAAGCGATGAGAGAGGCATCCGTGCCAATGGTGCTAGGAACAGATGTTGAGACCGGAAACATGTTCGGCCTCCATCCGTGCTGCTGAGTAGTAGCTTCTTCAGGCACTGCCGCACTGGCGATCCAACGAACGAATCATCATGACAAGCGCTTTGCTTATTAGTACGTCGACTTGTACGAGCAATCTAGCGAACACCTTATTCCTTCTTTTTTTTTTTTCGATAGTGACGGCCCCAGCGCTGCCTAATGATCATGATCCAGTAAAGGCGAAAAGAGAACAAACTGGCGGTGCTCAGGGCCGACTGGATCGCCCTGACGACGTCCGATCTGTCCAACAACCTGGCTACACTCAAGACGACTCCTCACTCGCAGCAACAATGGCTATCACGGGCGCGTAGGGGCAGAGGCGCAGTTTCACATAGCTAGGCGCGGCTCGCCGAGAAGGCTCCCAGAGAAGTAGGGAAACATTTAGACTCCACGCACCCAGCTTATGGAGGTCACAGCAATGGAAGCTGGCGCGACCCCCAGAGAAGTAGGGAAATGGCTTCAGACGAACTGGCAACGAACGAACAGGCAAACAAACCATAAGACTAAGAAGTAAAAACACTAACGGTTCAGAATTCAGACATCCATAGTTACACCGGGATAAACATCCATCGGCTGGTGGATGAGATATCGCGATACCCTACTACAGTTCAAATGATACGGATATTACTCTGTCCAGACTCCAGAGACACAACAGATACATATGCTACTACGGCTTCAGTCAGAAACTGAGCATTAGATCACTACATCAGCTTTTCACGTTGTGCGGAGTTGTTCTTCCCATCAGCAGACTACGCCCTCTCACCACGGATCCTCCTTGCCAGCTGAATGTCCTTGGGCATGATGGTCACGCGCTTAGCATGGATGGCGCACAGGTTGGTGTCCTCGAAGAGACCTACCAGATAGGCCTCTGCTGCCTCCTGCAGAGCAAGCACAGCATGGCTCTGGAAGCGAAGATCGGTCTGCGCGGTAGATCAGGAAAGGCAAGTAAGATATCATGTGCAGATGCCATCAGAAAGGCTAAGTCGTTTTACCTTGAAATCCTGAGCAATCTCCCTCACAAGCCTCTGGAATGGCAGCTTCCTTATCAGCAACTCAGTGCTCTTCTGGTACTTGCGGATCTCACTAAAGAGAGGAGGGAGATATCGGATGAGTGATCGCAGTCACAGGACATTTCCAACGAAAAGATTCATAACATCATTTTAAGACATCCATATCCACATACCGAAGAGCAACAGTCCCTGGGCGGTAACGGTGAGGCTTCTTGACTCCTCCTGTTGTAGGCGCCGACTTACGGGCTGCCTGTCAAAGCGAAACCACAAGATTGCAACTATAAGCTTTCTGAAGCAACATATATTGTCTAGGTGCAGTGTAAAAACAGACAATAAAAGGAACAGCGAGCTAAAAATTTCAACTACAAACCTTTGTAGCAAGTTGCTTCCTAGGAGCCTTTCCTCCAGTGGACTTGCGAGCAGTCTGCTTCGTACGCGCCATCTAGCAAACAATGTCCTGCACAAATAACTATAAGTTCAGAGATCATGCTTTATTACCAACAAACCAAATCTTCCAAAAAAAGGCTATCAAGCATACAGAATCCCAGAAGACAAAGTTGTGACAGGTTTGTTTCAACCCAGCATATTTAAATGGATCAAATGAAACAATAAAGACATGATCGTTCTTTTTTTTCCTCTTTAGGTGAAGTGCATAAACATGTAACATAAAACTCAGTTGCATGACTTGATACTACCGGACAAAGTCCTTTAACATAATCAAATTAAAAAAGGTGTACAAGGATTAAAAAAAAAATAGCAGCTATTCCAGATAGGGATCTTTTCCATAAAGAATTACAGGTTGCATATATTGACTAGCTACAAGTATACAGAGTTGCATGAAAAGTGTGTAGATTGCACAAAGTAAACATGGTAGTGATTTTCAAATAAAAACAGGAGAAGTCCAGTAAATTCAACACATCTAATAAGTCCTACTGAACCAGTACTAATTATAACATAACACCACCCTGATCAGGTTTAACTAGCTACAAAAACTTGTTCACATTAGCCACAATTTTGCAGGAATTGTGTCTACATTTAATTTGGACAAACACAGTAACACACGACAATAACTGTAAGCCATAATCAAACATTGTTTTCAATAGCAACAATAGTGTTACATGGACTATCTTAAGCAACATCAGTACTACTAGTATGACAATATGGAAACAGATCATATTATCTATAAAATATGTTTTGCTTCAATCCATGGGCGCAAATGGCTCTACAGACCATGGCTAATGTATGGGTACCAACACATGCCCCCCACCCCCCCAAAAAAAAACAAGCCAAAATCTTTCACTAGATTTAAGCCTCAAAAACTAAAATTAGGACACGGAATTCTAATGTTCACCAGTACTTTAAGTTAAAAATCCAGGTATCGGCTCAGTTCTATGCATTGATAAGAGGAATACTATCAAGGTGCTGGTGGGAATACCATATGAATCACTTAAGGAACAATCACCACAAACTCGAGCTCACAATAGAAGCATAATGCCACAATGGCACACACTACCATCAAGTTAAACTTAGAATGCAATTCCATGAGCAATTGAAATTTTAGCATTCGCAAAGCAGAGTGATTCAGCGCAGGCGCCAACGAAGTGAACGAACTACAACATCTACGATCCAATGACATGGGGGCAACGGTCGCTCTTGGATAATGCATATTCTAACCTAAACCGCAAATCGACATTCCAATCAAAGAACTGCAGGGCCAGAAGATGAAATATCACGGCGAATCGCAAAAAAAAAAATACCAGGTAAAATTAAATCCCGAAGCATCGATCGCAGCAGAGGATTCGAGACCGACCGGGAAACCCTAACCTCCAACAAGCGCAAGCTCGCGCGGCTAAACGACGTCACCAACACGCGGTCACAACCAAAATCAGGAGAAGGGCAGGCTGGGGAGGGCGACTCACCTCGCGCTTCGCCGGATTCCTTTCCCCCAAATCTGCAGAAGATTCGTGCCGCTTGCCTTTTTTTTTCCCCACAAAAAAGAAACGAACAGGGCGGTTTATAGCGGCGGCGCCGGCGCGTGGGGTGGATGGGTGGCGTCGTGGGCGTTCCGGTCGGAGACGGAGAGGCGCCCAATACGACCGTACAGCCGGTGAGATGAATTGGCGTGACGGCCGGCATGAATCGGTCTCAGTCTCAGCCCATATTGGCGTGCAGCGGCGCCATAAAAATCCTTTGCGTATTGGGCTTCTGGAATTCATCTCAGCCCAGCGAATATTTTTCTTTTGGAAAAAGTTAGCCCAGCGATCTGCCAACACGGGCGGACCGGCCCACACAGCAGGGCACATCATTTGGCGAAAACAACTTATCGCCGGAGGAAAAAATAGTACTGTTTCTAAAAAAAAGAAAAAAAAAATACTGTGTAGTAGTACAGCCAAACGGACTGACGACGACGGTTGTGTGCAGAAACTGCGCCGTTTGCATCCGCTGGACGGGCTGAAGAAGGCTGCCCGGCTCATTTCCTCCGTGAGCTGCCAGTCGGGGCCAGCAGAGCAGCCGGCACCAACGGCAATACGGCATCTGTTTCTTTTTGGGTGAGAACGAATGCGATGCAATAAGTTTTTCAAAATAATTAAAAAAGAGAATGCGATGCAATAAAAGTAGACTCGTGGGGACATGAGTTCGGTTAGAGCAGGGCTAATGGTTTAGCCAACAGCAGATGGAATGAACTGGCCATGTCAGCTTAGCCTTCAGCAAAAACCGACTCATATAATAGAGCTAACGGTTAAGCTAGCTAATAGAGTAATTGCAATAAAGAGCAAGTAATTAATGCTTGCATACAGATACAATCTGATGTGGTTGAGATCTTTGTAGCCATTCATGAAACAACATAATATAATACAGATACAACAGAAGAGATTGGAGCACGGGATCAGGAGGAGGAAGGAGTCGCCCGTTCAAGTCGCTAGCAGTGGGCTCAGAGCAGGCGTCTGGGCCTCGTTTCCTACGCTGCGCCGAGCGAGTAGCGAAACGGCAGCTTCGTTCTGGTTGATGATAGAAAATGGCAATAATGCTGGCCTGGTTCAACAGCCGGTCTAACCGCCTGTAACAAATGGTCTGACCGGCTGTACGCTGTAGTTGGTCTGGCAATGATCCAGACGGTTTGACCTCCTGTACAGCCGGTTTAGACCGCCTGTAGAAAAGTGCTCAAAATATGATTTTGACTCCACCATTGCGTAGGGCTAGTCGAAAAGGTCAAAATGCATATGTGGATCGCCTGATTTGGAATCTGGATGACGGAGTTATGGCTCTGTCAAGGATCAACCCCGGGCCCAGCCGGTTAGACCGCCTGTACAGGAGGTCAGACCGCCTGTAGCAGTTCTAATCCGAATTAGAGTTGTATTTTGATGGGACTTCATTATGGAATTGACTCCCCACGGGGCAAGACCTCCCCACCCTATGTTATGAAGGGCCGTGGCCGATTGAGGATCTCTACCCAATCGTACAAACACATTTATCTTTACTTTTTATCTCAAACCCTATCTTTTCCAACTCCCTCTTCTTCCTTCTTTGTCTCCATGGTGTTTTAGGACGTTCTAGGTGGCCTTGCCGACCTTAGAACAACCCTAGGTTCGCCGCCTCCGACGGGGTCCCTCCCGAGGCGACGATCGTAGGCTTTCGCGGCGCCTCTGCCTACAGGCGGTCTGACCCCTGTAACGGGCGGTCTGACCCCCTGTGACAGACGGTCTGACCCCCTGTACGGGCGGTCTGACTCCCTGTCCAGAAGTTCCGACGAGGAGATTCCGGCTACCGCGCAATCTAGCGCTTCTCGTGTGTTGACCCGAAAAGGCGTCAACATATTTTGGCGACTCCGCTGGGGAAGAAAAATCTGGTTTTCATAACCGATCTATTCCACCCTAGCCCAATGGGATCCAAGGTTGATCAAGATGATATGCCTTCTAACATAGAAGATCTCGATGAGGAAGGACGCCAGAAGTATTTGGTGGCTTTAGCGCATCTCCAGAACGAGTTCTTAAAGGGCTTCAAGAAAGATCATGACACGGTAACACGCGTTCAAGAGTTTGTGATGCCATCCTTCAAGATGAGCTGCGATAAGATTGATGTAATCGACACTGTAAGTTCATCTTCACAACTGTCTGCCCCTATTGATACGGTTAGCCCGATTGTTGTAAATAGTATGCCTAGTCTTGATGAACTCTCTGCACGTTTAGATCGACTAGAGATACTTAAAAAGGGGAAATCGGTTCATAATAGTGATGTGCCTCTCATACCATGGTCTAATATTGATAATACGTTCTGTGGTATGTTGCCTAATTCCTCTGATGGTCAGACTCCGCCGCTGATCCAGTTGCCCAAACTGAACACAGTCATTGCAATTGGATCAACGCTTGCAGGCGGTCAGTCCGCCAGTACATCCGGTCAGACCGCCTCAGCCGGCCAGACCGCCTGTACGGCCGGTCACATCCCCTCAGCAGCTGGTCAGACTAATCTTTCTAGTACTATGACAGTTGTTCCGGAGTGGCTTACACCGTTAGCTGTTATGCCAAATTCGGCTGCTGATAGCCGTGATGGTATGCTGGATGCGGCCAATGCTACGTACGAAACAACGTTGCAGGACTTAGCATCGGTTAAACAAGGTCAGGATAAAACCGTCTCTCAATATTTTAGAAGATTTAAAGATATTAAAAACCGTTGCTTCAATCTATCAGTTTCTGATGTTGATCTTGCTCGATTATGCTTTAGAGGACTAAAATCCTCTATTAGGGAGAAAATTGATAATTGTGATTATCATTCGGTTGCTCAAGTTCATATTAGAGCTGAAGTGGCTCAAAACCGAATGAATAAAGAAAAGGAGGGTCTTAAATCATGTCGGTCTAATATGCATGCTATTGATTGTAAATCTATTGTTTCGACCGATAATGATAATAATGTTAATATTGCTGAATTTGCATGGCCTTCTAAAGTTGAACCTTATTCTTGTTCATCTCTTAAGTCGGCTCATAAGAGTCGGCAAGAAAAATTGAAATTTACATTTGGTGTATCTAAATGTGATCGTATTTTTGATGAATTGCGTAAACATGGATACGTTAAGATTTCTCATGTTATACCTGCATTGGAAGAGTTGAAAAGGCATGCATTTTCCGTCGGCAAGTTCAATCGGCTATAAATGAAGGCCGTTTGAGATTTCATAACATGCAGGTGGATAAAACTTCTTTCCTGGCCAATACTTTGGATTTGCAGCAACCTAAGGTCTTGATTCGGCCGCATCAAGTCGAATCTACCAAAGGGAAGAATGTGGTGGTGGGAGATGAAATACCCACTTTGATAGGGAAGGAGTTGATCCGTGAAGTGTCATGTGAGAAATCTTCTGATGGAAAAGAGACATTCAAAGTCACATTGAGAGCCTCTAGACATGAGGGGCAAAGGTCAGTCGTTTCACTTGGACCGCAGCCGTCTGGGCCTGCTCTACACAGGCGGTCAGATCGGCCGGGCGGTTAGACCGCCTGCAGCAGGCGGTCAGACCGGCCTACACCATGGTCGTCCAAAGGTGCTGAAAACAAAGCGTTCAGAGGTTGGAGTTTCGAAAGTGAGTTTGGCTAATGACAGAGGATCTGGTACAAAGCCAAAAGTCACATTTGATATGCTTCTCGACAAGTACTCCAAGCAAAAGGCCGTTCCAAGCGATCGGCCATTAAAAAAAGAAGTGAGATCATCTAAAGGTGGATCTTTCAAGCCAATGCAGTGTCATCATGTGTCTTGGGAGTTAAGTCCGATATGGGATGACAATGGTGTGATGTGGGTGCCGTATCAGTCGGTGTTACAACATTCTTTGCATTCTGGATGGAGGGAACCAAGAAGACATATTCTGGACAAGGTTGCACTACCTGTTCATGACCGTTTGGTTGTTCGTCAATGTGGTCAAAGGCATCGGGCCCAGGCGGTTAGACCGCCTGTTACCAGCAGTCTATAACGGCCGTCCCAGAAGAAGAAGACATCTCCTCTAAAACAGGTATATCGGCCTAAGAAGATGGAGGAGAAGGTTCAGGAGAAGAATGTGGACTCAGAAAAGACTACTACACTTGACGTGGACAAAAGACCGATTATTTTGGACAATCTGGTTGAGAAGCCCGTTTCAGGGACTTCCATTGCTAATGGTCATGAGCTTAGCCATAATGAGTCTAAATATGTTCTTTCTAAATGGTGTCCTTCAGGTTTGACTCGTACGCAGAAAAGGAGACTTCAAAGGCTGCGTTTTCAGGAGAGAAAGAAACAAGAGCCAGAGAAGCAAGAGCCAGAAAAGCAAGAGCTTTTCAACAAGCATAGACCTATGCTTCCTCAGAAGAAGTGGAGAGTCAAAAAAGACGATCAGCCGAAGCCAGCAGTACAGGCGGTCCAACCGGTTGTACAGGCGATTCAGACTGCCAGTGTTACAGTGTCGACCGAGCAGGCGGTCAGACCGCCTGCACAGCCGGTCAGATCGGTTGAGGCAGAGATATTGCCTGATGATGCTTCTTCTGCTCCATTGGTTTGCGATAACGAATTGACATCGGTTCCCACTGCTGAGGACGATGAAAAATTTGATGATTACAGTTCATCTCCGGAGCACATGGATATGGATTCTAATGTTCCGTACTTGGGTGATTATATGCTTATGGAGGACGATCCTGATCATCCTGATTTTGATCCTGAGGAAGCTATGTAGGTGTTTTTACTCCTTACTTCGGTCGAAAGATGATGCTGAATTTACTCAGGGGGCAAAACAGCAAGGAGCTTTTGAGGTAAAATCTTATTCATCTCCGTCTCCGGTTCTTCGGGCACCTGGGAGAAGAGTTTCTTTTGAAATATATATATTACGGCCGAAGAAAGCGTTATTGGAGCTGTTTTGATTCAAAAGACTGAAGGGAAGAGTTCTATTATTGCATATGCAAGTAGAAGATTATTGTACGCCAAAATGAGGTATGCTTTTAGTTGTATACATCATGCTTATGCCAAGTTGATGCATTATTTACTATAAAATGCTTGCATAAGTTGTTTGTTAGGCCGACATAATTAAATATATGTTGTGTAGCTTAATATTGAGTACTAGAATCGGCGAATGCTTGTGCTTTAATTGAATATGATTTAGTCTTTGATTTCTTGAAATCTATAAAAGACATATCATTGCCGATTTTATTATTTAACATTGGTTAATGAGCAACTTAATTAAAAAATGTCGGCTATATTACTTTTACTCCATGCAATTTGCATTTTGATGGATCGGTTTGCAAAGGTGATTGTGGTGTTGGTGTTATTATTATATCACCAAACAATATTGTTTCTCAAGCTCTTAACCGATTGGATTATCTAGACCGAGTATGAGTTTTATTATTCGGTTTGGAGATCTTACATTACATGGGAGTAGAACATGTAGAAACTTATGGTGGTTCTTTTCTATTGGTACAGAAAGTATCCAAAGCATGTCAATGTTTAGATTGATTTCTAAATGTTTAGACATTATAATTTGCTTTGATGAATTTGTGATTTATCATGTACCAAGAGAAGAGAATCTTAGAGCTAATGTGGTGGCGCAGAAAGCATCAGGCTATAATATTCAGAAAAGAAATTTTCGAGAAAGAAGCCGATATTTTTGCAAAGCCGACATGCTTGCTCTAGGACAGGCGGTTGGTCCAACCGCCTGGTGCAGCCGGTCTAACCGGCCTAGCGGTCTAACCGCCATGACAAGCGGTTTGACCGCCTGTGCTTCTGACAAAACCGATTCGGCTGTGGATGCTTCTCAATCTGTTGAGGCCGATGTTGGTGTTTGGAGGAAGTCTCTGGTAGAATATTTGCAAGATACTAGTAGGTCGACGGATCAAAAAGTCCGACGATGGGCTTTCAAGTTTGCTTTGGTTGATAGTGAACAATATCGTCGGACCATGGATGGTTTGCTCTTGAAGTGTTTAGATCCTGATCAAGCTAGGTTGGTTACGACAGAGGTTCCTGAAAGAATTTATGGTGCGCATCAATCGGCTTGCATGATGAAGTGGTTCCTTAAGCAGGTTTACTCTTATTGGCTTACAATAATTGCCAATTGTTTTCGTTACTACGAAAGAGGTGATTGAGTTTATTATCGAGCATATTATACATGGAGTTGGGATTCGTTTGCCAATGGACATCATTCATATCTAAGGAGGAGCCGTTTGTCCGTTGAGTGACCGACAAGCGTTTGGAGGCTTTGGAGCGGGTCAAGAAAGAGGATAGTTCGAGCATGTAATAAGAAGGCAAAGGTAACATCCTTTCAAGTTGATGATTGCATAGATTTCAGTTGCTAAGAGCATTTAAATGTATTGTCCAAGTGTTTGGCAAAGTGTTTGAAAGGATTTGGCCGATATGTTGATATCGCTCTTAGAACAAAATGACCGACAATAGAGGGTCGCCATTAGACTGAATTAATGTTTCTTGATACGCAAACTTTACCAAGAAACAGGGAGGCATATGTTGATGACAGAAAATGGCAAGAATGCTGATCTGGCTCAACAGCTGGTCTAGCCGCCTGTAACAAGCAGTCTGACCGGCTGTACCCTGTAGCCGGTCTGGCAATGAGCCAGGCGGGTCTGACCTTCTGTACAGCCGGTTTAGACCGCCTGTAGAAAAGTTCTCAAAATATGATTTTGACTCCACCATTGCGTAGGGCTAGTCGAGAAGGTCAAAATGCATATGTGGATCGCCTGATTTGGACTCCGGATGATGGAGTTATGGCTCTGTCAAGGATCAACCCCGGGCCTAGCCGGTTAGACCGCCTGTACAGGAGGTCAGACCGCCTGTAGCAGTTCTAATCCGAATTAGAGTTGTATTTTGATGGGACTTCATTATGGAATTGACTCCCCACGGGGCAAGACCTCCCCACCCTATGTTATGAAGGGCCGTGGCCGATTGAGGACCTCTACCCAATCGTACAAACACATTTATCTTTACTTTTTATCTCAAACCCTAGCTTTTCCAACTCCCTCTTCTTCCTTCTTCGTCTTTATGGCGTTTTAGGACGTTCTAGGTGGCCTTGCCGACCTTATAACAACCCTAGGTTCGCCGCCTCCGACGGGGTCCCTCCCGAGGCGACGATCGTAGGCTTTCGTGGCGCCTCTGCCTACAGGCGGTCGGACCCCTGTGACGGGCGGTCTGACCCCCTATACGGACGGTCTGACTCCCTGTCCAGAAGTTCCGACGAGGAGATTCCGGCTACCGCGCAATCTAGCGCTTATCGTGTGTTGACAAAAAAGACGTCAACAGTTCTCTCCAAAATTCTCGCTCCTCCCCGTTGGAACAGGCTCACGTGGATGGCTCAGTCGCCTACTGAGTCGGACCATAATACCTGCTCTTAGTCTGTCTGTCTATGGCTGCGTGCGAATCGGCTCGAGTTCCCTTTTTCTTATCACCGGCATCCTCTTTGTTCTTTTTTATTTTAGGTGATCACGCACCGGCATCTTCTCTTGCATCTTTATTCTTTTTTATTTAGGTGATCACGCATGCCCCCACCCACCCCATCCCCCACGCGAAATGAGTAGTGTACTAGCATTATGCTTTGTACTTATATATATCAGGATTGATTCTCTAGTTTCACCTGTGACAAAACGCATCACCGCCTGGACGATACTTAGCGACAGCATTGTTAACTGCTACATTATATTGCCTTGGTCGTCCCACTCTGCTCAGCCCAGGGAGGGCCCTTGCGTGCGTGGAATTGTGGGCTGTGTTTAGTTGATGAAGGGAAAAGATCTTTTGTTTCTGGGATGCGTGTTATGTGAGGGGGATGAATAGGAAAGGTGAAAAAGGAATTTTTAGGGATGCGTGTTCTGTGAGGGGAATGAATAGTAAGTGCAAAAGATCTTTTGCATCTAAACACAACCGTGGATTACGCAATGGATCATGGGGGGCATCGTGGGTACACGTGCTTCAGCTGTCACGTCCACGTGTGTCGCCATGTGGCCCGGAATTTCCTATGGCCACCGTGCAGAAAGCATGCATAGTATTCTATGCAAATTTTCGTGGGCTCTGCCTGACGTGCTGCATTTTTTTTTGTCTTCCACGGAAACGAGAGCCGCAGACGGCAGGAAGCCAGCGAGAGCCAACAGGCCAACACCAACGGGCTAGTGCCAAGCGCTACAGCCAGGTGTCAGCGTCGACGTCACCTGTTGGAACCACACGTTCACGTTTGCCTTTTTTTTCTTCCTCCGCGAGGACTCATCGTCTGTCTGGCTGCTTGACCGCCTCGAGAGGTTCTGCGGGACCCACCACCGAAATTTCGCCACTTGGGGTGGGCGGTCAAATCTCATCTGGGGCCAGTGGATCAAGTCGGCTGCTAGTTCCTCGCCGCTCCGGGCAGCCGTGCCAGGATTTGTTGGCCCGGAAACGCCCACGCGAAACGGCGACGCGTTGGGCCCATGGGTTCTTGGATCACCCTGATTTGCGCTCATGCTCGGACCCGGATCCGATAAATCAGGTTGAGGGAATGAGGGTGATCTGGTTTCTCCCCCATGGGTTCCTGCCCTCCTTTTAAAAAATATATTTCTGGCTTTTGCATATGCACATAGCAAATATATGTTTTACATCATTCTCAGCTTACATACTAATAAAGTTAAGGGTGTACGCTAAATTAAGGAATACTTCAAAGCAAAGTCTAATGTTGCCTCTCCATCCATTGTTGGCAATGATAACCAAAGGAATGATCCCCAATGCAACTTACCGAACAGACAATGCCCCTTAAATCCCTACGCTATTATAGGGACAAAAACGCAACCAATACGTTTCTTCACAAAAAAAAAACAAGTCATTAAGCGTATATTAGAGCTTGTGGTTCACTATTAAAGAAGCCTAGATGCAGGGTGAGCTCACCGCCATGATCGGTGCAAAAAAAAGAAAACATGGCATAATGGAGTACCGCATGAGCTTCCTCAACTAGGAAAGCCATCTAAACACAGCTGTGTGGATTTTTCTAGTTCGGTGTGGGGTTGAGCAAATTATTGTGCATGGATGTAACTTTGTTTCTTATATGCAATAAAAATCCCTCGTTTCCTCATGAAGAAAAAGCCCACATGAGAGCTGCCACTCACAAAAAAGTAAAAGCCTTTCTTTCTTATCTATGTCTATTATCCAATTTCCAAGCATATGGTTTGTTTATAGACCTAGGTGGGGTTAACCCAATAGCTATTTGAACAATTCTCCAAATAGGCTTAGCATGCTGACAATAAAAACAATATGTTTAATTGTTTCATTACAACCACATAAAGAACACTTTTGACTATCAGACCAGTTCCTTTCCGCCAAATTATCATTTGTTAAAATAACATCTCATTGATGATATCAAAGTAAAATCTTTCTTTCAATGGAACCTTCAGCTCCCATAGGAATTTATTGGCGAATGAAATATTCAAGTTTATCATATATTGATATACAGCTCCTACAGTAAGTAAATTGATCGTGTTTATGTTTATCCCAGCTAAAATAACCATCCCAGTGGAAAGGTGAAAAATTGCAATTTTGGCTACTAGATTATTTCAAGCTATTTATTTATCCCCAACTATTGCTCTTTAAAAATAGATATTTAGTGGTGTTTGAATCATTATACTTTCCATGGTAGCATGAGGATAGTGAAAAATATTACATAAGGTAGGGAATTGCTACTGTAAAGATTCATGAGGGTTTGAATCTAAGGAACGGAGGTATATACTTTCTTCAGAATATGGTCTCAACCATGCAATTTAATCAGGAACCGGAAAATATGTTCCCACACCTTCTTTTGTCTTCACTCGTCGAAACTGCATCGTTAGCGCTTCATGTACATGGTGATTAATGACAACATAATCACTGCGACTAAAATATATTTTGCAGTGGCAATTCTTAAGTTAGTGCAATTAAGAACTTTTATAGTATTCTTTGCCCCCATTATGGTGATATTATTGCATTGTTGCAAAGGATATGCTCGAATATTAAGTATAAGCTAGTTCTAAATCTCGTTTGGATGATGAGAGACACTTAGAGTAGTTTAGGTCTTTGTTTTCCTTTGGTCAGAGTGTAAAGAAGGCCAAGGATTGGTAGCTTCACCTAGGAAGCCTAGAGTTTAGGTGTGGTGCACACTTATGAAATTCTAGTACTAGGTACCTCAGATGAAAGCCGCTTGGTGAAGGTTGGGAACTCAAAAAATTTGAATCGGGCGAGTTTCGGCCTTAAGAAGGTTGAATTAAGAGAAATTCAGCGGACCGATTCATTCAATGGTACGTGCAAGGCACCAAACCAATGGTGGCCATGTTTTTGAGACGTTAACGGGGGGCTAACTGATTTGGTGCCCTCCCAGAGGCAACTTAATCAATTGGTGGCCCCATGTGAGCTTTTGTTAAGGCCACCTAGAGGGGACCAATTCATTCGGTGGGTCATGTGTGACCCCATCGAATCAATCGGTCATTATGGCTAGAAATGGATGTTAGGCCCTGGTAGAGACCGATTGATTCGGTGCTACACTATCCTAACCCCACTGAATCAATCGGTGGTCACTTAGTAGCTGTTGGAATATTCAAGTTCAACAAGGAAGTTATCTTGCCACCCGATATCACTTTGCTCATATAGCGAAGGCTTGCAAGGCAAGAGAGGCACTTGAGTTGATTGAAAGTTCTCGATTGATAAGACTAAGGACATCTTTAGTACTTGAGAATAGCAAATGTGCATCCATCTTCTCTTAGGATAGCTTAGGTCAAGTGAAGATCATTGGCTTGTTACTCTTCGTGATCGACATCATCAGCTAGATGGCTTGGTGGTGGTGATCTTGGTGAGCTCACAAGGAGATTGTGTGAAGCCCCAAGAAGGTTATACGGTATTGGAATCCGTCGTTCCGAAGTGGGGAATGGATATCCCTTAGAGAACACTTGGTCTTTGCGTGGATCAAGAGGGAGTGATACCCTTGCACAGGTGCTCCAATGAGGACTAGGGTAGAGTTGCTGACTCATGATGGCAGGTGGCATGGATGAGGCTCACCACTCACTAGCGTTGGGTAGCACGCCAGGAAGACATAATGATATGACGACTCTGTTAGCAGGAGGCCCTGGGGTCCTAGCACCATGGGAACGGATCATCCAGGATGATGAAGTCCTAACTGAAGGAAGGGGCCACTTGACCCGCTTGCATGGGCGATGCCCCAACCAGATCCTAGCGTTTACACTCGAGGACGGCGCAACCTTGCCCAAAAAGATCCATGGAAAAGGCTATAAATAGGCTAGCAAGGCAAAGTGTAAAGGACAGAAGTCAGCTAAGGAGCTCTCTGGCACTAGCTTCTCAGTATGAATCCACTTGATATCAATAATCACTCCACACACAAGACATAGGGTGCTACACCTCTAGGAGGCCTGAACCTATCGACATGCATGTATCTTCATGTTCATCAAACGATTGGTATACCACTCACTTTATACCCCCCCTCCTGATCGAATCTCTAAAATGGGGTTCACTCGAACCTCTACTTGCAGCTCTCACACATTGTCACCATGGCTCATCACCTACAAAGGGAGGATGCCGATTGTCACTGCTGGTTTTCCCATATTGAGATGGATAGAGAGAAAGAGAAAAGAAAATAGTAGATGTTGGGTTTAGGAAGACAAAATGAACCGAGGCTATGGTATGTGGAGGACTAGAGCTAGATGGATAAGACTGATGATGGCCGTTTGCTATTAGATTAGGTACAATAACAGCCAAATCGGGGGTCATCTCAGCTTGCAGGGTGATGTGGAGGTGAGAGACGAGCGAACTTGTTGCTTCTTTCATTCATTGGTTGTACAAGCACTTCAAGAATCCCATGCCATTTCTTGTACAGAACATACTACAAAATAAAACGACTGTGAGCCTCATCATCAACTCTAAAATGGAACATACTACAAAGTGCATGGATAGGTCTTCCCATTTTTTGACAGGTTGCACCATTAGCGTTATTTCATTTAGTGTTGAGATGGATAGAAAGAAAGAAGAAAGGAAATATAGATGTTGGGTTTTGGGAGGCAAAAATGAGCTAACGGTGATGGTGTGTGGAGGACTGGAGCTGGGTAGATA
This sequence comes from Digitaria exilis, assembly GCA_015342445.1. Taxonomy (NCBI): domain Eukaryota; kingdom Viridiplantae; phylum Streptophyta; class Magnoliopsida; order Poales; family Poaceae; genus Digitaria; species Digitaria exilis. The sequence continues at coordinate 1,493,229 of JACEFO010002629.1, forward strand.
AGATTGTTGTCGACCGTTTGTTGTTAGAGCAGGTAAAATTATGGCAAGATCAACCATCATGTCAGCTTGCATGGTGAGGTGGAGGTGACAGAAGAGCAAACTTGTCGCTATTTTGTTGATTGGTTGTACACATGCTCCAAGACAACTCACATCGGTTCTTGTGCGACACATACTACAAAAGAACTGAGAGCGAAGTGCGTCAGCCCTTGTACGGAACATGAGAAAGAGGAAAGGAAATAATATATGTTAGGTTTAAGAAGACAAGAATGACCAGAGGGCAATGGTGTGCGGAGAACTAGAGGTGGATATTTAAGATTGTGTCGGCTATTTGTTGTTAGAGCAGGTACAATAATGGCCAAATCGACCATCATGTCAGCTTGCAAGGTGAGGTGGAGGTGAGACAAGAACAAACTTGTCGCTATTTTGTTGATTTGTTGCACACACACTCCAAGACAACGCATGTCGGTTCTCGTACGATAGATACTACAAAAAACTGAGAGCGAGTCTCACTCGTAAGCTCTTGTACGAAACATGAGAAAGAGAAAAGGAAACAATAGATGCTAGGTTGCTCGGTTTTGGGAGACATAAATGAGATGAGGGCGGTGGAGGACTGGAGCTAGATAGATAAGATTGTTGTCGGCCGTTTGCTGTTAGAGTAGGTACAATAACGGTCAAATCGACGATCATGTCAGCTTGCATGGTGAAGTGGAGGTGAGAGGAGCAAAGTGGCCCTATTTTGTTGATTGATTGTACACGCACTCCAGATAACCCATACCTATTATTGTACGACACATACTACATAAGAAATGAGAACGAGCCTCACACATCAGCTCTTGTACGGAACATACTACAGAGCATGGGTCACCAGATAAAACGTCTTTGCTCTGTTCGTGGAGATCTTGTCGGACGACCCAAACCTGGCTTGCTGGCGTGTGAGTAAGAAGAAGAAAAAGAGTAAACTAGGTCGGTGAGAAAGAAAATGATAGAAAACTAGATTCTAACATGTAGGTCCAATGTGATAAGATATGGGGACGTCAAGAGCTAAACTATAGTACAAGGTAGCCTTAGCTATGGTGGATTGTGTAATAGGCAAGTGATTGCCTCTACTATTACACTTGCTGTTAGGATAAGTATGTGGACATACGTGTCCCCAAGTTAGATTAACAATGAAAACAAAATACTAAATACTATACCAACAATGACTAACTACTTTATTTTTTTGGCACATACAATGGTTAAATGTCCTTATGTTATAGTTTCCTTCATTCCAAATTCCTTAACATATTATTTTTATGTCCTCTCAATTATTTTGCCACAACCTTCCTTCCCCATTTTTATGTCTTTGCATTAATATATTTGTATTCCTTCCAAACCTACACTTAGTAGTCAAGCACCTAACCTACATTGAGTAAGAGCAGGTCTTAATTCTTGATTCAAAAGTATTTATAGCCAAACTTGTATTTTATTGACCAATAACCTAATATGTTGAAACCCTACCTATGTTCTTTCTTCCTCTGTGCTTTCCAGACTCCTAGTCATGCCGACCACTAGATAACAATAGGGTGATCATAAACCAAGCCTCAGTTGGACTACTCTCTCGCCCCCTTCCTAGCAAGGACTTCATGTAGAGGTCTAGATGCATAATTGTTGTATATCCTGCTACATATGACACCTCTGTTCTCATAGAGACACCCAAATGTATAAGCTCTGGGCATCATTCTCTTTGGAGGGGGCATGAGAGGGTACCAAAATGCTATGAACGTGTTAATTTTTACTTGTTTGGGTGGGACTTTGACATTTACTCACCTAAGATGTTCATATGGACTTATCGTAAGATAGAAATATAGCAAAAAAAACATTAATGCTTAGTTAACGCACACCAATTCTTATGGGCCCTACCCGTAATAAAAACGTTTTCCTCCACTCAACTACCACCTCCCTATATCATTTAATTCAAATGCACCTCCGCCCAACTTCCATCTCTATGTAACATTTAATTCAAAGGTACCCCCGCCCAACCTCCACCTTCCCTATAGCATTAATTCGTAGGTCTCAGCCGGTACCCACCATACACATAATTTTGTTTCTATTGTATAGCTGTGGTCTTGGGAAAAAGATAATTTATGTGTTTAAAATTAAGTCTGCCTGTTGGGTTAGGTCACACCTTTGACCATGCTAGTACAAATAAAAACGGCTAGCAATACCTCCAAAATTCTAACGTTCATATACTGAATGCTACAGTTGGGAAAATTTGGTTTGTGCTAGGTAGCAGGTGCTGAAACTGCCCCCCCCCGACCATTTTTCTGCTGGCGCGTCATCAATCGTCAATTTGTCATCCTCTTCAAGCCGTGATGTGGGTCGGGCGTGAGTTCGCTTGACCCGCATACCAAACATGACCAACTGGCCCCACAGTGCCCAAAGCCCAAGCTCCGGCCGTGCACGAGGAAGCTACCGCGTCCGTGGCCGCACATTATAAATTCACCCGCTCCGCCTCGTCGCCTCTTCCACAGTTCCACCATCGGCCGCACCAACCCCGTCTCTAATCACCCCCAATCAAACCAAGACCAAAACCCAAAAAAGACTTCCCCTCCGGATTCCGGACGTCGCCGGAGGCTTCACCGGACCAGCGTCGACGGTAAGCCATTCCCGTCCCGGCCTGCTCCTTCTCCACTGTCTGTAAAAGCTTCTATGCGCGAGCAATCGTAGTCCTCGTCAGTTTTTTTGCCGCCATGTACCAGATCTCGCGTTTTCGATTGGGCCTCCCGTTTCTTTGGTCTCCTGTTTCTGGCTGAAATTCGAGCGGCTTGGCCATTCGATGTCTTGTTTGCTTAATCTCCGGTGCGCTCCGCTGTGATTGTTGCAGGTTGCTTCGTTCTCTTGCAGGGGATCATGAGCTCGCTTGCGCCTCCGTCTTCCTCCGTCGCCGCCCTCACCCGCCAACCGTAAGGAGCTCTGTCCTGTGCCATGCTCCCCCTTCGCATGCTTGCTTTTTCGTGTGTTTGCGCCTCCTCGTTTCTTCCATCCTTTTCGATTTGGCCTGTTTTGAAGCATAGAAATCGTATCCGAGACCATGCTTGACTGACATAATCGAATAACTAGTTAGTGAACTGAATAACCAATGAACGAGCAGGAATCATAAGTTGAAATTGGATTATAAAACTAGCTTTTTTTAATTACTTTACAGTGATGTGAAAAGAGCAATCTTGCCAGTTCGAGCTGGACTGGTGAAAAATAGCCGCAAGAATTTTAATGTTCATTCATAAGGCCATGCAGAGCTTGTTCGCCGAGATTGACTTTTCGTTTCTGATTGCCTTTTTGTGACAATGCAGGGTGCAGCTCTTGAAAGGGTGCAGTTTCTCCAAGGAGACAAAGGGCTCAGTTTGCAGCCTCTTCACTCTAAATTCAAATAATGCCAAAGTAAAATCAGTGGGCTTGAGAATAGCATCATCCTTAAAAAGGGATGATGGTTATACAGCTGGTGGTGCCTCTAGGAATGGTGACATGCTATTGCCAAGAAGTACTTCCGTACGTGGCCAGGACAATCCGGTTGCTGATTCTGTACTCCCAACCGATTCCATGGTTGCACCAGAAATCCTATCTGCTAATCTGGCACGTGTTGCGGACAAGTTTGCAGATGACGACACAGACAGTGAACTTGATTTGGATAGCCCGACAGAGGGCTTTGCATCCATTGCTGATGCCATCGAGGACATACGACAAGGAAAAGTTAGTACATCTGAAAATTTTAGTTAGATATCTTGTACTTCCTTTCCATCTACTGCTCTGCTAACATTGGTTTATAATTGAAGCTTGTGATTGTGGTTGATGATGAGTCAAGGGAAAATGAAGGAGACCTTATAATGGCCGCTTCCTTGGTTACCCCAGAGGCAATGGCTTTTATAGTAAGGCATGGGACTGGAATTGTGTGTGTCAGCATGAAAGAAGAAGATCTGGAAAGGCTGAACCTTCCATTGATGGTTACCACAAAAGAAAATGAGGAGAAGCTATGCACTGCTTTCACTGTTACAGTGGTATGTTCTCATCCCCAATATTGTATTGACTTAGGATGTCATTATGTATTTTTTTTTTGCTTGTCAGAAGTATGCACATGTAGTATTATTTCTTGATTTGTTGCCTCATCAATTAAATGTATCACCTACAGTGGCACGTTGCTGTTTATTATGCTGAAATACTGATGTGTTAATTGAGGGATATTTCTTTTTGTAATGCCTCAGGGATGTCAATAATCAAAATTTCCTTTCTGTTCTATGCTGCATCACAAGCTCAGTAACTCAGACGTCAGACCATTACTCCTTCAGTAATCGGTATATAATAACAATATATGAAATGCAAAAGGTTGCTTGTTGTAGGTGTGACTATGCTAGAAAAGCATATACGTCAAGAAAAGTTGGTTATTAGAATATTAGATATTTGAGTTCAGTTTTGCTCTGTGATTTTGTTATCTAGGAATCCTTGTTTCTTAAGATCTTTCGTTACTGTTCCTTTTCCTGCTACCTTCCTTCTGTAGCAATGAGTTTGCTCTAAATTTTTTAACAGTGAGTGGTTTACTGTAGTGTCGCACAATTAGTTTGCTCTTTCTTTACTGTCCCATACTCCCATTAATACAACGAATTTGCAACTATTGAATATTGAAAGTAACATATTGTTGTACTCCTTGTATATTTAGGCTTCTAAGTTAAAGGTGCATATAGCTGTCTATTTCAATGATATAAGGAAATATCTACCCAACCTTAACTTTATGCTCTAGTCCCTAAGATAATTCTATGATGTTTTTCTGATTGCTATTGAGCTATGTATCTGTACTTTTTGCTTCTTAGGATGCGAAAGAGGGCACAACAACTGGGGTATCTGCCAAGGACAGGGCAAAGACAGTCATGACTCTTGCATCTCCTGACTCCAAGCCTGATGATTTAAATCGTCCTGGTCATATTTTCCCTCTGAAATACAGAGAAGGAGGTGTTCTGAAACGAGCTGGACACACTGAGGCATCTGTTGACCTTGCCATGCTGGCTGGATTACCGCCTGTTGCTGTCCTTTGTGAGATTGTGGATGATGCAGATGGATCCATGGCCCGCTTACCAAAACTGCGCGTGTTTGCTGAAAGGGAGAATTTGAAGATTATATCTATTGCTGACTTGATTAGGTGAAGGCATAAATTTCAGCTTCTGATGCTTGACATGTTTCCAGTTTTCCACTAACACAGTACTCAGCAATTAGCAATGATACATGTCAATGTGTTATTACTACTTTGATTGGTGGCTAGCATTTTTCTCATTGATTATATATGTACACACGTTGCTTTTTTCGTAATTTTGCTGAAACACAGAAACAGTGTTTTCTGGTAACAAAAGAAAGAAAGAATAGTATCTAAAAGTGTTTTCTGGCAGGGGCCTACATTTGCATTTCTCTTAATTGCAACATATTATTCAACATACTTTATATGGCTCCAAGAATCATATCAGTCCCTATGGCTGCCTATGGCATGCTTCTTCTGTGTTCTTATGTGCTCTTACTGCCTTACTGGTGATTCTTGAGGTGCTGTTTGGTATGCTAACAGAAGTTTATCTGTTACAGATATAGGAGGAAAAGAGACAGGCTAATTGAACGTGCTTCTGTTGCACGCTTGCCTTTGAGATGGGGCAATGTTCGTGCCTATTGCTACAGATCTGTTATTGATGGAATTGAACATATTGCTATGGTGAAAGTAAGTCATTGTAGCACTTATTTATTGATTGTCGTGACTGTAGCACAAATTTAGTGATTGCTGTGTGTACAATACTTGAGCTAACTATGAATCATTCTAAACGGTCAACAGGGTGAGATTGGTGATGGTGAAGATATTTTGGTGAGGGTGCATTCTGAGTGCCTCACTGGAGACATTTTCGGATCAGCAAGATGTGACTGTGGTGATCAGCTTGCCATGTCAATGGAGATGATCGAGAAGGCTGGAAGGGGTGTATTGGTTTATCTTCGTGGACATGAAGGAAGAGGTATTGGTCTGGGTCACAAGCTCCGTGCTTACAACTTGCAAGATGAAGGGCGTGACACTGTGGAAGCTAATGAGGAACTAGGACTTCCTATTGATTCACGGGAATATGGGATTGGTGCACAGGTAAGACTGAAATTATAGCTCAGTTTATTGTCCAACCTTTGTACATGGAGTTTCCCTTTTTTTTTTTGGTGAAACTCTGCATATTGGAAAACTATGGCATATGAATGGAACTATTGGGCTTGATGGTAACTAAAAATGACTTAAAAACACTGGTAAATTTCATGCATGTTGCAGTTTATCATTTACTGGTCAGGTTTGCTGACGATTAGCTGCCTCAATGTAGATATTACAGGACCTAGGTGTTCGTTCAATGAAGCTGATGACCAATAACCCTGCAAAGTACAGTGGCCTCAAGGGTTATGGATTAAGCATTGCGGGGAGGGTGCCCTTGCTGACCCCAATAACCAGTGAGAATAGGAGGTACATGGAGACCAAAAGAACAAAGATGGGGCATGTGTATGGACATGCAAAGCAACCAAGTGACAGCAACAGCGCAGAAGAGAAGCACTAGGCCTACAAGGCACTGCCTCCATCAGCATATTCCATTTCCAGCTGGTGATATGGTGATGCCATATTCTTCTCTGGTGGAGTTTGTCAAATGAGCTCTTTCCAGATATTTCAGTAGATTGATTTGTTCGTCGATTGTAACCAATAGGTTCAGAAAAGGGTAATAATAAGAATGGCTCCCCCTTTTCAAATTTTCTTTTTTGAGCAAGAAAATTTTCTTTTTACCCAATGCTATTCTCTGCTGTCAACATATTATCTCTGTAAATACATGGTAGCAGCCTCCAGACAGTATATACATGAACCCATGTAAACCTGATCCCCAGTTGTCTGGGGAAACATTTTTTTCGGGTTCAAAGCCAATACAACCTGTGTGGAGAGAAGTTCTTGGAGGCATCTGACATCAATTCTAAACTGCTACCTCAAATGTTTCCTTCTCTCTCTCTCTTTTTTTTTTCAGCTACGCAGTCATGTGTACGCGTTCATTGAACTTCAGAATGATCCACAAGCTCTTCTGTTCACAATATACTGTATAAAAGTTTGCAGGCACAAGTTGCAATAGCAACTGGATTGCCTTTACCTTTCCGCGTGTGGCTGCAGGCCTGGCCTTGTGGCCCGCAGCCGCAGGTCCCGGACGCCTCCACCCAATGACCCAACCAGGCTGCCTGGCTGCCTACGCCAGTCACCGGCGTTGCTGACCTGCTGCTGCCTCGCCCCCACGACGCGCCACGCCAACTGAAAACGCTCGCCTCCTCCGTCAGCCAAGACTCCGGGTACCAAAGTCACTCGACGTGACGCCACAGCGCGTTCTCGCGGGCCATGTAATTTTTTCCACGCGCACCGCGTCGGCGTCGCGAACATGCCAAGAAATTAACCGTACCTGCTCCCGCCACGGCGTCCCCATCTCCTCCTCCTCCTCTGCCCACTCCGGCATCAGCGAACCTCGCCGCCTCGCCGGAGCCACCGCTCACCGTCATCCGGCCTGATCCACACCCACCGACGGCCTCGATCGATGCATGTTCCTCATTCCTTCCTCGACACCCCTCCTGGCTGCGGCGGCGGCCCAGTCGCACCCGACGAATGCTCGCCTGCTCCTCTTCTTGTTCCCCCGTCGCTTTACCCTCTTCTTCCTCCTCCTCCTCCCTCCTCTGCGGCCTCCCACGGCCGGAGCACCTTCGTCACCGCTCTCATCGTCGCCTTCTCGGTGGTGGCCTTCCTCGCCCTCTCCCTCTCCGCCTTCTTCTTCGTCCGCCGCATGAGGCAGCAGCGGCGGCAGCGCGAGGAGGCGCTCCTCGAAGCCGCCGCCTTGGCCCCACCAGACGCGCCGCCCCCCGGCGACGATGGCCCCGGGGAGGAGGTCGTGCACCACGCGTGGCACATCCGGACCGTCGGGCTCGACGAGGCGGCGATCGAGTCCATCGCTCTCACGCGGCACCACCTCGGCGGCGGCGCCGACTCCGGCGACTGCACCGTCTGCCTCGGCGAGTTCCACGACGGCGAGCTGCTCCGGATTCTGCCCAACTGCGCCCACGCGTTCCACGCCCAGTGCATCGACACCTGGCTTCGCGCCCACGTCACCTGCCCGCTCTGCCGCGCCACCGTCATGGTCCCCGCCATCGCCGCCGACGAGCTACCCGACCCAACACCTCCTGCCGCCGGTGACGACGCTGAACAAATACAAGACATCGTCAACCCGGAACACGAGCAGCCGGTTCAGCACGCGGACGAGCATCAGCAGCAGCTTGCCCAGATCGAACAGCGCGACGTCGACCCGCAGAGCACCTCGCCGGAGCGAACGCACGGGCATCCCGTCCTCCCACGAGCACAGAACTTTCGGCGCGTGGCGTCCATGGACTCGCCGTCGCCGATAGTGTCAGCCGTGGAGGCCGGTGCTGAACACGAGCAGGGCGGTGGCGCGACGAAGCAGCTGGGGACAGGCGGTGCAGTTTGCTGCGAGGTTTCGTCACCAGCGTCTGACCATCTGAACCGCGCCGCCATGAAGAGGTCATTGTCTGCCGGCAGCCGGTGGGCGCTGCTGTCGTGGCATCGCCGCACACGCACCTCTCTTCTGCCGTTGTGACTGACGGCATGGAACTTTTTGCATGTTTCCTGATCACGCTTGTTCGTTCTTGAGTACTCTGTACAGTTTTGCAAGATCAGAGCAGAGGGTTGCAGTGCAATTACACCTGAATATCATACATAGAAAGGCAACCTCTCGCTGTAGAATCATCTGTCTACTCCTTGGATTTGAGACTTTATATTGTACCTGCAGTGTTCTACTTATGCTGTGCGAGATTCATAGCCGTTTGGAAGAGCTTCTCCATCGGCTTCCAGTGAAGCCCCTACGAAACTCTCAGGACATGAAACCTCAAAACAACTTCAGCGAGAGAGGAGGAGAAAAATGGCTCCATCGTCTTCTCCCCTTCCATGTATTAAAACGCTCTTGGAATGTACAAATTATCATTAAAAATATTGTGGCATGTCATCTAGTTTGCTGGCATGGCACAATCCACTTCTCCCCTTTCATCTGTTTTGTTCACAGATGACATATATAAGGCGATCTCAGATAATTATATATGACATACTACCTCAGTTCATTTTTATTTTGCATCGATTAACTCAAATTTGAGCTAGCCAATGTCAAACAAATGTGAATGGACGGAGTACTAGGCATACAAAACAAACTAATTAGTTAGAGCTACAAGTACCTGCTGAGTACTTTTGATTGAAAATTTAAGAAATTACATATCGGGTCACTAATTTGGTACTTGGTCTATAATTTTTGTATTTTTTGGTATTTTTCCTTGATACTTTTAGATACTTAACATATTTTTTCAAAAAATTTCTACTATACGATTATCATTCTTAAAGAGCTCTACGTCTCAAGTTCAAACATGTATGCTTTTCTACCTCAAAATGATTTGTGTTACTCAAAAGAGAGAAGCAAGGAATATTTTAAAATGGTTCACGAGGTAGTTTGTACCTTGTACGACTGAGAGGCACATCACACACTTAGCGTGATTTCACTAGCTGATTTACTGGTCCAATCTTCGCTAACGAGAATAAGGCATGGATTGTAGTTGTAGAGCCACAATCTCGCACCTCGTACTGTCCTGAAAAGTCACACATCACGCACGTTTGATGAATTTACCTCTAGCCGTCTAGATCATCGGTGATCCGAGGGTCCATTTCAGATTCCAAAGTCCAAACCCATTTGGATGTCACATTCGAAAGAAACTCTGGAGCATCTGTGCTTTGTCGCGAAATTTCACAACCCTTGTGTGTTTTTGGACACGGCATAAACCGAACAGATAGCCTGCCAGCTGCCACTGCCATCCTCGCGTCCAGCCGACGCCAATTAAAGCACCTAATAATCTCGAGAAATCTTTTAAAAAACAAAACAAAATCCCATCTCCGCTGGATTATCTCCCACGTAAGTCCCCCATCTCGGCCTCTAAACCTCCCCCCAGTCCCCCGAGACCCAAATCAAACCCACCGCCAAATCTACCACCGGCCTCCCCCACTCAAACCCTAGCCCCAGGGGCGGCGCCATGGCCGCCGCAGCAGCCGTGGTGTTTGCCGCCACGGCCACGGCCTCCGTCGCGGCGGCGCAGTCGCCGGAGCCGCGCGACAGCCCGACGGTCGCCGACGTGATGAGCATCTCCGTCTTCCTGGCCGTCTTCTTCCCCGTCTTCATCGTGCTCCTCGCCTTCGCCTGCCTCAACCTGTTCCGTCGCCCCCCCGAGGACGACGGCCTCCCCGCCCCGGGCTCCTCCGCGCCGGCGTCGTCGTCGGACTGGTCCCGCAAGGGCGGCGGGCTCGACGCGGCCGCGATCGCGGCCCTGCCCCTGGTGTTCTACCGCGAGGTGAGGCGCCACCGGCTCGTCGACGGGCGCGAGGACGCGCTCGAGTGCTCCGTCTGCCTCCTCGAGTTCGACGACGACGACGCGCTCCGCCTCCTCCCGACGTGCCCGCACGCGTTCCACCCGGAGTGCATCGGCCTGTGGCTCGAGAGGCACGCCACCTGCCCGCTCTGCCGCGCCAGCGTGCTCGACGCGCCGCCGCCTCCGGAGCAGATGGAGCTCCATCCGGCGCCACCGCCGCCGCTGCAATCGCCGGAATCGTCCCCCGTTCACTCGACCGTCCTGCTGATCGGCGAAGCCGCCGGCGCCGGCGAGGAGGGCGACGAGGAGGAGGACTGGACCACGATCCAGCGCCTCGCGAGGAACCGCCGCGCGGCGGGGCGGCAGGCGCTGCGGCGGTCCAACTCGACGGGGCACGGCGGCGGCTCCAGCGACGGTGGGATGGAGCGGTTCGCGCTGCGGCTCCCCGAGCACGTGCGCATGGAGATCCTCATGTCGCACAGGCTGAGGCACGTGACGAGCGCGGTGGCGTCCGTGCGCGTCAGGGAGGGCAGCGCCCACGACGCCAGCACGGTGGGCGGGAGCGTCAGGAACGCCGTGGCACGGCTGGTGTCGCTCTTTGCGCCGGGCGCCGGGTGGAAGGGCGACGGCGATGACAGGTCCGGCAAGGCAGATGCCACGGGGGCGTCCTCTGTCCGCCGCCGCGAGAACTCATCGCGTGGAGCAGTGGCTGAAGAGAAGAGAAGCGTCTGATGATCAGCAAAAACAGGAGAGGAGCCTTAAGCCAGGTTCAGCGCCGATAAGTGATTCTGTTCCAAAATTCTGATGAATGCATCGATTCTGTTCCAAAAATTTTCTGATGATGATTCCATCAGTCTGTTTCAGTAGCGTGTTGTGAATTGTGATGCTTCTTCCAATATTGGAGCATGAGAGTGTAGGTTGAGGATGTAGTGCTGCGGATTTGGTCAGATTCTTGTGACCCCATTTTTGTGAGATTCTGAGAACAGCATACAGTGTTCTGTGTGCCACAGATTTGGTTGAGTTTTCGAGTTTAGGTTCGTCATGAAGTGTTGCAGAATTTGTTCATTCTATTTTCATCCCTTCTTTGTGACATTATATTGTGAGGAAAAGATGGCAGAGCAAACACCAATGTTTTTCCCTGGCACTGTGGCAGAGAAATTATCCCATTTCACGTATGTAGCACTCCATTTTGCAATCATATTCATACATATCAGTATTGTCTCCATGTTTCATTTCCAGTAATGAACAGGATACGAATTAGCAGCACACGAATATGTCAGAAGGATAACTTTGTTCAGATGAACAAGATTTTTCTTCAGAAGATTCATATAGCATCTTCATTTGCCAGAACAAGGGGCTTACAATTCTGTCCAACAGTTCGCCTCCGTTTATCAAACTCAAGCACCATTTAAATCTTGGTTTTTGTTAGCAGCAACCCGAATCAGGAGTTACATTAAATCCAGATAGGAACAAAAATGCTCTCAGCAGCCAACCTGATGAACTCAGTAAAGTTAGGTTCGATGAAATTGACGTGAATCTGGATTCTGGACCAGATTCGTTTGTCATTCTCTTCCATTTTAAAAGAAAGTTAAAAACTGGATAAGGATGTAGGCACTGCTAGTCGTCAGGATGATAGCAACATATGCAACCTTAGCTACCGGCGTTGCAAGCCAAATTAGGTAATCCTATATAATGGAACAAATTAGATAATCCTATATTATGGAATAAAGGCCATAACCACAGAGTCGAAACAAGGTAGGCCGAGGATTCTCAACTTGATGGGCAGAGCCGCAAAGGAGAGGTAAGTGGGACCCAGAACGGGGCCCATGGGCCAAAGGCATCGAGTCATGGACCGTTGGGCCAGCCAAACCCAATTCGATGTACCTAAAGCCCAAATAGCCCACCATACGGGGGAGAATGCCGCCCTCGCAACCCCTTCTTCCACTCTTGTGTCATCCCGGCGGCGGCGGCGGCGGCGCGGAAGGAGAAGGAGGAGCAGGCGAGCAGCAGCTGCAGGCGGCGCGCCGGATCGGCTACCCACCCCGAGCTCGCAACCATGGTGAGCGCCGCCTCCCCCTTCGTCTCGCGCGCTCGCTTGCTCTCTCGTAGATCTGGGGCGTGGCCTCCTTCGCGTAGCGCCTTCGCTGTAGATTCGTCCGGCCGCGTCGGTTCATCGTGTTTGGGTACGGTGTTTGTCTGCCCCGTGGTGGGGATTCACGGTGCGCTAGGTTGAAGAGGGTACCGCAGTTTGTTTCTGGTCTGATCCTCTGGAAGAAGTTTTGGTTGTTGTCCTTGCGCCGTGTTACGGGCGCCTTTCATTGCTGGTTAGCTGCGTATTACAGGATTTGATCTGTTGATTCGGAGAAATTGATGTAATAGATCAGTACCTGTTTTCCGCTGAGGTGTGTTCTATGATCTATTAGGGCAAGGTGCGGTATTATTTTCTCTGGTGGATGCGTTTGGGAGATGGCATGTGCAATTTGAGCGTTGCTTGCATAGGAGTACAAATTTAGTGGCCCGTTTGGTTAAAGGCATGCAGTCAGGGTAATATGGAGTTTTGGATACAGTATTTTCAGGATTCATATGCATTATTTTATTTCTGGGAATGGCTTCTTTGGTGTATTTGGATTTCAGTCTGATATATGGACCTTATAAATGTTGAGGACATGCTACTTTCAGTTCTACTAGTTGCCTAACATGCATAACGAAGATGCATACACCAAGTTTGTGCTACACCTTAATAACTGTGATGAACTGGTAGCGCTGATCTTGTTTCTTGATGTATCAACCAGTAAAGCTCTATGTACTTATTTTCAGTATCACTCAAAATCATGATTTATTGGATGTGGTGGTTTGTGTTGTCTGCTAATCAATTTTTACCTATAATCCAGGCGAGGGGATTGAAGAAGCATCTTAAGAGGCTCAATGCACCGAAGCATTGGATGCTGGACAAACTTGGCGGAGCTTTTGTAAGTGTAAAATTTCCAAGTTTTTTTTTATCTATGATATTCAGCTGGTCAGTATCGTTGCTCTTTTCTCTAGGCTCCCAAGCCATCTTCTGGTCCACACAAATCCAGGGAGTGCCTTCCCCTGATCCTCATCATCAGGAACAGGCTCAAGTATGCTCTGACCTACCGTGAGGTTATTTCTATCCTGATGCAACGCCATGTCCTTGTTGATGGCAAGGTTAGGACTGACAAGACCTACCCTGCTGGATTCATGGGTATGCTCCGATCTTTCTTCCTGTAAAAGATACTTGAAGCGTTGCTATTTAGTTACTAATTTGTTGCATATTTATTTGGCAGATGTCATTTCCATTCCCAAGACCAATGAGAACTACAGGCTTCTGTATGACACCAAGGGCCGCTTCCGTCTTCATCCCATCAGGGATGAGGATGCCAAGGTTAGAATAATCCCTTTCATAACATTTCTCATTGTTCCAGTTCCAGATGAGTATGATCTTGTTAGCGGAGAGGTTTCTGTTTTCAGTTGATATACATTAGAGGATTGAGTTCAGTACTTGATTATCTTTGCTATATAATGTATATCTCCCACAAGTATCTTATGTGTTGCATGGAAATATTCTGCTGTTAGGAGTATCTGCAGCTTGTCATTTCATTCATTTGTAGTGTCAAATAGCTTTCAAGTTCCTTTGCCTTTTCCCTAGGTTAATGTGAATGCTGAATGTTTGATTTATCTGTTTGCAGTTCAAGCTCTGCAAGGTTAGGTCTGTTCAGTTTGGCCAGAAGGGCATCCCCTACCTGAACACCTATGACGGCCGCACCATCCGCTACCCTGACCCACTCATCAAGGCCAACGACACCATCAAGATTGACCTGGAGACCAACAAGATCGTTGACTTCATCAAGTTCGATGTCGGTAACATTGTCATGGTTACTGGTGGAAGGAACACTGGGCGTGTTGGTGTGATCAAGAACAGGGAGAAGCATAAGGGCAGCTTTGAGACCATCCACGTTGAGGACGCCCTGGGCCACCAGTTTGCCACCCGTTTGGGCAATGTGTTCACCATTGGCAAGGGCAACAAGCCATGGGTTAGCCTGCCCAAGGGCAAGGGTATCAAGCTCAGCATCATCGAGGAGCAGAGGAAGAGGGATGCTGCTGCCCAGGCTGCTGCCAACGCATAAAATTGTCAAAATGTGCTTCGAGTTTTGCTATAGTGACTTTTCTGCAAGGTATAGAACAATCTTCCGAGACGATCCTGTTTTGAGTTTTGCCAGATGGTTGTGGATCCATGAACCTATGTTTGCAGCTAGCTGTATGTGACTATTTATCTTATCCAAGGGCATTTTGGAGAACATCCCTGCCTGTTTTGCTTCCCTTTGTTGCTCTGAAGTGTTTATGTGAGGATGGTTATCATTATGGCTTGGATGTGTTAATGTTTGTGTGCTCGATGTTCTAAATTCTGGCCGTGTATTGGTCATGCCCAAGCACGAATGTTCTCAATTTCAAACCATACGATTTGCATATCTTGATTTCTATTGGTCACACCCAAGCTCTGCATTGAGAGCATCGCTGATGCCAAGCTTCAGGAGAAGCTTTACTGGCGGCTTCAGCATTGATGATTTAAAGGGGATGCTTGACAGGGTTTTGATTGATTCGGATGTGATTTCGATCCTAAAGGGGGTGTACAACCATTTGTTCTAGTTCAGGGACTTCCCTGCGTGGCTGCGTGGGCGGCAGCTGTGGCCATGGCTGTCAATCTGTGATTGAAGGGGGACAGTTCAATCGAGAAGAGCCAAGCTAGTGTTGAGAATGAAGTGGGTTGTTCAGTTGAGAAGCCACGGGCTGGTGGTGAGAGTGAAGTGGACAAGAAAAGCAAGGAGAGAACTTTGGGGAAGGGTACTTCGGCTGTGCTGATGCTTCTTAGGCTCTCTGGACTGGTTTCCCTCTATTTCATCCCTCTAAACAGAATGGAAGTGCTGCTACAAAACATCTCATATTTTTGTATCACAATCTATATTTTTACAGTGATGCTAGGGCGCGCAAAGTGCGCTACATGTTCTAGTAAGAAGAAATGAGCAGAGAGGGAAAGTGTGGAAGCTGTTAACTTAAAAAAGAGAGTGGTGGCAGAGAGGCAAAGTGTGAGATTTTATGCTCCAACTGATTACCAATCATATTACTAATATAAAAAATATTTTGGTAGTCACCAAAATCCACCTTCCTCTTTCTCTTATTCACATGTAGGTGCTTCACTCTCTTACCTAAAGGCTCTGTTTGGATCATTTTATTTTGAGGAATTAATGAGGTCTTGAGGCTATCACTCCTACATGACATCCTCTAATATGACCTTGTAGATGTGATTCTCGACTATCTCAGGGGAGCAATGAGCGCTGTAGTAGTAGCTCTTCGCCACATTGAGAAACGTCTGCCTGGTCATTCTGTTGACAGCACTGTTGCCCTGAAGAACACATTGAGATAGTTCTTGCATCTCCCGGTCCACTTGCAGTTCAGAATCCTCAGAGTGCTGCATGTTTTCTCCATTCCGATTAGACAGTTTATTGCAGATTGAAGAGGCGATGGACTCGAGCTGGGAATACTCAGGATGGTTGAGATTTCGCCCGGCCGTACCATGCCTTCCTGAACCGATCTCGATTGTGCGGACTATCAACAGCGCTGTATTCCCTCCACATGACTCAAGACTCTCATTTTCAGACCATGCCATGAACCACTGCTTCCACTGCGTTAATGAGAATAGGCCGATTCACACTCAAATTTTCGATTCTTTGGTAAAAAGTCAATTGCAATACCGTTTGTCTTGTTGATAAAAAAGAAAAGAAAATTAAAACAGATTTATTATTAATAAACTTATTAAACGGCATTGAATATCAAGTGTTCAATTAATTTCTCAAGTTTACCGCCTGGCGAAGAATGCCGCGGGAAGCACTATCAGGTGCAAGGTGGTCGATGAGCTCATGAAGCACATGCCCGAGACCATTCTTCGTCAAACCCTTTGCTCCCCTGTATCCACACAAATGTTGACCGACTGATCACATCAGAGGAGGAAGCTACGGCATTTGTGGTCACGACAAGCTCTCTCTCTTGTCATGCCTCAGTGACTTCCAAAAAAGGAAACAAATGGAAAAATAAAACAAGGCTTTGCTCAACACCTTGCTAATGCTAATTGGTCGTACCCTTGCCTTGTTTCGTGTGTAGAATTGTGGTTGCTCAGGAAGAACGAAGAGAAAGCCTGGGCAAGCACCGCCGTGCGCGCCCATCCCAGCCTCTCCGCCGCTCGGTCTGCCTCGAAGATGTTGGCTGCAGCCAGGAAGTACGCTCTCAGTGCGCTCTCTGGAGTCACCCCATACATTTCAAGGTTGTTTATCTCACACCATCTGTATTGTTTATCAATCAGATAGATCAATTTCCAATGTGAGTAATTAATAGCTTGGGGAAGGTGTTCAAGACTGCATTGTTGGAGGAGTTTTTCATCGTCACCTTTTGAGGCCGTCCCACTCGAGCCGGCACAGCCTCTGGAAACTGCTGAAATCGGCCCTTGCCAACTTGAGGAACAGATCGTTGTTGAAGAGATGCATCCTATATATAAAATATGCATACATGTAGGTGAGTGTCTGCATCTATACATTATGTTATGATGAAAAAAAAATCTAGCTTGCCCGCGAAAACATATACGGTGCAGAGATGGAACCAACCTATGAAGGACCTTCCCAATCCACACGTTGGCACTGCCACCGTACTACTCCAGATACATCCTCGTCTCGACGCGTGGCAAGCTTGCGTTCCAGGAGAAGTTCAGGGCATAGGCGACCTCGCCGGGCAAGCCCTTGGAGATGATCCACTTGTCGTTGAGCTGCCCGGATGCTCGCCTCTCCTGGAGGAACGCACGGCTGTATCTCCTGGCCCGCCCGAGGACGCCGCCGCCGTCGCCGGGGAAGGCGGCCTGATCGGCGGCGCGGTACAGGTTGTGCATCGCGCTCACCGACTGGTTCGACTGCCCCGCGTACACCACGAACTCACCGTCCTTCTCGAAACGCTCGAACACGCCTTTTATACATACGTGAGCATCAACCATTATTCAATTTATTCGGTCTTTCAGAAGAACAATTCGATTGGATATTAAGGTGTATATATATACGCTACGAGGTACCATTGCTTACTAGGAGAGACATGGTAGCCGTGCAGCCGAAGGAGACGGAAGCCCATGGCCGTGTCGTCGATGTCCCTCACGGCGCAGTCCCTCGTAAAACCCACGCCTTCCTCGCTCCAATGCCTGCTCAAGCTAGAGTAGGTTATTACTTGGTCAAGTAGAAGGATTGTAGCAAAGACGTCCATTGCGTACCTGTAAGCATAGTCTAAACAGCCGTCGATTTCGCTCCTGAAGTAGGAGGATATGCCCAACCGCTCCAACCGATCGACTACCCATAAGCGCTCGTACAATTCCACAGGGTAGACAAAGGGTACTGAATTGAGTCACGGGAGATTAGTCAAAAAAACATTGAGTCACGGGAGAAGAAATCAAGCTTGATATAAATTTCCGTTTGACTTTGTTAAAACAAAAGGGAAAAGTTCGTTTTTCAACCTCCAACCAACTGTTATAAAAATCTAATATTCAATCTATAACAATAAAATTATACACTAAAGATCATCCAACTATCCAAAATGGACAGATTCAGCCGCAGTTTTGAAGGTGATTTTTGATTTTATAGAACTAGAAAAATGTTAGTTTAAACTTAAAAAATTATAACTAATTCATTTAAATTGAAAAAATTAACTTGGTGCAATGTTTTTAAAATGTAACCTACCTATTAGCACACTATTTAATGTTATTTTGGTATTATCTACTTATATTGCTAGTGCTTTATTGTTTTTCTAAAAATAATTAGAATAAAATAGATAATATGAAAATAACTTTAAATGGTCACCAACATATATGTAAATTTTTTAGAAAAAGTTGTCCCTAGATTCATAGTTTTCTAAATTAACATAAATCAGTTATGATTTTTTTATTGTATTATTTTTGTAATTTTTGAAAATAGAAAATCACATTTGAAACCACCCAGAGGGCCAATTTTATCCGGTTTTGATAGTTGGATGGCCTTTGGTGTTTGGTTTTGTAGTTGTAGGTTGCGAATCAGACTTTTGCATTAGTTAAAGGGTAAAGAATAGACTTTTTTCAAAAAAAAAAAAGAGCATAGGCAGCAAATATTACTTGGAGGCTGTAGCTAAGGGATGTCCTTATTCGTTCTGCATACCTCCGCCGTTGAACTTATTGACGATGTTGTCGAGAAACTTGAGGCATTTCTTGTCGCCGGTTTGCATAAGAGCATAAGCTGTGGGAGCTGCGGACGACATAAAAGAGCCATCTGGAGACTGGAGCTTGAACAGCTTATTCCAGTCTAAACCTGGCATTCCCTCTAAGCTGAGAAGCAAAGCTGTTGGTACGGAGTGAAGTACATCTTTAGGAATCCTACGAATAAGACAGCCGACATATTTTAGTTACTAGTTGCCTAGTTGCCGATGGCTACAAGTCAGTTTTAATTTCTGGACCATGCAGTCTGTTTGAAAACTGAAACATACACGTTGGATTCTCACAACAATTTTTATAGTGGGAGTAGCTGAATGTTGCTTCTAGTAAAATTCTGCTAAACCCCTTATACAGGATGGCTCCTAGAATTTACATGCGTCATTAAATAAACTTTCTGCTTACTGAGTGGGTCCTCTTTTTGCGTGATTTTAAAAAGTACCATATATATACGTATTAGTAAACAACAAAGCTGTTGTTATTGTACTTAGCCAGTTTTAGATCTCTTTTAGCATATATTTCCTGCAATGCGGGCTCATCGCAAGGCATTTCAAGGCCTAGATCCTTGGCCATCTCTAGAAGCATTGGGAAGATTGTCTCGAAGCCAGCCAGCATCCAATTCTCATCTTCCTCGGGTAGTCTCCACATATTTTCATGGATAAACAACAAGCCTAAACAATAAATCAATTCATGTCATTGCTTTGGCAGCTATATATGTTAATAAAAAGAAAAAAATTACAATGGTTGGAATAAATGAGTATGAAATCGACGGCTGAGATATAAGAGGCACCAAGAGGTACCTAGAAAATGGTACCAAACGGTAGACGGTACAAAATAGGTTAGACCTGTACCAAAATAGGAAAGGTACCTCCTAGTACCTTACCAAAATAGTAGCAAGTTCGATAAGAAAAGTCACTAATGTATTTTCCTTCTTTTACTTACTGATTATGTATTCTTTGATGAATATTGATTGTATAAACTTTGGTTATTACTACTAGCATGTAGCCAAAATGTACCTTTCTTGAACTTGTCGCTATGGACATTCCAAGATTTCAGGGCGACGATGCAGGCTAGGGTGTTGATGATCCGGTCTTGGACTAAGAAGAAGGCGTCGTCACCCCATGAGCCATCTGGGAGCTGGTTCCGAGCGATCCAATCGATGCACGGGGGGAACTGCGGGCCATCTCCTCCGCCATCCACCCTTTTCACGAGCGCGACCCACGCCGTGTCGTATGGAGAGACACTGATATCACCATCTCTCATCGACCTCAGCGCTCCTCTGATGGCATCGATCATTTTGGAGTGCATATCCACCTTCTGTTGTGTCTCCTCAGCAACAGATTTGTATGTAACTGCCTCCTGTGCTTTGCTATGTAGCGATTCCACGAAGAAACCTACAAATCAGACATGCCAAGAATGACCCATTTTCGTTTATTAATGTGTATTCCTCATATCATTGTTTCGTTTCAGAGGGGTTACTTGATTTTATGACTTTCTTGAGGACAACAAATAGGTAATGCCACCCAAAAAATTTAAAAAAGAATTGATGGAGTGCTGAACCAGGTTTGTGATCAGTGAGCATGTAGTATGCACTCCTCTCTGCATATTGCCCTACAAACAAAACTACTATTTCAACATGTAGAGTGGAATCAATAATGTAGTACCAAACACGTGATATATTATATTTTTGCGAGAAAGAAGCCTTTTCTTTAACAGGCTAATAGACTTGGGACCCCTTCTGACGATCATGTACCCCTTGACATAAATATTATAAAAAATTATAACACTGTTAAAAATACTATATTTTTATGATGGATGCATTGATATAATTTGACATATTTACTAACTGTTACCTTTATACATATAAATAGTTAGTGTTATAAGTTTGACTACTCTGGATATCCATCATAGACTTAAAAAGGAAAAAACGAAAAAGTCCTAACCTTAATTGCATCTCAGCTTTAAAAGAGAAGGAATAAATAAAGATCTAGGCAAGCACTTGTAAACATGGATCTGATTTTCTGCATGTCGGTTAGATGTCCCAAGCAGTGGTGCCTTCATTTCCTGTGATGAAAACTACAGTCTATCGCTCCATCCAAATTCTACTCAGCTGTGGCATATAAGTTTAATTAGCAAAAGTATAACGTGTGCTGCGCGTGTGATTATGATATCCTACGGCGTGTCGGCGACTGATCTGATCCAAGTGGTCTTTCATGTGATTTAAGAATGTTGCAAAGAGTTGGAAATATGTTGCTTTCAGAAATGAGCTAAGGTATTATTAAATATAAAAGATAATTATTTGATGTTCTCTAATTCTTTCAGTCGCTTTAATTGAGACGTACCATGCACATGGAGGAAAACATAAGTTGCATAAATTGTGATTTCTTTCATTTCTGCCCAAGCTTTGGCATCCAATTTAATCTCTAAATTAAATGATATCTTCTGAAGAAGCTGCAGCATGAGTTGCATATATTGTGTTTGTGAGTATATTTTATGGCACTCGACAAAGACAACGTTTGCCGAGTGTATTTCTTGAAACACTCAGCAACGTTTGATTTGAAAGCACAATTTGAAGCCTGAAACGAATTCAAACTAAAAAGTTTTAAACTACGAAAGTCGTTGAACTTCTCAAGATGTATAACTTTTATATTGGTCATATCTTCATTCAAACAAATCGATAATATTCTGTTCACAAAATCTACTCCTCAAACTAGAGATGGGATTGTAAGATTCATGCACAATGTTACTGTTACTTTGTCGAATGAAAAATAATGTCACTTTGTCGAATAAAAAATAACCTTAATAAAAGTTGTAGATATTCATAAGTTATTCAAGTTTGTAGTTGGACTCATTTTAATTTTAATTAATTTTGCCACCAAAAAATAGATATGAAATTTCTCAAAATTTCAGATTTGAGTTCTTTCAGGCGACATCGGATGCAGAAACTCGAATAATGAAAGTTGTAGATCATAACAAGTTAGGAAAGTTTGTAGTTCAAAACTTTGTCATTTCAAATTATCTTGTCAACGAAAACTAAGTTTGAACTTTTTAAATTTGAAATTCAAAATTTTAGAAACCACCTCAGATGGAGAAACTTCCATAATGAAAGTTGTATATTTTGAAAAGTTATGAAACTTTATAATTGGCAACTTTTTCATTTGAATTCACTTAGTGCCTCACTTTGCCATGTGCCATGTGCGAGAGTGTAATAAGCCCTGGCACTTAGGCAAACTACCTATATCCGGTAGTATCCACGATGTGTTGTCCTTACTGCTTCAGGCAAAAATTCAAGTTTCGGATTAAAAATTTTGGTATAAGATAACCAAATATTTTTTCCCGTTGATGTACAGGAGATATTAGAGCTCTCTAAATATTAGGATTGCAAGCTGTTGATAAAAATAACTGATACTATAGAACTAGCAAGCAGCAAGGTGTGAAGCAGAGAAGGCTGGATTGTTGCAAAAGAAAAGCTTCTAGCAAATTCATTTATCGGTTTTCCTTTAAAATGATTCACTTCTCAGAAAAAGGTGGATGCAGGTCCAGTCACACATGACAGTTGTGTCATGCATATGTTTTATATTTAATATGAGAGTACGAATAACAAATGTGGTGACTACGAACCAGAATGTTTCAACTCAAAGATTATTAAATGTGTTGATTATATTTTCATCAATAGTGCGCCTCAATACAAAACCCAGGGTAGGGTTTTTCTTGAAACAAACATATATTATTTTTGTCTTCGCCAGTATAAAAAATTCAAACTGTCAGTAAGGTGAACTTAATCTGTATCGAATAATACATATGAACTAACTGAAGGTGCCAACTGCCAAGAAATAACTAATTTGGCAGTTTCATAACATGCATGCCCTGAGGTTCAGAAAACTGGTGCTGTACCTTCAGTACCAGGACTTCGACGTTCCTGGAGCCGTAGGTGCTGGAAGTGCTGACGCTTTGGCTCAACAGTTGCCGGGAGAAGGCCAACATGGCAGAGTGTGGGTTTAGCAGTAAACATTACGCGGGGCTCGTTGTCAATGGGATTATGGGAAGCAGATCGTCTGACGTTGGTCCCTCTATAGTTGGGCCAATTTTCCTCCCTCGGTCCCTCTCCGGCTCTCCCTGCATGGCTGCATAGTTGAATTAATTCTGAATGAGTATATGACAGAGCGCTCACCACCTATATATACCCGTCATCCGTGTAACATGACCGTGTGATGCAGTCATTATCCATATAAACCATGTGATGCAGTCATTATCGTTCAAATCTATGCCTCCAGCCCCTAAGCCACTCAATCGATGGTAGGGCCTGCAACGCATGGCTTTGTCCAATTGGCCCCATTCCCATTTTATCGCTACAATGTCTCCGTCTTTGTTAGCAAAAAGAATTTGCTAGAGTAGTCTTATGTCATCCTAGCATAGGTACATATCCATAAGAATTTTTATGGAAAAAATGGTTGAGTTAAATTTTCTAAAACAGTGAACTAGATTTGAAAAAACTAGCCTGTCGACCCATGCGCCCCCATGGGCTGATTAATATTAATATTCTAACACAATTATAATTGTCTATGTCACGTATCTTTCAACTATTAAATATTCTAACACAATACTCTAGAAATATACATTATTATTATCTCATTGTAATATATTTAGCTAGTAACATTTTTTCACTTAGAATCACACCTCACCAATTGAACCATTTTTTGAGCTATATGAATGACATGAAAAGTGATATTCTTCTATTTTACTTCTTGATGACACATATCATGGGCATTATTATTAACTAAAAAATAATATACATTATTATTAATTAAAAAATTTAAATATTAATTTAAAATTTTACATCAGTGCATGTAATATTTTGTTACAACTATATAACTTAGATTAATTGTTGGGGTTACTTTAATTTGTAATCATAACAAAATTGGATAATATATATGTAAGTTTAATTGTTAATTGACATCATTCTTATTGCAATGGTATGGGTGAATAATTTACATAAAGATTATGTGGTTACTATGGATTGCTTTTTTATAATGGCAGAGGGGCAATCTAGATACATTATAGGGTTTTATTGTAGTCTATTTACATAATGGAAAATGTGAGTAAATTATTAGAAAAGATAATCGATCTAATGATTATTATTATTATAGTTGTTAGATTGATGGTGAGATGTTTCTGATTTTTTTTTTTAGAATTTCGAGAATTCTCATGCCCACCTAGGTCCGTAGGAAGCTTCACATGGACGCTTTCGTGCCTCCAATAGTAAGCTTCACCTAGGAGAAGCAATGCCTTATGACACCCGGTCCAAGTTGATATGGTCTATAGTGGCCCATGAGCGTGGTGTGCGCATGTTTAGTACCACCTTGCTAGTTTAGAAAGGATGGAGTCAACTTATAAGCCTTTGTCCCGCAGCCATAGCACCTTCGGGTTGACCCTTTTACACGAAGCGAGGACGAAAGTGTAAGCAGAGTGCTATGTGTACGCGTGCCCGCCCCCACAGAATGGCTGGGCGGTGCGGCCTTGGGATACGGGGTGTTACATGCCCAGAGAGAGCAAGAGATCTTGGGGCCCACTAATTCTTGGATGTTTAACGCACGATTGCGGTATGTCAAATACACGATCCAAAATCGATATTGCCATGTTCAGTGTCATTTTTTACTGTTGTATATATGTATTAATTATTAGGGCTTTCTATTTATCTTGCGGATGATAAATTTTTTTTTTAGATTACACAGTGCAATATAGACGCTCAACACGCACGCACACTCACCCCTATGACCACACGCACGTAAACCTTACCCCTATGAGCACCTCCGAAGGACTGAGCCGACAGATCTTGAGATTCACAAAGTCACCACAGACGCCTCGCTGTCGACGTGGACGTCGCCTACCATAGAATGCATAGCGCCGGTAAATCCTGTAATAAATCCAGAAAAATGCGAGCACCAGTGCCAAATCTAAGATTTGAACCCTTGTGGGTAGGTTCCACCACCACATGCTGTCATGGTTGTTGCCGTCGGTGACTTCATCATGGCCTATAAAGGAGAACAGACAGAAAGGAAAAGAAAGACAAAGTCCAAAAGAAGATGGGCTCGCTTCTTGGACTATTCTGTTTTTAGGAGAAAACACAACAAGGCCCAGCGAGGGGCGACACGGGCGGCACCCGTGTGCCGCCGCCGCACCTCTCCACTCCTCCACCATCCACACCTCGCCGCTGCCTGAGCAGGGCTTCGGAAGCACTAGCCGGCGCGAATCCAGGAGGATGACAGCTGGCGGCGCGATGGATTGTCGGCGACCAGCCATAGCTCTAGAGGCAACGACGCGTGGCAGCATGGAGGTCTTGGTGGGCGGTACGGTGGTCCCCTGGAGACCGCTTCTTCAACTTCCTGCGCCTCGCCGGCGAGTGGAGAACGACTGGATCTGCGCTGTAGCGCGAGGTTGGCACGAATGCTACGGCGACAATGCATATCTCCGTCGGCTCGCGGGCTCCTTCAGCGTCAGAGCCGCGGTGTGGGCGTGTGTCGCGGCCGCCGTGCACGCTACGGGCGCGACAGTGAGTGGATTGACGCAGTGGCCTGGGCGACGCGGCGGAGAGGTGGATGGCTGGTGTGGTGCGGCAGCTTTGCTGGACAGCGTCGCCCCCTATTGTGGTGGCGGTTGGATGGTGCATTCGGTGGTCGCTGCTCAAACGAGGTGATACTGGTTGTCGATGGCGTGGTGTTTTCACTTCATCGTCTTCAATGTCTATTAGGTTCCTGGTATTCCAATCCTGCTTGTGTTGCGCTTGCTCTGCCGTTGGGGACACTATGCAGCCATTGGTAGACACCGTGCTATTGATGGTTGAGTATAGGGCGAAAGCTGGGACGGCGACGCCTTTGGGCGCCGCTTTTTCCTTGGAGACGTCCACCCCATCCTACCCAGCCAGCTTTGCTAGGGTGAAAACCCTGCCCATTCATGCTGCCAACTCGATGGACAGAGGAGACCAGGATTCGCAAGATGCCGATATCGGTAGCATAGCAGTTTTTCTCCAAATTAAAGGTGTCGTTCTAAAATTGTTGTTATTCACTCGTTGTTTGTAATTTTTCATGATCGTATATTTGAACACAGTATATGTAATTTTTTTCATTTTTGGGGGATCCGTTTTAAACAAAATTCGTCTCCCACCTAAATTTTTTTATCATGGGTCCACCACTGAAGGATTGTTATAGTCCTCATGAGTCTTAAAAATTAGAAGGCGAGATGTTAAAATCTAATAGAAGATTGATAAAAATTCCGTTAATTATACGGCGGCCAAAAACATTGTGCAATTTGTGCCGGGCCATAGTATAGCTTATAGTTATTTTTTATAGGAATTGCTAGTGCCCAGACGTCCGGCGTCCGGGCACAGCGACGGACGCTGTTTCACTTGGATGTTTCATGAAACATCCGGTGGATTTTGAAACATATAGTTAAAAATCTAGGACCTCGGACGGTGTTTCAGTTTGCACGATGCATGCAACATCCGGGGGGTTTTTGAAACATGCAGTAAAGAATCTTGGACCGCAACAACCATTGAGTGGTATTTGTAACATACGGTCGAGGTGGAACATTAGTGGTTTCAAATTTGAAACAATCGCGCCACGGACAACACGAATGGAACAAAATCGACGGAGCAGTTGAAACAACATGGAGTGCAACATTTCAAGAGAGAAATTTGCAACAATCGTTGCGTACGTTTGACAAAAATGTTACACAGATTGGAAAAAAATACGTGCATGGTTGAAACAATATCCTATCTAAACAACCAGGAGATGGAACATTAGATTGTTGGCTTGCAACAATCCATCGCAGGTGGAACATCAGGGGTTGAAAATTACAACATTATACACCGCCTTTTGAGTACGATGATGTTGCACAGTTCGAAACAACTTCACGTGCATGATTGAAACAACGACCGATTGAAACAACTTAGCGATGGAACATTCCATCCAGGCTGAACAATCTTAGAGTTTTTACTGCAACACTCGATGCTGCCGCAAATCTCAAATGTTGCACAGATTGAAAAAAATGCGGGAGCAGTTGAAGCAAATGCATGGTTCAAAAGTCAATAGGGAATGAGCATAGAGGAGAGTCAAGTTACAACCGACGGAAGCATTGCAAAGACTGATGTTGCAAAGTTTCGAACGTAAGTGGGGGAACCGTTGTAGGGGATAGGAAAGGGGATGGACAGTGGATGATGCGTCCGATAGAAGAGGAATTGGCCAGACGTGAGTATCATAGCATTACCGTATTTTTTAAGGATGGAAGGCGCGTGCGTGCAGCGTGCTTTAATGCAAGTCATGCACGGCCACGGCCCACGGCAATCGTGGGCCTTAGGCAAATCGGACTAGGTTTCCGCCTCCCTCACGACTCCCCCGTCGTCGTCTCCTTCCGTCCACCGTATAAATCGCCACCAGAACCTACCGAAGCGGCGTAGCCTCGCATCGCGTCTCAATCTCTCATCCCATCTGATCGACAGACAGAAACCCCAGCAAAACCTCACTCATCATCAGATCAGACAGCTTTAAAGCAACCATCAATGGCGTCGTCGTCGTCCTCCGAGGTGAAGACGGTCCGTCTCCGAGGCTCGGACGGGGAGACCCTGGAGGTGCCGGAGAGCGCCATCACCGCCGCCTCGGCGACCATCAAGTCCATGATCGACGAACGGCGCGCCGCCGCCGACGGCGTCGTCGAGATCCCCAACCTCACCGCCGCGACGCTCTCCCGCGTCGTCACGTACGTCAAGAAGCACTTCGGCTCCGGCGGCGCCAACCCTGCCGCCGACGACTACCACTCCACCTTCGTCCCCAGCGACGACGACCCCCTCGCGTGCTTCGACCACAAGCTCGTGAACGTGGACAACGAGGCCCTCTTCGACCTGATCGAGGCGGCGGAGTACCTCAGCATCGAGAAGCTGCTTGACCTGGCGTGCAAGGCGGTGGCGGACCAGATGAGGGGCAGGCCGCTAGAGGAGATCCGCAAGACGTTCAACATCGTCAATGACTACACCGAGGAGGAGGAAGACGAGGTCCGCAGGGAGAACACGTGGGCTTTCCAGTCAACTGTATAGATTTTATATTAATTTGCTGGTGGAGAAATAATGAGCTTCGGTTATCTACATGTCGGTAGGTATAGTTGATGACTTCGCTTCTGAAAAATATATACTGTTTGGTACCTAAAGTTCATGCAATGCCCTAGAGAGATACTAGAAGAATTCATGAGTGGCCTTAAGAAATTGTGAATATACTTTTTTTCCGTTGAATAGAACGTTTCCCTTTTCAGCTGTTGCCGGGCCGTTAGGGATGGCCGTCTCTCAAAATACATTTCTCAATAAGATATTATTGGATTTCCCAACAAAATGCTATTGGAAGGCTCGCAATATCACTTCCATGAATTATTGAGAGGGATGTTTTTACAGTCTTTCAACAGCTTGCATAGTTTGCACGGAGAGATTAGGTTGCACCTGATCTGTTGACATTTAAAACACACTAATGTTGATAGAAGAAAACCACCACAATAAAAATGTGTCATGTGTGATATATGTTTTTTCTTTAGATGGAGGGAAAATCAACAGATAGGCTATATATAACCAATAAAGTTGGGGGCTAACATCATGTTCTTCCACCCGAGCTAACATAAGTTATATAGTCGCATAGCATACCACCATATACATCCAGTGATCCACACACTACCATATCACCTCTGCAAGGAGCTTGTACCGGCGCACCTTCACCCTGAACCGCACCAGCATGCACCTCCCTTTTTTTCTTCTTCGCCTCCGTCGCGGCCCTCTTCTTGATGACCGGCTTTTCACCATCAATGTTTTAAATAACCGGCTAAACTATTGTTATAGCTGCTAGAAAAGAGCATCCGCTATGGCATTTATCCGGCTATATCCCGCTATAGCCGGCTATATCCCATAACAGCAGCCCTACCGCTAAACGTCTTAGCCCGCTATTTAAAACACTGTTCAGGATCCGCCGAGAACTCTGACCTGGTGCATCCGCCGCTGCACGGCCTCATCTCCTCCCGATCATCACGAGAATATTTCAGCCTCCGTTTGTCTCCTACCACCGCAGCCTTCATCGGCGAGCCTCCCCCTCCGCGACCGTCCTCCTCCCTGGTGAGGCACCAGTTGCAGCTGATCTTGTACGGCCCCGGCACCCTCGGGTACAGGTCGCTGCCGTATCTGATCAGCACATGGTGATTTTGATCGTGCTCTGTCGGAAGAAGAGACTCCTCGAAAGGTCGAACAAAACCTAGCGGAAATCGGCAGTCCAGTCACCAGTTGCAGTCCAGTCCAGTCCAAACGGAGTGTTAATTGCTTGATCGATGTACCGTTCCTGTGCTGCAGCCGGAGACGGCAGAGGTTGCACCGGAACAGTTCGTGCGGCAGGCCGTGGTCGCCGCACATGCAGCAGATAGCTACGGCAGCGGCGTCGGAGGAGCCGGGAGATCGATCGAGATTCAAGGAACATAGAGATAGCAAGTAATAGTCGAGCTGAAAGCACCGAGGTGCATAGACGACGCGACGTGGATTCAACTGAGCTAAAAGTGGACGGATCTGAGAAAGGCCACGGTGAGAGGGGGAAATACGTCGTCTGCGTCCGCATCTCCGTTTTGCGGGTCGGTCATCATCACGGACGACGAAGATCGCGACATGAGGAACCGAGAAAATTAACGAACCTAAGGCCGGTGGGAAATTAATAGAGTGCCACATATGTATTTTTTATGATGTAGCAGTGCATTAATGAAGAGAGAAGTGAAATGAGTTTCATGGGGATGTAAATACGAAATCCGGTCGGTATATTTGAGATACGGTGTCGGTTGGTACGGGATTTTCCTGTTCCTACTTTCATCCCTATATATATATATATAGAGGCAGTCAGGGGAGTCGTGATAGAGAACATCTCGCCCGAGAAGACAACGTACGACCGAGGCGATCCCGCTCGCTCGACCCAACTCATAAGAGAGATCACCAGGGGAGATCGGCCGCGACACCCAAGACTGCCCACAGTGTCGCTTGAGGCAGGAGGTGCGGGCGCAGCATCATCAGCAGCGCGAGGACGCGCTGGTATGGTATTTTCGCGAGCGGGATCGACAACGAGCGGAAGGTCTTTCATTTGGTATAATGGCGGCGGGTGCTGTGGCGGTCCTTTGCGCTCTAATAATTCTTTAAAGGTCTTATTACTAGTAATTACTAGCATTACATTGTCCAATAGTAATTAATCTGTATATAAATACTCGCAGAGACGTGTTTTTATATGGGTTAATTAACATGAAGGACAGCATCTGAGGGGTCCGTATATGCCCCAAGCTTTAGATGATCTTTCTTTCTTGTCAAGGCTCATTGATTGTTTTTCCGTTTTTATCAACTTATTACTGAATGTTTCATATATTGTATTAACTTGGTTTATCGGCTTAGTCGATAAATTTGTGATGACATGTGTGTTGATTCATTTATTCGATTATATAAAATTTGGTTTGTGTTAGTTTTATGTATAGGAAGAAGAATAATGTAGCCATTGATAGTAATCAATATACAATTAGGGGCTCGAGCGGTATGATCGCAAATAGTAGACCCATGTTCCATTCCTCATGGAATCCGATTTATGAGACTGGTTTTTTAAAAATCTACTCGCGAGCTTAGCCGGAATTCGGAGGATTTTCTACACCCGAGAAAGGTTTCTCCTTCTTAATATAAGATAGGGGCTCTCTACCCACTGGGTGTATTTTTTTAAAAAAAATAGCAAAGCACCAAATTAAAGCTTATAATAAGAAGCCAAGACTAGGAAGAAGTTGCTCAGAATTTGTTATTAGTGTCAGTAATAGTAGAGGCGCTTGGGTCAAAGTCAAAACACTTTAGACGAGCATACGGCCCAGCTGCTCTACTCTGAGCTCGTGGATGCAGCCCAATGCAACCAGGGATTTGTTTGGGGCTTGGGATGGAATGGGCCGAGCTGCAGCTTCCAGCCTCCTGGGGCTGGCTGCCCCGGAGATGGGGAGGAACAGCATAATGATCAGGGTACGAGCGGCGGATCCGAGTTGCCGCTGGCGCTGCGGACGATAGGCCATCTCGGCGTCATTTCCGAGGAATCCGTGGCGCGACCCGCCGGGGCAGTCGTCTTCGCGCGACGCGGCAGCCGTCAACCGTAGCAGGAACGAGAACGATATATAGAAGCTACTGCACGTAGTTCCCATATGAGCCTACGATACCCTTTCTTTTCCCCCCCGGCCGATCGATCGCACGGAGGGGGAGTGAGAAAACCGAGGACCCGAACTACGCCATGCCAATGCGTGAAGGAGAATGTTCGCTTGTTCCGATGCAAACGGTGGACAAAAGCTGAAAAGGACGAGCCAGATGACTAGAGATGGACACGTACGTTCTGTGATTAGAAACTACCATTGCCATCGACCGTGCCAATGCAAGCAAACAGTAGTATAAATATCTTCTAATCTTGCAAAATCCAGGATCGACGATCGGCTTCAAATTAATCATCGGAAGACGCATCAGATATAGATATAATAGCGAATGGATTGTCTGCTAGGGCCCACCCAATGCAAGGACCAAGGCTGAGGGATTCGTGTCAATTTTGTCCGCACCAAATCCATCTATATATCTATTACTAGTCTTTTGGCACGTGCGACACACACGTGCTATTAAAAATATTAGATTAAAAAATAACTAATTTAGAATAATTAAATTCATTTAAATCACGTAGAGCTAGAATCTCTTATTCACACTATAGGAGTCTATTATATTTGAAAACGACATCAAGGATAATTACGAGGATGCCAGAAGCACCATGATTAGTGCAGCAACATGATATATTAATATAATTGCCCATGTATCTCGAAACATGATTAGTGCAGCAACATGATATATTAATATAATTGCCCATGTATCTCGAAACACTGCAACAGTTGTACTCCATTTTTAATGCAAATTCTTATCGGAGGAATCTCATAATATAACCATAACCATACCAAAGTAGATCAAATAAGTCCCATCAAAAAAGGCAAGCCTGCCAAAAAAAAAATAGCATAAATGGGCTACAACTGTAATTCTCTAACCAAATTCACTAAAAAAACAACTTCACTACTTCCTTGCGCAAAAATATTATCAGGCTACAAGTATCACATTTCAAATAATTTTAAAGCAAACAGATCGAGGGAAAATCGACAACCCACTTATCTGCACTATGCTCTCAAACCACTACAATTAGTTTTCCATATAACAGTATCTGTCAGTGAAAACGGGCAATAATCTACTTAAAATATCATATATGCAAATACGCGCTTAAAACGACAATCCAATATCAACAAGAGGCTAAAATACCTTATCTCACAAAATGTTTCTAGAACTTCTGCAAGAGCCTGATGATACTTCTTTGGAGATACCCTCTAGATAAGTTTATTAGCAAAGAAATAAGAGATCTGCATAGAGCATTTCAACAACAATGAACCACTAAAAATAACATATAAGAAAACATAGGATAAATATAAATCTTTTGAAGCATAGTAGCATAATTGACATAATATCAGCACTAATAAAATAGGACTAAATAATTTAGTATTAAAATAAAATGATTATGGTTCAAAATATAAGAGGGCTACATAGACAGTGTTGCATACGATGGCGTGTGCAGCCACCTACGAATCACACAAACAATCAGCCCATATCGGTATGCACAACCTGCCAATGCAACCCTAACGCAACGCCCCCAAAATTCATACGTCCGATCCACCAGCACACAACGGATTGCAGAAGCAAAATACCTGGAAGCTACATCATTCAGTTAACCTTTTTGCCACTATCATTCCTAACAACCCAGATTTCTAGCGCGACTGATGCCGCTTCAGGTGGCAGCTTAAGCTCATTGTACTTAAGAAACTTAATGGCACCTGGATCATAGAGAAAAAAACAAAAATTATGTACCTGTTTAGAGAGATTAGGGGAAAAAAATTTATGAACATACATCATTAGCTCATTGTTATACGAAAGAATAACAACTCTGTTTACATGACCTCAGTGCCTCCTAACTTATTAAACATAGAACTAAAAATACTAAATAAGATACTAAAAAACATCATGTTTTCTGATGTCAGATGAATCAAACAACACCCTGATCCATTTGCTATATGTTTGAAATGACACCTTCATCCATTTATTTGGACAAAACAAATGAAAATACATTTTCAATTGGACAAAGCAATATGCTTCTAACAAATAATAATGATTTGCTTCTCAATTGGAGGAAAAAAATACTACTATCACATAAGCCACACCAAAATATTACATAAGAAAAATATTTCAGACTGTGGACATGAAAATTGTGGATCAACAAAAACAAACACACATGTTCATTGTTTCCTTTCATCCATTATTTGCAAGGGTATCTTGTTTGCCATCAGATAGAGAGTGTGATTCAAGATGAATCAATTCTTGTCTCCATCAGGATCATGTGACGTCAACTAAAAGAAAGAAATAAAAGTCATTAACATACTTAGGCATGCTGGATGTGAATGTTTCCTATCAATTTTTTTCATGCTCCATAACGGCGTGTCCCGTTTGAAGTTGCAAGCGTCGGCTCCCTATGTTGAGAAAGCGTCTCCTCGGAGTTTCGGCAGGTCCACGTTGATGTTCTGGACCGTTCGATGGGAAAGTTCCCATCAGACGTCAGGATCGTTGCATTATCAAACTCAAAAATAGTATTCAATCATGTACCTTGTACAATTAAACTTGATTTTTTAGAGGAAATAAAAAAGAAATCTGAAAATAAATCACATAATTTACATCGAACCATAAAACTTAAAAATACAATTCAACATGTATTTTATACAATTAAAACTGTAGGACACCCGCGTTCATCTCCTCTTTCATCGACCATGGCAAGGAACCGGCCCCCGGCGCCGCCGCCTCGGCCTGCTACGACTGTGGCGATTACTTGGAGCAACGACCGAGACAAAATGAGGAGGGCACAAGCATTCTTATCCACGCTATTTGTCCATAAACCGCGTCGTGAAGAGATTCCTTTTATTTTGGCCATGGAGAGATTTATTTCTTGCGTTAGAGAGAAGATCAGGGACTTTCCATTTTTCTTGTTGTTGGAATTGGAATATAGAGACAGCAATGGCCATGGAAAGGTGGAATCTAGAGAGAGCAATGGCCATGGAAAGGTGCATTTATATCCTTTTAATAGCACACCTTTTATTTGCTTTCAAAAGCGCACCTTTTATTTCCTTTTGATACACGTCTTTTATTTCCTTTTAATAGTGCCTCCTATTATTTCTTGCCTTGATATAATGGGCCTTTCATTTTTCTTGTCATTGGATGGGATGTAGTGGGAGCACATGAGAGGGGGATGTTTCCTATTTAATTTTCGTTGTTGGGTGTATTTGTTGGTGAAAAAGAATTTGAGGATGATGAGGTGGGAGGAGAGGTTTTGAACAGGGGAGGACGACCAAATCAATCTCCCCCCTCCTTTGGTCGTCCTAGGCCCACTGCTTAGCCCTAAAAAGTGGGCCTTTTGTGAGGAGTAAGGGGGTAGTATTTTGGGTGGATTTTGTCGTCAATTTGTTGGTTCCTTTATAGTATAGATATTAGTACAGTAGAGTTAAAAAGCCACCAAGTTCACCAAGAGAAAGCTAAAAAGATAACACCTGCGTGATATCGCTACTTTATGTGTTATTGTGTTACCAAACACGTTAGTATATCTAAATTCTAGACCAGTGCATCTAAAACTCTTCGAAAAGTATAAATGGATAGAGCATATAAATATCTATCATTATTATGCAAAAGTTTGAAGTTCAACAGAATCTGTGCAACGAGGTAAAAAAAAAAAAAGAAATCAGCACTTGAATCATTGCGAGTTTCACTGTTCATTTAAAATCTGCACCCATGCACAAATTTTTTTGACGGACTTCAAACTTTGCATGATGATATATACTTATATATGCTCTATCTATTTATATTTTTAGATGGATTTTAGATGGACCGGTTTGGATGTTGGTAATACAACGACACATAAAGGACGATAATACAGTAGGTGTTCTCTTTCTTGTCTTTGCACCCTTATTAGAGCTATTGTCTAAAACAAATAAAGATTTGTTTGTTGAAAAAAATAGAAAGCGGCACTCACATGCGTACATGTATACTCATGCAAACACCTATAACATCACGTAAATTACATGGATAAATTTAGCAGTCGCACGCCGAGCAGGATGACTATGCTATATACCAACACATCATACACATGCATGATATATTAAATCGCAAGGACCACACAGCTTCATTCAGAACGACAAAAGAGAGTACTGTTCCGTAGCTAATCATTGCTTAGACACAGTATGCGTCCATGATTGTGCCACTCTTCGCTTCAGATCGCGACGCCCATTTACTGCACAACACCACCTCTATATGAAGTAACAGCAATATAATGAAAGGTTCAGCCATGCATGGTAGCTAGACACACCATGACACAATGAACCAACGCCGAGCACGTTATCAGTCGTATTTCGCCAGATATATATCTGACCCTGAAATTTTGGGGTAGGGTTCGCGCGGAACGACGTCGCTGTAGTCTTGTGACGGGCATGGCCTCATGGGCGCTCGCGACGGAGGAATGGCGATGCGGCGCGCTACGTTGCTTGCTGCCTCGTGCAAGGTGTGGGCGCATGTACATGTGGCCTCACGGCGGCCTCGTGGCCCTTAGCTTATAGCACCTACATACTCGTGCACATTTACCGTACTCGCCTACACACTATATATAAAAAACGTGTTCACGGCTTAAAAAGGCGCGGTGATCCATAGGTACGGTACATATATACAACCGTGCATCTCCATAAAATGATCGATGTTGACTTCATGTAACTTTTTTTTCCAACCATTTTTTTGCTTGCTAGGAATATATTGGTGGATTGGGATTTTTTATAATCATATAGTTTAGATTCAGATTTAAGGTTATTATAATTTTAAATAATAACATATATGGGTAATTTACATGCAAATTTAATTAGTGAACTGTTCAAATTTTGACTAGGTTATTTTTTGTAATGGTATAAAACTAGAGATGGATAATCTAAGAGGTTCCTTTAGACTACTTTTATAATGACAGTAGTGAATAACTTAGGCAACATATCAGATGCAAACTAACCTATCTGTGCAAACTATACAAACTTCAATCTAGGTCACACGATGTTGATCTAAGGGTACGCTCAGGTGAGGTAGGAGGGTGATTTGCAAAGGGTGATTAGAAGCACTTTTGCAAATCACCCCTCCCACCTCACCTGAGCGCACCCTTAGATCAACATCGTGTGGCCTAGATTGAAGTTTGCATAGTTTGCACGGATAGTTTGGTTTGCACCTGATACGTTGCCAATAACTTATTAGGAAACACCAATGGCTATAATTATTATAGTTATCAAATTGATTACCGGATGTTTATGATTTTTAAGAATTTCCTATAATTATTATAGGAAACACCAAGGAGACAAAGAATATACAGGATCCCACAGCAATAATCTCGTCCCGTCGTCCGTGTGATCGAGGCCAAGAAGCTAACCTTGGGTGGCGAAAGGGATTAGAGCTGGATCGATCGGAGCGCGTGTACCGGAGGGCGATAGTGAGGGCTGCCAGGCAGCAGGTCGCGACGAGAGAGGACAGCTGCTTGCTGATGACCATATTGTCGAGCAAACACCCCATGTGGTCTCGCTCTCGCCGGTCCCTTGGCGCGCGATCCCCGCCCCATAAAACCTAACCCGGCTTGGCCCCCCGTTGATCCAGCCAAGCCACCAGCGGCGCCCTATCCCCAACCTAGCTAGTTAGAAGAAGAAGCTAACCCCGCCAGCTCCGCATCACTCTTTGCTGCTGCGTGCTGGTGCTCGGTCAGAGTCGTCGTCAGTACTATACCCAGCGGCAAGGAGGACGACATCAAGAGCAGGAGTGCAGGACGGCTGCAGCAGTAGCGACTTCTTCATCTTTTCCCGTACGTGCACAAAAGGTTTGTACTACTACTGCCACACATAATTTCCTTATCAGGTAGCCTTAAGATTCCTGATTTGCGCTAGCGTGTGCATGTGCATACATGCTCATGTGCACTGCATCCTGTTTTTACTCCTGAAGATCATAGATGACAGTACCAAGAACCAAAAACGAGAGGGGATAGCTGAGATCAAGAAGAGGCGAGATGTGGGAGTCGGAGAGCGATAGCCACGTCGGCGAGCGAGGGCTCGTCCCCGTCGGCGGCTCATCGGGCCGGCACGAGGCGCTCAAGAACGACGGCTTCGTTCGCAGAGACCAGTCCTGGTAAAATATATCTTCCAGTCCCCCCTCCCTTCTTTCTCGATCTCTGAATGCTTTTGTGCAAAAAAAAAATGTCGTCCTTGTTCAAATTAAGTGACTTGATGAGTTTTACCGCCTTAACGATTTGAGCAGGTACGTCAACAGCGATATTCCCAGCGATTTGCTTGTCAAAGTTGGAAATGTCAGCTTCCATCTTCACAAGGTATAAATTTATTTTTGAGCCAGGGCTGCTTGCGTGCTCTCATGGTAGTGTGAGACTCTCTCGTGTGCTTCAGAGAGAACTAAAACATGTGCCATTCTACTTACGCTACAAAGGAAAACCTCTGTTAGTTTCCTTTTCTGTTCTTCTGCTCCAATAACACATCAACTATGGCCGGTCGAATCCCTCTAAATAAAGTACTAGTACCACCCGTCGACTCGTCGTACTAGGCCACCAGAAATATGGATCGTTGGCGAATCTGATTTTGCAGCCACAAAGCAACTCCATGCACACACACTTGTCAAGCGCGCCACTAAACTACCATGGCCAATGCGTTATGTGTACACCTGCATGCAGTACCCGATGATCTCCCGGAGCGGCCGGATGAGCCGCGCCATCTACGAGACGTCATCCTCGGTGGCGGTAGCGGCGTCCGGCTCCGTCCTCGACACCACGGACACGTCGTCCTCGGCCGCCGTGGCCGTGGTGGAGCTCGACGACGTCCCCGGCGGCGCGGGCTCGTTCGAGCTGGCGGCGCGGTTCTGCTACGGGATGGCGGTGGACCTGACGGCGTCCAACATCTCGGGGCTCCGGTGCGCCGCCGAGTACCTGGAGATGACGGAGGACCTCGAGGAAGGCAACCTCATCTTCAAGGCGGAGGCGTTCCTCAGCTACGTGGTGCTGTCGTCGTGGCGGGACTCCATCGTGGTGCTCAAGAGCTGCGAGGGCCTCTCCCCGTGGGCCGAGAACCTCCAGATCGTGCGACGGTGCAGCGAGTCCATCGCCTGGAAGGCCTGCGCCAACCCGAGAGGCGTGCGCTGGGCCTACACCGGCGGCGGTGGCAACAGGCCGCCCAGAGCTGGTGGTGGTGGTCCGGCCGGTGGCGGTGGCACGGCGAGTCCACGGTGGAACCTCGGCGGCGGCGGAGGCGGAAGCGGCGGCGGGGACTCGAAGGAGTCGAGCCCAAGCCGGCAGGGCGTGCCGCCGGCGGACTGGTGGTTCGAGGACGTGTCCGTGCTCCGGATCGACCACTTCGTGCGCGTCGTCACCGCCATCAAGGTCAAAGGTACCATACGCTTCTTAACCGTATCATCTTGTTTATTAAGGCGGGTGATCTCTGATTAGTACGTAGAAATGGTAGCATTTTTTAAGAAGTTTAAATCGATGGGTTGTGATGCTGCTACATGAGTGCAGCTCGGATCGTTAGCACGGTTCAGTGTACGTTCCTCCTGTTGGGAGAAAAATTACGTTTTTAATCAGTATGTGAGAAAAACAAAATCTTGATGATGAAGTGTCATGAATAGTGGAGCACAGTGGATTTTGTTCAGGTAATGCCAAGACACTGGCACAATCACATTAGTTGCCGACAGTGAAGCCGGGCCAAGTAGGGAGTAGAAGGGACTCGATCAAACCCTTCTTCCCAGGAATAAGCTATTTTCTTTTTTTTTATCCAAATCATTAATCAAAGATCTTCTACATTTTTTTAAAAAAAATATGTGTTATGCACTTCTGCTAGATTTGAGGCGATAAATCCTTTAAAATCTACTTTCAGTCCCATCAACTATTTTGTCGCTTCAGTTTGATTCTCCTCCTCCAAAAAAGAACAGGAATACAACAACTGTCCAATTTTCAAAAGAAATCTGTAGTGCTGTTTTCCTGGGTTGCAGCCACATCACTCAATTTGAGTGACACCGTGCTCCCCATTCTCATGGAGATGCCGGCAACAAGATCCTTAGGAGATGTGCGAAAGTGACTCGTCGAGATCCTCTCTCACTCGATATGAATGCAGAAATTATGTGGTTAAGACGTAGTGATGTTGATGCCACTCACTCAAGAACCACCGAAAACAGATTTTGAAAAGAGACGCCAATTATCTGGAGTTGAGGGATCAAAAGTAAACTCATCTTTAAAAAAAAAATTCGAGCCAAAACTCTTCTTTTCAGTTTCGTTGTGCGTGATACTCCTATATAGGAGCAGTAAGGTAGGTTAGTCTAGGCCTTTGGATCCCAAATAGATAGATTATGCCATCATGAAAAACACGCAAAAACAGAGATGCAAACATATTCATCTGAAGACCTTAAATGTGACTGAATTGCTAAATCAGAACAAATTGTTAGTCCCACGAGCGGAGCGCTACATGTCCCAACTTGCAACTTAGTATCACAAAAATGGATGAACAGGGATTGATGTTTCAGAACATCTTATCAAATAAACTTGAGACAATTTCTTTCTTGTTGCATTTTCTTCAATATACTCGACAGGCATGCGGTTCGATCTCATCGGCGCGGCGATCACCCACTACGCATCCAAATGGCTACCTGGCCTCACCAAGGACGCTCCACACGGCGGCGCCCTGGCTGACGAGCCCTGGGCGCACGCGCAGGCGACCCCCGGCGGCGGTCTCCACATGATCATCTCCGGCGCCGGCACCGGCAAGGACGACATCACCGGCGGGACGAGCGCTCCGGCGCGTGAGCAGCGGATGGTGGTGGAGAGCCTGATCAGCATCATCCCTCCGCAGCGCGACGCCGTGTCGTGCGGCTTCCTCCTCCGTCTCCTCCGCCTCGCCATCATGCTCAGGGCGGCGCCCGCGCTCGTCACCGAGCTCGAGAAGCGCGTCGGCATGCAGCTCGAGCAGGCCGCCCTCTCTGACCTCCTCATCCCCTCCTATGGCAGCCGCGGCGACACCACCGCCTACGACGTCGACCTCGTCCAGCGCCTCGTCGAGCACTTTCTTGTGCAGGAGCAGACCGAGCTGCTCGCTTCGTCGTCAAGCCCCGGCCGCGGCGACCCGCCGGCGGCGGGGATGAACGCGAAGGCACGCGTCGCACGGCTGCTCGACAGCTACCTCTCCGAGGTGTCACGTGACCGTAACCTGTCGCTGACCAAGTTCCAGGTGCTCGCCGAGTCGCTCCCGGACTCGGCTCGCTCCTGCGATGACGGCCTCTACCGCGCCGTCGACTCCTACCTCAAGGTAATTAAATTAAAATTGTTGGATGCTTTTTCGTTCTTGCGAGATGATCGATTGATCGATCGATCTTAGCATAATTGCATTGTGTTGCGTGGTGGATGATGATGATTAGGCGCACCCGACGCTGACGGAGCACGAGAGGAAGAGGCTGTGCAGGGTGATGGACTGCCAGAAGCTGTCGTTCGACGCGTGCATGCACGCGGCGCAGAACGAGAGGCTGCCGCTGAGGGTGGTGGTGCAGGTGCTCTTCTCGGAGCAGGTGAAGATCAGCAACGCGCTGGCGGCGGCGAGCTCCTCCTCCTCCTCCTCCGTCGCGGCGGCGCTGGCGGCCAACAAGGCGCCGGAGGCGGTGGCGACGACGCGGAGGCAGCTGCTGGACGGGACGCCGCAGTCGTTCCAGGACGGTTGGGCGGCGGCGAAGAAGGACATCAACACGCTCAAGTTCGAGCTGGAGAGCATGAAGGCCAAGTACCTGGAGCTCCAGCACGAGATGGACGCGCTCCAGAAGCAGGTGGAGCGCGGCGGCGCGCCGTCGCCGGCGGCGGCGGCGGGTCACAAGGTCGCCGGAGGTGGCAAGAACCAGGGGCCTGCCTCGGCGTGGAGCAGCGGGTGGAGGAAGCTGGGAAGGCTGGCCAAGATGAGCGGCGCCGACGCGGCGGGGACAGACGGGCACGTGCCGGTGGGGGCGCCCGGCGAGGCGCCCAGGAAGCCGCGGAGATGGAGGAACTCCATCTCGTGAGCTGAGCAGAGCAGGTCATCAGCTTCGTGCCTTCGTAGTAGCTGAGCAGAGTAGACGGCGGGCGGCGTAGTAACTTGAACTAGATCATTCCCCATGGATCAATGCATGTAATAATAACCTAATAATAAATCAGGTACTAGAGCAGATTGCAACCAGACCGAGGTGGTTTTCACGCAGTTTCGAGGACGCCCATCTTGTGATGGGCAGACTGTTGTAGCTAGGAGACGGTCATTTGTTCCCAG
Source organism: Digitaria exilis (assembly GCA_015342445.1). Lineage (NCBI taxonomy): Eukaryota > Viridiplantae > Streptophyta > Magnoliopsida > Poales > Poaceae > Digitaria > Digitaria exilis. The sequence goes on from JACEFO010002629.1 coordinate 1,534,441, forward strand.
TGTGTCATGCATTTGCCATGTTGGTTTTTTAGATGTCGATTTCGTTCTCTTTCCGAGGGGCTTGCCGGGGCTAGGCCAAGCCTCTCTCGTGATGCACGAGCACGATGAAACGGGGTGCATCCAAGAGGGTATGGAAGACTGCTGGCGGCCAGTGCGGCGTCGCTGTCCGCGTCCGGCCGGGCGGGGCGCGCCATCCGCACGCCGGAATCCTTCGGCTCCTGGTCCCATCCTCGCGCTCATCTGTAGCCGTCGACCGCGACGTGTTCGTCGCGTGCACCCCTGCGTCTTCGCCCTCGCCATTGCTGCCGACTCGCTGTACAAACAGGATGCAACTGTTCCCGCGCTCGTGTGCTGCATATGGGATGTACGGTTGCCCAGCCCAGCTCAGCTTGTTGATCCCCTGGTCCAGCCCAAAATTTGAGCGCAGCCGCGGAGGATATGCTAGTGCTTCTACCTCGGAGAACCTCGAAATAGAACCATAGTGCACTGTATCCTGCTCCAACCGTTCCAAATTATTAGTCATCCTAGCTTTTTACTAGATTCATTGAATATGCTATGAATTTAGACAAGTGTATGTTTGGGTTAATAGATGATGCCATGAACTTAGACACTCAAAATAGCACACAAGATGATTAATAATTTGGAACTAGGGGAGTAGTAGAATCTGAGCGGGCGCTGGCGATTTGTCATCACCATCATCGGCCACTATGAAATGGCCCGAGTATTTGTCCTTGCAGCAATTGTTCTCAAATTTCAACCTACATGTCCTAACTCTGGTTTGATGAGAAAAGGCCCTGAAAAATTATATGTTAACCAATCAAGTCAAGCAGTTCAAAAAATTTCACCCAATCGGAGACGCATATGCAAGATATGCAACCCAACGAGAGAAAGTAGCATATTTTCTAAAATAACAATCTCCTACAGTACCTAAGATTACTTTTCACTGGAACATGGTCACCAGGTGTACGTATCTCCTGTCACAGAAAGAGATTCACAATAATTATTCAGAAAGAACAAAAAGAAAATTCAGCTCAGAGATGGCGCAAATGCTTTTATACTTGTCAAGAACGCTGGTTTTTCTTTTTCCTTTTCTTTTACTTAGTTTGACCAGAATTCCAGTATATGAATTGTAAGAAGTCAAATAGATGCCTCAATCCATCAGTATTTCCGATTGTAATCGCAATATCAATATATCATGTCTATTCAGTAAACTACATTTATGATGACCAACTCAATTTGCTCGTATAAATGTAGAAAAAAAAAGAATACAATGCATCTTCTATACAATAGTCGGTAATTCGGTATCATAACAGGTTTTCATTTATTCATATCATTAGTCCTGAAAAGTTTAAATAGGTTACGTCTTCAGTGTTTAGTTGCACGCTGTTTACTGTTAGCTACTGTGCCAGTGAAATCAGGCAACCAGAATGCAGTCAGCCTCGCGTGTATCTCATTGACGCGGCTATATGGAGATAAGCGAGGTGTCTATCGACAACAAAGCACTTGCCCAGCGTCTAATGGTTCTGTTCAGTTCATGTGTGGATAGGCGTGTGCGTATGCCCTGTTTTAAAAGGGGAAAAAAGTTGCTACCATAAAGACCTGCCGTACTTGCACAAACGCTGATACAGAGTAGCAATATACATCATGCTTGACAGAATGATAGGATCTTGTCAAGTTACCAAATGACCACTCCGGCGAGCCAAGTCGGTATCTTTTGTTGCCAATTGCCATTTCCTCCTCGTCGAAGGCCACCGGCTCGTCCAAGTGGAAGTGAAACAACGGGTTTTCCTTCCTGGCCCCTGCGCGTGGCGAATTGTGGCCAAAGAGCAGCCGACGCCAAGCGGAACCAACTCGTTTGCGCTGAGCAAACTCACATCTACATCCCGAAGGGCATCGGATGAATGGGTCACTTGAGCAACCGACCATTGTAAACAGAGCCCTGCCTATTTTCTTCTCGCGTCAGAAACCACTCAAGGGCTGCCTTGAGACCACTGTTCAACAGGGCAACGGCAGTTGCGGCATCAATGCAATGGAACAATACAAGGTCAAGAAACAGCAAGCCAAACAACAGCTACCAGCGCAGCACCTCTAGATTCGAGAATTCAAAGAAATTCAGATCACATACATGTTTAGAGCAGCTGCAATTAGAAAAAAGCACAGCTGATGCCAAGTCACAGAAATACATCGGATAGTAGTAACCAGGCAAGAAACTGGTGCTAAGTCACAGAAATCAACACACCGAACATGCAAGAAAGTTGGCTTAGCAAAATGCCAACTAAAACAAAGCACAGCAAACAAACTGGCAGACACAACTGATAGCTTTAGTTTTATTAGCAAGTCAAAATTTCTCAGAAAAGAATAGGTCTTATTGTCTACACGCTCTTTTTTTCTTAGGTTCTACTAGCAGCACAGATCTGCAGGTACCATTATCATTTACCTGTCTCGTCTCTCACGCCCACTTTTATGGCCACCTATAATAATATCTCATCATACGCTACTATGCTTACTGGACCAAAACCTTGTTTCCTCCATCGAAGGAAATGGAGCGGAGAGGCTCTCCTCAGCTCACTAGCTGCTGGTTGCCGTAGTAAGGGTAGGCTCCATAGGCCGCCGCATACATGTTTGGGTGAGGAACCGGTGAGGCATAGCCGTATCCACCATAGAATGGTGTCCCGTAGTACATGCCGTTGCCGTTGCGTCGGTGGCCAGAATCACCCCTAGACTGGAAGGAAAAAAAAATCCAGGTGAGCAAAGTGAATAATATTGATTGAGCCTCTCTACATATTAAAGCAAAGCCAACAAAATTCCATGCAAGAGTAAAAAATAAAGGGGTGGCAGAAAATATAAATGAATGCCCATGTTCATTATGTGAATTCTACTTGAAGCCCGCACATAGCTATCATGTATAAACATGGCATTCATAGTGGGGAGAAAAGGTGAATATGTTCCAAATGGCTTTCCACCCACTAAAGCTTACATACAGCCTCTAGTATTTCTGTAACTTTCAGTTTACAGGAGAACTACTCAAACGACTCAATCTATGACCAATAATAATTCCTAATTATTTATGTGAATAGTTGACAGATTCACAAGATATTATGGCAGCACGATTCATGAAAAATGTAACCATTTCATGTTACCAGATGAGATGTTCCCAAAATTATTACTTGTCAGGATTTAATCGAAGTCTACAATATGATTATTTGAACAAAGGGCTATAAGCTACTGTAGAGTGAACCTCCATACTCCAAACATTCAGCCTGACTATTCAAAGGAATATCATGTCAAAAGAGCCCTTCTACTAGAGTGCAACAATGAAACAGCCAAAGTTACGACTTGCAAATATCCAAGCTCATATTCATTCAAAGAGACCAACGGACCCGCTTAAGCCTTTAGATAAAGGTAGCGATTTTTTTTAGTCTATGCTAGGAAGGACAAACTTTCTAGCCACTAAGATGGTGAAGAAAGAAAGGATTAAATAAGGGCAATATGGAAAGCAAGTGGCAATAGCAATCATCCATAATGCAATTCACTACATAGTAAGAAACAACACATCAATATGTCAATGCAAAGAGGAATACAAAAAAATAAGCCAACAGCGTACTTTGATGCAGAAAGGACAGGGCTACAAGCAATAATGTAATTTGATGCAGACAGGCTACACGAGTTGAAAAATGATTATGAACAAAAATGAAGCACTTAACTTTTTTTTTTTTGCCAATCCATGCAGTGCCATGCATAAAGGTATCAACCATGGGCCATGGCTATATCTCAGACACTAAGTAGAATGCAAAAAAATATAAATAAAATGCAGGTCTCCTGTTCTGTATGTCACTAATTTTCAGTTATGCTCTAAATATTTAAGTCAAAAGCAACCTGAATTGTCAGGTAAAAGGAACTGAATGAAGGATACAAATGTACCACTGATAAATGGTCTAGGGCTCCCCCTTCTCATCGCCTAGGCACATGAAGCGCAGCAGTAAAGCAGGGTAAGGTGACGCCATAACCACATCATGAAAGCAAAGGGGTAAAGGAGCATATATTGGCCAAACTGAATGAAGGGATCAGCCACGAGTGAATAAAGCTCAATCTGTGCCAACAGACCCAACGCACCCCCTTCCTTTCCTGACATGTCCGAGCCACAAATGCCCCACCCAACACCCAAGGCCCCCACCACAACCCCACTTAGTTTGTGTCTTAAAAAACACTGCCACTGATAAATGGTGTGCAGTAGATATGGAAGAACAGGTCCTTCCAGCTAGATAACATCAAGAATCCCTGAATGTTGCCGGGGAATAGATTCATGTTAGAAGCATTTTGTCCTTTCCAGAATTTTTCTATTGGAGGTTCTCTCATTCTCTTTTATTAATGGTGATTGGATACTAATAAGTTGCAATATGCAGCACTGAGCAGTAGTTATGATAAATGAGAATTATATGCTATTATAGTGGAGAAAAATAGCAAAATTGAAACAAAATAAGCTCAACCTGTTTGCTGGCTGGGCTGCGGCCCCAGGAAAGTCTAACTGCCTGTTTTCCGATAGTTGATCCATTCAGCCCTTGTAGTGCTTCTTCAGCATCAGCCCTACAATTCAAAACAACAACATTCACATAATCTAAAACCTTTAAGCAAGTGGAAACACAGATTGAACAGTTAAGCCTAAAAATTTCTTATATTGCAATATTATGCATAATGTGAAGTATTCAGATAAAAAACTTAGATATACCTGTTTACAAATTGAACAAATCCACATTGCTTCCCAACAGGAATTTTGACAGAGGCAAGATCACCGTATTTTGCAAACGCTTTCCTCAGTTCCTCTTCGCTAACATTGGGGTCAAGCCCACCAACATATACCTGAAGCATTAAGTCATTAACCGATATGATATACCATTAGTTATTGTCATCCTGGAATGTATGCACTATGCAGTAAACTTTACAACACTGGACTAAGAATATGCATTTTATTAGTGTTTAGATCTTGCAAGGAAATGATAGTAATCCATGGGTTGCCAAAAGCATTTTCTTATCACTATACACTTTCTGCAAACATATGTTACACAAAAAAAACAAAAGGTGTGGAGAACAGTCAAAGTCCAACCGCCCGTTCGGTTCGCTGGGAGATCGTGGCTGGGGCTGGAGCTTCGGGCAGGCGGATGAGTGGCCGACTGGTGGGGTCGGCCAGCCTAGCAGCTACCCGCCCAGCCGCCAGCCTAGCCGAAGAAGTCCAGCCGAACAGGCCATAAAACAGCAAAAGAAAAACAGAGCAAGGCATGAATTCAACAAAACCACTGGAAACTAAGTTGAGCATACCGTCCTGTTAGTTGAGTCAGTATCTGATTGCCTTGGTGGAGAAGAGCCTGAATCACCTGAAAATAAACAGTTACAAAATCAAAAGGTATGTCAAATGGGAAAAGTAATGGTCAGCCTATTTTGTGAAATAAACTGTCGATGTCACTATAACCCACCCACCAACAAAACCCCAGGATGCTAGGAAAATTAGACTCCAAACATTACATATCGAATGTGCACATGATGCAGATAATAGCATGTACTCAATACTGGAATATGTATAACCATCTAAGAAAAAACAGAGTCAAACAATAGGTAGGCATGCAGCAATATCAATTGTTACAGCAGCGATTTATGTGTTGGAAGTCCATTTGCATATTTATTATGGAGCAAATTTCTAGGATAGTAGAAAATATCAACAACAACTGGATTGCAGTGACTAATATAAAGCTAAGAGCATGGAATGTGAAACAAAAAAACAAAGATGAGTAACTAGTAACTGCAGACACAGGCTAAATACAATCTCAGAATTTTAAAAATACCTTGAGATCTTCTAGGAGTTGCTGGTCCTACTCGAATCGGTCTTGTGGAACAGTATACACCATTCATTTCATTCATTGCATGAGTTTTGTCATTATCATCTCCGAATCTAACAAAGCCGTAGCCTCTAGAACGGCCCGTGTTTGCATCAATAATAACTTTAGCTCCTTTCACTGATCGATATTTGCTAGAAAAAAGTTCCAGCAACATTTCATCAGTAACATCAACAGCCAAATCACCAACAAATATTGAGTGGTCGGATGCAAGTTCAGAACGTTTTTCTCCCATGCTATATGATGCCCAGTTTAACTTAAAAGCCCGATCAGTGTTAGGCATTACATGACCAGAAAAATTCTGTAGTGCCTTCTCCGCTGATGCATGAGAATAGAACTCTACAAAACCATAACCCTCAGACACCCCCGAGTGTCTATTGCGAATAACTTTGATTGTCACCACCTACATAAGCAGATAAGTAGAGAAATGGCAATGAGTAATGCATGAAATAAAAGGTAACATAGTGATGGAGCAAGTATCTCAAAGAAAACCAACAGAATCTTATTTAATGCAACTAATAATACTACCAAATTACCAAAACAGGCTTAATCCATCGAATGAGAATACAGCAGTCTTAACTGTAAATCAGATGGCCACCTTACAGTCAATTGGATAGAATGTGACAGACTCACTGGCTGGGCCCACATTTCCAATAATGTAAGAAATTTGCAGGAACAAATATGACTATGTCAGCTGTTACACAATGGCACAAATCATGTTTCGTTAAGAGTGGTAAATTTACGTTACTACTTTGAGTCACCCAAACTGCAGGAAATAGCCTGAAAGTTGGTGCCTTAGCAAACTACCCAGACAAGCAGACTACAAAGCACATAGATACATTGTAAAAAAAACACAATTTGCCACAAAATGACGCTGCTACGCCTATCACAGCACAGTACACACGAATCAAGGCTCAGGCATAGGACAAACATAACTGGAATAGAGAGATCCGGTACAGACAAGGCCGGATCGGAGGAGCAGGCTCCGGGAGATAGAAAAAAACGAACCTCGCCGCTGGGGCCAAAGCAGCTGTGGAGGTAGTTCTCGTCCATCCAGTACTGGAGGTCGCCGACCCAGATCGTACGGTTGTCCTCGCCCCCATTCCCGCCGGATCCAGCCGACGGCGGCGGTGGCGGGGTGACCGAGGCGGGCGGCGCAGAGTGCTTGACGAACTGCGGCGGCGGAGGCGGGGGCGCGGCCACCATGGGGTGGTGCGGCGGCGGGTACGGTATGACCACCCACCGCGGCTGCGGCATGTGGTGGTGGTGCGGGTGCGCCGCGTGCGCGTGCGGGTGCGGCGGGGCCGCCGCAGCAGCAGCAGCGGCGTGCGCATGAGGGTGGTGGTGCGGCGCCGCAGCTGCGGACGCGGCCGGGGCGTCGGTGGGGGCCGCTGCCATCTGCATCGCCGCTGCCGCCGCCGGGGATGAGGAGGAAGGACGAGGGAAGCCGCCGCGTGTGCCGAGCTCGCGAGGGGTGGAGGCGGAAAGAGAGGAGGGAGCTCGTGGGTGTGGGGTGAGGCTCCGGATTTATAGGCCGTTGCTGGCGGATCTGGGCCGTCCGATCTAGGATTTCGCGGAGGCGCGGTCGTCCGATAGGCCGGGAGCGAAGAGACTGACCTGTGGCCCCGGTGGGGCACGCGGCCTAGGGGATTTTAGGGAAAGGGGTTGTGTTCTGCTGCTACTTTTATGGGGTTCTCTAGTTGGAAATGTGCGGCTGGTGTTTTGCTATTTTCGGGCAGTTTGAATGAGCCTCTGGTTCAGTGGTGCCTGACTGCCTGCCAATAAATGGCAGGATGGATATCAAAAAAAAAAAGAAGCAGGATGGGTGGTAACTGGATCCGAAGCAGAGTCTGTAGATTTGGCAAGCATAGCATTCCATAGATACTGAAAATTTACTATTAATTGCATAACCAGATTTGAATTGATTTGTGCCCTAAAAATAATTAAGATGACATCACTGATAGGTGTGTTTAGTTTGTAATAAGTAACAAAAATATTCTGTAAAAATTACATTGAGAAGCTTGCTCTATGAGAGGGCTCACAATTTTTTCAATGCAATTTTTTTTTTGCAAAGTTTGTCATCTAAACCATAGATTATACTAAAAGATACGCACCTGGTAAGAGATTGAATAATGTATTACCGCTAAAAGCATTCAACAATACAAAGATTTTACCAAAAGATATGTGCATGGTAAGAGATTGACTAACGTACTATCACTAGAAGCACTCGCCAATGCAAAAGATTATACCAAAAGATACGCGTGTGGTAAGAGATTGAGTAACGTGCTATCACTAGAAGCACTCAACAATGCAAAGATTATACCAAAAGATACTCACATGGTAAGAGATTGAGTAGCGTACTATCAGTAGAAGCGCTCAACAATGCAAAAGATTATACCAAAAGCTATGTGCGTGGTAAGAGATTGAGTAATGTAGTATCGCTAGAAGCACTCAGCAATACAAAGATTATACCAAAAGATACGTGTGTGGAAAAAGATTGAGTAACGTACTATCACTAGAAGCACTCAACAATGCAAAAAGATTATACCAAAAGATACGCGTGGTAAGAGATTGAGTAACGTGCTATCACTAGAAATACTAAAAAATGCAAAAGATTATACCAAAAGATACGCCCATGGTAAGAGATTGAGTAACGTACTATCACTAGAAGCACTTAACAATGCAAAAGATTATACCAAAAGATACGCGATACGCACGTGGTAAGAGATTGAGTGACGTACTATCACTAGAAGCACTCAATAATGCAAAATCTTGGCTCGAAAAGTTTGAGTAATTAGAGGTGTTACCGATTGAAGAAGTGTGCCTTGCACCATAGGTAGAACCCACTCGACAGCACTATCACTCTTATTACGTTTTTAGAAGCATTGTGGCATATGGAGTATGATGAGAGTATAGGGTAACCATATATACAAAAATTGTAAAAACGAGTAATAAGACACTTGGAGCGATAGGAAATGTTAGGATCTTATGGAAGAGGATTAGTGACAACAACCGAGGCCACAGTAGACATGGAAAAAAAAAGACATACACGAAATCCAATATTTGGATGTTGAATTGGTTTGTGCTATCATATCAAATATAATAAGGATGATATCAATATTAGATTAAATAAAATATACACACATGGTGAGAGATTGAGTAACGTAGTGCCATAGAAGCACTCGGTAATGCAAAGATCTTGGTGTAAATGTATGAGTAAATAGAGGGGCACTCAATAATGCACAACCACTTAGTTATTAGCAAGTTTTTAAAAAATGTTATAGCATATATATGGAGAGTTATGAAAGTATAAGAGCATCTCTAGCAATGGACCTTAAATCGGAGTCCCTACTTCATGAGTAGGAGCTTCCTCTATTTTCTGGGGCCTTGTTATATGCATTGAAGTCCAACAAAGCCCCCTAGATTTCAACCCTTATACTTTGTATCATACCCCTAGATTTCATTCTCTTCTATTTCAGCATATTCTCCATGTATTCCTTGTACCATACCACTACAATTTAAAAGTAATATTTCTAAACTGAAGAACCACCATGCCTATAGTCAAGCAATAACCAACATTCACCTTCGAACTACCAGCCACACAGACCATAACACATGCCACAACGGAGGGACACGTGCATCGTCCAGGGCACCAGGAAGGCTGATGCAATGATGTGTCACGACCTTGAGACGAATAGGCCGGTGATGAGGTCATATATGCAGGTTTCCCGAGGAGGCCATCATCGGCTCTCATGCGCGCGGAAGGACACAACCGCTCGTCTCGCGCGAGAAGGCCTTGCGGTGGCGGCACGCCGGAGATGGAGAAATCAGCTCCGCGGGAGGAGTAGGGGCCCCGTGGAGAGCCCTCCCGGGCTTGGGGGCTTTGGGATGGAATTTGGAGGCCTCCTTAAAATGAGGTCTATAGTAGGGACTCTGCTGGACCCCGTTTTTTTTTTTACTTTAGCCTCCAGATTTAGAGTAGGAGCTTTAAGTAGGGATCTACTGGAGTATACAAGTTGCTAAGATGTTATAGCATATATATGGAATATGATGAAAACATAAGATGGAAGTATGATGAGACGCTCTGAGATCAGGGAATGTTAGGATCTTATGGAAGAGGAAAGGATTAGAAAGAATAACCGACCAGTGTAGCACAGATGGGAAAAAAGACATACAAACGACGAGCATGAATATAAAACCCAGCAAAAATTGTATATTTTCCGTGACAAGAGACTAGCGAGTTGCTCGTGTTTTCTTTGGAACCGTGACGTATATATATTTTACCGTAAGACATGAAAAACAACATATAGCAATCATGTTGCAAATTTCGCTATGGGTTTTTCCAATCAAACTTGTACATTGAATGCTCAAAAGCACAAAAAGGAGTCGTGTGGGCTGTTCACGGCCCAATTCACATGGATGTGGGCTGGGGAAACGGCCCGGCAAAGGAATGCTTTACTGTTCATCACTAGTTAGTAAATAATTATTTTTTTTAATAGAAAACCATTAATGAACACTAGAGTATCCTCGCTCTATTTCAAATTATTAGTCATTCTAACTTTTATCAGATTCGTAAAGATGATATGAATCTAGACAATTATATGTCTAAATTCATAAAAGATGTCATAAATTTAGACACTCAAAATGACATAGAGAATGAATAATAATTTGGAACGGATAGAGTACTTAATTAACAATAACATACAGAGCCAATTGACGTGGCTTAATAATTGTCTATAAAAATGGCACTGACAAAGTAATTATGGTAGAGCAGTTCAAAATCTACTTTAACTCTACCGCATTCGGTTAATTAAATAATTAGCATTGGCATGGCTGGCTGAGCCATCGGGCTGAGCAAGTGAAGGGTAACATTGTTAACCAGCTCATTCTAGCCATAGACGCGTGTCTCAAACAAATCGAACTCACCAGAATCGTGAAGTGCACGTAACGAACCTACTTACGACCAGATCCGTCCTCATAAGCGTTGTCTCGAGACTCAATCCTACATCAACCGAGCTGTTCATGTGAAATTATAAGAGGCTGTTTAGTTAATCCAGTATCTGATCTCCATCCCTTAAAAACACCACTTCAAACTTCTCTACATCCAGCTAACCTTGTGTCCCCAACAGAGATGACTCTCCTAATCCCACCCAGCTTTGTGCACCCAGAAAACTAACTCCATTAAAATTGATGATTCAGATCTACTCTAACCCCTCCTCACTCAAATCTAAGGGCTAATCTTATTTGGATCTCCTAACCTCCCTCACTTCCTCCCACGACCGAGGCCCACGTCTGCAGCCAGGCCTTTCCCAGCGCCCGATCGTCCTTCACCCGCGCCCGATCGTCGCGAACCCGCGACGAAAACACCACGCCCGACCGCCGCTGCCGCCGTCCCACCGTCCGTCGCTGGTCGCCGCCGCCGCTCGATCGCCGCTGCCGCCGTCCCACCGTCCGTCGCTGGTCGCCGTCTCCACTAGATCGCCCCTGCCGTCATCCCACCGTCCGTCGCACGTCGTCACGCACGCCGCCGTCCGTCGCCCGCCGCGGCCGCACGTCCTCACGCACGCCGCCCAGCGGTTGCTGCCGGATCGCAGCAGCCAGGCCAGCGTCCCTGCCGCATCGCCGCCGCCGCCGCCCGTCGCGTCCGGCCGATCGGCGCGTCGTCTTGCTCACGACGTGGCCGTCGTCCTGGTGGTGACACAACGCCTGCAGTCTTGCGCCATTGCCGCCGCCCTGCTCGAGGTACATAGCCTGTGATGAACTATTTGTAGCCATCGTCATTGCTAATTGCATCAAGATCAGACAGATCGAACGATTTTTTTTCTCTGATGGACTACAGTTTTCTACGATGGATTGGAACATAACTTCAAAACATGCTTTGTTCTTAAGGAAAAAGGAAAGAATAACTCCACATCAGACAGATCGATTGATTTTTTTCCCCTGATGGACTACAGTTTTCTACAAAATGAGTACTGCACTCTAGGCATTGCTAAAACTCTTACTTATCATTTATCAAGCACACACAATGTTCCCAATGCTGGCAGCATGCTTAGATTTTCAACTTTCCTTTTATTTAGCACATTAAACTAAAATATGGCTAAACCAGGAGGAGATGGTATAGTTACTTTTACCTTGTCATGATATACTAAACATTTTAGGATGGAGATGTTATACTTTCCAGTTTCCAATAAGTTGCTGCATATTGTGAATAGAACAACAAATAATAGGTTTCATTACAAAGGTGTCTTCCAATTAAGTTGTCTTCCAAGGTTAATAAACATAGTGAGAACAACATACATTAAATGCTATGTTGTATATCTGTACCTTTCTGACAGCGTTGTTTGGTTCTCTTATGGCCCAAATTTTTTAATTGCGGATTGCATAATTAAACAATAATAATAATAACAAAGTGACAGTGCGTCGATTTATGTCTGTGTAACTTTCATGCAGTTCTTTTTCCAGTTTTGATGAACCAATTTATACTTGCGAATAAAAAAAAACAGTAACTGTGTACTGAATCACTACTGTATTTACCAATTTATGCATTCATATCGTGACATAATTCTGATGTCTACATGGAGGAACCTTCTTTTGCCTTAACTTCTGCAGTTATCTGTCGCATTTGCCTAGGCAAGAGGTTGAACAATATTTTACTAACTGGTTCTCTGTGGTAACATGTAATACCAGCACAATAGTTGGGTCTTGTAATACCTATTATTACCATTTGATTTTTGTGTGAATATGAAATCTGTCTGTGTTGGTTATCCCAACATATATCATGTTTTAGCTATTTAATTTTGATCGCCATACTTATCACCAAAGCAGGGATAACAACCGTTCCACCAATGGACTCTAAAGGAGGACGACGAATTCTTTTTGGAGATGTGTCAAACATCGTCAATAGAGATACATTGTCTATTTCTTACATGGAGGAAATCATACCGGTGCGCATACTTGCTACATTCAGTTAATGAACAAAGTGTTTCCTCAACCAGAAACTTCAACTTTGGCAGATGAAGAGCATAAGAGGCAAGAGAAGAATAGAAAACAACGTGAGTGGCGTGCAAGAAAAAAGTCTGATGAAACCATCGAACAAAGAGAGGATAGAAATAAAAAGCAACGTGAGTACAGGGCCAGGCGAAAAGCTGAGACATCAACGCCATCTGTTGGTGCTGATTTTGCCAATACTCCTATAGGCTCTGAACTTTTACAAGCAGGACAGATAGGATGCACGCCAATTCAAGACACCATAGGTAATTCTTTAAACCAATGCATAATAACTTCTATAAGCACACCATTCTCACATGACAGGGGTATATTACTTATTTTGCAGGTGCCTCAGACGTGACCAGGCGAATATCGACAAGTGGGCACAATGTCTCTTTAGTTCAACAGTCATGTGTAACAATAGGTAAAATTCAAATTTCAGGACAAGATGAACCAACTAAATGGTTACATAGAAATGATGGCTATGTCCCGCGGTCGAGGCCCGTATATAATTTACATTCAGTTGCGCCACATAATGACTATCTGCAAAGAAAGCGAGAAATATATCAAAGTATGGAACAGGACAAAAAGGAGCAGTTATTACAACGTGAAAGGGAGTACAAAAAGTTCAGAGCAGGAAGCCAAAAGAAGGCCAACCGTGCCATGTAGAGTACGACCCAACCTTGTTCGAGCCTGCACAACATGATACTGATGATGAAGATATTTACAAATATATAGTTGTTTTCAATAATTTCCATCCAATATTTGTTTCTTTGTGCGATTTCTTTTCCTGGTGTCATATGTTCTCATGCCCACATGTAGAAAGTCACTTGTATGAAGAAAATAACATGAGGACTGAAGATGCCACCCCTGATAACGATGAAACAAGACTATTTCTTAATCCTGATGGTATTGTCACCTTTTTTTTTACTAATTGTGAACTTTGTATGCTCTATGCTTATTACACTTAGTTAGCTTTTTTCATTTCTTTACCTCTACAGATTGTGCTTTCGAATCTTATCGCATGCCTGTAGGTGGTGTTGATGAAAACAACATTGAAGATCCATACGACTACGTGTATGCTGACTTGCCAGTTACACACCATGTGTTGAGAAAAGTGTCAGACTGCCAGTACTGCGGTGCCATTAGATTTCAATTTGAGCCACCAGGATTCTGCTGCAGGAAAGGGAAAGTAAAGGTCCATATTCCTGATGTGCCTGCTGAGCTAAATAGGTTGTTTACAAGCCAGGTGGATCATGATGCAAGGTATTTTAGAAAGCACATAAGGTATTTCAACTCACACTATTTTAGAAAGCACATAAGGTATTTCAACTCACACTTCTCCTTCACAAGCCTGGGGTCAGCTTGGACCGCCGAGTTTGCACTGCCGCTGTGACAGGTGTTTACACATTTCGGGTGCATGCTGCTTTGTATCACCGTCTCGACCATTTGGTGCCGGGTTCTAAGGGCCCTCGGCATCTGACAACTTTATTTTTATGATACTGAAGATGCTGGATTAACACGCAAAGCACAAAGGTCCCCTGATCTTGATATCAATCTTATCAGAAATCTTGTAGATATATTCACAGTACATAACCCTTATGCACAAACTTTTAATAAAGTTGGTGCTATTCCAAACCTGGATGACTACGTGATCGAGCTCAATACTAATGTCACGCCAGGCCAAAGAAGGTGTGTTGTAGCTCTGAATGCTTGTTTACCTTTGTATTAATTTATTAAGCATTAAAACTAATTTATTAATGTGTGACATAGGTATAATGCACCTACGACATCACAAGCAGCTGCTATTTGGACTGAAGGAAATGATCCACAAAGGTGTTTTGATAGGAGTGTGCTGATATATGCGAAAGGAGAACGTCCTCGCTATATCAAAGCATACCACGGTTGTTACGACCCTTTGTCCTATCCTTTATTTTTTCCGAAGGGAGAAACTGGCTGGAATCAATTTATGCCATACAATGATACACCATTGGCGAGTGCTGAGTAGTATGAGACACCACCTCCTAATCATCATCGTGTGGAACCATCCCCATCTGTGCCTTATACGGAACAAACCACTTCTGTTGACCCTACAGGTGTAGTGCAGATCACCCCAAATTATAAATCTTAATTTATGAAATTTTGATTTTATTATTGAAGTGGCTTGCATCATATAAATAGGGTATGATCCTTCTAACCAATATGATACAATTAATGTGACTTCCACGGAACAAGCGGATTCTATCAACCCTACATGTGCAGTGCAAAATCGTACCTATCAAAGAGCTGTTTTTTCAATGAAATTGCTTACAATATTGCCTCATATTGCTCAATATTTAAACAGGACATGGACAAGAAGAGGACGACATTCCGGAAGACGAAAATGCCAATACACTCAATAACGAGACTCAGTCTAAAAAGTTTGTCACTGCAAGGGAATATTATTGTTTCTTGATGCAAGTTAGGAAGGGCCTTTTTAACATTGTGTTATTTGGAGAAAGGCTCTTCCAACAATGGGCAGTTGACATGTATATCAAGATTAAGTCTATGAGGCTAGATTGGTATTCTAACCTAGCACACCAAAAACTCATAAGGGCAGAGCTATATCAGGTGAATTAATTTACATGTTTCCTAATGTTCAAACAAAGATTGCCTATATCCCTACATTGATCCTTTCATCCGTGTTTTTTTAATTAGGGCCTGGTTGATGTTATTTCTTCTGGGGAGACAAGAGCATCAGAGGTTGGCAGGAGAGTTGTATTGCCACGTACCTTCCTAGGAGGTGATCGTGATATGCAGCGAAGATTTCTTAATGCAATGGCTATTGTTCAACGATTCGGGAAAACAGATTACTTCATCACCATGACATGCATTCCGTATTGGGAGGAGATTGCAAGCAAACTTGAACCAGGACAGAAACCACAGGATAGGCCAGACCTTGTGGATAGAGTATATAGGGCCAAACTATGTGACATGAAAGATTTATTGATCAAGAAAAAATATTTTGGGGAAGTCCAAGCATATGTACATGTAACAGAGTTTCAGAAGAGAGGCCTCCCACATGAACACATACTATTGATCATGAGATCTGGCAGTAACTTAACAAGCCCTGACGCATATGACAAGAAAATTTCCGCAGAGATACCTGACAAGGACAAGTATCCTGTATTGCATAGTTTGGTGATAAAACATATGTTGCATGGACCATGTGGAGTACTGAATAAAAATTGTGCTTGTATGATCTAAGGAGAGTGTCGCTTTAGCTATCCAAGACAATTTTGTGAAGCAACTCAACAAGGAAAAGACTCCTACCCTCTATACAGGAGAAGAGATGACGGACGTCGTGTCAGGATAAGAGGTGCACAATTAGATAACAGGTGGGTTGTGCCATTGAATCCTAGTCTCCTTATGAGATATAACTGCCACATAAATGTGGAGGCCTGCTCTAGCATCAAGGCTATTAAGTACCTGTTTAAATATGTATACAAAGGTCATGATCGTGCATCGATTTCAGTCAACCCTGGTAGCACGGAAGATGGAGTGATCAATGAGATTCGTCAGTATAGGGATGCAAGATATGTATCTGCCCCGGAAGTTATACATAAGATTTTTGCTTTCCCACTATTTGGTGTATATCCATCTGTTTTGCAACTCCAGTGTCATCTTCCAAACATGTAGTCAGTAATTATTGATGAGAACCAAGATCTAGAAGATGTTGTGAATGATCCATCAAATTCAATGACAACACTCACAGAATACTTCAAGATGAACCGTACTGATAGTTTTGCGAGGACACTATTATACAAAGATTTTCCAGAATACTACCGATGGATCAGCGGTAAAAAGAAATGGCAGAGAAGGAAGCAGAAAGGACAGATTGGGCGAACTGTTTATGCACACCCTGCAGAAGGGGAGCGATATTTCTTGTGAGTGCTTCTAAATCATGTAAGAGGTGCAACGTTTATGAGAATTTGAGAGAAGTGGATGGCATCACTTGCGCTACTTTTCGAGAAGCATGAGAGAACAGAGGACTCATAGAGACAGACAGGACCTTGCATGATTGCTTGGATGAAGCTGTAACGTTCAGATGCCATCTGCTCTACGAAGGCTATTCGCGACTATTCTTGTATTTTGTGAGGCTACAAACATCCGTGGTATGTGGGACAAACACAAGGATTCTATGTCTGAGGATTTCAGTAGAAGCAATTCTAATGCAGCAGCCGTAGAACAAATGGTTCTTAGGGACATAAGGGATTTGGTTCACTCAATGGGAAGGATATAAAAAATTATGACCTTCCTGAAATTAATTATGAAGGTATGTTTTTTCATAATCTCTGATTATTGAGATAACTAATTGTATGTCAACCCATTTATCAAACAAAAATAGCCTCCTGATTTACTCTTCCTCTATGCTAATTAGGTGGATTGTCTACTGACATTCTAAGAGATGTTATGGAGGAATTTTCTGTGGGCGTAGACCAAGAACATCTGGATATCTATAAATCCCTGAACAAGGAGCAGCTTGCAGGATTTCAAGAGATCATACAACATGTGTGTGAAAAGAAAAACAAGGTGTTTTTTGTCGATGGACCAGGAGGAACCGGCAAGACATATCTATACAAGGCACTTCTTGCTAGAGTGCGGTCACGGGGATTAATCGCAATTGCAACGGCAACTTCAGGGATAGCAGCATCTATACTGCCTGGAGGACGCACAACACACTCAAGGTTCAAAATCCCAATTAAACTTTCTGACAATGGTATGTGTAGTTTCACAAAGCAAAGTGGTACCGCGGAGTTACTTCGTAGAGCATCCTTAATTATCTGGGATGAAGCTGCAATAATAAAGCGTCAAGCAGTTGAGTGCCTTGATAGGTCTCTGCAAGACATTATGAACTGTTCATTACCATTTGGAGGAAAGGTTATGGTTTTTGGTGGTGATTTTAGACAAGTACTTCCTGTTCTTACACGTGGGACAAGAGCTCAGATCACTGATGCTACTTTACAGAGATCTTATCTATGGGAACATATAAAAAAGATAAGATTGTCACGTAACATGAGGGCTCAAACTGACCCCTGGTTTTCTGAGTACCTCCTTAGAATTGGGAATGTCACTGAAGAGACAATTGGAGATGACCACGTTCGCCTACCTGAAGATATTGTCATTGGTTATACTGATGCTGAAGAGTCAATAAACAAACTCATTCGAGATGTTTTCCCATCCCTAGAGGAAAATGCAAGATCCATGCCATATATGAGCACTCGCGCCATTCTTTCAACAAAAAATGAGCATGTAGATCAGCTGAATGCAAGAATGATTGACAGGTTTCCGGGTGACAAAAAGATATATTATAGCTTTGACTCCGTGGATGATGATTCAACAAATCTCTATCCAAATGACTTTCTGAACTCACTCACTCCAAATGGCCTCCCCCCACATGTACTGAAATTAAAGATCAATTGTCCTGTGATCCTTCTCCGCAATCTTGATCCAAACAATGGTTTGTGCAATGGAACAAGGCTCATGGTTAGAGCTCTCCAAGACAATGCAATCGATGCTGAAATTGTTGGTGGCCAGCATGAAGGCAAAAGAGTGTTCATACCTAGGATACCTATGTCGCCATCGGATGATATTTCTCTTCCTTTCAAGTTCAAGAGGAAACAATTCCCCATTCGCCTAAGTTTTGCAATGACCATAAACAAAGCTCAGGGGCAAACCATCCCAAATGTTGGGATCTACCTTCCAGAGCCTGTATTCTCACATGGCCAGCTTTATGTTGCATTGTCCAGTGGTGTGCCAAGGAAAACATCAAGAATATTGCCTAAACCAAAGAAGGAATTGGATCCAACAGGGAAGAGCACCAAAAATATTGTGTACAGAGATGTCCTCCAATGATGCCATATCGGTAAGATTTTAATGTTTTATATTGGTAGTTCTAAATCTATGGTGTTCTTATTCTTATATTATATTATCTACTGTTCAGGAGAAAATACAATCGGCTATATGGTGGCATGGTGCAGAAGGCTGGCAGCGTAGTTCATTTTTTTCCTGATGCAATGATGCATTGCATGGCGACTGTGCAAAGGGAAATGAAAGCGATTATACCGTGATCTTTAGGGTCCCTGAGATGAAATCTGGTTTTATATTTTAGAAATATCTGCTTCTCTAAATTTTTAATACTTTGAATGTTTTTCTTCACGATCTCTGGGTTAGCCGGTGGGAGAATTGTGTGTTCTGGGTTCCAATTTGCAATGAGGATAAATGTTAAATGGTGATTATCTGAGATGAATACGTGATATTCTGAGATGAATATAATCCTCACTATTTTGTGCATCCTGACAATGCTCAATTTTGAGAAAGAAAAACACTAAGCGGTAGCAGCATGCAGCCATAATTGCATGACATTACCCATGACACCACCACCCTCAGATCGCCTGAAAAGTTTTTGTGATGTTGCTGCGGCAGATGTTACGGACTGGACTTTATGGCCCAGTGGCAGCTGTAGCATTACATGGAACCAGCAGCTTTTTTTTTAAGATTAACAGAAAATACCGACGCCCCAAAAAAACAGGAAAGCACCGACGTCTAAAAAAACATCTCTTTTAGAGTGATTCTAAACATTTCAAATACACTCTACTAGTGGTTTGAAATAATTAACGTGGATTCATTTTTAAAAAGCAAATTTGTGATTCAATCCACTATAATTTTCTAAACCACATGGATTCCGGATTAATAGAATCGCACAAAGTCGATGCATGCATGGGCAATATCCGATCGACGGCGCTATCCGTCCTTTTATTTAATCTTCCAATCGTGATGATAAATCTCGGCCATGGTCGTTCTCAGCTAGTACCGTACCGATGATGCGAAGGCGCGAAGCTACAATCGCCAGGCAACAATACGATGCTTATCAAGGGGCATTGATGAAGGCGACCATCTTGTCAAGCATCTCCGTGGCCTTATCGCAATCAGGCTTGAAGAGGTAGAACACGTGGCCCTCGCCCATGGTCTCCAGCAGCTCGACGCCGGCGGCGGTGTTCTCCCCGCCGAGCCCTCCGCCCCTCGCCGCGGCCACCGCCTCGGCATACGCGCGGCCGCGCCACCTGAGGAAATCCCCCTCCGCGGCGCACACCAGCACCCGCTCGCACGCCATCGTCCCCAGCCCCGGCGCCCCGGGCGCCATCGGGTTCATCCGGTGGTCGTCCATGTCGCTGCTCCCGGGGCACGCGTAGAACCACAGATCCGCCCCCATGGCGCGGAACGCCGGGTTCCTCGGCTCCTCCCCCACCGCCTCCGACCCCCAGAACCACGGGTGGATCAGCACGGCGCCCTTCAGCGGCGAGCTCCGGGTGTCCGGGTGCATGGCGAGGTGGTGGCAGATGTTGCCGCCGGCGCTGTCGCCGGCGACGAAGACGCGGGCAAGGTCGCCGTGGTTGGCGATCCAGGGGTCGGCGCCCGAGAGCGCCCACCTGAGCGCGGCGAGGCAGTCGTCGTACCCCGCCGGGAGCGGGTGCTCGGGGGCGAGGCGGTAGTCGACGGAGACGCCGAGGGCCGGGGCGGCGGCGGCGAGCTTGTTGAGGAAGCGGTGGTAGTTGGGCGACGCCGCGGACTCCGCCACGAACCCGCCGCCGTGGACGTACACCACCACGGGCAGCTTGTTGTTGGTGGTGGTGGCGGCGGACCGGGGAAGGTAGAGGCGGACGGAGAAGGAGCCGAGGTGGACGTCCTTGGAGACGACGCCCGTGGCGGCGTCGTGGCCCGGATCGACGGGCGGTGGCACGAGTGGGCGCTCGACGCGGCCGCTCTTGTAGATCCGGAGCAGCGGGCCGAACTCGCGGACGACCTCGTCGGATGGGTCGGCGGGGAGTGGGGTGGGGAACTCCGAGAACACGGGCTTCGAGTTCGACGACGCCATGGCTGGCTGATGGCGCTGTCGGCGTGAGAAGTGTGTGATTGATCAAGTGAGAATGGTGGCTGGATGTGCTGCTCTCTCGTACGACTTGTCGTCTGGTGCGCTGCTGCTGCTGCTGCGGCTGCTGACGAGTGACGAGTCGTATCGTATCCGGCGGGGGCGCGGCGGTAGTTTTCTTGGGATCACCCACCGTACGTGTCGCAGGAGACGAGGACGGCGAGACGAGACGAGACATGCTTGCTTTGTGTGTGTGGTTGCCGGCTGGGTGAAGGGTGTCGTGCGCGGCTTGTGATCTGGTCCCCGGCTTCTAGATGGCCGGCCTTCTTCTTCAGGCTTGGCGTGGCGCGGGGGGTCGGTCTGCGTGGAGCAGGTCCACCGAGCTGATGTGGATGACCAGTGGGGCCGCGTGCTTGCATTGCATGGGCTCGAAAGGGCGCCGCACGGTGCACGCCGCGGCGATGGTGACGTAAGCGAGGACGTTGCAGACGGCTTGAGCCCGTCCGTCGCCATCGCCGCGGTGCAGTCTGTATGACTGCATCGGCGGGTGGCTGCTCTGATCTGCTCGCTGAAGTCTCAACTTTCGACCGTGGTCGCCTGGTCGGGCCCGTCCGCGGACCGGCACTGCAGAGGGTGATCTGCCTCGCTCTCGGTGGGCACATCTGAATTGATTACATCCTCGATGGGATTTGGCTTCGGATAATTTTTATTGGTCGTTAATAGCATCTCTAGTCGGGTCCTTATTTTAGATAAACCTCCAAATTATGGTCCAAAGCCTCTAGAAATTGATGCCCTTTAAATTAGTCACCCCACTGGAATGGAAGCCCATAGATTTTTATGAGCTAACCTCTAAAAAGAATATAGAGACTTTAATTTAGAAGCCTGGCTGGAGATGCTCTAAACATATGTGGATAACTGGGTATGCTGACCTCTTCTTCTCCTTCCTCTTCTTTACCAAATATCTTTCTTCTTCTTTTGCGAAATATCATGGTCCTGGTCTCCGATGGAGAAAGTCCTTTGTTACCTTTCAGAGTATTTCTTGGTAGCCATTTAGATTTAGTTTCTCGTCGCCAATGTGCCATTGACTTTATTTAGAACATGTGGGCCCTCTATCTGCTCTCAGGAAAAAATTGTCTCCTGCAGAATGCACCATTTGTCGATGACTTTCGGACCTAGGGTGTGTTGGTTGGGTTTGTTACCAATTCCAAATATTGATCACTTTTGCTTTGCTACGAGTCAGATCTCTCTAACTATAAGGTTCTAACTTAAACTAAGGTTACAGTAAAATTCGTACACTGTCAATATATGTATACTTGTAGTGCATTTATTTATTCAAACTAATTGTATCTTGAAGACGTTGACACTTGATCAAAGTTATATAAGTTTGACTTGGTGACTAATACTTTGAAATAAGGATATTATCTCTCAGTCAACCCAAATATTGGCAATGGACAAACGTTGGCCATGAAGTTAGTGACCTAGGAATTGACTAAATTTAGTCAGCAAAAATGAATCAAGGTAAAAGAGAAGAGTACCTATCTAATTTTTGTCATCTAGCTGGCTAAATTGGCCAGAATAGCTAATATTGGCTTGCTAAATTCAGACACAGTTTGGCACAAAACAATCTTTTGACTTGCTCACTTGCATGCGCCTTTTTCTCTAAAATAGGAAGCAGAGGGCCCGTGCAAAATTGGTTGTTTTAGGCCTGCAACTGACGGGCCCGATTTTGTGAACAGTACGTATTCCAGAGGCCCATGGTCCATGGGCTCAGTGCGAGGCTTTTTGTTTTTCCATTTCCAAGATTTTGATCGCAGAAATAAAAATGGGAAGACATGTAATTGCGGATATCAATATTCATTTATACTATGCAACCCGCAACTATTCATATGATCATTTCTCGATTTATATCTCTTTACATAAATATTTGTTCAACTTCAAACTTTATATCACGGTAGATGTTTATATTCTCTATCAATTCATATTTTTGGATTAATATGAGATGCACCAGTTTAGCTGTTAATTGTTTGGTAGCATAAAATCTAAAGTGGTAGCACGATAGCACAGTAGCAACTAAAGTGGTGGTAGCATAGAATCTGCTCTCTATAGAAGTAGTGGGTTGATTTTGTTTCCATCTTTCCTAACCCCATAGACCCCGCAAAAAACGCCTTCACTCCATATCGTATGGTGACCTCCAAGGTAATTATGACATGACCCCCTAATTCTTCTAATGAGAAATTATTAACAAAATCATCTCACCTGACACTTCTTGTTTTTTTTAAAAGAAAAACATTAATTTACATCCTCCATCTATCACAAAATTATGATTTTCAAAGGCCACAACCACAAAACCAGACACAGTCACTGAGAGCTATTCATTATCCAACTATCAGAACCGAACAAATTTTGCCTTTTGGGTAGTTTCCATTTGTTAGAAGTAATCCCTCCGTTCCAAATTGTAAGTCGTTTGACTTTTTTTACCCCAATTTTAACCACTCGCCTTATTCAAAAAAATTATGCAAATACAGTCAAATTTAAGTTATTCTTGAAATTCTTTTATTACTAAAGCTAGCCATAACAAAAAAAGATGATATTTTACCAAAAAAATTGAATAAGACGAGTGGTCAAAGTTGGGATAAAAAAATCAAACGACTTACAATTTGAGACGGATGGAGTATTAAACATAGACTAATTACAAAACTAATTACATGGATGGGGTGTAAATCATGAGACGAATCTATTAAGCATAATTAATCTATGATTAGCATATATTTACTGTAGCACAACATTATCAATCATGAATTTTTAGACTTAATAGATTCGTCTTGTGATTTAGTTTACACTCTATCGGTGTAATTTGTCTATGTTTACTACTCCCTAGGGGTGAACAACTACCTAGGGTGAAGAACTAAACAAGGCATTAGCCACGGAGACGAGTTTCACGATTTATACTCGCAAGTGCTTTGGGTGAGATTACGCTTGTGATAGAGATTTAGTGACAGCTAGCTCTGCGAATTAAGTGAGATTATACATGCAAGTGGTCAGAGGTTTAATGACAGCTCTTGAGCGACTTGTGGTGTGTGTGGTGGTTGTATTTGTGCTCCCCTCGTGTTTGCTAAAGAAAGGAACTCTGAAGAAAAGAAGGGACACGCCGTCGTCAATCTCGGCCACGGCCAGGGACTCAGGATTAGGCACAAGAAATGAAGAATCTACTGGTGTAGTAGCCAGCAGGAACCACCGGCTGCTGTCCAGC
Source organism: Digitaria exilis (assembly GCA_015342445.1). Lineage (NCBI taxonomy): Eukaryota > Viridiplantae > Streptophyta > Magnoliopsida > Poales > Poaceae > Digitaria > Digitaria exilis. Next base: position 1,558,472 of record JACEFO010002629.1, read on the forward strand.
TACCTGTTGTTGGCAATGGTTTTTTTGGCCTGTCGATTTTGTCAATCCCGGCGAAATTAAAGGGGAATTAGATCAGGACTACTGGCTCACACTGTGGCTGGGTAACCTCTGGTAGCTGCCGCGTCTGATGGCCTAGCCTAGCCTACTACCGGTCTACCGGCCGGACTCCGGAGCACCTTTCGCCGCCGGTGTCTATTTGGAGCAATGGAGGCCCTTGTGCCATTTGCTACCGGTGTCCAGCGCCAGCTGAAGCACCCCCTGCAGGTCCAAGGCGATGTAGGCTTTGGTCACTCGGAGGTGAAACAGCCTGCAACTGCTAAGAGAAAATTCCTTTTAACACCATAACCATAAACCGTAGTGGCATGTAAGGGGAAAAATAATTATAACTAATGGCACTAAAGAAATACCCGAAGTTTAGATGGTATAGAAGAGATGTGTATAGATTTTCTCTAACTGCAACGGGCAGAGGTCCTTGGCCGGCCGGAACTGGTTATATAGTTCTGCATGCATGTTTAGCTCTTCTCCAATAAGGCACTATTTGCTAACTTTTAAATTGTTTAAGCGATGAATAGTACCATAACAGATCAAAACAGTATATTGGGTTAACTCTTTGCTGACTCTTAGCTGTAACACCCCTGGTGTTAATTAGCACTAAAATGGTGATTAAGTTAAGCTAAGTATAATTCAAAAGTGGAATTAAGGAAAATGAGGAAAAGTTATCCAAATTGAGCCAAAAACTATTTAAATGGAGCAATAAAGAAACTTGGAAAACTTTCTAAAAACTTGAAAAAGGTGCAAATGGGAAAGTTGGAGTATAAGTCAAACCAAGAAACTTCCCTTTTCAAACCATAGCCTAAAAATGTTTGGAAGCATCTCAAAATTCAAACCCTAGTCTTGGAATTTGAATTTTCCAATTCAAATTCAAGGCTGAAATGGAATCTTAGTAAAATCTCAAGATTTTACCACAGAACATCAAAATCTCCGAAAAGCAAAGTTGTTCTTCATCACATTTCTGAACTTTTCCTTTTTGGGCACTTTGGCCAATTTTGCCATTTAGCCCCTCGAATTTCAGAAATTCAGTTCAAAACAGGGATTTACCCCTTTTTGAATTACAGCCAAGATTTCAACTTTTTCTTAAAATCTCCAGTGCAGGAACGTGTCTCATGAAATTCTAAACAACTTTCATGTTGGAAGATTTTCGAGTCATGTTCACAATTTTGAAATTAGAGCCATGCCAATCAGTTGACCTTTGCACCGCTCACGGCGCGCTCACGGGTTGCCAGCGCCGCGCCCACGCGTGCCGCGCTCGCCGCCGGCAAGCGCCTGCCGCCGTCCGGCCTCGACTGAGCCGACAAGTGACATGGCCGGGTGTCCCCGCTCACGGTGCACGCCTCTGGCAAGGTCTCATGGCCGGAGACCCACTGTAGCGCTGACTCCGCGCTCGCCGTCGCGTCGCCGCCGCGGACCGCCGGGTTTTGCCGTCGCCGCCGTTGCCCGCCGGTCCAAAGCGCGACTTTTGCGCCCCCGCGTGCTCCTTTTCCTCGCCCTGTCGCTTCTCGCCTCGCCCACACGCATCTGCCGCCTGCAGCACGCCTGCGCGCGCGCGTTGACGCCGCGCACGGCGCCAACACGGCCGCGGCAAGCCTCTGTCGCCGCGAGACGTCACCGTGCTGCCCCGGTCTCCATCTAGTGATTCCCGAGCACCCTTCCATTCCCCTCTCCCTTCTACTTAAGGCCCCCAAACAGCCCCCCCTTCTCTTCCGCGCCGAAATCGCTCGCCGGAGTTTGCCGAGCCGCCGCCGAGCTCGCTCACGCGGCCAGCCTTCTCCGTTGCTCCTCCGGCCAAACCGAGGCGCGCAATAGCTTCCCCATCACCCACTGCCACTCTCCGACCACACCCCAACTCGTTTCCGCCACCACAGCCGCCGGCGCAGCTCGCCGGAGAAGCTCGAGCTTTCCGTCGCCGCCCGCGCACGTGGACAGCTCGCTCCGCTCCTCCTCCGGCTGAACCGAGGGCACCAACAGCTTCGCCGTGCCGCACTGGTGCTCATCGACCCCTTCCCCGACCTTCTCCGACCCCGACGTCGCCGGTCGCCGCTCGCCGGAGTTGCCGAGCCGCCACCGTCGTCGCCGAGCACGTTCCCGGCCATCCCCGCCGTCGACTTCTAGCATAAAAGGACCACGGTGAGCCTCTCTACGCGTAGCGCCACTCACCGAGGCCGGAGACCCCGGCTCGCCGCCGGCGTACGAACGCCGACGAGCTCGGGGACCTCCCTGTGTCTTCTACCTTTTTCTAGCAAAGGCCCATCACAACAACTCCTCCTCGGCACCCATCCCGCTCGAGAGGTGTACGACCACCCTCGAGCAGGGATGCCCGTGGCGATCGAGGCTCAGCGAGCTCGAGGGGAACGTCCACCCTCGATCGGGTGATTTCCGTCACGTTCGAGCCCAGCCGAGCTCGAGGGGAACGTCCACCCTCGAGCGGGTGATTTCCGTCACGTTCGAGCCCAGCCAAGCTCGAGGGGAACGTCCACCCTCGAGCCGGTGATTTCCGTCACGTTCGAGCCCAGCCAAGCTCGAGGGGGACGATCACCGGGCGTTTTCCGTCTCGCGGAGGGGGCCGACTGTAAGATTCCAGGGACCCTTTTTTTTTTTTAAGGATTCAAATCTTCTAGGGTTCACGGCGTAAATAGATTCTATCTTTGAGCACTTTTCACTGCAACTTCAAAAATTCGTAGAAAATCGTAGAAAAATCAGAAAAATGCCAAACCAATTTTGTAGTGACCAGTGAATCTAGAAGAACAAATTCTTCCGTTGCACCTCACCCAGTTGAGCTGTAGATTTTGAAATATAAATTCATTTCAGTTTGAGCACTTTTCATCATAGTTCAAAATCTATACATGCACTAGAGCTGAGCTTGGGATATGTTGTTAGGGTGGTTATCATTAGCCTAATGCGCAAAGGGTGCACAAAAATTCCCAGTGGATTTAGGGTTATGATTTTCCAAACATATACCCTACTGTTTTGGCAAATAAATCACAGAAAATAATGTACTCAGTGAAAAATCATCTCCTTCACACAGAGACTAAATCAAGACATGAGAAACCTTAGAAAAATGAAAATGGTAATTTTTGGACACTAGAAAATGGCTAAATGATTTTTGGTAGTTTAAACATGGTGAATTCCACAAAAATGACCCTAAATCAAAATCACCTGCAAACTTGCGGAGAGGTCACCCTTGGTACCCTAAGTCACTGTGCCAAGTGATTTGGACAAAAACCTTGTAGTTATTTTTGTAGGATTTTAGTTTTATTTTTAGACAAAAAGATAAGAATAATTTTAATAAATTATAGAAAAATTATCTTGAGCCAAATTTTGGGCTAAGCTCTTGCCTTGGCATGAGCAGGCCTCTGGCCAAATGGTACATGAAAATAAATTCCCTAATTTCACCTTTTGAATAATAGAATAAGGGCTTAAAAGGTGGAAAAGAAAAGAAAAAGAAAAGAAAAGAGAAAAACCTAAAACTCAAAAATCAAAGTGAAGGTTCAAAATGAAAAGGAAATATTCACTTATAATTAATGTTTATCCTTTTCTAATTCATCAACCAAGATTTAAATAAACACTCACTATTTAAATCTCGATACTTAAGCATTCACGCATTTCGTGTAGATTCGGGTCTCGCCGACGGAGTCTACGAGCTAGTCCCCGCTGCCGAGGAGATCGCCCAGGAGTCCGAGGTGAACGTGGTGCACGTGGATCCAAGCCCCGAGCAGGAGTACCGCTTCGAGCCGGAAGGCAAGCCCCGGAGCATAACCTAACTTTACTTACGCTTTTTATTTGATTATATGTTTGTGCATTTAAGTTTCAAGGAGTTGAATGAAACCCTAGAGTGCATGATCATAGGTTCCTTTGATTGAACACTAGTATGTTAGGTTCGATAGTTGCTATGCTTAAGAACGATAGAAGTCGAGTGTTTTCCGACACTCGCGAGATATAGGAGTTGTATGACTACTCATATCAGAAACACTAGAGACGATGGGCGGATGATTGTAGATACCCGTCTATCGATGTTTTAAGTGGAAACATGTGATACTTTTGTGTCAAGCGTTTGAACGTACCACACATATGCACGGTTTATGGGACCGGTAAGTCCCGGTATCCGATTGATGCGAGCAGGTCCGACAGCTCTCTGTCTTGGAAACGTTATCCCATGGGCACATGAGGGTAGTTGCGTGAGTCCCAGTAGTGGTGAACCTTTACCCTGAGGCATTGGGACTCGGGAGCCACTCGCGGAGAGAGGAGAAAGGATTGGGGTGTGTTGGCATTTCCAACCATTCCGTATGTTTGGGTTTTCCCTGGCCAGGTAGTAAATTCGGTTCGAACTGTCCGCTTCTCGCGGTTAATGAGACTGCTTGACCGATGTATGGCATATTATGAAGTGAAACTTGGAAGGATGAAATCTTTGTATGGAATAATTGTATTGCAAAACTTGTTTGTTTAGCTAGGCTCACCTAGAATGGATAGACTAAGGAAATTAAAATCAAAATAAAGAAAGTAGAAAACAGCTTAGTCGCTTTTGGCAAAAGAACCCCACTAGCCAAACAGCCTCTCATTTTAGGAGTCGGTGATGTAGTGATCACCAGTCGGTTAAGTCTTGTTGAGTATAACTAGTATACTCAGCCTTGCTTGTGGCTAAATTTTCAGGACCATCCCCTCAGGAGGTAGCTGCCTCTATGGCTTGGGCCTCCCAGCTTCCTCCTGGTTACAGCATCGAGTGGGAGCCGACCTCTCCCGAGGATCGTGAGGAGTAGCGTCACGGCTGACTTCATCGTGACGATACTATGGATCGTCGCTAGTATCTCGTTTACTTTCCGCTGCATGAACTCAAACTATTTACTTATCATTTCAATTTGGTTGTAATAACTCTAAGACTTGTTGTAATTTGAATTGTGGAATGATGTGATCTTTGGAACTCACCTTCGAGTGAGTGTATGGATGGACGATCTTCAGTAGCAGTTAGTCGAGCTTGACTCGACGATCGTACCCGTAATTGGGAACATTTTTGTGTATTAGCACCAACGGAAGGTGAAATATACTTAAGTGGGCCCATTTCTCGGGTAAGGTCGCTACAGCTGGTATCAGACCGACGTTCATACACTCCAAGGAAAACATCAGACCCTAACCAATGTTTTCTAAAATAAAATCTACCAAACCCCGATTCCATTGCGCCTAAGCAAATGGAATGAAATAGGATCGTTAAGGATAAAGCTAGAACGTGAAGTCCTTAAGGGTTAAGGGTTGCGCTTTGTTAGGTGGCATAGTCTAACTTAGGATTGATGTTTGCTCTTTCATGAAACCCAATCTTTAAAAGGCTTTCGTCGCGAGTCCTCTGACTGGTACGTAAAGTTTACGAATAGGAGTCCGACTAGACCTATAGAGAGAGACGCGTCTATGCCTAGCCACCGGCACTAACTCCGAAAGTCAAGTCTGACTTAAAATGTGAGGACGTTTAGGTCTTGCATGCATCTCTTAACTAAAATCGGAATAATAATAAACTTAAGAGACTCAAAACCCAACCGATCAAATCAAATTTATGAATTAAATTGTAACCTTGTGTTGCTGAAATCTACAAGGGACAATAAATTGAAATGTCATTTTTGTACCCCCATATCAGTTGAACCTGTCCTAAATTCAAATACCAAAGTGGTGTGAAATTTTTTTATATAAACAAATGTCACGCCAAAAATAAGAACTTGGATCATTATAATTCAAGTTATGCCCAAAACCATACACCTCGGTTTATGAAAAACAACAAAGCAGCGATGGTGGAACTAATTTTTCAACCCCTTCCAAGCGATTTTGGTGCTAAGCTGAATGCCACAGTTAGTGGGCACTAGTTTTTCTTCTCCCGAACAAAGATAAAAGGTTTCAAATGTGGAACTGAGGGCTACGAATTTTCATCTACAAGCACGCTACCTGACCACAAGGTTGTCATTTCATTCAAGCTTTGATATCTTTCCCGTGTGCTCTGCTCTTGACAATTCCCTTGAAGCAAGAAAATGTAAACGACTTCCCTCCACTTTTCTTGGTCCAGCCCTTTAAATCCAGTTGTTTTCTCTTGGGAGGCGGAAAACAGATAGACCTACGGTTACTCCTCGTGTTATCTTTCTTCATGATCAGTCATGTAAGTGGCTAAAATAATGGTGGATCGACAACTTCAAGCGTAAGAGGATCATTTTCCATGAACTAACTTCAGTCAATAGTAGAAATCTTGGATTCCGAGCCTGAACCCTGCCCTATTCCATTATGGTGTTACCGTCCAAACCTTTTTATCTCTGATTCGGTACACTTCAAATTTCCTGTCTTGGTTAAATTGTTTTCACCACTTCTCGTTGAGATGAAGTTTTTATTGCATAAACCTGCCTTGACGTCGATACTTTAAACTACATTACCTTGACTTCTATATGTTTAAGCATCCTACCCATGACTGGCCATTTAAAGGACCGTCTACCCTGTTTTTCCCGCCATCACCGCAAGGTCTCACGAGCCAGTTGACCCCCTCCGTATCCGTGCGCCGTGTGCTCTGCCTCGTTCACCAGTTCGCCACAGTCGCCATCGTTTTTCCCCACCGCCATCACCCACGTACTCGTCGCCGTACCGTTGTCCCATCGTCAGGGCATCTCGATGCCGGCCACTACCGCGCCATGCGCCGCCCTCACGCCATCACCCCGTCGGCCCCTACTTGACGATGTCGACACGCCACCACCATTCCCCGGCCGTCGATAAAGCGACCCCTCCACCGGCTACCACCACTCCAAGCCGCTCCACTTGAGCAACACCACTCTGCCGTTCTCGTTTCCCTCCGGCAGCCTCCCCGGCGCCCGAGTCATCCATCCCCACCATGTGTTCTCTTCCTCAATGAGCAAGCTACGCCTCCATCTCTTCGTGAAGCCATAAGGAAGTGCCCTCTTCGCAACCTACCTTGCCGCTTCACCAAGATCCACAACCCCAACCTCATCAAAGGAGTTCGAGCAGAAGCCCCGGAGGATTCCGCAAGTTTGAAGTCGACAAGCAAGGAAGTATTCAACCTTCGCCACCATCCATGTCCTTCCCTTTCTTTCCCCCGATTGGTCCCGGAGTTCAGTGGACAGTGTTGGTATTACTTTTGTTTTCTATGCGAGATCTTGATAATCTTAGCTTTCCATATCTACATTCATCGCCCGCTCCCGCATGAGCGCCGTGATGCTGTCTGAGAGATCTTGTAACAGTTATCATCTTCGAGTTGTGAATCTTGTAGGACTTTGGTGTTGTATCCGTGTTCTTTGAGTAACGCCTCTTCCTTCTAGTGAAAAGTTCCATTCTTCTCCTCCTTCGAATCTCGGGACGAGATTCTGTTTAAGGGGGGTAGGCTGTAACACCCCTGGTGTTAATTAGCACTAAAATGGTGATTAAGTTAAGCTAAGTATAATTCAAAAGTGGAATTAAGGAAAATGAGGAAAAGTTATCCAAATTGAGCCAAAAACTATTTAAATGGAGCAATAAAGAAACTTGGAAAACTTTCTAAAAACTTGAAAAAGGTGCAAATGGGAAAGTTGGAGTATAAGTCAAACCAAGAAACTTCCCTTTTCAAACCATAGCCTAAAAATGTTTGGAAGCATCTCAAAATTCAAACCCTAATCTTGGAATTTGAATTTTCCAATTCAAATTCAAGGCTGAAATGGAATCTTAGTAAAATCTCAAGATTTTACCACAGAACATCAAAATCTCCAAAAAGCAAAGTTGTTCTTCATCACATTTCTGAACTTTTCCTTTTTGGGCACTTTGGCCAATTTTGCCATTTAGCCCCTCGAATTTCAGAAATTCAGTTCAAAACAGGGATTTACCCCTTTTTGAATTACAGCCAAGATTTCAACTTTTTCTTAAAATCTCCAGTGCAGGAACGTGTCTCATGAAATTCTAAACAACTTTCATGTTGGAAGATTTTCGAGTCATGTTCACAATTTTGAAATTAGAGCCATGCCAATCAGTTGACCTTTGCACCGCTCACGGCGCGCTCACGGGTTGCCAGCGCCGCGCCCACGCGTGCCGCGCTCGCCGCCGGCAAGCGCCTGCCGCCGTCCGGCCTCGACTGAGCCGACAAGTGACATGGCCGGGTGTCCCCGCTCACGGTGCACGCCTCTGGCAAGGTCTCATGGCCGGAGACCCACTGTAGCGCTGACTCCGCGCTCGCCGTCGCGTCGCCGCCGCGGACCGCCGGGTTTTGCCGTCGCCGCCGTTGCCCGCCGGTCCAAAGCGCGACTTTTGCGCCCCCGCGTGCTCCTTTTCCTCGCCCTGTCGCTTCTCGCCTCGCCCACACGCATCTGCCGCCTGCAGCACGCCTGCGCGCGCGCGTTGACGCCGCGCACGGCGCCAACACGGCCGCGGCAAGCCTCTGTCGCCGCGAGACGTCACCGTGCTGCCCCGGTCTCCATCTAGTGATTCCCGAGCACCCTTCCATTCCCCTCTCCCTTCTACTTAAGGCCCCCAAACAGCCCCCCCTTCTCTTCCGCGCCGAAATCGCTCGCCGGAGTTTGCCGAGCCGCCGCCGAGCTCGCTCACGCGGCCAGCCTTCTCCGTTGCTCCTCCGGCCAAACCGAGGCGCGCAATAGCTTCCCCATCACCCACTGCCACTCTCCGACCACACCCCAACTCGTTTCCGCCACCACAGCCGCCGGCGCAGCTCGCCGGAGAAGCTCGAGCTTTCCGTCGCCGCCCGCGCACGTGGACAGCTCGCTCCGCTCCTCCTCCGGCTGAACCGAGGGCACCAACAGCTTCGCCGTGCCGCACTGGTGCTCATCGACCCCTTCCCCGACCTTCTCCGACCCCGACGTCGCCGGTCGCCGCTCGCCGGAGTTGCCGAGCCGCCACCGTCGTCGCCGAGCACGTTCCCGGCCATCCCCGCCGTCGACTTCTAGCATAAAAGGACCACGGTGAGCCTCTCTACGCGTAGCGTCACTCACCGAGGCCGGAGACCCCGGCTCGCCGCCGGCGTACGAACGCCGACGAGCTCGGGGACCTCCCTGTGTCTTCTACCTTTTTCTAGCAAAGGCCCATCACAACAACTCCTCCTCGGCACCCATCCCGCTCGAGAGGTGTACGACCACCCTCGAGCAGGGATGCCCGTGGCGATCGAGGCTCAGCGAGCTCGAGGGGAACGTCCACCCTCGATCGGGTGATTTCCGTCACGTTCGAGCCCAGCCGAGCTCGAGGGGAACGTCCACCCTCGAGCGGGTGATTTCCGTCACGTTCGAGCCCAGCCAAGCTCGAGGGGAACGTCCACCCTCGAGCCGGTGATTTCCGTCACGTTCGAGCCCAGCCAAGCTCGAGGGGGACGATCACCGGGCGTTTTCCGTCTCGCGGAGGGGGCCGACTGTAAGATTCCAGGGACCCTTTTTTTTTAAGGATTCAAATCTTCTAGGGTTCACGGCGTAAATAGATTCTATCTTTGAGCACTTTTCACTGCAACTTCAAAAATTCGTAGAAAATCGTAGAAAAATCAGAAGAATGCCAAACCAATTTTGTAGTGACCAGTGAATCTAGAAGAACAAATTCTTCCGTTGCACCTCACCCAGTTGAGCTGTAGATTTTAAAATATAAATTCATTTCAGTTTGAGCACTTTTCATCATAGTTCAAAATCTATACATGCACTAGAGCTGAGCTTGGGATATGTTGTTAGGGTGGTTATCATTAGCCTAATGCGCAAAGGGTGCACAAAAATTCCCAGTGGATTTAGGGTTATGATTTTCCAAACATATACCCTACTGTTTTGGCAAATAAATCACAGAAAATAATGTACTCAGTGAAAAATCATCTCCTTCACACAGAGACTAAATCAAGACATGAGAAACCTTAGAAAAATGAAAATGGTAATTTTTGGACACTAGAAAATGGCTAAATGATTTTTGGTAGTTTAAACATGGTGAATTCCACAAAAATGACCCTAAATCAAAATCACCTGCAAACTTGCGGAGAGGTCACCCTTGGTACCCTAAGTCACTGTGCCAAGTGATTTGGACAAAAACCTTGTAGTTATTTTTGTAGGATTTTAGTTTTATTTTTAGACAAAAAGATAAGAATAATTTTAATAAATTATAGAAAAATTATCTTGAGCCAAATTTTGGGCTAAGCTCCTGCCTTGGCATGAGCAGGCCTCTGGCCAAATGGTACATGAAAATAAATTCCCTAATTTCACCTTTTGAATAATAGAATAAGGGCTTAAAAGGTGGAAAAGAAAAGAAAAAGAAAAGAAAAGAGAAAAACCTAAAACTCAAAAATCAAAGTGAAGGTTCAAAATGAAAAGGAAATATTCACTTATAATTAATGTTTATCCTTTTCTAATTCATCAACCAAGATTTAAATAAACACTCACTATTTAAATCTCGATACTTAAGCATTCACGCATTTCGTGTAGATTCGGGTCTCGCCGACGGAGTCTACGAGCTAGTCCCCGCTGCCGAGGAGATCGCCCAGGAGTCCGAGGTGAACGTGGTGCACGTGGATCCAAGCCCCGAGCAGGAGTACCGCTTCGAGCCGGAAGGCAAGCCCCGGAGCATAACCTAACTTTACTTACGCTTTTTATTTGATTATATGTTTGTGCATTTAAGTTTCAAGGAGTTGAATGAAACCCTAGAGTGCATGATCATAGGTTCCTTTGATTGAACACTAGTATGTTAGGTTCGATAGTTGCTATGCTTAAGAACGATAGAAGTCGAGTGTTTTCCGACACTCGCGAGATATAGGAGTTGTATGACTACTCATATCAGAAACACTAGAGACGATGGGCGGATGATTGTAGATACCCGTCTATCGATGTTTTAAGTGGAAACATGTGATACTTTTGTGTCAAGCGTTTGAACGTACCACACATATGCACGGTTTATGGGACCGGTAAGTCCCGGTATCCGATTGATGCGAGCAGGTCCGACAGCTCTCTGTCTTGGAAACGTTATCCCATGGGCACATGAGGGTAGTTGCGTGAGTCCCAGTAGTGGTGAACCTTTACCCTGAGGCATTGGGACTCGGGAGCCACTCGCGGAGAGAGGAGAAAGGATTGGGGTGTGTTGGCATTTCCAACCATTCCGTATGTTTGGGTTTTCCCTGGCCAGGTAGTAAATTCGGTTCGAACTGTCCGCTTCTCGCGGTTAATGAGACTGCTTGACCGATGTATGGCATATTATGAAGTGAAACTTGGAAGGATGAAATCTTTGTATGGAATAATTGTATTGCAAAACTTGTTTGTTTAGCTAGGCTCACCTAGAATGGATAGACTAAGGAAATTAAAATCAAAATAAAGAAAGTAGAAAACAGCTTAGTCGCTTTTGGCAAAAGAACCCCACTAGCCAAACAGCCTCTCATTTTAGGAGTCGGTGATGTAGTGATCACCAGTCGGTTAAGTCTTGTTGAGTATAACTAGTATACTCAGCCTTGCTTGTGGCTAAATTTTCAGGACCATCCCCTCAGGAGGTAGCTGCCTCTATGGCTTGGGCCTCCCAGCTTCCTCCTGGTTACAGCATCGAGTGGGAGCCGACCTCTCCCGAGGATCGTGAGGAGTAGCGTCACGGCTGACTTCATCGTGACGATACTATGGATCGTCGCTAGTATCTCGTTTACTTTCCGCTGCATGAACTCAAACTATTTACTTATCATTTCAATTTGGTTGTAATAACTCTAAGACTTGTTGTAATTTGAATTGTGGAATGATGTGATCTTTGGAACTCACCTTCGAGTGAGTGTATGGACGGACGATCTTCAGTAGCAGTTAGTCGAGCTTGACTCGACGATCGTACCCGTAATTGGGAACATTTTTGTGTATTAGCACCAACGGAAGGTGAAATATACTTAAGTGGGCCCATTTCTCGGGTAAGGTCGCTACATTAGCCACCTCTTAGCATTTTCTATTCACTGAACAATGAAGAGCTTGATGTGACCAGCTATAGGTCTACAACACTTTTCAATGAATAGAAAATGGTAAGAGCTAGCAAAGAGCCAACCCACTTTTATACTGTTTTGATACTGTTCATCGATTAAATAATTTAACAGCCAGCAAACAATGCACCATTGGAGAAGGCCTTACCGGCGGGTTAGCCACTCAGGCACTCAGCCCCCCATCGTGTGTGGCCCCGTCAAGGACACGGCCACGTCGGTCGTAGTGTCATGATCAGATCGAGAACGCCGTCCTTGTTTGTTCGGATCATATGCTGCCCTTCCCCCCATCATCCACAATTTGCAAAATGCGACCTTGGTCCACATTAGAGATTCCTCACCGCCAAGGCATTGTTCAAGTGGCTTTAAGCCCCGTAGATTTGCAAGGACCATTGATTTGTTCCAATTTAATGGGGTCACAGCCTTCCAGCTTCGTTGTTTTCGTGGATACAAAAATTAAGAATGAGACATCCAACAAAGTCTATCCTTTTCATCCAATGGTGTCACATTCATGATGAAGAATTCGAATATGAGATCTTAGTCGTGTTTAGATGTTTTAGCATAGGGGCTAATTTGGTGTACCGTAGACGAGCTACGGTAACCAGAGCCAAATGTTTTAGCCCACCAATATTTGGGGTGTGTTTGGGACCTTTAGCCCAGGGGCTAAAAAAACGCAACTGTAGCAAAGTGCTACAGTAGCGAGGCTAAATGGTTTAGCCCTCCCTGTTTGGATGGTGGGGCTAAAGTTGTATTTCATACACATTCCATGGTCAATTAGATCCTCTTTGATGGCTAAGGATTTCGATGGGGCTGATTTCTTTTAGCCCTACTTTAGCCTACATATTTGGTTCACTCGGGCTACTTTGAGGCCAAAATAAATTAGCCCCATGATCCAAACACGGTCTTGGATCATGAGGCTAAAGTTGACTCTCTTTTCTGTCCCTCCCCCCTCTCTCTCACCTCGTGGCTGTGGCGCCTCCTCCTTCTCTTTCACAGGCCACGTGGGAAGCGACATGTTGTGGTAGTGGGAGTTGGTGGCACGCGGAGGAGGCGACATGGTCCTACGAGGCGGCGCGGGCAGCACAAGCGGCAGCGGCGCATGTGAGGCCCCTGCGAGGCAGTGCAGAGCAGGTGCCGACCGTGACCGCCGCTTCTCCCCGGGGTTCGGTGCGGGTAGGCGCAGGCGGGCAAGCGGTGCCCGCGGTGGCGCTTCTCCCCTAGATCTGACACGGGCAGACGGAAGCTGAGCGGCGACGCAGAGCAGACGGCCTGGTGGGGGAGGATGGCGGCACGGAGCAGTTGGTGGCCGGGGAGGTGGCTTGAAGCGGCCGCGATGATGGGGCTGGGAGTTAGGCGTTGGGAGGGGCGTCAGGCGGATAGGGAGGACCATGCGTGGCGGGGGGAGGGGTGCTAAATGAATTGTCCCATCTTTGGCCTCCCCGTTTGGATCCCATGCCTCGCTGCCACCGCATGTCGCCTCTCGCCGCCTAGGAAAGAGGAGGCCAGTCAGAGGAGGAGGCACCACAACCGCGAGGTGAGAGAGAGGGGGAAGGAGAGATAAGAGAGGCAACTTTTGCTATGATCCATACATGGGTGAGCTAAAACATTCGACCCTGGTTACTTTAGCTCGTCTAAAACAGCCAAACACGACAAGTGTCAACCAATCTAGATTTTCCATATCTTTTATAATTAATGTGTAGTTCTTGCGGGCATCAGATAAGCTCTTAATAAGGAACCACCATTCATCTATGAGAAGAGGGAGATAATGGCAGAAAAAAAATAACAGCGTGGTGGCTGAGTAGGCTGATATCAACTTGTTAAGGAAGTATAGCTTGCACAATAAGGAGAAAGACGAAGAATGGTTGCATTGCAGAGTGCAGACCGAGGATGGATCATGGGGCGATCGATATCGGTACCGAAATTTTCAGGTACGCATCACATCACAGTAGAAGGAAAAAACCGCGTGCTCACCTTGACCGGCGAGTTTTCGTTCGTCCAGCGAGAAGCACAACTCCTAACGCGTGCACATGTGGAAAAAGCAGGGCGCGCAACGGAAACGCTACAGTGCGTGACAGTCCAGTTTGTACTTGGTACGCTGCGCCGTTCAACGAAAAACCGGAGGGCCCCTACCTCTGCCGAAATTGTGCAATGCGCGTGGCGGTCTGGATTCCCGCGTCCTGTTACTCCCACCACCCTCCCTCCCTCATCTCTCTTCCCCCTCCCATCCCATGTGACCCATCCGACCACCACCACCCTCCTCTATTGTCCTCACCTCGCCTCCCCTCTCTCTCCCCTCCCAAAAAAAGCACCGCACCAAAAGGGGAGGAGGAGGAGGAGGACGCACGGGGACCGCCCGTCTCGCCTGCACGCACACCGGATTCGGCGCCGCGGCGGCGGTTGCAGCGGCGGCGTGGGGGGCGTGGGCGCGCGGCGCGGGAGATGTCGTCGCGGGCGGGGTCCGTGGGCGGCGGGAGCTCCAGCGGCGGGAGCAGCGCGGGGGGAGGCGGCGCGGTTCCGCTGGCCGTGCTGCTGCGGCGGGAGGTGGCCAGCGAGCGGACCGCGTCGGAGCGGCCGGAGCTGCACACGGGGCTCTTCAGCCAGGCTAAGAAGGGCGAGGACTTCACCTTCCTCAAGCCCGACTGCGAGCGCATCCCCGGCGTCCCGTCCTCCTCCTTCTCCGCCTTCGGCGTAAGTCCTGCTCCCCGCTCCCCTCCCGTCGCGATCGCTTTCCCCCGATCTGGCGTCACGTGGATCGCTGCCCTGTCTGGGAATCTCGCCCAATGTGATGGGTTGCCTGGCGGAATTCAGATTCTTGTGGTGGGAAATGGGGGGCTCTTCTCATTTTGGGGGCACATCCCCCACTGTTGTTCTCATGAGAGACTGCCCGGTGATTCGCTATGATTTTATTACCATGATATTCAAAGGCTGTTGGTTCTGCAACGGCATTGAATCGAAAGCGCGGCGTGACGAATGCTGCCAATTAAAAGTGTGCAGATGGAAAATGTGCCATGTGTGCTTGAGCTTGTAGCGCTATGCTCGTTTCTTACCGCTGTTGTTTGGTTGCAGCTATTTGATGGGCATAATGGGAATGGAGCTGCCATTTACACCAAGGAGAATCTCTTAAACAACGTCTTGAGCGCGGTCCCAGCTGGTCTAAACAGGGAAGACTGGATTGCTGCCCTCCCAAGAGCACTGGTTGCGGCATTCGTCAAAACAGATAAAGACTTCCAGACAAAAGGTACGTCATGCAACAACTAAAGCAACATTGATTAATCTTTCCGTAATGTATGGATGAGCTTGTCTAGTTTCTTTTGCTTGTCTGTTATTTTGTGGACAACACCAAGAGGATTGATGTCACATCATAATTTTGGATGTTATTGTGCCCTAGCCAACATCACTAGCATCATACATCTACGTCATAACACATTTGGGACAAATCTTACTAACACCGGATGTCATATTTCCTACTAGTATACTCCCTCCGTTCCAAAATGTTAGTCATTCTGGCTGTCATTTTGAGTGTCTAAATTCATAGCATTTCCTATGAATCTATACATATAGTTGTCTAGATTCATAGCATCTTCAATGAATCTGGTAAAAAACTAGGATGACAAACAATTCGGAACGGAGGGAGTATTATACTAACATGTGTTTTAAAATGGATTCTTGTAACTGCAAAATGCTTATTCATATCAACATATTTGATGTTTAAACTTGCTAGCTGAGCCTGAGCATGCCTATTTGGTTGCCCCCATTGCAGCACGCTCTTCAGGGACCACTGTGACATTTGTCATCATAGATGGATTGGTCATCACCGTCGCATCAGTTGGCGATTCTCGTTGTGTACTAGAAGCTGAAGGCTCAATCTATCATTTATCTTCTGATCATCGATTTGATGCAAGTAAAGAGGAGTAAGATTCTTTTCTCCTGATACTGATGCACCCCTTCCCCTTTCTCATTGCCAGCCACATTGCTCCTATAGCTTAATTTTGATGTGCAGGGTTGACCGTGTAACTGAATCTGGAGGTGATGTTGGAAGGCTAAATGTTGTTGGTGGTGCTGAGGTTTGAACTTTGCCCTGTTTTCTTGTAAACTGGCGCCGAGGCTTGATTCTGTTGATGGTATTTCTTAAATTCATTGCATATCCAATATGTATGCAGGGTCTAATTACATCACATTGTTTAGCTGTTCTTGATGCTGATCTAAAATTGATTCGACATCTAATTTAGGATGTATTCTAGTTGCAGGTGCATATTTTATGCTTGCCTTTTTTTGTTGTCAATATAAATTGTTTGCTACCATGGCTGCCCATGGCTGATGCCAAAACCTTGGTTATTATATTTTATACACTTCGGTGGCTTATACATTTGCAAGACATACTATACCGAGCATTGTATTCACCATTCATTGTAGTGTGGTATTGTGGGGCGGTGAGAAGGGGTGGCAGTGCAAATGCATGGTGCGAAGAGGGAAATTTGGTAGAATGGCCCCCTTCGGGTGGTAGGATAGGACAAGGACTAACAGCACAATAGTACCATGATTTTTATTAGCCCACAAAGACCATAATTTTGATTATGTTCTTTGTAGATTTTTGTTTCCACCTGCTTAACCCATATTTATTTTTCTTACCTCCAGATTGGCCCCCTTAGGTGTTGGCCTGGAGGTTTGTGCTTATCGAGGTCAATTGGAGATCAAGATGTTGGCCAATTCATCGTCCCAGTTCCTCTCGTAAAGCAAGTAAAGGTATGTCCTATATAATTCTTTACATCAGCTTTGCAGAGAGATTAACTTAATTTGCTTTGTTTTTTTTTTGTGTGTGTGTGTGTGTTTTTTGGGGTCTTCTCCTTATGTAAATGTTATATAGAGCTATAATTTTCTCCAAGTCTCTTCTCTCTTGCCTTGATTTCAAACTTTCATATGATAATTGATCATATAACCAGCGTCTTATTTTGCATTTGCTAAAACTTGTGTTTTCTTACAATAACTATCTCTTCTCACATAGCCACAATTTTGTCATGTCCTATTTCCACATCTATACTAGCTCTGGTCTTAACAACGTGCACATAATGAAGAATACATATGCACTATTTCTCTTGTGAACCTATTGCTTACGCCACTTGCATAAACTGGCTCCTTTCCAATCTGTCCTTTTTGAGAGGATGTAACTAGTTAGGTGATTTCATGTCAGTTATTATTCAGCATTATGTCAATATCTTCCACATTAAAACTTTAATCTGCCACCTAATATGTGTAGCTATCTACCGCGGGAGGCCGACTTATTATTGCAAGTGATGGTGTTTGGGATGCCCTGTCTCCAGAAGTAGCTTTTAGCTGTTCACGTGAACTTCCTCCAGAGCCTGCAGCTGAACAAATTGTTAAAGTAATACCCCCTACTTCCCTTTCTATATATATATCCCAACTTTACTTGATCCTCTCCTTTACTTGTTCGAACCCTTTTGCAGACAGCTGTGCAATCCAAAGGACTGCGGGATGATACCACTTGTATCGTCGTCGATATAATAGCAGAAAAATCTCACTCTTCCATGCCACTGCCAAAAAAGCAACCTGGAATTGGCGTCTTCAAAAATATGTTCTGCAAGAAAAAATCATCTGACTCATCATCCCATGCGGATCGAGAATATATGGATCCAGATATTGTGGAGGAAATATTTGAGGATGGATGCGCGCTTCTTTCTAAACGGTTGGTTCCCTAGTTTGTTATGATAGTTAAACCTTATACAATTTGATGGACACTTGTTTTCCTTTTTCAATTTTCTGTAACAGGAGCATAAATATGATTTTGCATTTTTACAATTGTTGAATGCAGGCTAGATTCAGAATATCCTGTTCGAAATATGTTCAAGCTCTTCATATGTGCCATTTGCCAAGTAGAACTAAAGCCAAATCAAGGAATATCTGTCCATGAAGATTCATCACAACCTGGGAGCTTGCGGCGCTGGGATGGTCCATTCCTTTGCCAGAGCTGTCAGGAAAAGAAAGAAGCAATGGAGGGAAAGCGTGGTTCACGAGGTTTTACTTTGAGACCTGTTATTTATGCCTGATTAGCTATGAACACATCAGACTGCCTTTTCTTATACCACCTACCCTCATTAATCTTCTGCAGATTCATCAAGAAACAGCGGGTCAAGTGAATAGTTGTCATGTGTAGAGTGATCAGGTAACTTCTGACCAACAACGCCCCAGCGCCACTGATTTTGCCGTTTTTCTGTTGTGGCACTTCCTTGATCACATGGAATGTCTGGGTGTTCTGATCTAGAACTAGAGTGAAGTATTGAATTGCCATTGTGGAGGTGGCTGCTGCCGAATAGCTCTCATCCCAAGTGAGCATGCCTTGTCCTACAGAAAGGTTCTTGCTCAGGAACGGCAACTTTACTCCCCCTTTGACCTTTGACGGCACATACAGTTTGAAGGTGACAGAATGATGTGGCATTCTATTTTAAGGTCAATTGCTGCATATGAAAATCACTCATCGTATAGAGCTCTGACGAATAGCTACAGCATTGTGATTCTGAAATAGGACTTAGGTGAGCACATGGGTTTTTTTCTCCCCTGGGCTTGATTTGGGGTAGAGTATTATCGATCCCTGTTGAGGTCCAACCTTTGCTGACACCATGTAATTAGCATCTAAAGAAATCATTGGAAACAGCTGTGATTCATCAGCATAGACATCTTGGTTATCATGTACAATGTACAGAATCTTGCTAACAAAGACATCTGTTTCTTCTGCCTCTATGCTACATGACTCACTAGAGTTGTCAGTTGCGACCTTGTCTGTACCTTTTTTTTTTTTTCAAAAAATATCGTGCATATATAATCCCTCCTATTTCAGTTCAGATACAGGTTGTTTAGCTTTTTTGACTATTCTCTCCGTCCCATATTGTAGGTTGTTTTGGCATATCTAGATACACAGTTTTTAGTATGTATCTAGACAGTGTATATCCACATATTAAAATCTATGTGCATGGCCTACAATTTAGGACCGAGGTAATATTAGCTAAATATAAGTCAATTTTCAATTTATAAGCATTTTATCTTATTATTTTTCCTTTGATACTGCACTCAAATAAATGAGTAATCCTTTCTGAATTATGATTTAAACAATCATTTGAGATACTTTGGTAACTCTCCCCATCACAAGTATAAGTCCACTAATGCATGACATTGCCTTCAGTATTATATTTTGACTAGCAATATCTATTAAAACATTTAGGGATTATCTCAAATGAAAAATTTATTAACATCTACAACACTAAACAGATACATGACCAAGATGTGTTCACTGATGGACTTACAAGACTAATTTGATGTTTCTGATGTCAGTGCATTTTCCCATAAACTTTGAGCGAAGTTGTAGGCGTTTGGTTTACGACAACTGAACCTTATATGTGCGACCGAAGTGAGTATGAAAAATAGTTTAAATCTAGCAGTATGAATCCTATTTTGCCAATATCTTTGTTATAGCAAGTAGTAGACTATGTTACAACTTACAAGAGATGCCTAATATCCACCAAATTAGTTCCAATGCGTATTTATCAAATAAACAATTATGTTACTCAACTTTATTGAACAATCATCTCTCTATAGGCGTGGTATATGCCATGGAATCCTACATACAGAGACAACAACACGACAATGTCGTCAGAGAGATTTCAGAGCTACGGGCTGTAGCATTTCCTGACGCAATCTTTTTTAGATAAATGATAGATATCCGGGCTACTGTATCCACAAATGGATATATATACAGCCGCAGCCATGCTGAAGCGATGTTGACAAGTTTGGTGATACGTTCTTTGAAAAAAACGAAACGAAATGCTCTCCTGTCAAATCACAGCTAACGACCCCTCTTTTCCTCTCTCAACCACAATAGAACCTTACGAAGAAAAACCACAATAAATAAATGTATTTCTATTCTTAAAAAAAAGAAAATTGCATTTTTAAAGGGGAGAGAAAAAAGCCCAAAAGCAGCAATATCCACAGACACCGCGACGGCGCGACGCACCACTAGAATGCAGCCATGATCACCTCCTCCCTCCTTCCCCTCCGCTCCTTCTTCCTCCTCCCCACCTCCACCTCCAGCGCCGCCTGCCGCTCACCTCCCTCCGCCACCGTACCCTTCCCGAGAATCTCTCTCGGCCGCCGCCGCCGCCGCCGCCTGGATGCCTCAGCAACCAAGAGCAGCGAGGAAGAGGCGGCGGCGGCCGGGAGCACGAACGGCTCCCTCCCGGGCCAGCCCCCGGTGGAGGAGGAATTAGACGACGATGACCTCTGCTCGGTGGACTGCGTGACGGAGTTCAAGACGGACGAGGAGTTCCAGTGGTACCTGGAGCGGTCCAAGGCCTCTGGCGTGCTGTTGGTGGTGGATTTCTACCGCCCTTCCTGCGGCAGCTGCAAGTACATCGAGAAGCGCTTCATACGCCTCTGCAAGGGCTCCCGCGAAGACGGCGCCCCCGTCGTCTTCCTCAAGCACAACGTCCGTAATAAACCCCTCCCCAAGCTGTATCTATCGTCTCAGGCGGCTCTGCGATCGAGGGTTGTTCACGATTGATTCCTGGTGACGTTTGTGTTTGTGGATACGAAATGCTGCGGGTGATTATGCAGGTGATCGACGAGTACGATGAGCTGTCGGAGGTGGCGGGCCGGCTGCGCATCAAGGTCGTGCCATCGTTCCAATTCTACAAGGGCGGGGTGCTGGTGGATTCGTTCGCGACGAGGGACAAGGAGAGGATCATCGCCGCCATCCAGAAGCACACCTCGCCTGAGACGACTGGGTGAGTCACCAATCTTCTGATCTGTTTCGAGCTCACGAATTATCATCAGATCTTCTAAAGCCACGCTGCATATCTCACTCAATTCTTCTCTGGATCCGCTGGTTTTGTAAAGAAAAATATTGTTTCTAGATTTCTATTTCTAGTTATGCAAATTCTGCATTGCTATTTGCTACAACCGGGCTTTAATCGAGTACTTAGGCTCGGCAAGCTCTCCTATCTTGTTCTTAGGTAGCACGAAATAGATTGAGTGGAGCAATGGAATGGACCGCACATATTCTACAGCAAACGCTGATTTAAGTAATTCACCAGGTTTTTGTTAATAAAAGAGGTTTTTCATCAGGCTATTAGGCTTTCTCCTAAGATGCCAAAATCCTCCTATTTTTAAGGGAAAAAAAATCCACGAGTAATTTACTTTCAGGAAAAAAGAAGAGAAATCTCCCGGTGACAAAAACTCGTGGTGTCTGAACTCTGAAGAAGCAGCTACACATGTTGCTGTTTGCAACCAGATAGTAACATTTCCATTTTCCTTGCAGATAAGAGAGGCAGAAGTTTTGGGCTGTTTGGCTCTTAGGAGATCATTTTAAGCTCGACGTGTTTGGAGTCTAATTAGAAAGATTAACATGAGATAATTGCAAAATTAATTGAGTCATGGCTAATTGACGAGCCGAATCATCCAATCCTGATTAAGTCATGATTAGCCAAGTTTATTGTAGCATCACATGAGCTAATCATAGACTAATTAGGATGGGTTTGTCTCACCAATTAGCCATGGCTTATGCAATTAGTTTTGCAATTAGGTCATATTTAGTCTTTCTAATTGGGCTCCAAAGGTCCTGCTAAAATTTAGCTCTAGTGAGCCAAACACCCCGTAAATATTCGATTGGCGGACATCGATGTCCTCGAAAATGCAAGATACTTGTATGGAGATACACCAGGATTCTTTGGGTTCCTATGCATGCCCATGCATTTTGGAGATGTTAACGATTGGTGCATGAAGGATCTGGATCAATGTACCATTATCTGTAATAGTACTATACATGTATAATATCTATACGGGCCTTTTTTGGAAGGCTTTGTCCAGCTTGAGCTCCATCTCCATCAGTATGTAGCGGTATTGTGCCTTACTATAGCATGGAGTCGAAACAGAGAACGATGCACAAAATGAACTAGGAACAGAGTGAAGCAGCTGGAGCCCAAACAACTGCCTTCTACGGCTCCGGGGTTATCTCGCTACAATACTGCTATTGCGGTGCTACAGTGTGAAACCAGAGCCGGGAAGAAACCCCACCAAACGAACCTAAATCAAAGCATCATTACTGCTAAATTGCCGTATACATTACATGCAATCGACGTACTCTGCAAGACGCGAGGTTGGTTGTCATCCCACTGTCAGATACAGTAGCTAAACCATCTACGAAGTGTAAAACAGATTATTATCAATATGATTCAAATTACAATCAATATGATTCAAACTACATCAAATTAAATTATTCTGCATTGATCTCTTAAGCTCTATCATCAATTGATGCATTGATCCGGCATATTTTTTTTTATAAAAATATTATTCAGAAATAGAATACCTTTTTGCATCAAAGCCTGCGGTGAATTTTGCATATAACCAGCCTTTTGTCCCACGAAGTGAATTTTACTTGTAGCATGGAAATTTTGTTAAGCTACAGATTCTAAATCAGATTGATGTCTTTTAGTAAGATTGAAATCGTATTGTCTCAATATAATAAGTATATGAAAAATCCATAAACATAGACTGACTTTGAAATAAAATTAAAACAGTAATGTAAAAGAGCTGGGACAGAGCCCATTTAGGTCCCATAAAAAGTGGCCTCATTTAAGGCCCAAAACACTTGCTAGAAACCGACTGTGGCCCACGTTCCTCATCGCTAGGGAGACGACGAGATGCGGGGAGTCGGAGGTCCGCTGCTCACCATCGGGGATCTCCTCAGCGACCTCGCCGTCGACGGCGGCGACGACCCCCTCGCCGCCGGCGGAGATGCAGCCGTTCCCTCCTCTCCCTCAGCGATGCAGCAGGCGGGGGAAGCCAACCCGTCCGATCTCAGCCGCCTCTTCGAGGTTAGGTCTCGGTTCCACTTTTCTCTCCTGTTGTCGATCTGGTTCGGCTCCATCGTCTCATCTATCCTTTGCTGCGTGTATACTACTCGGTTTGTAGAATTAATTACCACGATTTGGATTTGAGCAAGCGATTCGTGACCTTTAGTTTTGCACTAGGCAACCCGGCTGTTCCCCACGAATAATATGGCAGTGAGCCAACCACAGCCCACAGCTTTAATTTTCTTGACTTCGTTCGTGGGGATAAAGGAAGTCTACGGCTTATAAGAGCTCAGCCCAGTTTACATTGAGTCATTGATGCAAGGCTATCGAAGTTGGTAATGATTAACCTAGTTTAAGATCTTATGGCTTGTGCATGGCTTCTTTGGACAGGGCAAGACTGACAGTCATATCTAGCAGAGGGGATGATTATATCGATGCAATTTATTGCTGCAATTTTAGTCAGAAGAGAGTAGTTGTCTTGCTGCAATTTTAGTTAGAAGTGACATTTGTGCTGCTGCAATTTTAGGCCATCAGTGCTTCCTATTTGCTGACTTGCTTAACCCTCTTGTTAAATGGGCAATGGGTGATATGAGCAAGACATCCCTCCCTAAGTCATAACATGCTGTTTCGTTCATTGTTATATTATATTACTGTACCATACTTGCAATTGATTACTGGACTTGAGACCTCTCTCAAGTCTCAACTAAAAAATGCTATTGAATTTTGTTTATTCATGATGCCATTAGGAACACTACAACAATTTGATGAAGGCACTGCAAGATAACGATCCTTCATGGCCATCGCTAATGCTGAAGGTTCATTTCTTTCTTTCCCTTTTCATTTTGATGCAACATGCGAACTGACAATGTCGAGGATCTGTCTGTGTCTAGCTATGTGCGGTGTTGAAGACCGCAGATAAGCTGGTGAGCTGTGCAAACACAAATGCTGAACAGTTGGTGGAGAAAGTGAAGGCATTAGAGGGTGTGCTCAAGAGGGGAGATCGCACGGTGGCGGAGATTGTAGAAAGTCTCCAGAGGTCAGGCTTTGCCAAGGATCACCGGAGTTCCCAATCGAAATCAGCTAGCAAGTAGTGGCATAGTGGTGTGCTCGTGTTTGTAATGCAAATGTGGGCTCTTGTCACTGATCCTGGGTACTGATAAAGAGTTGTATATCCATATTTGTTCATGAACTCCTACAGTCTGCTTGTTCTTTAGCACTGATGTAATCTTGGAATGTATTAGTGTCTTTATGCTGAATTGCTGATATGCGTCTTTGCCCATTTCGTCCTAGTTCATTGATTTGATCCCTGCTAGAAATGTGTTCATGTTTGGAATCAACTCAAAATTCTGAAGCAAAAACCTAAATTCCTGATCAAACGTGCTTTATGAAATGCGAGAACTCAAACATCTATGATGCCATACTTCTGGAATAGTTTGTATTTTCTTAAGCCCAAACTAATTATGAATCAAGAAAAATGCAGATTTCCTTTAAGTTCCTCAGGAGTTCCATATGAAACATTTCAATTCTGAAATGCACATTTAATTTTTTTTGCAAGGTTCACTGATCCTACTCGCGATGAGCAATTATTTTAACTAGTGGTTGGCGCGTGTCGTTGTTACACGGTTTTCTATTGTGTTGTATACAATTTCTAAATTTCTTAGGTCATAAGAACATGCATTATATCTGCAATATATTGTGAGAACTTCTGAAAGCTGTTTAAACTTTAACCACCAACTTATTTCCTTCTCTAAAAACTGACGACAATAGTCAATAGGTCAACGTAGGGGCATGCCCTGCACAATTAAAATTAGCATACCATGGCCAGGTAAAAGTTCATGACATCTACAATTACTGAATAAAAAATTGTCTATCAATTTAAGTTATCATATTTTTTTTTGAGCAAACAATGACAACGTTACAATATCTTGCAGTAACCAATAGTTCTGGTGCAGGCATGCATGCATTGTACAAAACTTCAGTGTTGAAAATTCCCAACAACTTACCACTGAAGCAAAACATTTAAGTGTGTGTTCAGATTCAGGAAAAAGTACTTCTCCAACAAGTTTTTCCTATTCACCCCACTTACAGAACACGCTTTCCAGTGCACTATTCATCTAAAACTTCCACCCACTTCTTTCAATCTGAACACAGCCCTGTTGACTTCTGGTCATGTGTTCTGGAAACAAATAATGGAGACAGCTAAACTATCCATGCATTGATGCATGACGACTGACTTCATAGAAAGCAAAGCATGGGAGCATTCATGTTTTATCCTACTGCATGTTCAGATTCCCAACTATTCACTATTTATTTCAACTTTTTGCTATTCATTCCAACTTTTTACTATTTCTTCCTCACAAAACACGTTTCCCAGTGAATGCTACAGTGTTTTTCTGATGCTATAGTGTTTTTTCCTACAATCTAAACACACCCTACGATAATGAGTTGTTAAGACATATAGTACCATGTTTGTATGTCAGTGCTACACAAAGTTGACCGCGGCCCATGCATGTCTGCAGCTTGTACGATGTGGACGACCAGAATGATTGAATGAATCCGTTTCCGCAAGCCGGACTAACCTTGTCAGATGTTTAAAAAAATCAAAGTGCAGCTGGTGATGAGAAATTCGATCGATCAATTCTCCAAAATTACACTACCGCTAACTTTCGCGTCATCGCGTGCATTCAGAATTAATGATGGGCAACACCGCAACATTTACACAGCAGCAAGTAGCAGAGGATGATAGGAATGGTAGCTTTGCCTTTGCATAAATCGTGTTGGCCTGCAGTTTGCTTCGATGGATCGATACTAGATCAGGTCTCGAGTGTTCCCACTCAGCAGTGGTGTACAGTGGCCATGCAATCTACGTACAGTACAAACCGACTCCAGCATGGTGTTTCTGCTATAAATAACCATGTCGTCCAAGCTATTAGGTCCAGGCAGCAGGACCCTAGCAGTAGCCAGCAGCTAGAGACCATGGCTACTCGTGCATCAGCTTACAGCTTCGGCAGCATCGCCCTCCTCTTGCTCCTCGCGCTGGCCGGCAGCTCGTCGGCGCAGCTGTCCACCAGCTTTTACTCCAGCTCCTGCCCCAACTTGAACAGCACCGTCAAGTCGGTGGTGCAGTCTGCCATCGCCACGGAGAACCGAATGGGCGCCTCCATCGTTCGCCTCTTCTTCCACGACTGCTTCGTCCAAGTACTTACTTATTATTACTACTGTCTACTGATATGATCAATCATATATATTCAGTACACAAAACCTGCTGATAAATCACAATAAAACAAAAGGATCATATATTCCTCACTGCAACTCTGCATATATGCGAGTCAGGGCTGCGACGCGTCCTTGCTGCTGGATGACAATGTCACGGCCAGCTTCCAGGGCGAGAAGACGGCGGCGCCCAACAAAGACTCCGTCAGAGGCTTCGATGTCATCGACGACATCAAGTCCGCCGTCGAGGCGGTCTGCCCTGGCATTGTTTCCTGCGCCGACATCCTCGCCATCGCAGCGAGGGACAGCGTCGTCATCGTGAGTCTCCATCCTTCATTTTCTCAGGCGCCGAACAAAAATAAAAATGGAACTGAAGAACCAGAACCTGCAACTGATCGATGCATATATATATGTGTGGCATGCAGCTTGGCGGACCGACCTATGACGTCAAGGTTGGGAGGAGAGACTCGATGACGGCGAGCTTCAGTGAAGCCAACAAAAGCATCCCAGCACCCACGTCGGACCTGTCCAACCTGATATCCCTCTTCGCCGCACAGGGACTCTCCCAACAGGACATGGTCGCGCTCTCTGGTACGTCAGATTACTGCAACTTTCTGAATGTTGGAAACTAAACATCTTCATTCTCAAACAAAAACTAAGATGAGATGTTTCACTTTTGGATGGCATCTTCATTTACCCTGTGGGTGAATTCGCCAGATCATCAAGCTTAGTTTTTGCCACACATAAACACGTCTAGCATGAGAGTTGGTATAGATTTTTCCCTAGTACAACCACACTTATTTCCTTATGTCTTAATTTGATCCTTTTTAATTTTGCTAGGTGCTCACACCATAGGTCAAGCCCGTTGCACCACCTTCAGAGCTCACATATACAATGATGCCAACATTGACGGTGCCTTTGCAAACACAAGTAAATCAGGTTGCCCTAACACCTCAGGTACAGGTGACAACAATTTGGCACCTCTGGACCTTCAAACCCCGACTGTCTTTGAGAACAACTACTACAAGAACCTTGTTGGCAAGAAGGGACTTCTGCACTCTGATCAGGAGCTCTTCAATGGTGGAGCCACCGACGCACAGGTCCAATCGTATGTCAGCAGCCAAAGCACATTTTTCACAGATTTTGTGACAGCCATGATCAAGATGGGTGACATTACACCTTTGATGGGCTCCAAAGGGGAAATAAGGAAGAACTGCAGAAGGATTAATTAATGAGCATGGAGTGTGCAATTATCTTTGAGGCTTTTTCTTCACTCGCGTTCAACAACTTTGTAGCTCTAAACTTTTGCTTCAACAAATAAATGTGGAATCATTGTGCTGTGTGAATGTGTTCATAACATTCATGCTCGTTTAAGTAATGAATGTATCACTTGTTTTCTGTTCATCTTTTTTTGCCTAATATGTTTTGCATGGGAAAATGAATAACTGGAGTGATGTATGCAAAATTGCACACTGAATACCTAAATATGCATTGAGAACAACTGAATCAGAAATGCAGCTATGTATACATATATGTGGCATGCAGCTATGTATAATTTTGTGTGGCCACCTGCTACATAATATCTAAGATCCTCGAGCGAGTATATATTATATACTGAAATGTGCGACTGCATATTGTTAGTTCATCCAACTCAGTTTTAAATTTTGTTTGCCTGTGCTCAATTAGCTAGGTTTATACTTATATATGCACTCAGCTCAAAATAAAACAATACTGTTAATCAAACCACACCTGCAACCTATATAAAGAGTATAATCTGCTATATATCGGCTAGCCACCATACTAGAATATGAATACTGAGATATAATTAAGGATGTTCTTGGTAATCATCATCTATAAGTGATGCATAGCATATATGCTAGCTGGTTCAGAGGCAACACGCTAGGGAACTCTATGTTCAACATCATCGATTGGTGATCTCTACCCTGTTGCACACAGTTCAGCATCAAAATTTGGTTTAGAAAAAACATTTAGCAAAAGTTTTCCATATAAATATGCAGCCTTTTATGTCTACATAAGACATACAAGGCTAGAGGCTAGACAGCTGTGTTTAATTTGTGCGTGCCTGACGAAAGGACTCCAATCTTGTCGAACATAGTATCTCTGCATTCTTCTCTTGATAAGAATTGAATGATTGAACCTCTCAACGCAGATATTCATTTTTAGTTTGCTTGGTTTTCACTGGTGTCCCCCCCCCCAACAAATTAAACCAATGTCATGGGTATGGGTACACTTGGAACATGATTGCAGTGGTGAGGCGAATTTTAACTAAAACTAAGAAAGTGTTTGGCTCTCAAGAGTTAATTGTAGCCCGATGTTTAGAGACTAACCATGAGATGACTTTGGCGAGACGAACCTATTGATTCTAATTAGCCCATGTGATGCTACAATGAACATGGCCGGGGTAATCTTGGGCTAATTATGATCAATGGGTATGTGTCATTAATTATCCAGGACTTATGCAATTACTTTCACAATTAGCTAATGTTTAGTGTATCCTTATGGGGAGGAGGCATATCCAAAGGATTCAATAGGGATTTTTTTATCAACAATGAAGAGTGGAGTTTCTTTCCTAATTGGTCTCCAAACACGTTGGGCTAAAAATTAGCTGATGGGAGCCAAACACCCCAAGCCCTCAAAATGAAAATCATATACACATCATATTTGCATAATGTGATCACACACATTAACATACAATGAGCGAACAACAATTTTAAGATGATACTACTATTTTGAAGAATATTTTTTTTAGTATAGCGTAATTTAAAGTAATTGATGAATAAATAATAAAAGTAGTGGTGCTCGCTCGAGAGTAGCTGAGGCGGCCATCCTGGCTTGCCTAATGGGCAGGTCTGCCCCTGCATGCTTGGGAGTTGCTCTGGACTGATGGACTTGTTATTCTGCTGCCATGTCTTTCAAACTAGAAAGACATTCTCATTTCAGATTTGGTTTCTGAAGATGCAATAGCCTTTGCTTTCTTTTGTTCTCGATTTATCTTTCCATAATTCAAATATCCAATTCTTTTTTAGGAATCAGCTAGCATCTCGTCAGTAGTATTTATTTATAAATTTTGAGCACACCCGTGTTTTGCTAAAAATAAAAAAATCTCATTCATGACCAATTCCCACACAAGAAACAGCACGATCGTTTATGAAATTATCTTAACTGAACCTCACAACCGATGACTATAGCTTGCTGGAAATACATACACTTTTTATTAGCTCTGAGCATATATATTCTGGTCTCCAGTCAGCCAAACACCCAACGACTGAGGTGTGGAATAAAAAGTCGCCACATTCGGCACCTAGCATTGAATTCCTTTGACTGAGTAACGCTGTATCAAGGTCTCTATCTACTCCGATGCAGTCATCATCAGTCAAGAGACTATATTAGGCCAGATGCAGAACCTACACTCCCCCTTGTTGTTGGGTATGCACGTTGCATTTGTAAAGAAGCCGCAAAAAAGAAGCTAATTAATGTGTCAAAACAAAATCATTCATAAACTTTGGTGTTATTATTCTAACAAACTTCTTGATTGGTTCATGAAAGAATATGGTGAATTACGCTACATATATGCATGTAGGTGTTATTATTCAATGGCTGGCCAAGTCTACAATAGGTGTCAGAATGAAGCAACATCTGCATAACCTACTTCTAGTGCGGCCAATTCAATTTTTCACCCGCGTTAAATCTAGGAACTAATAACCTGGAACAAATATGGCTTCTAGATCCTAGCTACCAGTATATGAGAGCTATATGACATTAAAATTTTCCCAAGTGTTCTTTCATATGGCTCTTCTTCAGTTCTTTGGCAGCAGATCAGACTCCAAATAATAGAGAACCTGGCTATTCCAGTTCAACGTACGGTTACGAATAAATAGAAAGAGAGATGGGGTTTCTTATAAAATTGAATGTTGATATATATATGGATCACTCTGTTGCTGTTGATCCACAATTCCTTCAGTCAGATACAGCTAGCAAACTATAGGAAAGTTGGTTTAGTCAGCGGTATGGTGGATTAGGCTCTCTCTCTCTCTCTCTAAACTATAGGAAAAACACTGTAATACTGCATTGTTGTTGATTCTTCTGGTACTGCAAGCCAAACCAGGAGTCATCAAGTTTAGGTGCGTGAGAACGAAAATGTCCATCTCCTTCACTTGTCTTGGGTTTGTTCGGTGTCGCTCCATTCTGATACTACATTATTGCTCTCACGAATAAATTTAATTTCTAGCCCTTCCTAGTCAGCTGCGGCTCGATAGCTATATAGGAGTATATGAGAGTTTTTTGCCCTTACCCTTAATTTGTTTTCAACGAAGGAAAACTAGCCAGTAGCCCAGTACAACTGCACCTGCAAAGAAGGGGAGAAAAAGATGACCTGCAACGTCGTTTCTCCTCTCCATCCCATTGAATGTGCTCGGTGCTCGTGCCTGCCATCTTTGGCCAAAGAAACAACTCGTTGATTAGGTTTGTGTTTCCTCCGAGTTGTTTGGCACCCACTCTCATGTGCTCTGTAAATTTCTCATGCCTTGATCGAACCTGCATGCAGGGCCAAAGACTGTGTAACAGTACCTTGAAAATAAGTGTGGAGAACAGTACATGAAAACAACAGAACACCATTGCAATGTTTGGAAGCATGTCGTCATTCATACCTGTGGTAGCTAATCATCCTAGGCGTTTCTAAAAAAAAAGCTAATCATCCTAGGACACAAAGAGACACGACTACGAACGTATGTTACAGCTGGAAGTATGTATATATATGAATGCTGATGCTGCCGACGTTGTCGTTCGGTTTCGATCAGACTAAATTGCAAGGATATAGCCGCCAGTGACTTGTTGTGCATGCATGCATGGTATGTTCATTACACAGATAGCCGACAGTGCATGGTATGTTCATCAGCAAGCTTATTGGCAGATCTTCCTTTGATTTCCATGTTGTGCATGCGTGCATTATTGGAATAATAATATGTCAGAGGAACAATATACAATCGAGTAAGTCACCTGCTACAATGACATGTTCTGCGCCTCATTGATGTCTACACACGATTCAATCCATCAATATAATACACCAAATCTCTGCACATATATCAGCTATATATTGAAATTTTCCCTGAGAAAATATATGGAAAACAAAGCATATACTTATTCCAGCCCTTCTACTCTTCTAGATGAAATGTGAGGGAATGCGCTTGCAGGATTGTTTTCACTTTTCTGGTTTAGTTTGGTATCATCCAACAAAACATGCATTTCAAAAGATTTCTTGTCCCTTTGAAAACATACATGTCAACGCAAAGCAATAACGACCACTCTAGCTAATCCTCAAAAGCAGCTTAGCTGAAACTGAACTGCTTCCTTTATGCACAAATAAGCTTTGAAATTTTACTGCCTTGAAGACATAAGTTGACAACGAGTCGAGCTACACATACCCGCCTCAGACTCCCTCTAGTCAGCTAGGTTCCCCAAAACATGACTTAATTTGACTGTTAATTTCATTTCTTGTGATGTGTTTGTTATAAAGTATAGCAAAATTATATATGCTATCAAGAAACAACTTTTGGGACCAACACTCAAATATCGATTTCCAAATATACAAACTAACATGTAGAACTGTAGAAGGTAGTAGTCTATAATCTTAGTTTGTATTGGTTGACTGCAGGAACCTTTATGTTGCATGCTTTCTTGAAGCAAGGCGCACTTAATTTTTGAACTGTGAGCGCTATATACAGTGGCAGCCATGCATGCAGGTTTGAGCATTCATTCTGCAGGTACGGCATCCATGGTGGCCGATCGATGGGTAAGGTAAGCTGTGACCTCTGAATGCTTCCGGATCGTCGTCCCTGCAGAAAAAAAGAGAAGAATCCTTATGCCCAACACACACTTGGCTGCACTCCTGCAGAGATCATGTTAAGGGATGGTTTTCCCTAAGGGAAGGCACACAGGGGTATAGCTAGTAGGGTGCCTTTGGTACCAAACCGTGTCGCTCTTTTTGCTTTTATGCCTGTAAAGTGCTAATGCAGGCCCGACGACACAAGCAGCAGCGTTCACATTCACCAAAAAATACATACATATATATAGTGTGTATACATACATTTAGTAAAGCAGAGAGAACCAACTACGTGACGAGATGCATGTTAAACTAGAGTCCATCCGCGCAGGCGCGCAGAGAGATATGCTGTGCATGCAGCCGCCAATCAAGCAGGCCGCTTAATCATCGTCTTCAACTCCACCGCCAATCCTGCTATAGGCTCAAGCTAGGTGTGAAACGTGCGACAAGCACGGTACACCCTTGATTGCCGGATGATGGATTGATGTGATGCAGCCTTTTTCAACTCAAAGTTCAACAAAGTTGGTGATTCAAGCTAGCCGGCCGGTAAGTGATGTAATCTAATTCTATATATAATACTTATAGTATATCTAGCTTTTACAAACCAAGACCTAGGGATACTCTCCTAGTAGCCGCTATTTCTCTGATCTCGCCTATAAATATCCATGATCCTCACTCCCCAGCTGAGCAAGCAAGCAATACAGTATCTCCAGGCAATAAGAGAGACCAGCACTCGCTAGCACATCAAGTAAGATCATTGATCGATCGATCATGGCTACTACTCGTGCATGTGCAGCTGCAAGACTAGGCAACATCCTCTTGCTCGTCATCGCCGCGCTGCTGGCCGGCACCTCGTCGGCGCAGCTGTCCACCGGCTTCTACTCCAGCTCGTGCCCCGGCGTTTACGACGCCGTCCAGTCGGTGATGCAGTCGGCCATCGCCACCGAGCAGCGCATGGGCGCCTCCATCCTCCGACTCTTCTTCCACGACTGCTTCGTCCAAGTACTTGTTATTATTACTGCTGATACCTATGATAAATCACATATATTAATTACTCACTGTAATAATGTCACATGATGATGTGCATGCGTCGTCGACAGGGCTGCGACGCGTCGTTGCTGCTGGATGACACGGCCAGCTTCCAGGGCGAGAAGATGGCCACGCCCAACAATGGCTCCGTCAGAGGCTTCGAGGTCATCGACGCCGTCAAGTCCGCCGTCGAGAAGGTCTGCCCCGGCGTGGTCTCCTGCGCCGACATCCTCGCCATCGCAGCGAGGGACAGCGTCGTCATCGTGAGCCTCTCTATCGCTTCTCTCTGCTGAAAATTTAAAAATAAACATGGAACTGAAAGTCTGAACCTGGAACCAATTATAATCGATGCATATGGATCGATTCATATGTGGCAAAATATAAATATGTAATGCAGCTTGGCGGACCGACCTGGGACGTTAAGGTTGGGAGGAGAGACTCGACGACGGCGAGCTTCAGTGGAGCCAACAACAACATCCCACCGCCGACGTCCGGCCTGTCCAACCTGACATCCCTCTTCGCCGCGCAGGGCCTCTCCCAAAAGGACATGGTCGCGCTCTCCGGTACGTAGCTACTACATGACTACATGTTGATTATGTTGATCACCAAATTTATTTATCATAATGTTACCCCGATGACGAATTGACCACAAGTTGACCCAAAACGTTGACAGAGTTTACTAACGAGATGGTGACTTGCCACAGATTGTCGGCATCATATTCCTCAAAGATAAACTATTGTTTACAACATTACTTTTTAAAAAAAAGTGTAGATAACTAAAACAAAATCTTTAGGGTAGGTAGAGAAATTAATTTTGTAATTTTCTGATCTGCATGTTTCACACCAAAAAAGAAGAAGACATCAGCATGTTGCTTTATTTGCCTCTTTTGCAGGAGCACACACCATTGGTCAAGCTCGTTGCACTAGCTTTAGGGCGCACGTCTACAATGACACCAACATCGATGGCGCATTCGCAAGAACAAGGCAGTCAGCTTGTCCTAGAACCTCAGGGTCAGGTGACAACAATCTGGCACCTCTTGACCTTCAAACTCCAACCGTATTCGAGAACAACTACTACAAGAATCTTGCTTGCAAGAAGGGGCTTCTTCACTCGGACCAGGAGCTCTTCAACGGTGGATCTATTGATGCTCAAGTCCAATCATACGTTAGTAGCCAGAGCTCGTTCTTCGCGGATTTTGTGACGGGCATGATCAAGATGGGTGACATCACGCCGTTAACGGGCTCCAGCGGGGAGATCAGGAAGAACTGCAGAAGGACTAACTAAGAGGCAGTGCACTACATTACACCATCCACTGTCAAGACTTTTCAATAGTATTTAATGATATGCAGTACTATATATCTCGCAAATTTGTAATCTTTTCTACTATTTTATTTGGACAACTGTGATGAAATCATTATGCTGTATGGCCAACGTATCCAGACGAGACTGTTTAAATGTTTAATATATTATTTTTCCTCTATAATCTTCAGTTTTTTCACATCAATATAGCATTTCCCGTACGTGAGAGCTAGGTTTAGATTGGGAAAAAAACATTGTACATTAAGAAAAACACTGCAACTAAGTGTTGGGAAACATGTTCGGTGAAAGGGAGGAATAGTATTAATAGGAAAAAGTCGGGATGAATAGTGTTTTTTTGGTAAAATGTAGTATTTCACAGATGGCATATAATGTATACCAATATACAGCTTAATTAAAAAGTTAGCTGAAATTTAATTGTATTGTGAAGGTAGGCATTTGCATATACCTGACCTAACGCTAGCTAGCAAGGAGTCCAAGTCCAACCTTGCCAAACGTGCCATATCATCTATTATTCCATCTATATATTGATGATGCATGTAAGAATGATTGATTAATGTGGACCTTTGACTCCAGATAGTTCAAATAATTCAGTCCAAAAAAATTGTTGGTGAACACGACGTCTATGTCACTAATTAACAATATACTTAGGCATACCATGTAGTCTCACAATTTCTTTGAAAATTTGTTGTGCAACAGTTGTGCAGAGCAAGGATGAGCCAGTGGAATAAAATGAGCTATTTGGAGAATCTCTATCCACTGTTGTTAAAATAACTGACTTGCCACCAACCTTTCGTAATCCCTTGATGAATCCATACCAACATCCTCCCATATGCCCTGCGGAATTTCCAAGCTTTGTAGTGTAGGCCTCTTTTGGTGTAGGTGTTCTGTTTTGTTCTATTTGTAATTCAAGCAATCCCGAATCAATGTCGTAACTATATCATGGTCATTTGGAATTAATGTAGAATGTAATGGCGTCTGTGCCATGCTAGAGGATGGCACCAAAATCCTGTTTCTGAAGAATCACACTCAATGGTGAATGGTTTCAAAAAAATCTAGCAATTGGAGTACTCGTGTAGAGGATAAATTATGCTTTAACTGTTCAAAAACTGTCTTTGCTAATGAAGACTAGGTGAAGCTGTCCTTTTTTAGCAATTGAGTCAGGTATTTTTCTATTATATCATATTCTTTAATGATTTTTCTATAGTAACCTACCAATACCAGAAAGCCTCATGGTTGTCTTATCAATGTTGGTTGTGGCCAAGATGTGATCGAGTTGATTTTGGATGGATTCACTGCTACTCCCTCAGAGACGATACCTCAGAGGTTCCAAATAGACAATTTGATATTTTTTTAGGACTAGATTATGATGTCGTAGTGTCTTCAGAATCATACGCACATGACACAAGTGCTGTGACCATGAAGAACTGTATATAAATATGTCATGAAAAAATACCAGGACAAACTTTGACAGATAGGGTCCCAATACATCATTCATTAGAACTTAGAAAGTGGATGGTGCGCTTGTTGATCCGGCATGCCCAAGAATTCAAAGTGACCATGATGAGATCAAAATGATGTTTTGTCAATGTCGGCTGAATTCATGTGTACCTGGTGGTAACCTGAATGAAGGTCCAAATTTGTGAAATATTTTTCCACTCACAATTCATTCAATAACTCATTGATAGTCGGTATTGGGAATTTGTCCTTTATTGTATTGCCGAGAGCTCTATAGTCCACACAAAATGTCCATGTTCCATCCTCTTTCTTAACTAGTAAGACTGGTTATGAGAAGGATTCCTTGATATAGCATCTTTGTGCATTATCGTTCTAGTTTTTTTGTCCGAGGGTATCTGTATGGTCTTACTGCCACTACCATGTTTGGATCCTTGGGGTGTATATGGTGATCATAGCACCTAGATCGTGGTAGCCCCATTGGTAGGTTGAATAGACTTGTAAATTCAGCGTGCAGTACGTAGTGCCTCCATTAGTTCTACTGTCTTGCTGCAATCCAATGAAAATATGGATGTTGGTAGTCGCCCCAGCCTGACCATGTTAGAGATGGACCATGTCTCCACAATTTCATTCTAAGGTTCTCAAAATTCCAAATAATTGGTTCTAGGTAACAGAGCCAATTTACTCCCAATATTACATATCATAATTATCCAATGGAATCTGATGGTGCGAAAACAACAGTTGCGGGGATAGACTCCTTAAAGATTCGACCAGGGGTGTACCATGCTAGGATATCTTTCTCCGATCGGTTGGGAGAATGTATCCAAATACTCCAGGATTTTCGGTAGGTTCGGCCCGCTCATAAGTATAATACCCTACATCCTATCACTAATAGGGATAATTTCTCCTGTGAAGAACCACTTTTGTTAATGTGAGAGTGAAATTCGTGACAAAGGGAGATCTATGAAGAATTCATGATGAAATTCGGTTCGTCATCTTTTGAGCGACACAGAAAGTATATAGTGACAAAATAGCCAAAAGCATCATAGAAGTGGTTTCATTAGTGATGAATAACTTTTTGTCAATGAACTTTTCATTTATGACGAACTGAACAGAACCTCCATATCCACCTGTTACGGCCACGATGCACGTGCAAAAATAGGAAAGTGCCACGTACTATCACGTGTCAACCACCCATTTGTCCATGTGGCAATTTTGTGCGTGCATGTGCCGTGCTCGTTTTGGGACACATGACGCCCACTTGTCGCTCCACATGTCGCCTGATTGGTCCACGTGTTGTCTCATCATTGAGCCACATGTCATTGTTGTTGTGACATGTGTCACATCTTTATTTGTCCATGTGTCCATTTTTTTTGTCCATGTGGCAGTTTCTTGTTGCCCACGTGCCGTGCTCGCGCTAGGACATGTTGTTGCGGTTATGGATGAAAACGGTTGGAAACGAAACCATAATGTAGAAAACGAAAGCGGTCGGTGCGGGATTTTTCTATATTTATGAAATTAAAGAGAAACAAAAATAATGAAGAATCATTATAAATCAGTTGAATCTGACAACTTTTATGTTTTGCTAAATACGGAAACGGACAGAAACGAAATCATAATGTAGAAAACGAAAGTGGTCGGTACAGGATACATCCCGACCGTTTTCAACCCTAGTTGCGGTCGATATTGATGGTTTATGCCACCAATATTTTTTCGAACTTCATGCTCACAAGACTATAATCATTTAAAATAGTTTATGCTAACAATTTTCACCAGCTTTGTTGAATATTTCATGTCAGGAGCATGTGGTACAAAATCTGGCCGAAATGGGAGACTGACCTCCCCTAGGCCGGTCGGCCTGGCATTGGGTACAATTTAGCCCATCTTTCACCTGCAAGCAAAAAAAAAACAAGTCATAGTGATTCTGGACGGCGTTTCCAATGATGGTACATTCTACGAATGAAAGGTATGTGACGTGGATTGACGGGCCCGCCTACAGAGATGTACTGACCTTGGGGGTGCAAAATTGAACTCATAGAGCAATACATGACCATTGGATGAAGAGTCTGTGGAACCAAGGTGCGAAAGGTGAGGACACTAGGCAGATCAGCCTACCTTAGGTTGGTTGGCCTCTAACCGACCCCACGCCAACAACCACCAATGCAACCATGTTCCAGAGGCAATCAGGAGCGTCCATGAGAAGGTGATAGAAATTTAGATGACATCCTATGTCGACCAGACTGGGTGGGCTTGGTCGACCCCTAATTGTTGTGTCAGGTGTCCTCCTTCGCATGACGGTTACTCCAGTCGATTACCTTATCCCCTACGATGGAGAACCCACCATGGGAGCTATAAAAGGCAGGTC
Organism: Digitaria exilis; assembly: GCA_015342445.1. Classification (NCBI taxonomy): domain Eukaryota; kingdom Viridiplantae; phylum Streptophyta; class Magnoliopsida; order Poales; family Poaceae; genus Digitaria; species Digitaria exilis. Next base: position 1,596,509 of record JACEFO010002629.1, read on the forward strand.
ACTCCTCCACTTCTAACACACCATTCCTTGGGAGAAGAATAGATTCTTGAGTTGTAGTCTATCTTAGTTGTAGAACAGAGAGAGTGTAGGTTGAGATCTTGGGTAAGAGCCAAGCTTTGAAGAGGAGTCGAGGATTTGTCTCGATCCCGCTCTCTCTTTTGCAGCTACCCTAGGGGAACAAGCTCTTAAGTAAGATCCACAAGCTCTTGAGTAAATTCTTAAGTTCTTCGTAATGGTGCACATTTTTTGCTTCATGCATATCCACATGTCAATTTATTACAACTAGTCTACTGTATGTGTTGTTTTCTTATTTGTACACGTGTCACTAGAATAAAACTCCACATGTCTACTTTTCGTAAATTTATTACAACAGAATTATGAAGCTCGTGACAATTTATAACAACAAAATTTATTATCAGATGAAGAGGCAGGGACCGGTCCAAAAATCACTGCCGAACATTCACAAAAAAGTGCACTGCTTGAAGGAGCAATCTAGAAACTCCTTTTAGCCAGTCACAATACTAAAAGTTACGAGGACTGGACTGAATAAAGCGGCTCTCCACTCGGTCTCCGGTCTTCCCTTCCCGGCGTCGGAGTCGGAGGCGGCCACCGGCGCACCGCGAGGCGATGGAGCACAACAACCTTCTGGCGGCGTGGCCCGTCGTGGGCCCTGGCGTCGCCGGCGCCGTGTTCGGAGCTGGGTGGTGGTTCTGGACCGACGCCGTCGTCTGCAGCGCCGCCGCCGTCCCCTTCCTCCACTACCTCCCAGGTACGCGCGCGGTGCGCCGTCTCGGCGAGCGTCGCCCCCGTCGTCTCGCCTCTTTCGCCCCAGTGTATCCCGAATTCTAGGGGTTTTAATGGGTTGTGCAATCTGGATATTGGCTTGATTAGGGTTCTTCGCCACGTTCGCGGCGCTCATGTTCAACTGCGTCAACCGGGAGGACATCGGCGACGGTTACTACTCGCCGTACGACGACTCCGAGTGGAGGTGAGGCAAAGATTCTCGAACCTTTCGGTGGTTAATTTCTTTTATATCATCTGTAGTTGTACCATGGTGCGGTTAATTGAACACTGAGAGGTCCAGCAGTTTGATTTGGTAAATTCGATGCTTGATTGTGTGCGTTTTGATGGCATTACTTGCTGCACGAATTTTCATATGTACTTGGTTTGGAATTAGATTGGCTATGCATATTGTAGCTTAGAACTTGCTGATGTATGATTGATTGAACAAGTGATTTGGATTTTTAGTTGTTTCAGTTTTATTATGGCAGGAGTGGGGTATTAGGCGGCGAATTAGAAAAGTGGTCATAATAGAAGGAATTAGATACATATTGGAGAAAATTCCATCAGTGCCATAGAAATTTAGACCTCTTCCATCAATGCCACAAAATTTTCAACATTCCCATCAGTGCCATAGAAAATTTCACCGATGCCGCCAATGCCATTTCCGTCCACCTGCTGTTAAATTTGACCGGTTCATCCATGGAAGGGGTATCCGTACTAGAGTAAAAGACCGTTTTACCCGCGCCCTTCCCGGCCACTGCCCCTCCTGGCCGCCGTCACAGGAACACCTCCAACTGAGGTGGCAGGGAGGCGGCACCTGCAGGCATAGGGCGGCAGGGTAGCACAGGCTGCAGGGCAGCCCTAGCGGGGCAAGTTTGCCATGGCAGATCCTCCTTGGCTTGAAGAACGGTAAGTGAATTTTGCTAGAGATCTCATTTTGCTATGTTGAGATGAGTGCAGTAAACATGCAGTAGTTTTGATGCCATCTTGATTAACAGGATGGATCCTAACTCAACCTCTTTCTTGGAATTACTAATGCAACCTGATGAAACACCTATTTGGCCCACTAATGCTCCAGCCAGCCAGCAAACTTAATCTGTATGATTCTCATGTGATGAGAAAATTAGTGTCATGTTTATTGCTATACTAGTGATATATGTGTTGTCTTCTCTGTATATATGCATTTGATCTATTTGATATGGAATGGCACTGATGGAAATAGTAAAAAATTACTCCATTCTATTGGAGGGACATTCAAGTCTTTTCCCTATCTAGTTAACTGTGGCTTCACGGTGTGTGGGTGGAAATAGCAATGGCGACATCAGTAGAAATTCATGTGGCACTGATGGGAATGTCGAAAATTTTGTGGCACTTATGGAAGAGGTCTAAATTTCTATGGCACTGATGGAATTTTCTCTAGATATTGTGCTGTGTCTATTCTGATTGAAGCACACACTTTGAACAACTGAACCATAATAAAATTAGAAGATGATGCCATTTTAATGTCGCTTTTTGTGAATGAAATACCATGGCATGGGTCAGTGCAACAGTATAGCATATAAATGAAATCATAACAGGTAAAGTAATCAGAAGAAAGACAAAACCTTATGTCTCTAATTTCCAACATTTGTGCCAAATAAACTAAGGTGTGTAGGAAGGTAATCTTGATTAGTTGATGTGCAAATTAGTCAACAAATTATCCAGTGAGTTGTTATCTGCTTGCTATGTTTAAAAAGACTGTCATTTATGAAGCACTATGGTAAGTCAGGTTGTTCTCTCAAAATATCTATGAACTGCACTCTGATTTAACTTTTACCCCGTCTTCTATGTGAGTATGTGACAACTGAATGCATCAAATTTATAGGGTGAAGCTCTGGCTTTTTATTTCATATGTGGTGTCTTTTGTCTCATTGGCTGGGGCAGTTGGATTTTTGGTTCAAGATGCCCTTACAAATACAGGACCATCTGCATGGACTGGCACTGCCGGTGTCCTACAGTGTGTCTGCGTGTTAGTAAGGTATTCACTATTTCCTTATCTGGTGCCTATACCTGTATACCTTCCTTCTGGCGCTTATAATGTGGGTGATATACCTTGCAGTGGTCTGATCTACTGGACGTGCCACTCTGAAGATTGACATGACAGGTGTGTATGGCCAGGGAAGATGGGGATTCTAAAGGCAAATGACATGAGCTCACTGATATTTTATCTTTGCTTTGCCCCAAGTCTCCGAAGTTTGGTACCCCTGTAAATATAGTCTTCATACCACGCTGCGCAGAATGCTTAAGGTGTTGTTTTGGAGCTGCGAACTTTGATGGACGATAACTAGTTGATATAGCCACCTGTTGGGCAATTTTCTCGTGCAAAGTCACCTGTATTTTCCTCTTTTAACTCTTGAGGACCCACTTCAGTCATATTATATCCCATTCTCATATCTCGCCAAAATTTGTAGAAGGAAGCCAAATAAACACGTCAATCTGATGTTCAGAAGAACCTGTCTGTATTGCCTTAGAAGATTGAAAGGTGTAACTATTAAGGTCCTATATCACATCACCTGTTTGTTTCTAACATAAATCCCGGTCCTATCAGAGTAATACATCTTATCTTTAAGGTTTGATCTTAGTTCATGATTTAAATAAGGGTGAGGAAAAATTCATTCTGCCGTATGCAGAAACAGTACCAACAAAGTTGTAGAAGATGAGCTGATCACTTGCCCAGAATCCTTTTATGGTTGACACATGTATGTATTCCAGTTCCAGCCATTGGCTTGGCGTGGTGTATATGGCGACAGTGCTCGGGAGACTCCTCTGGCAGCTGTTCTGCTTGATTGGTGTAATCCAGCAGGAATATTCGTTGCCTTACCTTGTACGTCCAGCATAAATCCTCGTCGCGTCGTCGGCATGTTCGCCGTTCCACTCCGCTCGGTGCTTCTGTTTCACGAGTCTAGTCCAGTTGACTTTGACGAAAAAAACATAGGAATCCAAGAAGAGAGAACCCAGCGCCAGGATTGGAAGCTTCTAAGCAATTTCGCCGTCAGTTTCTCAACAAGAGTTAGGTCCATGACCAGGACATTACGTGCTTTTAAGGCATCAACCATTTTCACCCAGCACCCATTGACACAATTGATTTTAAGTAGGAGTATCTGGTTCTGTGTTTAGATTGGTGTAAAAAAACACTGTAGATGTAGAAAAACACTGCAGATAAGTCATGAGAAGCATGTTTTGTGAAAGAGGGGAATAGTTAAATAGTGAAAAGTTAAAATAAATAGTATTTAGTTTGTAATCCACCGCCAGTACATTCGTATATCTATAATAGGAATCCTGGACCCAAACCGTGCAACCTCATTGCGCCACATCACCCGCATTGTCTCGGCCGTCGGATCGACCACATCGACGGTTTAGATCTACCCGAGCAATCCTAGGGCACACGACCCCATACGTGGGACCCGCTAATGTGGGACCCACAAGTGGGTCCCACGGGACCCGCGTGATGTGGGTCCCACAAGTGGGCCCCGTCGTGGGCCATGGGACCCGCGTGATGTGGGTCCCACCGTCTGTTGGTCCCACTAAACCATTATATGCGGGACCCAACTTACTTGTTTTAAAAAAATATTTAAATATTTTTCTAAATTGATATTTATAGTAGTTCTTATTTTGTTTGTACTATTTTGTTTGAATTATTTATGAATTTTTTATTTAAACGAACATAATTTTGAATGATGTAATATAATTTTTAATACAATTTTTGAGTGATCTAATACAATTGTTACCGTTACTATCTTTTATTTTTTTATAACATATATAAAACATTTTTGGGGATGGTGTCAACAATGTAATTGCAATATTTTAAAATATATAACTTTATTAAAAGGTGTCCAATATCAAATTTTGTCAAAATATCAAAATCTAGAACATCTAAATTTATTATAGACATGGTTTTGTAAATATTTTGCTTCAAAAATTATCAAAGCACGTGGAATTTAAAAATTATCTCTATGGAAAGGTTTTAGATTTATTATGTTTTTCCTTTTGAAATATATTTTTTATTAAAATATAAAAATGTATGCAAGAAAATTCAAAAGGAGCTTTGAATTTTGAAATTTGCTAGGTATAATCCATTCTCACAAATGTTTATATGTGATCCGTTATATATATAATTTGATATCAAAATGCTTCTAAATTAAAAAATGTTTAATACAATAATAGTTCAAAATTTGAAAACTTGAAGTTCATTAAATAACAAATATTCTAAGCGTTTAACTCGTTCGCATAATGTTTATATGCGGCCCGTTGCCCTTATGATTCGGACACTGAAACATCTTTAAATTTAAAAAAATATTGATTTTTTAAAGTACCTAAATACTTCAACATCTATAAAGTTATTACAGATCACACTTTAGATGCAAACAACTTTCCAATTCACCCGTTAAACCCCACATCCAAACACCGAAGCAACTTTAAATTTAAAAATGTTGAATTTTAAGATAGCTCAAAACTTCAAAATCTATATATTTGGAATAGATCACACTTTAAATCCAAAACACTTTCCAAAAAAGATACAATTAAAGAATACTCTACAATTCAAAATATAAAATGCTTCTAGAGAATGAATTTATATTCAATGTGCTTTGACAATTTATTTTTAAAAAAATATTTTTATAGACATAGTCACATCTACTTACGATGCGCGGCAACGCCGCAAACTTTTCTAGTATGTTTGTAAATTTCATCACTGTGACAACAGCAATCGGACGACTGGTCGAGTGCGGCCTCTCGAGTTTCAACAACCTGACGACCTTCCAAAGTCAGATGTCGTCACATGGCAGCAGGACGCCATAGCATCTCTGCCTCGTTCCCTGGCACAGAGCATAGGAGTAGTATAGTTTAGTTTTGGAAGCTGCTACCTCGCCAAATGTTTGCGCCTAACATGTTGCTTTAGATGGAATGTTTGTCTACCGGAACATGGTCAATTTAAACCGCGGAATTGGTGTGGCCATCTAGAATCTTGAAAAGAGACAGAGGCCGGGCCGGCCATGTGGCGGTAAAGAATCACCTAGTTGGCAGGACCGCAGGACTCATCAGTGCCCCGGGCTCGAGCTCTCTCACCTTTGGCCTTTGGGAAAGTTTTGGTAGCCCGGTAGAGGGTGGTAGGGGCTAGGAAGGCTCACAGTTGATAGTTCACGTGAGCTGCCAAGGCGATGAAATCTCAAGTGAGGTGCAATTCCTCATCCATCTTATTAGACCCATCCGATTAAAAAGTGAGCAAGGGTTGGGGGGTGGGGTGGGTTGGGGGATCCTCACTGCGTATTCAGATTGCAGGCATGTTTGCATTCAGGGATAAATTTTAATTAGCTAAAAATTAGCCTCTGGTGATCCAAACAAAGGGCTAAAGGTAGGCTAAAAATTTTGCTAACCTCTCATCTAACCGTTAACTAACCCCCGAGCTAATAAAAGCTAATTTCAGACCGCAAATGCTAAAAGTCCAAATTGTTCTCCCACCAAAACATTATCTTCGTTTGCTACGTCCTCACTAGGGATAAATTAGCTCTGGATCCAAACAGCACAAGGCTAACTTTAGCCGGCATAACTAAATTTTAGCTTTAGACTATCTAAACAGGTCATGAATCATGGATTGTATCAAGGTTATGCCTATTTGCCTATGATATTTCTCTTATTGAAAATTCATTATACACATACGGTCAAGTGGTTGAGAGGAAAAGGAATTATTCATATAATGTTCACATAGCACGGTAGTGTACTAGTGTTGGTTCCAACCCACCATTGGCGGCATGGCGCGCAGCCACGCACACACGCATTCGCTGGAGATTGGACCGTGTGCTGTGGTGCCTCTTCGTGCCTAACCACTAACATGCACTAATCATTCTCTTTACTTTATTATTATAGCAAATCAAACAAAGGACGCCTTTTTAAAAAATAGTTCTTTTTTCCTCCATGGTGACGTTTGTTACGAAAATAAAATCAACCGTCTTGGCTCTCGTGTCGTCTTTTGCCCACCATCCAGGCTTCTACAGACTAGCATAATTGTGCGCGCCCAAGTTTGTCTTTTTAATTTGTAAATAAATATATTGTTCTTTTCTAACCTAGGTCAGTCTCAATGCAAAGTTTCATCACACAGTTACCAAGACTGTCACATCACATTTATCATGGGATGAAACTCCCTCTCTCAGTGCATAGTTTCACGACACAATTTTATATACAAGCTGCAGCATTTAATTCACGTATGTTGTATGGCCAAATGTGCCTAGGATGAAACAAAATGACTCTCAATGCAAGTTTCATGTCTTAGTAACCGCACATAGTGAGTGTCATGTTCCTTCTTCTCTTTCCTCATAATTACCTTATCACATAAGCAATTTTGCTAATGTGTCATGTAATTTAATGTACATGAAACCTTCACTGAGACTGGCCTTACATTCAAAATGGTTGTTAGTTTGATCTTCTCCATGTATTATGAGGTTTATTGTAAAGATGTTTGCGACCCAAATCTAGTTAACCTATTCACATCCTTGAACGGCACAGGGGACCTAACTTGACACAGTGGCCCAGGCCGTAATCCAACTAAGCACCAGCTCCTCAAGGATAATCATGGTGCACTCCGGCATCACGTCACATGATCAAACAACCAAAGGGTTTGCTCAGATTCTCTTGTGCCATTTTGCAGCCATGTAGCACGAGAACCCATAAAAGTATAAAGTGAGAATCTAAAATAAAATGAGGCTAATATTTGGGGTTTCTTTTTTTCATTTCAGGGAAGAATGGTTTTCTCATTTTAACACACGTGATTCTTTTTTGTTTGTTTTACGGAATTTGACAGGGAGGTAGTGATGTATCATCGACAAGACCTAGGTGCCTTGCCCCCCCAACTCACCTTACACGGAAGGACACCCGTCCAAATCCGATACATATACAAGAGCAAAAAAAAAAACTCATATTCATAAAGAAAATCAATAAAAATGAGTGAAGAAAAAGAAAAGAGGAGGAAAGGAAAATGCTTTCAAAAGTGGGAAGAGGAGGAAGGCAACAAAGTGGCCATCACGCACTCCATTACAGAGTTTCAGGCGGCCATCTTCCTCCTCCCACTAGACCTTGGCTCGGTCGGCTCACCGCCTCGGTGACCGCCGCCGTCTTTGACGCCTGCATCCGCCGCCGCCCCACCCAAAATCTCTGTCCGTGTTTGGCCGAAACCCACGGAAAGCGCTTGTCTTTGCTGAGCTGCTCCGGAGCTGAGCTCCGGCTACTTGAGTTCGGGTTTCATCTGATACCAAGATTCGGGGCTTCGCCGAGAGAGGAGGCGATGAAGGGGAAGGGTGGCGCGATGGACAGGAGGTCATCCGCCAGGTGGAGGGTGCTGGTCCTCTGCGCATTCTGCTTCGGCCTCGGCATGCTCTTCACGGACCGGTTGGTCTCCCTGCTTCCCTCTCCTGCCGTGGGAAACTTTGGATCTCGCCTTGCGCTTGCTTTGCGCTTGGTGTTCTTGGGGTCCTTTACCTGGGCTTGGCGGGTCGATGTAAAAACGAATTTTCAAGGTTCTGGTCGCGTTTGAGATTTGGAGTTTGAACAAGTTCTTGGTTCAACCAATGGCATTTTGAGATGTTGGAGGGAGACTGGATTTTGAGCGTCCTTTCCTTTTCTTACTATTTTTTCTTCTTTCCCATTCCTTCTCGGAGCTCATGGCGATCTGGGTTGGTGGAAAGATCCTATTTTATTTCTTAATTAAGGGAGATCGTGTTTTGATGTCAACTGGTGGAGGTGTCTTCATGTACCTGCTCGTGCGTGTGTGGTTTGGTGGTTCTTACTGTCTAGCCAATTCATTTGCTAAGAATGGAAATGTTGAATTTTAGTTTTTCATCGAACGGGATCTTACAAAAAACGACTTTTCCTGCAAAAATCGCACAAACTACTAAAAGTTTTTACTAGCCAATAGCTAGCTTGGATCAACAGCAATAGCCTGCATGCGTACAACGGTGTTGTTTTTGTTAAACTTGTACGATTTGCGGTATAGTTTGTATCTGTCAAAGAACGCATTTCCAGGTGAAATGATGATTTTTTAACTGCTGCCAAGAAATTAAATATGGCACTCAAACAATGATTTTCCTTTTCTTTTTCGGTCTTTAATTCGTACTTGCTGGTGGAGCTTGTGTTTGAAACAATACCTGGTGTTAAAGCTTGGCATGCAGTCGATTAATTTACCTCCCCAAAGTAGAAAAATACTGTAATTATTTAGATCCGACTTGTGTACTTTATGTGAAGAGAAGGGGTGTTGGGCGTATTGTATTTGAATATAAAGATTCGCTTTTCAAAAACCAACTTTTATGATTTACATGAAAAAATTGGTAATGCTAGCCATATTATATCTAGCATTATATGTAGTAGAAACTTGAGCTAAGAATTATTTGGAGTCAAGACCAAACATAGGCATGTGGCATCTAATGGTATTGATGTATGATGACTATTTTGAGAAGCAGATAGGTTAACATTAGCTGTATCTTACTATAAGGGTAATTATGTTTTTTTTATTCCAAAACGTTGTGTTGAACAGTACATTCTGAAATTGATTGTTCAACTTATTAGTTTCGTTGAGAAATATTTTTTGTTTTTTTTATTAGTTCCCTTGAGAAATCTTGTGTTTTTATTAGTTTCCTTGAGAAATCATTATTGATTGTTTTTACAGGTTTTGGACAGCACCAGATACCAGTAACCATATCATGTCTCAACGTAGGAGGCAGGATCACGAGCTACAACTCGTATCAGAGGATTGCAATACAAAGAGGGTGGGTTCCATTGAATCTATATGATTTTTCCATGAATTTTATTACTTGACTTTCTGGTGAAATTTTGAATATAAATTTGGATGCAGAAGCATGGGGAAGACAAGGATATAATGGGAGAGGTAACCAAAACCCATGAAGCGATACAGTGAGCCCTGATTCCATATGGGATTCAATTAAGGATTTAACTGTGCTTGACTTATCTGTATCTGAAGACTTCACCTTGGATTTTTTATGGTGCTTAGATCATTGGATAAGTCCATCTCAACGCTGCAGATGGAGCTTGCAGCAAAACGGAGCACCCTGGAGTTGCTCCGTTCTAGTGGTTCACCAGCAACCTCTGAAACTAGCCAACCAAGGAAAAAGGCATTTGTTGTCATTGGAGTCAACACTGCGTTCAGCAGCCGCAAGCGCCGTGATTCAGTCCGGGAGACATGGATGCCTCAAGGTGTGTAGCTGTTTTGTAGTACTTTGAACAAATCGGCATGGGCATGTCTACTAGATTTGCACAATGATTAAACTGTCAGTTTCTAGTCATTCTTCAGTAATTATTATTAAGCTGATTTCTAAGATCTATACTCTATCTCAATGTAAAGGATTAAAATCACACCAGTTTCTATTAGTACAGCTAATGTGAGATTCTGTTTGGACTAGCTTAACTTCTTTGAAGGAAATAGGATAAGTTTATACTTTTCCACCCTTCTCTGCAGCAAAAACTAGGGTGAAACTTATAGAGTTTATAATTTGGTAGCATCTTAAAAGCAAGTTTCTCCAGATAACTTCAGGTATTCCAAGCTGTATATGTTATCATCCCTGTGTGTGGTGATATCACAGTCAACAATTTTTTTAGTAAAGGTCTCTTCTTTTTATTAGGTGAAAAGTTGCAGCAGTTAGAGGAACAGAAAGGAATAGTTATTCGCTTCACTATTGGGCACAGGTAAACAGATGCTCTTGTATGGTTAGCACATTACTTAAATTTTCTTACTCCGCATTGTATTTTGTCTTCCCAAGCTCTTGTAGTAATTCCAACCGGACATTTTCGTGTCCCATGATAGAATGAAATAACTTCCAGTGCTTTTTGTTTATTACCAGTCTACCACAGGTTCAGATGATTGTGATTCGGACAATTCATCCATGCTAATATGCTGAATATTTACTAGTAATATAGCTCTGATTTATATACTAAATTGTCATCATTTTTTTGTTCTTAGTACTGCAAGGCAATCATAGCATATAGATATAGCCCTGTGCTCTCAGGAGCACCAAGTCCTTCAAAGAGCCAATCTTGGCATTAATCTGCATATGACCTGAAATCCCTGAGTTCTGTAGCTTCAATTGTAATCTTGATCCTTTTTTTTATAATTTTCTTACTTGTTACTGTTTTAAGCCAACCCATGTCTTGTTCATTCTAGTCTGTCTAATGGTGCAACTCAATTCACTGTTGCTTCTACAGCCCCCTGCAGACATTTATTTCCACACTGCTACATGCTTTCATCCTCTACTTAAAAAATCTACCAATTTTGTTTGTTACACAGTGCTACATCCAATAGTATACTAGACAAGGCTATAGATTCAGAGGATGCTCAACATCATGACTTTCTTAGACTGGTGAGGATGTACTCTTAAATAACTAGTGAATTCAGCTATACTTTTCTGGTGCTAGCCCTGACCATTTTACCGTATGTGTTTTATTTGATCATTCAGGATCATGTTGAAGGATATCATGAACTCTCAGCTAAAACCAAAATTTTCTTCTCAACCGCTGTCGGCATCTGGGATGCTGACTTCTACGTCAAGGTCGATGACGATGTGCATGTGAACTTAGGTGCTTATCTTCCTTAGACACAATAACTTCCTCTTGATATTTTTTACTCAGTTTTCTTTATTGTGCGTGCATGTGACTAAAACAGGAATGCTTGCCACTACCCTTGCTCGGCATAAATCAAAACCAAGAACTTATATCGGCTGCATGAAGTCAGGCCCTGTTCTCGCTGACAAGTAATGTTTACTACACTGTTACATTATGAATTTAAATGCTAGATTTGAAGTACTAATAGATACCCTCTTGAACCTGCTCTGTTCATATAGGAATGTGAAGTATCACGAACCTGAGTACTGGAAATTTGGGGAGGAAGGAAATAAATACTTCCGTCATGCTACGGGGCAGATATATGCCATTTCGAAAGATCTTGCGACTTATATTTCAATCAACCGGTATGTTTTGTTAATGTTCACGCCATACAAAAGGGTGCCTGGTTATCTAAAAGAAAACTAACAATTCAAGTGATCTTTATCAGGCCTATCTTGCACAAATATGCAAATGAAGATGTATCGCTTGGATCATGGTTCATTGGTTTGGAAGTTAATCACATTGATGAAAGGAACATGTGCTGTGGAACTCCACCAGGTCTGTCTCATACTTAACAATATCTCTTTTACATACTTGTCTTCTGCTTTGCGCTTATCGTGAATTCAAACTCCACAGATTGTGAGTGGAAAGGGCAAGCTGGTAATGTCTGTGTAGCGTCTTTCGACTGGAGCTGCAGTGGCATATGCAAGTCTGTCGAGAGGATCAAGGATGTACATGCTCGCTGTGGTGAAGGAGATTCAGCAGTTTGGAGCGCACTTATCTAGCACATACCCTCCTTTGTTCGTAAATATGTAGCATACTTGGTAAGCACCCGTGGTGGACACCAGCATAGGCAACTCAACTGAACTTGACAAGACTGAGGATCACGCCCCATCGAATATGATCTTGAAACTGCAGAAACCATGATGTTGCCAAATGGGGTGCCTTTGGCTTGCAATTCCACGGCAACACGCGTAGTTTATGGAATGCTTGTTGACATATTTTGGTAGATGGTTTGCTGTCTGCCACCGGTGGCGACTGCTGGGGTTAGGAGACCAAAGTGTGTTGTAACGTTTGTTACTGATCTTACATGTAGGGGTCTGCGTACGGAGGTAGAGATCATGTGATGTAGAGATCATTTTTTCATGCAAATTTTGACAGATTCTTTTCGTGGGTTCATGAAAGAAAAATGTATCATGATCGTTATGTAACATACGGGCCCGTAGGACTCGACCAATGGCTGGTTCAGCAATTTTTGTTTTCATATTAACATCAGAAGATGTTTGCTTTCACTTTATGCACACGAAAAAGCACAAATCAGTCAGATGTTACAAACATATAATTTCTATCCGGATTAACTGAGACTCATATGTAGCCATATTCATCTCATATCAAAACCCAAAGCATACCGCAAGCAAAAGATGACCTGTGCGAAAACAGCCTATTCTTTTAGAGGGCAGCACAGCCATGTGTTCAAGATCAGACTTACATGAGGTATCCCTGGGGAAACTCAGGGAAACCCCAAACTCCTTCCAGTGTGCAAAAAAACTGTCAGAACTATCTGTGAACACTAAATCCCTAACTGTTGGACATGCAGCAAAAGAAAAGAAAAAGATATCGCCATGTTAACAATCTAAGACAAAAACTCATGCCAAAAATGATTGCCATCTGTTATAGCATCTTTACATGGCCAGCGTTGCGTTGCTCGATGGTCTGTAGGCATTGCATTTTCCAACAACTCCTGCGGTGTCCTTGGTCTCTGCTACCTGCTTTCTGAAGAATTTTGCTATGTCCACATTGTCTTCAGCCCCTGGACTATTTATGCTGCTGCAGCTTCTCATTTACTTCTGCCTGGAAATGTGGAGGAGAATAATCTTGATGTTCTCATGGGACTTCATAGACTGAAGCTTCTTCTTCAGTTCCTCACAACCGTTTACCTACAGAGTTTGAATTGATGTCATAAAAGGTGGTCATAATGGTAAAATGGGCAGATGAACCAGTTATCACTGGAAAAGCAGAATGCTGGAGATATTTGACAGTTGAGAAATCAAGGGTGCAAAGAAAAACTTACTGTGTCTACAATCTCACAAAGATCCAAAGGTTCAATTTGATCTGCTTCATCTTGTTTCCAGCCAAGCGAAGTCAGGAAACGCTTGTCTTCAGGAGGAATGTCAGCCGGATAGTCCTCATCACCTGGTTCTGTAACCTCTGATAATGAACTAGCTTCCTCGTTGCCAGACTGGGATCTATTCCACCCATCATCAGAATCTGCTGGTGTTGAGGACAAACTGCCTTCAGCGCTGTCCGACAAGGACGACTGAAATCCTTCATCACCTGTGTCAGCAGGCTCAGATGATGAGTCAGCTTCTCTGCTTTGCACGAGAAGCTGCTCAGACATCCCATCCACAACAGTTGGTTTAAACGATGGAATGTTCTCCTCGGTATCAGATAGGTGCCTCTGAGACCCCTCAGAAGAATTTGCTTCTTCACAGAAACAGTTTACATGCCCTGTGCATTTTTCAGAAGGGTGCAAGGAGAAATTATTTCCAAGACCAAGAGAAGAATCCTGCATCGCATCAACGCTGGATGGGGATGCCTGACTCCCTGACTCAAAGGCTGTGCTTGAACCATTTGAAGACTTGGTTCGTAGCATCTCAAAGAATCTATGCTTGTCTCTTGCATTTGATTTTTTATCACCGCATGGACCTTGCAGGGGCAGCGGACGCTCATTGGTGCCAATCTTCAACTTTTGACTCACAACTTGCTTTTTCTGTGTATCCATTGATGCCAAAGGAGTTGGAGGACTCACAGCTTTGATAGGGCAGTCTTTGCCAGTTTGTGCAGTACCATTTTGCTCTCGACTGAGGACTTGGAAACTTCCTGACTGAGAGAGCTTTGAAATATCGGCTTTAACAGGAGCTCTAATAGAACCATTGGCAGACTGTATTTTTATTTGTTGTGCAGTCCCACTAGGACCAGTAGGATCTCCAAGCCTTGTACCCTTTGTTTTCAAAGAACTAAGCACCTGGGAAATGATTCAAGACAATTAGTTAAGCACATATACTAATTAGACACAACAGTGTTGTTCAGCAAAAAGACAGAACCACAAAGTTTCCAAGTTCACAATGTCTAGCATGTACATAAAGTGAGCAATTTTTCTGCATGTTTCCTTCAAGGGCATACACGAATAATCCAGATCACATAAAAAATCCAATAAAGATATTGATGAACTTGACTTAAACAAGGTTGATTCAGACAGGCACAAGACTAATCATTTCTTGTGCATAAGTGTGCAACTATACTTCAATGAAACTGTAAGCAAAGAATCAGTACATATAGCATGTAAATGTACACGATTATTACCAAAGACTGTACTTTAGTTCTTTACAATAGGAAGAAAATAATGTGCCCCCATAAACTAACCCCCAAAAACAACAGCTACAACAGAGCTAGCATATAATCACCCCAATGGACACATGTAGGCTTTAGTTTGATTGACAATGATGCATATATGCACCAAAATCAAAACATACAATATTCCACCTAAATAACCGAGCATCTCCACACTAATGCAAATCTACTAACAGTGATAAGGCATCTCCTAGGGGCATCATCGCTCCGTGCAATGTTCAGCTAATAGCAAATGTGGTTATAATAGAGGACTATTTTTAAAAAGTATATATGATATCAAAACATGTGCCATCAACAGGATATTTCAATATTTCTCTCTTCTGAAAGGCAGCCAATCATCTATCCAACAGCTAAGGCGCAAAACTCAGAATGGCCAGGATTGCTAATGTCTTATATTGTATGTGCCAACGACATGGCTATGCTCTTGTCTAAAAGCCGCATGATTACAAAAATGATGGCTGGCATAGATAATGGTACAAAGGAAATATTAATCATATCCGAAGGAAATATAATAGGAACTCACAGAAGATTTGATAGCTGGAGGTGTTAGAGGTCTTAGAGTATACTGTCTTAAGGTTCTTTCTTCGATCTTCTTAGCCTCGACAGATAACTACAATGAAAAAAGTACAATCATAAACTAAGAAAAAAATTGAACGACGTTTGTCTAATATAATAAAGCGTACTGTAAGCATTATGCAGTAGTTCACTGGTTACCTGAGGGCCACTGGAAATTCTTGGAGGAGCTTGCATCACTGTCTCTGCCATGCTTAATGCAGTCCCACTGTTTGGCACCACTTCAGTCTGTTTACTAGGAGCAATTTGTAATAGAGAAGACGTGACTGAGTTTTTCTTTGCATCACTTGCTAAAGGAAGATCTGCTAGCGCGGACCAGCCATCAGATGGAGTTATCAGAGGTACATTCTGAATTGGAGTGCTGATACACGGAGATGGGGCTTTGCTCATGGCTTGCCTTCCATTTTTGTCATCGAAACTAAGCTGTGGAAATTCTCGCTCAAAGGTTATACTAGCAGCTTTGCTGGCGTTGCTTACGATGTTACTGACAGAAGAATTGCTTACTGAGGACCCGGCAGCAGCATTACTTATGAAGGTACCCACAGAAGCATTGCTCAAAGAGTTAACAACAACAGTTCCAGTACTAGCAATAGTAAAAGTATTACTTTTATCGTTGCTTCTAGAAGAACTAACTGCATTATTTCTAGACGCACTACCATCATTCAGGCTAACTACTCCCTTACTCCATGTGTCTGCCTTCGAGCGGGCACGATTCATCCTTTCCCTTTCAGATCTGCATGTTCCAAAGGACTTGAAATCATCACGATCTGCAGCAGTCGACCTATTCTCCCTCCCACGGGAATCAAAGTCTCTCTCCCGATCCTTGTCCCTATTTCTTCCAAAATTGGCATAGCCCCTTGACTTCCCCATTGCATCCCTGTCAGGCCTGCGAGATCCATTCGATCCTGAACTTCTCCGTGATGAAGACTGACGAGAACTACGGTCACGGTCATTCTCAGATGAATGATTTCTCGATGAACCACCTGTACCTTGATAATCTTAAGAGTCCAAGAAAAAATACGTGTCATTAGCATATTACTGACAATTTTGCAATGCAGAACAAAATGATATTTATAGTTGATTGGCAGGCCCACGACCATAAACCCAATTGAAATTGTTCAGATTTTCACTTTGTGAACAAACAGTTTGCACATCAGTAGGAAACTCAAAACAGAAAAACGAATAACAATCACATAACAAATACAAGGCTGCACCAGTACAAAAGAAAACAAATGAACAAGATAACAGTGATACGGTGAACAAACCAACATAGTAAACGGCCACAGTGCAACAACGCCACCACAGTGCAACAATGACATTTATTTTTAAACATTAACTTAGAATTTGCACTAATTTAACAAGTGTTGCATTGTCCTCGAACAACACAAATGGACTAGCAAGATGTACAGCATAACTTTCCGATTGACTAAAACGAAATTGTAATTATAAAATTCTGGTTTGCAAATATGTTGTTTTATATTTTTCTTTTTCTACTCATCTTTTTTCTCCACAAGAAAAATGAATGCTGATTGGTAGGAGTACTCCAATTAGAGAGACGTGTAATAATAGAAAGGTGCAAATATACATCATATACTAAGGCATTAGCACCTCCCATGGCTTTATGAGCATAAGCGCAATACAAAAATGTTTTTCATCCAACAGTGTTGCAGCAATTATATTCAAGACATAGACAAGCACTACGTCATACACTTTAGTGAAATAATCAATTTCAGAATCATTGCTATAGTTGCTCCATCTTAACCATATAGTCCATTCCACGAATCTCCCTCCCAGTATGACAATATATACACTCCCATCATAAATAGCACATCTAGAAACTGCCTCCAAATTGCACGGGCGCGATAGCACTTGTAAGTCAATATACTGATAAAAAATTGTTCCTATAATAATAGGATTATAGGACTTAATACTTATGATGTTTAATGCTTAAAGAACATCATTTGCGCGAGCGTTACTCAGTTTCAAATCTAGTATTCCTGATGTGGCGTTACAATTGCATCTATATAGCACAGACAACACCCTAGCGGACGACAACAGACTCAAAATTGGCAAGCTAGTGGAGTTTACCAGAGCGAGAGGAAGCTGTAGCCCAGATATTCGTGGCGCCTGCTGCCCTGTCTGTCTGCAGCCATTGCGGCTTCAACATGGGTGTGCCCTGCTCCATTGCAGCAGGCACCCCTCACCGTCCACCCACCGGCCGCGGTTGGGAGGCCGGGCCAGGGGTGGACCTGCCGTAGGGCATGGGGGGGTTCAGTTGAACCCCCAAAACCGCCCAGTCCTGGGGTGGATTGCTCCTGCGCGCTGGAGAAGACGAACCTAATTGAACCACAGATGGAAGATAAGACTAGATTACATTACAAGGGCACCACCAAGCAGACGAATCCGGTCCGTTACCAGGGGTGGGGACTGGGGAGGAGAGCGTCGCCTCCCGGCGAGAGACGGCTATGGCGGGAGGAGGTTGGGCCTGGCTTGCCGCGCCCCGTCGGTCGCCGGCCGGCCTGCGAGGCCGCCGATGGCGAGGCGCAGCAAATTGCGGCGGCGGCGCGGCGGAAGAAACCCTGCGCGAGGATTAAACCCCTCTCACCTTCCAGAGGCCTAGGTCTTTAGATTAGGGCGCCGTGGCACTCGCGCCGCAGGGCGGCCGTCTCCGCTCGGCTCGGATTAATTCTCCGGGAAATCAAGGGAAAAAAAGTTTGTGCGGGAAGATGAAGAACGCAGCGGCGGGGGAGGACGCGGCGGCGGCGAGATTGGCTGCGTCGTCGGATTGGCGGTTACTCCCGGCGAGGGCGAGACGCTTGCGTTGTGTTGCCCTCGGCTCGGCGAATTCGGCGGCTGCGGTGCGGGGTGGGAGGGGGGCAGGGCAGCGGAAGCGAACAAAAAGAAAAAAAAAATCCAAAGGATTACGAGGATATATTCCTGGGTTTTATAGGATTTGGCACGCTGCGACTCTGATGAATCACGGTTGCTTCGTTGGATACAAAGATGAACTCTGGATCTTCTTTTTCCCTTGACGATGTTTCCATGTAAATTTTGTTATATATAATGATGTTTTTCATAAAATACTATAAAAATTATCATTCCAGAGATTTTATAGAATTCTAGACTGACATTGTATTTAGATTTTATAAGATCTAGCACGTTAGAATGGCAAAAGTTTCAATAACTTGTCAACTGTTAAATCGAGAAATATATAAATTTAGGCTACTTTCTCACTCTTCTTTTCCTTCATTTCCATTGATGTGATGTAAGTGTATATATCTATAAGCAGTACATTTACTTGATTTTTCTTCCTCTCTATCTACACACAATTGGTGTTTCTTTTCAAGTTGTAGTAAAAACTCATACGAGATTTGGAGTTCGGCAATTTTTAGGGTGCTACCGCCCCACAGAGTTGGTGATGGCACTGCCAACGAAGAAGTAGAAGAAGCCAGTTGAAAGATGTTATGGATAAGAAAACAACAAAAACGATGGTAGGGGTGGAAGGCGCCAACGTGGAGCAATAAAGTGCCAGACAAGATGGAGAAGCGTGTTGGCGGGAAGGGTTTTTGTTTTTCCGTCGGGGTTCTGCCCCATTTTAACGATAGATTACGAAAATGAGAAAAAGAACAGTATAAAGTTTAGATAATCGAACAACCATGATAATCGTATTTCTGGATATACCAAATCATTGTCCAATTCTCACCGTCTATTTCATCTCTTTATGATAAAAATAGAGTAATGCTGGCATCTGCTATCGAGTCTATCTATAACGACGAACCGAGGGGTCCGAGGGTTAAGATAAAAGATATCATGATAAAAGATACTAACTTTGGCCAAAGAGGTAAAGATGAACGAAAAGTGTAGTTGTTAATCTAACATATTAAAAAAAGATCCAACTAAGCAAAGTCATCAAACGAATAGAGTGGTACTCCCTCCGTTCTAAATTATTAGTCATCCTAGGTGTCATTTTGAGTGTCTAAGTTCATGGCATTTTCTATGAACCTAGACATATAATTATCTAAATTCATACCATCTTCAATAAATCTAGTAAAAAGTCACGATGACTAATAATTTGGAACGAAGGGAGTACATAGGTATGTTTCTTTTATTGTGTATATACCATGCATTTTACTCATGGATTTTATAGGATTATGAATATATTCGTGGGTTTAATGGATTTGATACGCTACGATTAGGATGAATTATGGTTGGATGTTGAACACACAGATGAACTCTATTTCTCGCTTTCCCTTCACACTATCTCTCGCTTTCCCTTAGGAATCTAAAATGATGTTTTCTCGATTTGTCTAAGTAAATCTCCGTACATGTATCATATACTTTCATAAACTTCCTCGAAAGTTATATAATTCTGGAGATTATATAAAATCCAAGCACATTTCAGATAAGTGATGCTCACACTATTTTTTTAGATTTTATAAGATTTAGCACCTTAGACGAGAAAAACTTAGATAACCTATGACTCTGTGAATTATTAATTGAAAAAAATATATGAATTTGGGCTGCTTCTAGGCTAGCCTTTTCCTTTCATTTTCATTGATGTGATATAATTGTAGTTTTCTATGAGCAGCGCATTCACTCAATTTTACTGCCTCCTCTCTATCTACACAAAACTAGGTTTTGTTTCTTGAACTTCGGTCAAACTCGAACAAGATATGGACTTCGGAGGTTTTCAGGGGCTAAGGTTAGCAGAGACAAGCCACCTCATGGAGATGGTGGATGCGAGGAGCTAGAGGAACCCAGTTGGATGGTGTTGTGCGCAATGAGATAGCATAAATGATCGAGATAGTGGGAGGCACGCGATAACGTGGAGCAGAAAAGTGCCTGACAAGATGAAGAAGTGTGGTGGCGAGAGGGGACAACGGAGTAGGGTAACATAGCTCCTAGAAAAAGATACGAACTATGACATAAGTGGTAGAGATGAATGAGAGGCGTAGGCCATTAATGTTATGGATTAAAAAAAATCCACAAGGACCATTGATCGACCTGGGTGACATGCGTATATGCCCTTTTTATGTGTACATACCAGCAGAAGTGTTGCAATAAAATGATTATGTGCATATGCCCTTTTTATGTGTATATGCCAGCAGGCTCCATAAGTGTTGCAAAAAATTGTTGTATAATCGACAATCAACATTGTACCATATGTGTTTGCAGGATGTAAATAGTAAGTACTTCTTAAAATTATATTTTGATTGGAGTGAAATTCAAACAACATACTTAGAAGTTATAATAATTCAATTTTGTAAAAAAATTATATCCTTCAACAAAGAAAATAGCACATTTAGTGGATTTCTGAGCTAGAACACATGCTTACAAATTGAGAAGACCATAGGCATTAGCATTGCACCCTATTTTCTCTGTCATCTTGTATAGTTCTTAAGTGTATCTATTGCACTTGATGGCATTGATCAAATGAGCTAGACATTGCTTTGAAATATAGCAAGTATCATTTATATTTCTTTTTTTTGTTCAATTTACTCTTTTTTAAATGACATGACATCAAACGTAAGGAGACACAGGGAGCCAATTTTCATCGAGATGAACATGTATAGTTAGCAACTCTGGGTGTATCACGAACTTAAATGTTATATGGTGCCTATAAAACCATATTATCATAAATAAAATTATGTATTGGATAAATAATTTTGAACATTGTTTCATTTTATTTTAGCTTTGACTATTTTGAAAATATCAATACTGCCTCGTAGCAAACCTATCCCACCAGTCCCGGCCACATCCACGATCAGAGTGACCGTGTTTTTTTTTTTTTTTGAGAAAAATCAGATTGACCGTGTGTGTTTTGGGAAAAATCAGATTGACCGTGTGGCACCACTGCAGCGTAATGGACCGTGGGCGCTCAAGTCCTGGATGAGCCCAACGCAATCCGGCCCAACCCAACCAAACTAAAATGCTCACGCCCTCGCGTCTCGCACTCTCGCACCATCTCTCTTCTTCTTCCTCCGCACTTCTCACCTGGGCTCTCACTTCGAGATCCCCCCACCTGGCTGCCTCTCCGCCTCGGCCCCGATCTCCTCCTCTCCTCCCGCCGCCGCCGTCGTCGCCGCGAGGTCAGTCCCTACCGCCTCCCCTCCTCCAACCCCTCTCTCGTCTCGCCCGCTCGGCCCGGTCTCGGTTCCGTCGCCCCGCACCTCCACTCCCCTTCGTCGAGCTTCCTCGACCGTGCCCGTCTAGGGTTCGCATGTGCGGGCGCCACCTACCGTCACGGGGTTCGTTTTGTTCAACTTTTTGCTTGCTTGCGCCGCTAGGGTTCCGCGTCGTTCTCCCTTCCCGCAGTTCGGGCGGGATCTCCCCTCGGGCGCCTCCCATTTCTGGGCAAAGATGATACCTTTTGTAGATGCCGCGTAATCCCTGGGAGCTTCGCGAGCCGCGGTCGAACACCCGCTCCTGTTTAACATAAGGGAGATGATATTGATGCGGTTTGCCATGGGTAGGATAGCGACGTCTTGTTTTGTTGTTTGCACTGCTGTGCAGTGTGCACTGTGTGCTGTGTGGAGCAGTTTTTTTAGGATTTGGTTGTAAGATTTACGGTCTGCTTAGTGATATCTACTAGCCTGATAAACCAAACCATACCTTATAGCAGGGGTGCGAAACTGTTGCTGGCCAGTCTATAAAAATGGAACTTTTATCACCCTTGAAGTTATGCCACTTGTGAATCTTGTGATATTCTGTTTTTGGGATCAGAATTAATAAACATGAACATTTCCGTCAGTGTTAGCTGTTATGCTCGGGATACTTTGTGTGACCTAACAGTATATCATATAGTTTTGGTGGTGCACTGTTGCATTTGATTGCTCTAGACCTCTAGTGATAGAGATGTCTACCTTTGTTTATTTTTGTTTGACGTTTCTCTTGTTAAAGTTTTCCCTTTTTGTCTGCCGTTATAGAATTTCAAGAAGGGATAACTGCATGTCCCTATCTATTAAGTTTTTGCTGAATTATCTAATATGCAATTCCTCTGAGACATGCTAGGTAAATTTGCAAGAGTTTACTAGGGAAGATTGACATCCTATAGTTTTTCTTAATACCCAAGATGGCAAATAAAGAACAGATGGAGTATATCTTAGTAGTTGCCTGATGTATATGAAAAATCTTATTTGAACGGACACGTGACAATTTTTTTTTTATTAAATTCAATTTGTGTGTCCCTCTTATGCTCCTTCATGCACTTCCTCCATCCTGAAATATAGTGTTCTGACAATGTACCTGGATGAGTGCTTGTCCGGATACATAGCCAGAAGGCCCAGAATGCCCTACATTCAGTACAGATGGAGTATATTGATAAAACTGTAACAAATTATTGTTTGAATCCTCAGATGCATGCTTGTAATAATTTATTTCATGGGTCGTTTCCCCCTCAGCAGTAATTGCTTATTTGGTATTTGAATCACAAGTTCACAACTGTTTGCAAATCTTAAGTATTTAAAGTATAATGTCTAGTAAAGGTATTTGAAACTATGCAAGTGTGAAATCTGAAGTCCTGTGGTTCACTAGCATATTGAAGTTCATTAATCATATCATATTGTCTGGGCTTCGAGGTATGCTTGGCAGGTTTTACCCAAAAGGCTAGCGGAGTTTAAATCTTGAAGAAGTGAAGATCGCAAAGCTGGTTGTTTTGCTAATAATCTTTTTTATTTCTTGAAATATAGTTTCAATTCTTGGCATCTGTTATTACAAGTGACTAAAAATTTTCTGCATTTCTTTAATTGATATGTGCTTTTGAAGATAGCAGTGATTATAGATTTGTATGGCGTGAGGTAGTTAAATGCCCCTTGTGTTAGATGCCCTCTGTCCGGCCATATTGGTCAATATGGTCCTATTTAAGGGGGTTTTCAGAGGCATTGCTTTAGTTCATACCTATCATTCTCCAGCTTTCCCATAAATAGGGCTATAGGATACTGTTATCCTAAAGTTTAAGGTTACTAACTTGTCCTAACAGTCTGTAAGAGTAAGACTGTAAACGTGCAAGTATTAACAGTCTTACTAGCCAAAAGTGTAAGCTTTGCAACCCATACATTTTCTCTCTATCAGACGTACTGGACATTATATATAGCCATAGCACGCATTAAATTTTTAAACTTATGTATACGTTATTTCTTGGCACGCATAAAAAATTGTAGATAATTTATGTGTTATTTCTCTTCCCATTCTTGCAGTGGGTTTGCGCAGGCCGAACTTTGAAGGATGGCAAGATCACCAAGATGCCACAGCCTACAAACTCGTCAACGTAGGTCAGCTTCTTCTGATGTTCGCCCCTGCTCCTGGAAGACAAAAGGATCAAGCAAAGAGAATGATATGTCAGTGACCTCTGAGAAGAATGAATGGAAAGGTGCCACTTGCCCAGTTTGCTTGGAGCATCCACATGATGCCGTTCTCCTCCTGTGTACTTCTCACCACAAGGGCTGCCGACCTTATATGTGTGGTACCAACTACCGTCATTCTAACTGCCTTGAACACTTTAAAGAAGCTTACGCAAAGGAAAAATTGGCTCGTGGTGTTTCGGCAGAGCCTGCACATGGTCTTCCATTATCCATGAACACAGAGCCTGCAAGCAAGCAGCCATGTGCCATGGAACTTGCTTGCCCTCTCTGCCGTGGTGAGGTTAAAGGATGGACTGTGGTTGAACCTGCTCGTCAGTATCTCAACCGGAAGCGGAGAACCTGCATGCATGATGGCTGCTCCTTTGCTGGCTCATATAAGGAACTTTGCAAGCATGTGAAGTCCAAGCACCCTTCAGCAAGACCTCGTGAAGTTGATCCTGCTATTGCGGATGAGTGGAAAAAGTTTGAATGTGAGAGAGAGCGGCAGGATGCTATCAGCACTATCAGGTCTATGAACCCTGGAGCTGTGATCATGGGGGATTATGTCCTTGAGTTGAATGGTGGTGGCAACAGCCATTTGCCTTCTGAAGGAGATAACTTTGACTTGGAGGAAAGACTCAACTTCTTCACATCCTTGGATCGCACTCTGAATGAGAGGATTGACTTGTATGACTCATCAGATGGTGGTTTGGATGAGGGCTTTGACTTCTTGGCATCCTTGTTTGCTCGTGGCAGGAGAATCTCTACGGGAGATTCATTCAGCAGGGCATATAGAAGACATAGGGAGAGGCCTAGGCGTTCAGCAAACTCTATTGATGCTTCTGACATTCAGCATGACTCAGTTAGCACTCAAAGGGGGCGGACTGGTAATGTTCGGGCTGTAGGCATAACTTCACGGTGGCACCGGATGGCTCATTCCAGGCCAACACGCGGCAGCTGAGAGATGAAGTCACTTTGCGGGGTTTTGTTCATGTTATCCATCTGCAAGGGACGCAAAAATAAAACACTGTCATATAAGCTGCTGCCTGGTGGTCAAAGGCCCAGCATGTTCTTCCTTTCCTTTGCTCATCCCATTGCTGAGTCCGGCAATAGTGGATATAGGTTGGATGGAGATAGTGTGATGCCTGTATGATGTGCTCTGCGATCTGCATACAGTTTTTGGCTGGAGCAGCTCCGCATTTCAGGTGCTGCCTTGCATGGATTTAGTGAATGCCCTTGCCTTGAGCTTTCTTTCCCTTTCAGTTGGTCAACGCAAACTGCAAACAGATGATTGTTTCATGAACAAATCAAGCATACATAGTACTGTTTTATGTTCAGTTGTTGAACTGTTGATGTACGTTTGTATCGATATGTGTTGCGGCCGATGGATGGCTTGGTCGAGTTGAAATATGGGGTCTGAACTTATTGAGTTATTTCTCATGAGTCATGAGTGCATCTTGGCATGGTTCTCCCAATGTTGCTGCTACTGTTGTTTACCTAGTGTACTCAGAAAGTCGGTGCAGCTGTGGCCGTTTCAGTTGTTTTTATGGTACCTGCTTGTAGTAATTTATCTGCTTCAACAAATGCAACAGTATAACAGTATTGACATGGTGTTGCCATCGAATCTGTAGTCTGGTAGGCTCTTATTCGCTAGTCCCAATCTCCCATGTAATTTGGCTTGATGTTTAACTTGTGAATGACAACCGCATCAGACTCGAGACTGTTCAGTGTATGTGTATACCATCAGCAAGCCAACATGGGCAACTAACATCCTCATTATTACCATAATCATCAAATGAATCTACACCACATCCATCAGAAATCTCTCCAATGAAACGGTAAAAAAAGTAAGAAGAATCATACATTGATCCATCAACTATTTGCACTCAGTTTGTACATACAAACTGGTCCCTCTGGTAAGTGATGTTGAAGCTCTCCGGGGAGAAGTGAAGAGAGATGAGGAAGAGGGCGTTGGAGTGGAAGGAGAGGCCGCTGCGCGAGCGACACGGCCCGGGGGCAGCTCGTTCGCCAACCTGGACAGGCTCATCAACGATGTGCTGCTCAAGAGCAGCTACAAGTTCTGTAACTCTGTACATGGTGTCAGAAACTCAGCTCCCCTGTCCAAAGCTCTCTAAGGCCATGTTCAGATTTCCAACTTTTCACTATTCATTCCAACTTTTCACTATTCATTCCAACTTTTTACTATTCCTCCCTCACAAAACACGTTTTCCAACAAATGCTACAGTGTTTTTCTAATGCTACAGTATTTTTTCCTACAATCTAAACACACCCTAAAAAAATATTGCCGTATTGCACATTATTTCATCTCAAGGAAAGCAATAACGAGACCATATCCAGCTCGTACACACACAACGGGGAGACCTTGTCTAAGAGGTCGAGAGGCAACCTCCGAAGATGGCGGACCTCCAGGGTGCGCAGGTTGAGCAGGACGATGCCGACGGAGTTCATGTAGAAGACGACGGTGCCGCTCCCCTGAGCGAACCACTGGAACTCGACCCACTGGCACCAGAGCGGATCGCACGTCGGCTGTACCGACCCAAGGATCGCTGTCCTGTCGATCAACACGCGCCGAGCCCATGATCTCTCAGACGACGACGACGACATCGTCCACATGGACACCTTGAGCGGGCGTTCCCAGACGAGCAGGGCGAGCTCCCCGTCGTCGGAAGTCGACACCAGGAGCAGCTCCCTGCACACTTCGCGGTGGGTGACCCTGCGTCTCCGGTGGCACTCACGCGGGACATCGATCCACGCCGCTTGCCCCTGCCCTGTGCCGATTATGCCCAGGGCGAGGATGCTGTAGACGCCGGGGTCCCATTCATGGTGGTACAGCCAGTGCGCGACGTTGCCGAGCACGACCGGCGACCACGGCTGCACTAGCTCGTAGGTTACTGGGACTCGGAGACACGCGGCCGCGGTGTTGTCCCTGACCACCGGACCCCACGCGCCTGCCTTGGACGAGTAGGTCTGCGTCCGGAGGTCGCTGTCCGCGATGAACACCTTGAAGTTGAAGCCCACCATGTCGCCGCCGCCGAGGGCACCAGCTTCGTCCTCGTCCGGCATGACAAGGAGCAGGTGCTCCCAGATGTCTCTGGGCGGGAGGACGTGGCCCCGTCCAGCCACGGGGTCGAACACACGGAGGGTGGTGGTGGTGGGGTAGTGCTTATTCCCCTGCCTGAGGACCAGTAGCCCCCCGCCCGACGCGACGGGATCGTCCGGCCCGGCGAGCTCGCCCGACAAGCTCGCGATCACGGTGTTCGTCAGCGAGCCGGAGGACGACTTGGGCGCGGCGAACAGGGGTGGGGGGCGCGTACCCATGTCTCCGTGCGAGGAGCTGTGGCCGCGGTGGTAGAGGAGGCCAATGAGGAAGCGGTGGTCGGAGGTGGTGGCGGCGGCGGCGCGGAGGCGGCGGAGGAAGGCCGGGTCTGCGACGTGACGCCGGAGGAGCTTGCATGTGGCGGCGCAGCGTGCGACGGTGGCTGGGTCGGAGCGGGCAAAGATCTCCAGGAGGAGATCGAGGGGGAGCTGCAACGGCGGCGATGCCTCCGTGTCGGTGTCGAGCAACCGATCCGGTCCATGTGCATGGACGGAACCCTTGCGATAAGGGGTTGGTTGGTGCTTGAGACGTTGAAACAGAATATGGAATCCGACGACTAGGGCTCCTGAAAGAGCTGTGATTTCGAGCCACCGGTTTTTCATGGTTCCTTGAAGGCTGGAACAATACAAACGCGTCTTGGAGGCATCGATCTAATATATAGTACTATGCAGTATCTGAATACAACTCCTAAGCAATTATAATGTGTATAATCCGACCACCATGGCATGTCCTCGGGCGCTCTCCCCGAGACGAACTCAACCCGTCTCGCCGCACAGGTTCATCGAGTAGGGCAGCTGCGCCTCCCGGAGCAGCACGCTCACCCTGTCGAACCACGAGTCGATCTTGGCCAGCGGAGAGTTCGCGTGGTCTCCGTCTCCCGCATCCGCAGATGACGATCCAAAGCCTGGTTTCCGCCGGCGTCGTTTTCCTTTCCCAGCTTCCCATAGCATTGTTTCGGACTTCCTAAATTTCTGGATGGGAAATTCCGGTGACTTGTTGTCCGTCTGAATCTCCCTCTTCTCCCAGCGTCTTTGTCACCTCGCGTCCTCGGTGGACATGGCCTGCAAACCTTACCCTGCTGCCTCTGTTCAAAATTCAAACTCTGACGGACCTCCGCTCCCACCGGCTGTCGACACCCATTAAATCATGTCTCTCAGCATTATAATATCTAAACTACCAAATATACTCCAAGACAGGTCAGAGGACATATCTGTCATTCTTTCAATATATCGTTCATAGTTAATTCATTAGAAAACCCTATGCCTTCCTAGCTTTTGTGCACTTGATGTGGGTCAGCTCTTGAATCCAGCCCTCTCATAGTGCAAGCAATAGTGGCTTGCTTCTGGTAATGGCCGTAACTCCTTTTACTGCACAGATGACATTAAGTTTGAGCAAAAAGTGTCGTGGTCCTGGCTGTATCAAACGGTAAACGCTCCTACTCAACCATCTTACCAGGAATCAATTCAAGGCATCATGCCAGAGAGTAGCAAGATGAAATACAAGTGTTTTTGCACATTTGCTCAATGAGTCATAATCTTCTACAAATTGCTTAATGCTTATACAGTATATATTCCAAAATACAAAGCATATTTTTTCAAACAGGCACACAACAACTATTTTTGCATACATCTTGAGTACTATGCTTTACATATCCTTGTAGACAAAATATGCAGAGAGTAATACAGAGCACCTGATGAAACTGAGGCCTGCTGTAAGAACCATTGCCCATGGAACTCTTGTACCATAGCAATTTCTATTGCACATATCTGCTTGAACATCCAAGAGGCCACATAAGCTTAATGTTGGATGATCTTTTGAAAAACTGAATAAATTTCATTATGGAATCCAAAATTGTTTTCCAACCACTGCAGAAAGTGTCATCAACTCAGTAGAGCTGGTCTATTAACTTGAACAGATAAAACAGCAAGACAGCGTCACTGTTGTGTCTTTGCCAGTTAGAGACCTGTTTATATTCGTTGCCACAAAGGATGTATCACCTAAAACAAGGAGACAAGGCCTGGCATAGTAGTAAGAAGTATATTTCAGAAATCAGAATCAGAACAAAACTGTGAAATCACATCCAGGAAAAAAAAGGATCGGACCTTCCAAAGAATTAATTGCTATTCAGAATAGATAATAGACACTGGTTAGTACATAATCTCTTAGTTTACGATCTGACTAGTAAAACATCAAAGCTTAATCCAGCAACTAAACTTGTGTGACATTATATGATTGGCCTACCAGTACCCATATGGCCATATATTGTTTCAATTAACTTAAGCAGAGGGCCTTTACCTGTGTTTTCATATCAGCGGGGAACCATGTCTCTGAGCAAGCTTTGAAGACCATGCCACTGAACGATTAACATACAACAGTGAGGTTAAAGGCCTGGGCGCCTGTCGCCAACTTGTGGATCACAGGTTGAGCATTTTGTGCGTAGTTTGGAAATGACGTCAGGTAGGAAATGCCAGGGTCAGGTCACGACATGCAGACATACTACACAGTGCTAGTAAATTTCTGCAGAGTGCAGACCTTCCATTCTCTTCAAGGAACATTGCCTTCAAACGAGCAGGCAGGGAATCATCCACGAGGTGAGACACATCCTTTGTGGTTCTCCTGTGGAACAATAAACTAGACCAAAGTAAGTCTGTGGGTACCATTCCCACAATGCTAATCTGTTAAGTAAAACCTTCTATACCTCATCAGGGAGCATACATGCAGTATGAAACCACAATGTTCATATTGCTTTTGCAGTCAGTACATTGAAACATATTGCTTTCGCCGTCTGTGCATTGCCCGTCAGCGACACAGTCGGCACCCAGCAGTAACATCAAGAAACCAAACTACATGACAGTAAGTTAAACTTCAGCTTGACATTGTCTCAGCAGCTTTTCACCTACCATATCGTTCACAGTATAAAATTTCAGAAAATGAAAACACAGGACACCAATGTAAGGCCTAAAGATGCAGCAATTTTATAGCCATTTATTAACTGCTATCCCTTCGAGTATGGTTCAACTCCATGACAGAGTATAGTACAGAAAGGGTAGGGAAATGAGTACACCGATGATAGGTTTGGGATAATTCCTTGATACATTTGCTAGAGCGATTAGACAGCGATACTACATTTTGGACAAAATTGCCCCTCATCACAACTTGGTAGGAAATAAGCTCTAATTCCCAAATCCAACCCCCGAAACCACTTATTTTCACACTTCACCCAACAAAACGCAATCCCTTCCCACCCTCGCAAATCTCGCCAACCACAACTCACAAACCAAACTCCTTCCAGAATCGCTAGCATATTCAGGCAAAAGCCGCAAGCACGTGCAAGATTGGGTATCGAGCGCACCCGTGTGACCCGGCGCCGGCGGGGATCATCAGAAAAAGCCTACCTGCAGAGGGAGTCGCGGCGGCTGCGGCGGCCGCCTGGTCGCCTAGGGTTTAGCTGCTCCGGCCGCCGGGTCGGAATGGCACCGTGCTGGTGCCAGGGTGTCCGCCCACTTGGTTCAGCCGGGCCATCGTGCCGCATTCCTGGGCCCACCAATCAGTTGGGCCACTTGTCAGTGAAGCATGAGAGGACCCGCATTTCAAATACGGCGTCGCGCAGGCACCCGAGGGCCACCGCCATAACGAACTCCTCCTCGCTTCGCCACCGCCTCCGAGCCCCAGCGAACTCCTTCCTCCTCGCTTCGCCTCCGCCTCCGAGCTCTCTCTCGTATCCTCACCGCTTCATCCACAAGCGAGGGAGCAAGGGGGCAATCGATGGAGGGGTTCCTGGGGGCGCACCTCGTGCGGCTCCGGTGCGATGTCCGCGGCCGCGGCTGCAATTACCTCACCGCCGACGAAGACGCGAGGGGCGTGCGCTTCACGACGAACCGACAGGAGCGTGCAAGCATTTGGGCTGTCGAGTTCTCAGAAGGTTGGGCGCTCTTCCGTAGCGACTACGGCGGCTACCTCTCCGCCGCCAAGAACATTGCGCGCACCGGTGGGCGCTCGGGTGTCGTCCTCGCCGTCGGGCAACACCCGATGCCGGTCCGCAACCAGGCGCCGCCCGAGATGCTGTGGCGCGCCGCCCGCAGGGAGGGGCATGTCGTGCTTCGAAACCGCGCTGGCGGCTACCTCCGCGCCAACGGAAGGTATCTCAGGTGGAGCACGGCCGTCAGCGTGGCCGAGGATGACACAACTCCAATGATGATGTGGACCGTGGAGGTTGTTCCCCTGGGGCTACGTGCTCTTCTGATTGACCCTCCAGCTCTACAAGGCCAGGTATCTGAAACACACTTTGTCGCTAATTTGCCTGGATGGAGTACGGGTGTTTTTTGCACGGTGTGGGTTCATCATGGGGTTCGCATCAGGCAAAGGATTATTTGTTCATGTCGCACATGTTTTGCGGCCACAGAGCAATAATTAATGAGGGTTTGGAAATTGGGCTAAAATTTCTGTGTTCATCCTATATGTTTCTACCCTGCACTCATCTTATGAAATATGTGTTGAAATGTTTGTGATGGTGACGAATTTGCTTTAGAATGAGATTTCGGATTTGGAAAATTTCTGATCGACGGGAACTTTTTGATCATGGTATACTGTTTTGCTCTGCAAATAGCGTTACATGTTGTCTGGATTTGTGCTCAGACTATTCAGGCTATTGTAATATTGATGTATTGCTATTGCGTAACCTTGCGTTGCATGTAATAATTTTTCATTAGAAGCTATATTTGTTCATTGCTATATTCATCATGCGCATGTGTTGTGCCCCAACACTATGGTTTGATGACAAGAGATTCGATTGATCTTTTTTTTTTTTCTTTTGAAAGGAAGATTGGATTGGGTTAGGATTCAGGATTGTTTACCTTGCATGAGTATTCTACACTGCATGCCAGATGAAGTGTTTGTGATGGTGATGAATTTGCTTTAGAATGAGATTTCGGGTTTGGAAAATTGCTGATTGATGGAAATTTTTTGATAATGGCATACTGTTTTGCTCTACATACAAAGAGCGTCACCTGTTGTCTGGATTTGTGCTAAACCTCAGACTATTCAGACTACTGTCACATTGACATATTGCGTGACCTTGCATTGCATAGAATACTTTTTAATTCAAGCTATAATTGTTCATTATTATATTCATCATGCATATGTGTTGTGGCTCACACTACGGTTTGACGATAAGAGATTGGATTGAGTTAGGTTTGTTCACCTTGCATGGATATTCAACACTGCAATGGGTATTTTACACTATTCCAGTGTGACAATAGTCTGAATAGTGTAGGATACTGATTCAGCTCCACTTCAACACACTAATTTTTGTCTGTATTCAACAATTTCACAGGTGCACCGAAATGAGATAAAGGCTATTCTGGATATGCAGTCGAATAGAGAAACCAATGAACAGTCCCAAGAGAAGGTATTCCTTGACAATTTTGTCCCAGCAGTTGTCATTCTATCTTCTCTTGTTACTTTCTTATAATTTTGCATTGTTTTGCTCTATAAAAGAGAAGCTATTAGTATAGCTCGGCATCACTTGTTTTCTGAATGTGTGCTAATTGTTATGTAACTTTGCATGGGACATTTTCATTTTTTGAAGCTATATTTGTTCACTGTGTTCATCCTGTGCACATATATTATACCCCCAAGCTATGACCGATGATGTGGGGTTGGTTTCCTTCAACCTTGATCTGCTTACCCTGCATGTGTTTCTGTCATGCATGTTTGGATATGTGTTCTTTTGACAGTGATAATTTTATGTTTTGCTGTGCAATTAGATTTTCTATATGCAGCTAACCTGAAATTAACATTGCAGAGTCTAGTGGGCTTACATCTAGACTGTCTAGCTGAGATTGCAATAAGGCTATCAAGTAGAGCCGATGTTGTCAGATTGGCTGCATCCTCAAGGCGTCTATGGATAAGTATGGGAACCAGGGGCTTCAAAGACAGATATTATGCTTGCAGTGGAACAGTGTTACCAGAGCTTGTTGGGGTCTTGAACTCAAAGGAAATACGGATAATGGCTTTATCTGTCGGGGCATCTGTAGCTATTTCCATGAATGGCTTAGAGCACCGTTCCGGTACTCATATCGTTGACAGTCGGGGAGGACTACTTCTGGTGAAAGATGATATTTCAGGGGACATGATCATTTATGATCCAACTCAGGGTACAAGTATCTCCCTTTCCCCACCTCCAGTGCCACAGGAATGTGAACTCGCTTCTGCAGGAATAGTACCTGAAAGGTCTGAGTCTGAGAAGTACTATGTGGTGATTGCCCTTTATGCAAGAGGATCTTCGTCCCTTTTTGGTCATGATGAAGCTTTTATCACAACTTGTAGCTTCTACCCTAAAGTGACGAAATGGAAAGTGTTCGACAACAAGATTGACTTCAGCCTCAAGGAAGTAGAGATTAAGCCTCCATCAATTGTCGCCGGAGGGGAGTGGCATTTGCTGAATTACAATAAATTCATTATATCAGTTTTACTTGATGAGCCACACAGAATGAGGTCCCAGCTTCTCCCTCTCCGACAAGAAATGCTAACCCCCTCCCACATTCTCGGACAAACAAAGCTGTATGAATTGGCTTTAATCGCACGTCAAGCCGGGAATCTTATAGTTTGGAAGTACAGTCAACGCCATCCAATCACTCAGAACTATGAAGCTGAACAGTACAAGTGTGTCAGAGATTTCCCGCGGATGCCTTTCATTGCAGTTGCCCAGGAAAACTCGCTTCTTTTGTCAGACCATTTGATCTGCTTTAGTATGGTGTCTGAGCAGTTCGAGTTACCTTTTGTGATGCCAGAAGAAGAGTTGCATGGAATAAGGCATGCAATACCATATGAAATGGTTTGGCCCCCTCGTCCAGTACTAGAAGCAAGGCCCTCTTTAGCAGCAGAATAGTTCTGTGTTGTGATGACAGTTTGCAACTGATTCGATCAATGTAAAGAATCATCAGAGGGTTTCAGAAAAGGGGAATACAACTCTGTCAATTCTCATGATTGTAGTTCGTAGTGGATGAAAGCATATTCTTCATAGTATTGCTCACTTAGGGCATCTCCAGCCGCCCCCCAAATTGAGCCCCCATCCACTCATTTAGTCTCCTGGTGGGAAAAATCCTCTCCAGCCGGACCCCTAACCAAGCCTCTATAATGTGGAGGCCTCCAAATTTTGGTGTAGAGCCTATAGATTTGGAGGCCCCCTATTCCAATCTGTCACCTGGGCCCACTCCTATTTTTCTCCTTCTCTCCAGGCGAGAGACTCCTCCCTCCCCCGATCCAGCCGCCGCCGCCACCATCCCGTGCCGTCCGTCGCTGGAGTTACCGCGACGACGACAGCGGGTGTTGCTGGTGTGAGGTCGTAGTCAGGAGGCATCACCATCGCGGCGTGATGACTTGTGCTTGTTGATTGTTGCATCGATCTGTATTAGTTGTGATCACCCAATTCAGTGAGCATCTATGTTGGAGACTTGTGAATATTGTTGGAGTGTTCAGTTCAGTTCAATTCTGAAATGAGTTACAATTTATCTACAGCTACTGCTTGAGTGTCAGTTCAGTTCCGTTGGAGTGTTCAGTTCGGTTCAGTTCTACAATGAAACTGTGATTCCTACTGCTAATCAGTGATAGAAGCTTGAAAATTAGTGTTCATATATAGAAAATAATTACATCTAGCTGTGCATTGTGTTTACATCCAGAATGTTTCTGTAGATCTGAATTTTAGTGATTGCTATAGTAGAGAAATTTGCATTCTGTCATTCTTTGTAAATTGAGGTGGTTTGAATTGAGGTTTAGTCACTTCAACCTAAAATTTGCATTCTTTGTTGGCCAGTGACATAAGCTTAATGTTCAGTCACTGAACTTTGCATTCTTTGGTTTCCTACAATGTTTCAACTTCACTAAAATTTATATTCTTTGGTTTCCTACAATGTTGGAATTTAACTCACAAATAAACTGAATCAGTTCAATCAAAGTGCTAGCATCAGATGGTTTTCAGCTGCAGACAGCTGATCAATGTTGTCTGGCTGCAAATGTT
The DNA here is from genome assembly GCA_015342445.1 of Digitaria exilis. Lineage (NCBI taxonomy): Eukaryota > Viridiplantae > Streptophyta > Magnoliopsida > Poales > Poaceae > Digitaria > Digitaria exilis. The sequence continues at coordinate 1,631,385 of JACEFO010002629.1, forward strand.
CACTTCTAATAGCACATTCCTGCATCATACTACAATATGAATTTCCTCATGTTTCTTCCATCTGAGCTATGCGACCTTGGCCATCTTCAGACACTGATAGCAAAGGACTGCAGATTCCTTAGTGAATAAACAAAATAAGAAAAGGCCATGGCAGCAAGTAAGAACTTCCAAAGATTACAGAAGATGAGACAAAATTAAAAAAAAGGCCATGAATGAGCAAGTACGTTCATTCATGATGAGATATCAGGACCGCAAAAGTCTATTGAGTTCTCAAATGAAAAAAAAAAATTGTCTGCGGCAACATATATCCAAAATGACAATTAAGTGTACTAGATTATTCAGTTATGCCAAATGGCCAATCCTAAATTACACAACTATTTGGAGCTATCTTCTTCATCGGATTCCTACTCTTCTTCCCGCCACTGTCGGAGCCTCTCGGACCTCGACATCTGTTGCACCAACAAAATGCAAAACTTTCAGTTTGTATACAAGAAAATAACAAGTGGAAACAAGAACCTGAGCATCTTCAGTTAACCATTCAAAATAACAAAACTCATTATTGCATTGATTCAGGATGGTCTGAATTTCTGAATATGCTACTGCTAGTCAATTGACAAAGTTCAGTAAAATGTTGGCAATGTTCTGTGATTGGTACATCCTGTCATTGCCGCATTCTGTCATTGGCAATGTTCAGTAATTTTTTTCCTTGCTGGTTCAGTAATTTTTAGTAACTGAAATTAGCACTTCAGTAATTTCAGTAACTTCTGGGAGTTTGGTTCCTGGTTCAGATTCAAATGAGTGAACAAGTTTCTTTCAGTTGTCATTCTCATTGGTATGACAGGTAACTTGCCATGCATAGCTTGAACCTTCCTTTGGACAACACGATCAACCAACAATAATGCAAGCCTCTGCCTCAGAATGGAGTGAAACCATAAAAAGGGAACTGTCATTCTCATTGGACAAATCATAGCTTGCAAGACTTTGTGAACTCCCTCATTCTGAAAACTGACACAACTGTGAAGTCATTGCTAATTTGTCATGTTACATCAGACATATGTTATTTTCAAGTTGGATAGTGCATCAAGCTATGCACAATTAGAAAACTTTGATTTTCCAAACTGATACAGTGGATAACTAACCTTAGTTAGGGTTATAACTTTACCTGTGCTAGATTTGCATAATAGTTAATATAGACATTATGTTATGCCTAATCAGAAAAGCAGTATGCAACTTGCAAGGTTTCCAAGATGCATAAAATCAAAGGTTATTAAAAATAGGCAAATAGCAAGGGCATTTAACGTTATGACCATATGTGCTGAAGTTTATAGGTAAATAGCAAGGTTTTCAAGACGCATAAACAAATCAAATGGGAAGTACTACATATTGCACAGAAACAAAAAAATGAATCTATGGCTAGGTTGGTTTTGCCCTGTCTTCAGGAGCAAAGAATCTAGCACTTGATCTACTACCGGCACAAGCTTGGCGTCAAGTAACAATATTTTCGTAATTAAAAGTGAAGTGCCTGTTCTGCACTACATCGCGGCAGAAACAATGTCATGGAAGTCACAGGGCACGGCGTTGGCGCGGAGATGGAAGGACCTGCTGCTCTGCCTCAAGCAGGGCTTCCTCGGCCTATCCCAGACCACGCTAGACGCCAGCAAGATCTAGTACAACAAGGTGAGTGCACATCTCGAATCCGCAACGTAGCAACATCTGCATCGCCATGGATGCGACCTCTGAAGTTTCTTACCCAGATTGTGATATGAACGGATCTCGCAGAATGTTGGGCAAGCAATCCTGGAGAGCTACTCGAGGGTGCTGGAGAGCCTGGCGGGTGCGGGAGGGAGAGAGGGAGGACGGCGGCGAGGCGCGAGCTCGCCGGCAGGTGCGGGCGCAGCGACGGCGAAGCGCGAGCGTGAGCCGGCGCGGGGAGAGGAGGGCGACGACACAAGGATTATTTTCCTCAATGACAGGTGGGTCCCACTTTTACGGGCCGAAATTTGGTCAGGCCGGCCGGAGTTGGGAGACAATTTTGGGCCTCTAAAATTTCCGGACCGGCCTAGAAATATGATATACGGGCCCAAATTTAGAGGGCCGGCTGGAGTTGCTCTTATAGCACCATTCCAATTCCTCCAGATTTTGCTATGGTTTGAATTTACCAGCATGTTTTGAATTCTCACTCATGAACCGATATGTTTTTGTGGCCGATGGATGGCTTGGTCGAGTCGAAATATGAGGCAACAGTATTGGCATGGTGTTTACGTCGAGTCTCTAGTCTGGCAGAGTCCTAGTAGCTAGTCCCGTATTCCCAATCTCTATGTAATTTGGCTTGATGTTTAACTTGTGAGTGACAACCGCCTCGGACTCAAAGACTGTTAACAAGTGTATGCCATCAAGCCAACCTGATCGAACTAATAAAGTTAATATTACCATCATTATCAAATGAATCTACACCACGTTCATCCCAACTTCTCTCTCGAAAGAGACGTGAAAAGAAGTAAAATGAATCGTACAGTGATCGATCAACTATTCGCACTCAAGTCTGTACATACGTACTGATACTCTGATACTGGTCTCTCTGATAAGTGGCAAGTGATGTGAAGCTCTTTGTCAGAGACCAGCGCAGCAGCGAAGAGCTAGGGAGGTGGAAACAAACACTTCAGGATATGCCGACCGTCTTGCCCAGCAGCCACATGACGAGCGAGAACTCGATCATGAAGAGCGCGTGCAGCCACGCCCTGTCCACCACGAAGCCGTACACCGTGATCCCTGCCCGGTTGTTCTCCAGGTACGTCACTGCAGGAAGAAGCAATGCCTCACCCGTCAGCAATACATTTCGGTGGCCATCATCGTCATCGTCATCAGCAGCAGGAGCACAAGGAGTATACACTACTGAATGGAAAGGAAGGATAGTGCTTACCCAGCGCCTGCCTCTTCTGGAAGCAGATGTTGTTGGCCTGGAACGGGACGTACTTGGGGTCGTCGAGGGAGGACGTCTCGCTGCGGCTGTCGTCGTCGTCGTCGGTGCCGGACTCCTCGCCGGCGGCGACGCGGTAGGCGTTGGCCGGAGCCAGGTATCCGGCGGTGGGGGGCAGGTCCGGGTCCGGGTTCTCCAGGTCGTTGTCGAAGGCGTGCACGGTGGCGTCAGCGTGCCACGCCGCCGCCACGCTCGTCATCGCCTGCGTCTTGTGCGTGATCTTCGCCGCGCTGTGCAGGCACACCAGCAGCCCCGCCACCAGGCTGATCGAGCACAGCTGTGAAAAAGAGCAAGGCCATCATCAATCATTCTGTTTTGGGCATTTACAGATCGATTTGATCTGGCAATTACAGAAATCAAGTTCGTATATGTCAGAGTTTCTGTAATTGCCGACATTTTGCTGAGCAGATCTACCTGCACGACCTCCTGAGACACAGCCAGCTACCAACGCAGATTATGGGAATCTAGCTGTCGATCTGGATTATTGGACCATGTGGAATTGGGGGAAACGACTGACAATGAGTGGCATGGAGGCATGGGTTGATTGGATTTGCTACTTGTTCTGTGGTGCCTGAGCATTTGTGTTCCGTTCGGGGCAAGCAAACCTTTTCTGGAACTTTCCGTTTACAGCTGTCCTCGCTCAACCTGATTTGGCATTTCTCACAGTACCAAACCCACTCAGGTACTACGTACTACTGGTATAGTGGTATATACATGTACACGTACTAGTATGGCTTTATGCAATTTTATTTTCCACCTAAAATGATTCTGATTCCAGTTGGTGTAAATCACAATACAATATGGATATCTCTGTCCGACGTAAGTCTGCAGCACTATTATTCAGAAAAAAAAAATGCATCTATGACCAATATACTACTACATTTAAAGTATTCCACCATTCATGGTCCATCGAGGATCCAGCATTACTGGACACACGTTCATGTTTCTCGCTTATTTCCATTCAAGGGCAGGGTTTGTTAGTCCGGATAAGCGCGAATTAGGTGCAGTGCCTTTGTGATTGGTAAAAAGTTGAATTAATCGCATTCCTTTTGTGTCCACCTTTTGAATTCTTAATGCGCAAATCACTCCATGATTTATGACAAGAAAAGCGAAACCTACAGTAAACCGGAAGACAGAGGATATGTAGGGATCCGAGCGCGTTTGATTTTACTCACCGCGAGCTCGCCGGCGGTGGCGAGATCGACGACGGCGTGCGGCCTGGTGGTGGCGAGCAGGGCGGCGAACTGGCTGGCGGAGACGAGGACGAGGCTGCAGACTATGAACTTGCGGTAGCGGTGGCTGATCTTCCTGAGCTGCTCCTTGATCCGCCGGTGGTGCTGCAGCACGGTGGCGACGTCGGCGAACCTCCCGAACTCGCGAGCGAACCCCACCATCCGCAGGATCTGGAGGTAGCAGATGACGCGGAAGAGCACGCAGACCATGAAGAAGAGCGCTACGCGGTACACCCACGAGGCCACCTCGAGCGCACACGCCGCCGCCGCCCACCACGGCGACCACCGCCGGGACGCCCCCGCCGCGGCGGTCATGGCGGAGTACCACCAGTAGGCCTTGTAGGCGGCCTCGGCGAGCGCGCAGGGGAGGACGAAGCAGGCGAGGACGCGGAAGGAGCGGGCGAGCTGCGCGGCGTACCCCGCCTGCACGTCGTCGGAGTCGCGGCGGAGGCTGTCGAGGTAGAGGAGGCGGCGGAGCCCGCCGGCGCGGCCGAGGAGCGCGCGGAGGCAGACGTAGGCGAGCGCCGCGGCGAGGGTGAGCGAGACCTGGACCTGACCCTCGTAGGGCCGCGGCGGGAGCGCGTCGGGGTCGTCGCCGTCGCCGGCGAGGAGGAGGAGGAGAGGGGCGGCGCAGGGCGCGGCGACGGCGAGGAGGAGGAAGACGGCCCAGGAGCCCGCGGCGGCGAGGCGAGGGGAGGAGGAGTGGTCGACGCAGAGCCAGGAGAGGCAGGCGCGGAAGCTGCGGAGCTCGTCGTGCGCGTGCGACGAGCACCGCGCGAACCGCGACGCCGCCGGGGCGGGCTTCCCGCCCGACGGCGGCGGCAGCAGCGGCGACGCCGACGACGCGTCCGGCATCTCGTGGCGGGCCTTGGGTGTCGGGAGAGGGAGGGAGCTGGGGGGGAGTGGAGGAGAGCGAAGTGGGGTGAGGTGGCTGTGTCTGTCAGGCCCCGCGCGTTGGCCGCCCGAGACGTCGGGAGGCAGGGGAGAGATCAGAGATGGCGCGCCGCGCTCGCCTTCGAGTTGGGACGCTGGTGGTGGTGACCTGTCTCTCTCGTCTCTGCTCTCTGGGCTCTCTGGGATATATATGGGCGGTGCAGCACTGCAGCCTGGACAGAGAATTTGCTTCCGGACACATGCGACAAGCTGTCTTGCTGTGACAGGCGTGGCGAAGTAAAGCACAGACAGTTTGTCTTCTCTGAGTTTTGAAATTTCATGGAATTACGCTACATTTGAAAAGAAAACTATCACAAGATACACTCTTAAGAACCGATTTCACAAAGCTATGCTTTTGAATTCAGCAATGTTGATGAGGTGTTGGTGGAATTCATTAATTCAAGATGCAGGGGAGGGCCATAATATTGTCAGTGAAACTGGCCCCTAGCAATTGTAACACAAATTTCATTAGGTTCTGTAATCAAAATAACGTCGGTACCGATGATTTATCCGAAATACTGAAATAAATAGGAATTCGTTGCGGAATATTGTGGCAATAAGGCAAAAACTTTTTACATAACAATGTGTGTTCGGTACTGCGTTGAGCACTTTGGCAATTTTCTTATTTTATAGTTATATTTAAGATTCCTATAACCCGAGTTAGTAGCCTGTCGGCACACCATCTCTAATTGCTACGCTCAGGGTCCGTTTAGTTTAAAAATTTCTCCCAAAAAACACTATTCATCCAACTTTTCACTATTCATTCCATCCCTCCCACTCACAACATTATTCATCTACCGTGTTTTTCGGTGAACAGTGTATTTTCGGAGAATCTTTCCCCAAACTAAACACACCCTCAGTCTAACTGCGCCGCCAAGCGCACTGATGTCCTGATGCGATCGGTCACTTTCAAATCTCAAAAGGAGGGAGGAGAAGAGGCACCCTAGTGTCAATGTGCTACTCATTATTGACGTGGTCGAAATAATTGAGGTATTTGCATCACAATTTACATGCGTACACAAATATCAACATGAGTGATGACGAAGGGATACTAATCCTACGTCTCAAAGTAACATTGGATGGTAGGAATTGGAAACACCCTGATGGCTTGCTCTTTTCTTTCTTGACAATGGACCTTTGAGGTTAATCTTGAATTCTTGATGCTAGTACCTTGACATTCGACAGCTAGCCCCCACCCCATGGATGCTCCTGTCAGCAATGATTTGGTCGCCCCTACATCGTTCACCCCAGTGTACTTGTGAGTTGTCAGGTCAAAGTTTTGTTTTGGAAGCCAGGCCACTTTCCAAAATAAAGTACCATTCATTTGTGATTGAGGAAATAGTCAAATATACATACGTGGTGTGATAATCGAATAATTGAATTACGATTGCTTCTAGTTCTAGCTGATCTGATTAAAGATTGCGAATGAATGGAAGGGCGGATCTTTTTTTCTTCCTTCTTAAGGGAAAATAATGGAGATTCTGTTGAGATTATTCAAGATACTAGCTCAACGTATAAGTAGCTTGCGTAAAACAGCAACATCAGTCTCTCTGTCGGAACAATCACGGTCTAGGCATCTTGCTTTCTTCCTTTGAGTAGTCATCTCACGACTGAATAATGGACTGCAGCTGATGATAAAATAAGCACAGGAAGCCAGCCGAGGCTTATCTGGGCTGGGCAGGAATCTGTTCATCACTTGTTAAGTTACCATCAATAATCTCATCTCTCCGTGATACGTGGGCATCGTAGGTTCAGGACGGCCACTTTCCATGGACAAATAAGAGCGCTGCACCTCATGCCGCAGCCATGTTACAAACAGAAGCGACCTGGATGTAGCAGTTGCGACAGCCAACAGCCAAGTGCCCAGGTGGAAGCGGTTGGATTGGAAGCCGAGGAAAGCGGGATTCTCCGGCCGAAGTGGCGGCGCGTGGCCTTCGGATGGTAATGATACATCGCCGGCAGGGGCGCAGGGCTCTTGTCCGATCCATCCACATCCACTCTTATTACTCTCTTGCTATTTTTTTAGATAATGGGATAAAAAGTTCCGGCCTCTACGCCATCAAAGATAGCGTACACAGTGTCACGAAACAATACGAGCTCTCAGGCTCAAAGACAGACTCATCAAAGCTCTACCAAAAAGGACAAGAAACGACTAGGTCGCGAATCTATTGGAGAACTTCCATCCAAACTTCGCGAACACTTCCATAACGAACAACTCCAGGATACGACATGCGCGCTTTAGATTTTTCTTTGCCTCCGCATCCTTACACAACAGAGACCAAGTATGTGTCCAGTACGTCGTGCATAACGGTATTAGACTTAACTCTCTTGCTATTGCCGTCCGCAATAGAAAGTAAGGGTGGTATCTTGTGTAAATTGTTGTTACGTGGCAACAGGCCAACAAATCCTTCTGAATTACACTCCTATCCGGAAAGCTAGCTGACCATAATTAATGTTCTTGATTTGAAACAACTAGCTATAGGAGTATTTGTGTCACGTAAAGCTACGTGAGCATACAAACTGTACACAGAAAATTTGATCTGACAAGGATGAGTATCACCTGCCTCGTTCGTGTCGATTCTAAAAACATGTAATGTGAAACACTTAACTCTGGTCACTGGCCGCTTGAACACCCCTAAAGTCCACGGACGCATCCCCAAGGTAAAAGAACTTATTGATTCGACAACAATGAATCGGTTAAATTAATGACTGAATCCTGGCTCCCTTCGCTTGAACACCCCTAAAGTCCATGGACGCATCACCTGGTCAGTCTGTACGTCGAGTATCTCGGTGCAGCCAGCTCGACAAAGACGAGGTGGTCACCTCCAGCATGTTAGGGGTTGCTGAAGAGAACGGCAAGAGTATTCAGAACAGCGAATTAGTCGTCAGGGAATCTCTGGCGTGGATGATAGTAAAATAAAACTCGCCACTACATATAACCGGGAATCATGTGGAAACAGAGCTCCGCCGTGCATTGCTAGAACGTTGGGCCAATTACAAACTTTTGCACTGGGCTGGGAGAAACAGAGACTCTCCGCGTGTATATTGATGCGCATATCCGGGGATACGGGCTTTGCTTCTTAGTATTGGGCCACTTCCTGGGAGGAAGATGCAGCAGGCGTGTTTTTTAATAGACGGCTTAAAACATCAATGTAAGTCTAATAAATGATCAGCCCTTCCAAAAACTAAAGAATAAAAAAAATAGCCATAAGAAGACGTAGAACCTCTCCAAAACCTTGCTATTTCACTTCAATTTGCACGCGCTAATTAATTAAAGTCTTGAAATAATTAGAACCAGAAGAGAAGCGGGAAATGCATATTGCCACACATGTTGTTATGCCATATGGTCTATCTAGACCGTCTATGTTTCTCTCATTAATATATCATCGAACCATTGATTCTCTCATATACTTATGTTTCTATCACCTACAAATAGATTATGATACACCACATGGTTGGAACTACATATGAAAATTCCATGTTGGAAGAGAATTGAAGCTGTAGACGCCTTACACAATCTTTTAACACCCCCCCCCCCCCAAAAAAAAAGAAAAATAGCCGTTATATATGAAAAAAATCCTACTAACCGATGTAAGAGGAAGGTGATGTGCTGCTTTATACAAAGGAAAAAAACCCTGGTAACAGACGAGGGAGATGGGGATGGATTACGCAATGATTTTTCTATGAATAAAATATTTTCTATGGAGTGTTTTTGTTTCTAAAATATTTTTGCTAAAATCAAAATTAGAATATAGTGAGAATATACAAGGGGATATACAAGGGGATATCCCTTATCTGTTCGCTTTGGTGATGGATGAGGTCACTAGAGATATACAAGGGGATATCCCTTGGAGACGTTAACCTCGACGGACAGGTGGTCCCCCAAAAGGCTACTTTTCGGTATTTAGGATCGATGTTGCAACAGGATGGCGACATTGATGAAGATGTTAAGCATAGAATCGCAGCAGGCTGGATAAAGTGGCGTCAAGCCTCTGGCGTCCTCTGTGATCGGAGGGTGCCACAAAAGCTGAAGGGGAAGTTCTATAGGACGGCAGTTCGACCGGCGATGTTGTACGGGGCGGAATGTTGGCCTACTAAAAGGCGACATGTCCAGCAACTGAGTGTAGCAGAGATGCGGATGTTGCGATGGTCTTGCGGGTACACAAGAAGGGATAGAGTTCGGAATGAAGACATTCGGGAGAAGGTCGGGGTGGCACCCATTGAGGAGAAATTGACCCAACATCGGCTGAGATGGTTTGGACATGACCAACGGAGGCCCTCGGAGGCGCCGGTGCGTATTGGGGTCCTAGGGCGGGTCAATAGTATAAAGAGAGGTAGAGGTAGACCTAGATTGACTTGGGACGAAGCGATAAACAGAGACCTTAAGGAGTGGAATATTTCCAAGGAGGTAGCTTTCGATAGGAGCGCTTGGAGACTAGCTATCAACGTTCCTGAGCCTTGAGCTTTATTTCTTGGGTTTCATCTCTAGCCTACCCCAACTTGCTTGGGACTAAAGGCTATGTTGTTGTTGTTGTAATATAGTGAGAATTCGACTAGAAAAAAATAAATTAGGTCAAAATTCTATGGGGTTGTCTACAAAAAGTCAGCAACCATTATGTGCTATAAAAATTATAAAAAATATAAAAAAATCATGTGAGTTTCACTGCACGGTTTTCTGCGAGACAGGCTATTAGCAACTCATAATGAAGAGATCGGAGTAATTTATTTATTTTAAAAACACAGTCTAGCATCAAAGATTAGTTCAAACAGAGGAGCAAGAGGAAGGTTGCGCCCGTAGAACAGAGCATATGACAATTGAGGATGTAGCCGAGATGATGATAGCTGTTTACACTTGCTGGATTGTTTGAGACCTTCCTTTACCAATAAAACTGTAATAATCTCCACTTATATAACGTAATATACTAATATCATTAGATGAGTCAACTCTCGGAGCCATTCTTCTGCAATCCTCCATTTGAAAAAAAAAAACAGTGTGCGCAAGGAAATACAAACTGATCGAGCTCGACGCACTGATCTCTCCATATCACTATCAGGCGGATAGATCATGGAGCTGGTGATGACGTGGTCAGACGTCGTCGGGGACGTGGTTGGCCGCCCGGGCCCTGAGCCTGGCGGAGACGACGGTGGCGGCCATGGACAGCACCATCCCGACGACGAGGAAGGCCAAGGGCACGTACGCCTTGCTGTAGTAGTCGGCGTACTTCTTCCGCGTCGTGTCCCCATCCGTAAATACCACGTGGTCGACGTACCACAGGAGGTCCACCGTGGCGCCGAACCCCGCGCCGACGCTGGTGGCCAGCACGCCGGTGATTACCTGCATCGTCCATCATCGAATGTGATACCATATTGCCATGAGCTAGTGACCATCACATCACAGGCGCAAGCGGCAAGCTCTCCGGAGTCCGGTCGCCCATGTATGTATAGGAGATGGAGAATATAATGCTAGTGTATAAGCAGAAAAAGTATGTATGTATGTACGTACCACGTCGGCGTACATGCTGATGTCGAGGATGAGGGCACTGGGCGTCATCCGCTTGCTCTTCAAGAGAAGGTAGAAGGCGACGGGGATCTGCAGCAGGTTGCCGGCCACGCCCATCACCGACGCCGCGACCATGTACCTTTAATTTCGGAGATTACGCACGCAGAGCGCAGCATCATATCACCGGAAGAATTAAAGCCGTCAGCGCGCAGCTCTCGATCGGCCACATACGTAACATACCGCAGGGCATCGGTGTACGAAGACGGAGGATATATATGCATAGAGATTAGAGAGAGTACGAGACTGTGGTGGGGGAGTAGGTACGGGCACGTACGAGTAGCTCCGGAGCTTGAAGAAGCCATCGGCGACGCCGTCCCACGAGTACTTGTTCTCGTTGGCGATGGTGACCTTCACGGTGATGATCAGGACGGCGATCATGAGCAGCCGCACGCCGACGCCGGCGGCGATCCAGGCCGTCCGCGACAGCGCCATTCGATCCCTCCCTGTGCTCGACCGGCCTATCGCCTAGCGCGCGCGCACACACACACGCGCGTAATGGCAAATTGGCAAGCTATGACGACTCAAGGACACCAGCTTTGGTATATTATTTGTAGCTAGCTAGCTCAAGGCCTGAAGTAAGTTTCATGGAACAATCGGCAGCGGCCGGCGGGATGTATATATGCGCGTCCCACATCTTGTCTTGTCTTGTGATGTACAGAAAGAAAAGAGATGACGCGCCGGGCGCGTCGGGTCGGTCGCTTTGGTGCTTGTGCTTGGCTTTGCTCGCGTCGTCCTCGTATGTATCCGCTCGCTCCAACTGTCACGGAATCGCCGCCGCGCCCTACACGGCCTATGACGATATGGAGCCAGTCGCTCGCTCGCTTCCAACGCCGGCGCTCTGCCAACACGGCAAGGAGCGGGGCCATTGTGTGTGTATTCTGCCGGTGAAATTTCGCCGAAATCTCATACTCCCTCGTTTTTAAATGCATGTATCACTTGTTTATTAGGCTCATGGGACCGATGTGACTATGTGGGAACATACTACATATTAGCTCTTCGATCAGGCGCCGTACGATAAGTTTTGGCTGCTCTCGATCTGCTTGTTCCCCACGTCCTGGTTAGCATCTAGCAGCAAGGCGCCAAGACACATTTTGGCATTTTGTTTGTTTGTGTACTTGGAATTTCATTGCAGAGAGAGTGGGAAACCGTTAACTTTTACTGATTCACACATGGTAAATTTTATATTAGCTATGCAGATGTACTTCATCAACTACTTGTAGAGAGTAAGCTTACAGTAAGCGACGAACCAGATGTGTAGGTTTGAACTTTGATATGTATGCGTGTTAATTGTGAATTAGCGAGAGGACGAATGCTTAGAGGAGTCACTTGCAGAGCCATTCTTCTGCGATCTGTGATTCCGTCATTTGAGTAAAGTACTGTATAGTAGTGTGAACATGCGTGTGTACACGCTGCAAGAAAGAAACAATAGACCCGGGGGCAAGACAGCCCTGGGCTTTGTGCTAAGAAGAAGACCTTCTCACATAAGGTTAGAAAATCTCCGAACTCCTATCCTACCCTTATAGAGCGGCACCATAGCCCTTAGACCTGTGCTTTGGCGTGGGACAGACAAGGAGTTTTTTTTTTTTTGCAACGTGTAGCTAAACTGCGTCACCTCCAGCCAACAATTTGCCCCTCGTGGGAATCGAACTGCGGCCGGTAGGGTGTCGAGCGCACCGCTAGACCTGAACATTTGTGACGAAAATCAAAGATGTCACAGAGCATGTGTCATTCTACAACGATTCAAACGATTTGATCATTTAGTGGAGCAGAGAGAGGAGCCTCTTTGGCTCTTTGTGATGAACATGGATTTTTATCACAAGATGTGTAGCGATCAATGAGAATTTGAAAAAAAAATATAATCGAATATCAAAATACTAGCGACTTTTCAATTTAGTGACACTGTAGGTTCGTCACGAAATGTAATTTTGCATTTTATCGCAATAATACATTTGCTATAAATAAGATAATTAAAAATTATATATATATGAGCATATGCAAACATTTAAAGGTCATATGGTTATTTGAATTCTCAAACCAAGATAAAAAAAATAGAAAGTCTCGATTTTGGTGGGGTCTACTGCGTTATGCTGGGCTATTTGGAGATGCCGCAATGACATTGTATTTAATAAATCCAAGTATTCGTTATTTATGCAGGCTATTTTTAGGGGGACATACTGGATGCGTTTTTTGTCGCAACTACAATATGACGATCAAAACAAGGAGCAGTTCAAAAGGGCGAGCTTAATGCTAAAAAGCATCGTTTTGGAACAGGCCAATCAAGGATGGAAACCTAATAATAGATTGACACATAGTTAACCTCCCTTTCTATCTTTTTTTCCCTTGAGAAACCAGCAATTAAAGTTGAGGACTTTGTAATAAGTGGGTTGTGTACTTTGGTAGAGGCCGGATTATATCCATTATCTAAAAAAATCTGGTTATTTGAATGAAAACTCAAATTCAAATGATTGTACCTTTATAATCTAGTTTTCTTTATGATTTCCAATAGTAAACAAATCTTATCAGAAAATTCTAAAATTTGTTTGTATACATCCTTGCAATAATGTCACCGATCGAGGAACATTTTACCACGATAAGAAATCGTCATAAATGTGCTCCATGTATTTTGTCTACAACCCTCCATGCAGTGCAGTGTGAGCATGTGGAAATGTAAAGTGAGCTCGATGCACTGATCTCGCCAGGATCGATGGAGCTGGTGGTGATCGATGATGTGATCAGACATTCAGACGTCGGCGTCCTCGTTGGCCGCCCGGGCCCGGAGTCTGGCGGAGGCAACCGTGGCGGCCATGGACAACACCATCCCGGTGAGGAGGAAGACCACCGGGTAGAACGCCTTGTTGTAGTAGTGGATAAAATCCTGCTTCACCACGTCTCCGCCTGTCCACGATGTGTGGGGCGCGCGGACAAACCGCAAGGCGTCGACCGTGGCGCCGAAGCCCGCGCCGACGCCGGTGGCCAGCAGCACGGTTACCACTTGATCAGCGGCGAGAGCACATGACATATGTGTGTGTGTGTGTGTCATTGTATATATAGCATCTTATATATAAGCGGGGGAAAAAGTACTTACCACGTCGGCGTACATGCTGATATCGAGGACGAGGGTGCTGGGCGTCATCCGCTTGCTCTTGCAGAGGAGGTAGACGGAGACGGGGATCTGCAGCAAGCTGCCGGCCATGCCGATCGACGCCACCGCGACCGTGTACCTTTTGGTTTTCGAGACGATCACACACGCAGGCGCGCGTCATCATATCGGAAGAATAAAAGTAATAAAACATGCGACCGATGTACGGTAGCTACGGGCAGTGCGTGGGCACGTACGAGTAGCTCTCGAGCTTGTAGAAGTCGTCTTCGTACTTGAACTTGGTCTGGTTGTTCACCGTGAGCTGCACGGTCATGGCCAGGAAGGCGATCATGAGCAGCCTCGCGACGAGGCCGCCGGCGATCCACGCCGTCCGTGACAGGGTCACCATCCCCGCTCGATCAAGCTCCGTGCAGCAATGCAGTCGGGAGGAATGAAGAAGCTAGCTAGCTAGCTGCGGATGGCAACGCAAGGACGACACGAACTGACACCGTATTTCTAGCTCAACACAAAGGGACCGAGCTCAAGTAAATTTCATGGAAGCATGCAGCAGCCGGCCCGGCGGGATATGCGACTTCCCATCTTGTCTTGTTAAGTTGTTATAAAAACTAAAAAAAAGAAAGGAGACGACCCGCCGGGCACGTCTGCGGTGGGCGGCGTTGCTGCCTGCGCTTGGCTTTGCTTACGTCCTCGTAGTCGTGTATCGACGGCGACGCCTATATCCGCTAGCTCCAACTGTCACACGGAACTACGGAAGCGAAGAGCCCTAGAGCAGTTGCTAGCTTGCTTCCACCGCCGGCGATGCCAGCAAACCTGCGGACAAGGCAAGGAGACCGCGCGGAACTATACATAGTACTACATCTATTGCATGGGACAAAGGGGACAATCACTGCTAGATGCTCGCCAGAAAGTGCTGCCTCGTTTTGGTTTTTATCATGCATTGTTCAGGTTGCTCTGCATCTAGTTTTTAAATAACGGGCTAAGCCCTTTAATGTTACCGGGCGGGGAAAGCTTATACTTTTTCGAATTTTTATTAGGAAAAAGATAAAAATGACTTAGTTTACGAGAGAAACTGAGCTTAAAAATCAAACAACTTCGGTCCATAGACTATGCAGCTAAGAAGGTAAGAGTATCGCCTCGCACAACTGGAGGGGGGAGGGGTAAAACCCATACAACTTTGGTATGTAGATCCCAAGTAGGATGAAAAATGGTGGGTTGGATTGGGACATCAATACGCACCACTTAACTCAACTTAATCAACTCTGGCTGCCTGGTTGGATTGGGACATCGATACAAGCCATCAAGTAAACAAAGTTCGGTCGGATTGGGTCATCGACCCGAGCCTCCACCAACTCTGCCCCGTCGGATTGGGACGTAGCCATCACAAAACCAAGTGGAACCCTCACACTCCTTTTCCTCTTTTTTTTTTCTTTTTGTGGTTTTTTAAGAACAAAGAAAGAAAAGAAAGAAGCCATGGTAGTGGTTACTGTCGAAACAATTCCCCGACATCGCCTTCACGAAGGGCACGACGCTAATGACTCCATCGATGCCAGCCTAAATTAGGAAAATGTTGCCTAAACTAGGTAAATGTTTTCACCCGAGAGTTGGCTTCTGTCCTGGCGGCACAAATGGGGCTGAGGTCCGCGCAAGAGATCCTTGAATTCTCCTTCAAGAAGGGTACGACGCCAAAGGCGCCACCACTGCCGCCCCAAGAAAGGTTGAGTTTTCAGCTGCATCTCTATAGTGGATCAAGGGATCGTCTGTTGGTGCGCAACCCGCAAGGCCGCAGACAACAATATCACCACGATAACGGTGCCATGCGCTCAAGAAAGAAATTGTCAACCACGGCACCACAGCACCACCAACCCACTGCCACACAAACCAAGCCGACCGAACTTGGGCTCCCTAGCCGGTTCAAAGCAAGGCGGAGGTCAATAGAGCTCGAATCGAATGCGTCGGCCGCCATGGCGGCTTGTTGCTGGAGGAAACGAACCATTGGGCACCGTGGCGGCTTCTTGCTGGAGGAAGTGAACCCTTGCTGCGAGCTCCTGGCCGAGCATCCTACAGGCTGCAGTGCACTCCTCCGATTTGCCTGGGAGAGCCGCTGGCGAGGGGGCACACGTCGACCACCTCGATGAGTGTAATTTTGGACAGGACGAGCGACGCGAGAGAACAGAGAGGGGTTATGATAGGAGATCGATCGAGAAGCATCAGGAGGAAGAGGAGTTGGTTCTTGGTTGAAGGGAAAAATAAAATAGAAAATGATAGGCATATGGGACCTTGTCAGGTGGGTCCCACTTATCATATAAGAGTAGGGGCTAAGAAGTAGGGGCCATTGCTGGAGTTGATGTTAAAGAATCAAAGCCCCACAAATTAGGGAGAGCCACTACTCTTGAAAGTAAAGGCTCAAAGTAGGGGCTATTACTGGAGATTCTCTTTCACTTTAAAAATCAAACAGAAATACTTAAATCAGATGTATAGTAGTTCCTGCACAATGTGTGAACATTAACATTTTTTTTTAGATAAAGGAACAAAGGTCCTGGCCGTGTGAACATTAACATGGGTCCTGCGCAAAATAAAACTATTCTCTTAACAGCTGCGCGTGAGATGCAAGAGAGGATCACTATTAGAATTGTAACATTAGCCGAGCGTATTTAAACTGTCGGCCATTAGGTAAAACAGTCGGCAATTACTATGGCCGAATGTAAGCTGTCGGTAACTCCCCCTCGGTGACTCTTTGTCGATCATTGGGCCAATTCCCAAGGGATGGACGGCCACACAATTGCCTACTGTGAAAGCCTGACCGTTTACCCTCATTCATTCACTGGCCACACCGGGAGCACAATTGGTCACGAATCCAATTCCCTACAAGTCACTACCCTTTGCCATCTTATTTTTCTGTTATTTTTATATTAAAATTATTTTCATTATCTATTTGTACTAAAATTATATTCATTGGTTATTTATATTAAAATTATTTTATTCAATTATGTTTGTGTTTCCATGTACAACTTCTGCTAAGATTCCAAATATATTGACTACTTGCATATGAGGTTTAAAACGGAGCCAATCAAAGCAAGGGGCTCTGAACCTCTACCATCATATATTGATTAATTGGTTATGTATATGTGCCTCGTGGGTAGGCTGGTACATTCAGATAAACAGAAAATAATAATAGCAACCGTTACATAATATATATACCCATGGATAGCTAACAGAAAAAATATATGACTATCGTTACATATAATGAGCGGATGATCACACTGCATATCCTAATCTAACACAAGTGGAATACGTAATCCTGTATACTATCTACAATCTTCATCCTTCATGCATTTCCATAGTCATTCCAGCTCCAAATCCGTCGCAATCATATTTGACCAGAAAAGTAAAGATGGATTAGAACACAAACAGGATTGGATTGCAGATGTATCAGGGAAAAGAAAATGAATCGAACGCAGCAAACCAAGGAAGAATAAGAGGCGAAGGATCACAATGGAGAAAAAGCTCCGTGCAAACATCCAAATTGGAGAGCTAAATCGATACCTGAAAGAATGGATCAACCGAGCATGCCAGGTCGCTAGCTATGTAGGCACGATGCATCAGTCATCCGTTCCTCGAGCAGGGCGATCGGCTCCTCCGTTCCTTGAGCGATCATCAGCACCCTCCTGATGAGGCAACCACCACGACATCTCAAGCACAATCCAAGGATTGTGGATTTGGATTGCGTGCTAGAGTTCTGGAAGTGTTAATATATAATAACTGGCCATAGAAGAATAGATGGCTGTGATGTGTAGCTACAGATCTGACGATATTGGTTAGTTTAACTAGGACGTGGGGTAAAAAGTATCAAGAAAGGTGCGGTAGGCAGTTGAAAGAAATGCACGTCTAATCCCCATAATTTTCATTGTGCACGACCATATAAGACTTGCCGACTGGGATAGTCTACAACTCTCGGCCATTTAAAAGGATCACCAACAGTGTTGAGAAAAACAGTCAGCCAGTAAGATAACCATTGGCCATTTGTTAAATACGCGAACGTGTTTAAATTTACGGTCGGACATTTGAAAACTGTTGGTCATTCGTACCTTTTCCGAGAGGTACTCGGTAACTAGTAGAAACAGTAGGCGAAAGTTAGGATTCTAGTAGTGGATGAAAAGAGAGAATATTTTTTTATTTCTTATGTTTAGCTTTGAGTTTAGGATGCACCATAAGTAATGTTTTCTTATGGTTCACTTGCACACTATGCTTATTGTTCTCAAAATTGGTGTATCTTTTTTTGTCTAATACTATATTTTTGTCACATTGTGGCTGCCCTTTTTTGCCACGGTGCACTCTAATTTATGGACCAAACATGGCTGGATGATTTTGCAACAAGACCATCAACAACGCTCTCCAGACAAACTTTTATGGATGCATCATGCTGCTTTCCCTTTGTTTTGGTGTGGATCGGAGCTGGGGGGTCAGGCGTCGGCGGAATCGTCGCTAGCTCTGGCCCGGAGCCTAGTGGAGGCGACGGCGGCGCACACGGACAGGACCATGCCGACGAGGAGGAAGACGACAGCAACGATGGCCCTGTGGAAGTATCCGGTGAGGTCGTCCTTGACCCTGGTGCGGTCATCGCCGCTGTAATCCACGCCGTGCTCCATGAACTGCAGGACGTCGTCGGTGGCGCCGAACCCGGCGCCGACGGCGCTGGCGAGCACGAGTCCGGCGGCCATGTCGGCGTACATGCTGACGTCGAGGACCACGGCGCTGGGCGTCATCCGCTTGCTCCGGCAGAGGAGGTAGACGGACACGGGCACCTGCAGCGCGGCCACCGCCATCCCGATCGCCGCCGCCGCCACCGCGTACGTGTAGCTCTGCAGCTTGTTGTAGTCGTAGTCGTAGAACATGTCCGTGTGGTTGGCGTACACGAAGCGCACCGACATGGCCAGCGATGCGATCGCCAGGAGACGCGCCACCAGGCCGCCGGCCACCCACGCCGTCCACGACAGGGCCATCCTTTGCTTGCGCGAACGCTTCCCCGCTCTGCTCCCTCCCTCGCAAACACCCACTGACGAGTGACGACCTCCCTTTATAAGCAATTTCAGAGGGCAGCTGGTTACGACCTCCTGGGAGACAGCTATAGCGTACTCTGCTTTGGTCCTATCGATCGAGGGGGCTCATGTCAGCTAAATCGTCACGGCCTCATCAGGGGAACAGCTACCGTTCGAAGTTGCCAAATGCCAAGGTTGTGCGTGCTACCACCGCGGGCCTGCCGGACAGCCGGAAAAGCCGAGGACGGCGAAACCAACATCTGAGGAAACAAAAGGTACTGATTCTTGATGAATGGAAACATCTTGTTTTTTCAATCGTCTGAGCTTTCGATGACTTATTAGAAGTTACGACGAAACTGACGAGCAAAAGAATCCCTCTAGCATCTGTGGAGTGTGGACCAGACTTTCACTGTCGATCAGATAGTCTAGACCAGTCATATTCTTGTGATCTGATTGTTTAGTCTGCTTGAATAAAATTATACCAGCAAGGTGGGCTCTGAATTGTTTTTGTAGTAAAAACTTATCCCTGCATACATGACTGATTGCTAGAAAATTAAACTTGATGCGCGATAAGAGACACCGTTTGCAGTGCAGTAGTGCATTTGACGGTAATATTTCTTTTGACAGCTACAAATACAAAGTCTCATAGTCGAATCGACACCATCAATACCAGACGACGCACGACTAATTTTGACAGTTGCTACCAAGTGGCCGAGGGGGCAAGCTGTATTTTTGTCATCTCGTCAGATTTTCTTTGTCGGTAATTGTTCGCGGCCAATTCAAATGTTTGCATGGTCGTGTATGCCTACTGAAATCCAAATGTTATTTTTATAATTATAAAACTACAAAATGGTGGGAATTGATTTGTGCGAAGTCATTTTAAGTCAACCACCAGCACAAATGGCTTTTTTTTTTTCGAATCACACGGTACAGACGCAGACGCTCACATACGCGCATGCACACTTGCCCCTACAAACATACGCACGCAACCCTACCCCTATGAGCACCTCCGAAAGACTGGGCCGGCAAATCCTCCAAATTGACGAAGTCACCACAGGCGCCTCGCTATCGAGGGACACGTCGCCTACCACTGAGAGAATAGCGCCGGTTAAATCCTGGAATAAATCCAGAAAAATGCGAGCACCAGTGCCGAGTCGAGGACTCGAACCCTGGTGGGCTGGTTCCACCACAAGAAACCTTGCCAGCTGAGCTACAGCTCAGTTCGGCACAAATGGCTTTTTTACTACCGTAGAAATCAATTTCATAGTACTGATTATCCTAGCTAAAGTGACGTTGTATGTCCCTAGTGATCCGTAGTAAGAAATTTGTATTTGGTGCCATTTCAATCTAGACGAAATGGTTAATGTCTTTATTCTAATTTTATAAATTCTTATGAGTTACTGTTATGTTTGTAAACTTTGTTCAATTTCTGTGGCCCCACTTAGCTTACTACCAAGGCAGAGCCTTGTAGAGTCCCAAAGGCATTTTCCATTGTAAAATTTTTGAACATCCAGAGCAAGGTGCCTAGGACAATCCAAATTCAACTCTGCTTATTTGTGGGCAGCCCATCCAAACCCAAACACCAGTGCTATGGTCCGGATACCAGGACCGTAAGGCCTTGCGGACACCCCTCTCGTTTCACTGGATAGGCGGACTCCACCTTATCTATGTCCTTTGCGTTCTTCTCCTCCTCTATTGTTTGCTGCTGCTGTGCGCCGTCGCAAGAGTGCATTATGGCATGATTGGTTGATTGGATGGCCTGGGCCAGGCTGAATTTCATAGCAAGGCCAGCCAGAGCTATAGATGTCAAAAAGCCCGAGGCACGGCAGCCCGCCCGAAAGCACGAATTTTTGGCCCAGCCCAAACCCAGCCCGGCACGGTCGACGACGGGCCCGGGCCAGCACCGCCCGCTAGGCGTGCCAGTGCCTGGGCCGTCACCCCAGCACGCCGGGCGGCCCGGCCCGGCACGCATAGTACCAACCGGCCCGACTAGGGCCCGTGACCTCCCATTCTCCCAACTTGGCAGCCCACTAGCAGCCCACCAGTCAACCACCAGCAGCCCATCCAGCCCAAAACAACCCTAGCACCCCCACTCCCCCGAGCCCAGCCGACCACCCCCGTTCCCCATCTCCACGCGAGTCCGCCGCCCCCCCCCCCATCCCCTCGCGAGTCGCGACGCGCCTCCTATCTCACGGAGTTGTGGTCGCGAAGTCGGAGTCGCAGTCGCGAACCGCTCAACCTCGACGCCGCCGCCTCCTATCTGCCGCACGCCTGCACTTCCGCCTCGCCTCCTCCTCTCCGCCCCTCTCCTCCTCGGCGCCTCGACGGTCTGCGGCGCCATCTCCCTCTCAGCCTCTTCCCTAATCCCTACCAGGCTACCACCGGACACGGGAAGAGCAGGAGTTCAGGAGAGGAGTGGCGGCGCAGGCAGAGCAGGCAGCGTGCGCCAGCCGACCGAGGCGAGTAGGTGGAGCAGCGCGGGCGCGCGGGGGCACGGAGCACGGGAGAATGGCCGTGCTAGCCCGGCCCGCCCGGCACGAAATCGGCCCACGTGCCCGTGCCTGGGCCGTCGAGGCAGCACGCAGGCCAGCCCGACCCGGCCCGCTAGAGGTTAGTGCCGGGCTTGGCCCGGCACGGAATTCATCGGGCCACTCCGGGCCCGTGCCAGGGCCGGGCCGGGCGGCACGTTTGGACATCTATGGCCAGAGCCAGGCTTGAGGCGTGCACTCTGCTCATGAATGGTTTGATGGCCACACTGAGCCAGGTGTGGTAGCGATGTTGTTTGGTTGTAGTAGATCCGGCTTGCTGTAGTCACTGACACACGATGCGGAGCGTGCTCACTGCACCGAACGAACCAGGCTGGCCAGAAACGAAACAAAATTTCGTCTCAATGAAGCCAGGCCCCATGACACCTTTTGCACCTATTGGGAGAGGCTTAGACTGCTATGCAGGTAACCAACACATGCATGGGCTGCACCTCATGAGCCTGGCTCGGCTAAATGTCGGTAACCAATCACACCCTTAGGTTTTGGGATTGATGGATTTTAGGCGGGGTTGGGCTCACCGGAGTTAGAATCACTAGGAAAGGCCTACCCAGCAGAGGTAGCAGTTGGTGGGAGGCGAGGTGAGGCAGCGGTAGCCACCGGTGGGCGGTGCTTGAGTGTGGCGCTGCTAATGTGCTGAGTGGAGACACCGACGGACGATTGGTGGAGCGACGAGGCGGCGCTTCACCGCTGGTCACAGGTGGTGGTCGGTGTGGTGCCAATGGGTTCGGAAGGGAGGGAAACAAAGCGAAGGTGGAGGGTGGGCGACATCATCGCCGACCGCCACAGGTGGCAGGAGTAGGAGGGTATTGGGCGAGGGGTCCCCGATCGGTTGATTCGGTCCGGACCAACCCCCTCCCACCAATCCAAAGACAACAAAGATGCCTTAGACCTTAGACAAGCAGAGCTGGTTCAGTAATTCAACTTATTGTTTCGTCTATTTCTAACCGCACAACATTAGGCCATCCGCACCGGTGAATCGATTCACTCGCGCCACACAAGCACATGTTTTCTCTCTCCGGTATAAATCACCCATCTCATGCATAGCAGCTGAAGGTTTTTTCCCTTTCTTTACTCAGAACGAATTGACTCAAGTATTTGAATCGAATCTGTCTCTCTCCTCGGTGAATCGAATCGGTCCAAAGGCGATGATCCGATTCTCTAGCTCCACGCCGGCTCATGAACCGGACAATGGAGAAGCCCTTATTTTTCCCCAAATCCCCACCAAAATAGGTAGCGGCGGATTTTCCCCTTCCGTTTCAAAACAAAAATCTAACCAAATTTAGGCTAAAACCTCATAAGAAGTTGAGAGATAGATAGCTCAAAGATGCAAAGCTGCTGCTCCTCCAATCAAATCTCCTTCCGGTCGTCCCCAAGATCTCAAGCAATCTCCACATCTGTGTTTTCTGTTTCTTCCTCCCCCTTCTCTTGGTTTGATACGAGGAACGCATCCTACAGTATACAGGCTGCAGGCTGCAGGTCAACCCTTTTGTTGAGACCTGAGTCGGTTAACTTCCAATTGATAAGGTTCGTAGAAAATTCCGTCATAGGTAACAATGGGTCCCTCGCCGCGGAATTTAAAAAAAAGGTCGACCGAATTGGAACGTCGACCGCAATGATTGCACATTAATTTAACCACTAATGAAGCCGGGCAATGGTTTATGGACCTCTGTTAGCAGGGCCGGCCCCGTACGTTCACAATGTCTGAGGGCAGGAGTCACGGTCATGAGGGAGTCGCTTGGCCCCGATGCTGGCTGCAGACACCGCGTCACCGTCGTCGAGTCTCAGCAGGCAACGGGGCTGGGGCTTGCTTTCTGCGAGACGGGTATCCCGTCGCCGCCGTGAGGGCGACCATGACGACCGAGGGCGACCGAGGGTGATTACTGCCCTACTGGGTCTCACACTCTCACGGAAGAAAAAAAGAACGAAGAGCTGAACCAAACTCATGTTCAGTTGTTCACCGCTCATTCAGAGAACCATTTGCAACTAAGAAGATTGATCTTAAACACAGTTTCCGCGTTTTTGGACGCGCGCGCCACAACCTACTCTATGTGCATTCTGCACCTAATTAAGAAGAGTGACATTGTAAGAAATCTTAAATGGATCTTACACAGTTTCCGCTTTTTTGGACGAGCGCGCGCCACAACCTACTCTATGTGCATTCTGCAACTAACCCCTCCAGCTTATGAGTGTTTCTCTATCCAAATCTCGCACGCCTTGATATGTTCGATCGAGCCGGCCGTGTTACGTCGTCAGAAGCCGTCGAGGCCATTGCTCGCCCTGACCCGGAGCCGACGGTGGAGCACAGGGACAGCACCATGCCGGCGAAGAGGAAGACGATGGCGACGCTCCCCTTGTCGTAGTAGCGGATCAGGTCGTGGTTCGCGTCGTCGTCCCACCTGGAGCCCGCGTGCTTGATGTACTCCACGAGGTCCACGCTGGCGCCGAACCCCACGCCCACGCCGCTGGCCAGAACCATGCTCACCACCTGCACGCGTATGCGTATGGTATGATTAGGATGACACACCACCAATTACCGGACAGTCGGACGCTAAAGCAGTAAGTACTTTCTTTATCGATGAGATAAACACAATCTCGTACTTGTTCGTTAAAAAAAATAAAACAAGTAAGTAAAGCAGCAAGGTGTGGATTATATGTGGGCCACGTATACGTACAATGTCTGCGTACGTGCTGACGTCGAGGGCAAGGGCGCTTGGAGTCGTTCGCTTGCTCTTGCAGAGGAGGTAGAGGGCGATGGGGATATGCAGTAGACTTCCGGCCATGCCGACGGCTGCGGCGACCACCGCGTACCTTTTTTTATTTTTATTGTCGACCACACATACGTAAAGAGCCGTTTCAGCAGGAGGGACCATGATGAGTACATTATGGTAGCTAGGAGTAGCACGGAGACGAGTATGTACTATGTGTACGTACGTGTAGCTCTGGAGGTCGTTGTTGTAGCCGGCGCCCACGAAGTCGAAATGGGCCTTGTTCGAGAACCTCAACTGCATGGCCATGCCCAGGACGGCGAGTATCAGCAGCCGCGCCACCAGGCCGGCGGCGACCCACGCCGTCCTTGACATGCTGAGCGCTCTTCCTCTTTTTAGGAGGAATATATTATGTATAATATGTGAATATATTTCATTAAGAACTCAGCTAGTATATGTAAGAGTAAGAAACTTAAGAGGCAAGGCAACCCCTCTGATATATATGGCAGTTCACATTAAGTATACCTAAATTACCAAGTATACACCAAATACTTACTCTCTAGACGACGCACGAGTACAATTGATGGGGGGGCGCGTACGTGTGTGGTACGTGTATTGTTGAAACGGTTTTTGAGGTAGAGAGACAGCGTCGTCGTCGGGTCGGGCCTTGCGCGCTTGCTCGTTAATTGGCTTTGCTTCTATCGATCAGCATCAAATCCGCCAATCCGCTCCATCATTGCTTTCTTTCTTTGCTTCGCGCTCGGCGGTGCTTACAAAACTGCGGACGAGTCAAGGAAGGCAGAGACAACTCTGTAGAAAAATTCGCCGCGGTCTAGTTTTGGTATCACGTCCAGCAGGGAGAAAAAAATGTTGATGGGGGAAAACAAACTTAGTTTGATTTGGATTTGGACGGTTTTATACTCTCGGTATAGTTCCCGGATTGAAAAGAAAATATATAGGACTGCCTCATCTGTTTGTTACTTTACATGCTGTAACTTCTTCGCTGATAGTCATCTTGAATAAAAACCGATATGCATGCATTGTGGTGAGCCCTTAGTATCCCATCCCCATGTCTTGGTTTAGTTGGCATCAAGGCCTTGTTTAGTTTGCCAACTTTCGCCAACTTATTTTGCCAACTTGTCACATCGAATGTTTGGACACTAATTAGAGTATTAAACATAGGTGTAAAAAAAACTAATTACATAGATGGTGTCGGTGCCTGATTTGGTCACACCGGCACAAACAAGTGATTGCGATGCTAACCACTCGATGCCCCGATGGCGGATGGAGAGACGAGGGTTTTTATCCTGGTTCCGGCCACGGGGCCGTACGTCCAGCAGTGACGCGGAGCTAGGGGTGGAAACGAGCCGAGCCGAGCCTGGCTCGGCTCGGCTCGTGAAAGCTTGCTGCAGTGGAGGCTCGGCTCGGCTCGGCTTGGGAAAATAAACGAGCCAAACTTGAGGCTCGGCTCGGCTCGTTTACGAGCTCGAGCCAGCTCGAGCCGGCTTGCGAGCTTGACAAAAAAAACATGATCTGCATTGCATGTCATTCAAAAATAGGTTCTAGAGCATGTTCAACCTATGTTAAAGTTTTAAAATATGTTTTTATAATAATATAGTCTTACAATAGTAAAATAAATATAAATATTTGTTTCGCGAAATAATAAATAATAATATAAAAGCAAGTTTAAATAGCCCACGACTCAAATCTCATCCATGTCACGAGTCTCCATGCATCCAAGTAAATATGTCCAACATTTACATCATCCACAAGAAAATATTAATATAATAAAAGATATGTACTAGTTACTTTGCAATTCACCGTCGAGCTTGTTTCAGCTCACGAGCCGGCTCGGGCTCGGCTCGTTTCACAAACGAGCCAAAATGCTGGCTCGGGCTCGGCTCGTTTGGGAATCGAGCCGAGCCGAGCTAGGCGAGCCCGAGCTGAGCCCGAGCCGAGCTCACGAGCCCGAGCCTTTTTTCCACCCTTACGCGGAGCACCGGTTTCGCTGCTCGTAGTAGGGGATTACAGGCAAGGTGGGAGAAGGGGATGAACTCCCAAGTCCCTGAATTTTAGGTGTCGTTGGCTAAGTGTTTTTGTGTGTGTGTTCTGTTGTGCGCGTCCTCTTTTCTTGCTTTTCGCTTGCCCTTTGCATGGGCTTTCCTTCCCCTTTTATAGGCCTAGGGGGAGGGCGTGAGTACATGTGTTCGTGGTGCTGTCGCTGCTAGGTGCACTGTGCCGCCCACGCCGTGCACTATGCGAGCGGGAATCGCGCCTTCCAACTCCAGCTGACGGCATGGCAGTGGTTGACGTGATGTTCTTCTCGTGACGGCTCACGGCTTCGAGGGTGGCAGCTTGAGCACGACGTCCGGATCGAGCCTCCGTAGTCTCCTTCGAGGGTTGCCTTCGAGGGTGGTAGCGCATCCGAGGCGAGCAAAGTCAGGAAGTGGTTGGCTTAGTATCACTGCCAGGACCGACCTGTGCAGTGTCAGATCAGAATCCACTGTGCCAGGTGGATTTGACCGGTGTCTTCTCCGCAGTATGGGCGGTGGCGTGGTGCAGTGAATCCCTCCTTCTTTTTGGCCGCAGAGGAGAGTCATTATGATCGGTGGTGATGGTCGCAGAGTCCCGGGCGCTGTTCCCGGCGTGGCAAGCTCGAGCTTGGACTGCAAGCTCGAGCTTGCTAAGCCTCGGACGTGACGGAAACGCCCGCTTGAGGGTGACGTCCCCCTCGAGCTTGGCTGCTGAGCCTTGAACGTGGCGGAAACGCCCGCTCGAGGGTGAACGTCCCCCTCGAGCTTGGCTGGGCTCGATCGTCACGGACATCCTCGCTCGAGGTTCTTCAAGCGGGACGAACGCCGTGGTGAGGTTTGTCGTGAAGGGCCTTTGCTGGGCTACGGTGCCAGGCCAACTTCGTTTGTGGGCCTTGTTACCGAGTAATTCTGGGCCCAAGTTAGGGTACCCCTATTATATGTACCCGACAGATAGACTCCACACCGTGAGACGAACCTATTAAGCCTAATTAATTCGTCATTAGACACTGTCATGATACAGTAATCTGTCGTTAAAAATACGCTAATGACGGCACATATTAGGCTTAATAGATTCATCTTGCGATGTAGAGTCCATCTGTGTAATTTGTTTTATAATTACTGTATATTTAGTACTCTAATTAGTGTCAAAAGGATGGATGTGACATTTTGCCAACTTTCGTCAACCCCAGCTAAACAGATCGATTATCAAAATCTTATTTGATTTTTTTAAAAGGAAATATATTACAATATCCCAACTGCTTCTTCGACCAATGCATAAAGCTGGTGTGCCTTTTTTCCCTTGGTATTCGCTCCTCGTTAAAAAAGATTTTAGTTGAAAAGGTCATCAGATTATAAGTATGGTGTGCTTACATATATAAGTAGATGTTATTTCAATGATTTTGCTAAGGTCAGATTATTAGTATGGTTTGCTAAGGCACGGATGGACGGTCATGAAAAATATATGTTATTTCAATGGTTTTGCACAATATTAACTATAAATGATATATTTTTGTGACAAAAAACAAAATACCCATTGCGTTTGAAGTGCAATTTTTTTGCATTTCTTTTCATCTTTTGTCACGACTAGGGGTGCAAACGGTGCAGATATTATCCGTTCGCATCCGATTTCAAATTTGTTTAGGGGGACTACATCCGTCCGTATCCGAATCCGGGCATTCAGTATCCGCACCGTATCCGAAAACTTAAAATTAGATATATATGATGTCGATGTCAACCCATATCTTATCCGACATATCCGTTTCCGTATCCGTTTCCGAGAAATGAATAGTGATATCCGTCCGTTTCCGAAGGTATCCGTCCGTATCTGATCCGTTTGCACCACGACAATGGAATACACTTTTAAAATACTACTCAGCTCCTGAATACATGACATAGAGCCTTTTTTGAGTAAAGAGAAATCTTAATTAATTGCTCATAGCGGAATTACAAATCTTAAGCAAGCAGTGCTGGAACTGGAAAGCGCTCTCATTGGAGTAGGGGCTTGAGAGCAAGGAAATGCAGCTCTCAACACCAGCACGCTGTCGCTGCTAGAACAAGAGGAGCAACAAAGCTGCCGGCTACTGGGCAGCCAAACCGCATCGGAAGGAAGCGACTGAAAAGAATAAAAAAGAAGGCGTGATCCATGAATGCATCAGTCGCTAAGCCAATAATATAAAGCTTAACCAAAGCGAAAAAAGGCGTGGACGGCAGGATTCGAACCTGCGCGGGCAAAGCCCACATTATTTCTAGTCATGCCCGATAACCACTACGGCAGGACCACTGCGATGCTGTGGGTTTTGCATCACAGGTTAAACTAGCTTGTCTATATCGTATGTGTATCTTGTCAGGACGTACAGTACTAAACACAAATACACAATCGTGTACCGTTGGGCAAGGTGAATGAACATACTGTACATACGTACGTACCCGTTTGTGTAGCCTTTCTTTTCTTCTTGTTTTTTTAGATATCTTCTTTTTTTTTTGGAGCTGTGCTGTGCTGACGAAAACAGAGGCCTCGTTTTCATCATCAAAAAAAAAGAGGAACAAAGGCCACACGGCCGAGATTGCAGCCCAGATACACAATTCGTCCGCTTCTTCACATGGGCCTACTGGACTGCTTCCTATGCATCAATTTCGTTCCCTGGCGCGTCCGCCGAGGCGGCGGCCGGGTGCCCGGATTGGCGGTTCGCCGCCGCCCTCTCCGCCGCGGCCGACCAATTCATCTCGGCCTCGCCGCCTCCCCGCCGCCCGCTCGCTCCCTCGTCCGCCCTTCAGCTCTGGAGAGGCTAGCGACTCCCCTCGTCCTCCTCGCGCGGTAGGTACGCTTCTGCTCCGCTCCTCGATAGAGTTCTTCCCTCGACCGTGGCTTCGGCCCGCAATGGCCGCGCGATGCTTCCCCAGTCCACTCGGTCGCGTGGGTTGCAATGTGGGTTTGGAGCGGCCGAGGGGGGAGGTGCGCCGGCGTCTCGCTTGGTTTGGTTTAATGGCTCTGGACTTCTGGGTAGTCTAGGTCCAACGATTGGGTACCGCCCCAACAGGACCAAACTCGGACTTCACAGAGCTTAAAATTGAATT
The DNA here is from genome assembly GCA_015342445.1 of Digitaria exilis. Classification (NCBI taxonomy): domain Eukaryota; kingdom Viridiplantae; phylum Streptophyta; class Magnoliopsida; order Poales; family Poaceae; genus Digitaria; species Digitaria exilis. The sequence continues at coordinate 1,660,582 of JACEFO010002629.1, forward strand.
TGTGCACAACAGATATGTACGGATTGTTTCGATCGTCATATCTTACGAGGCATCCAACTTTTTTTTTTTTTTGAGAAACGAGGCATCCAACGCTGTGACAGAAATGTAATGCATATTCATTTTCATTCTTTGACATCATACATTACATATGTTTCGCTTTACTGATTTTCATTTTTTAAAAATGGTGATTGTAAATTTAAAATATAAGCAGTACTGTTATCATGATTTGCCGTTGTCAGCTAACAGATCCTTTCTTGTGCCTTTTAAATATGATTGAAGTTAACCATAACAATATGTACATTACCTAGCTGTTGAAATTTGCAATGTCAAGGTTTCACGCAACATAGGAGAAACTCCAAACTGGCAAGGGCCTTAATTCTAAGCTGAGGAAGAGGGGCAGCTTTGGTGTTTGCCTGATGCCCGTGCGTGGGCTTTCTCTTAGCACAGATAGGCATGTCCACCAACACAGAATGGTGTGGCCGTGTGGGTGTGTATCTGTAATTAGGCTTTCTACCCTTTCTTCTTTTTTAATATAATGATACACATCTCTCCTGTGTGTTCGATAAAAAAAATTAAAGAGTGGTGCTGAAGTTTCTTTTTTCACATCTCTCCTGTGCATTCTGTTTATTTTGCATAGTAAAGTTTGGAGTAATTTTATTTCGTTTTCCTTGATTCAGCTCGATATGTATGGCATTTAGCTATTTATATGCATGAATACTATACATTATACTGCTATTTCTGTGAAAAATGTGTTGTGATGTTAATGTATATGTAATTTAGCGTCGCAATTTATATCAAGTTAATCTACTAGGCTTCAAATACAACAGTTGTTTTGTCTTGTTGCATATGCCGTCCCCTTCAATAGAGAATCACTGATATTATTACTTCTTAATCAGTGATGGCTGCCACCAGTCCTTTGTTGACTTGGATTGGTTTTGAAGAAGGTAGGCAATGCAAGTAAGCTTCTAACATGTCTGAGGTATGCGGATGCTGAAATCTTCTTTTTTCTATTGATTCATAGAATGTCCTTGTGCAAAAGCATCCTATGCATACCAACTTCCACGCACAAAATAAGTGAATATACTTTTTGAACTTGCATGTCTAAATAAACCTAACAGAACCTAAGAGAGTTTATGAAATGTCAAAATCAGAATTTGATTTATGTGCATATCTTCTGAATCTGTGAAGGCAGTACAGCACTACATTCGACAGCTCATTTCTTAGCAAGGTATATCTTGAGTGCCACGAAACTCTTCTTTTTCTAGGTCAAGCCACAAAACACTTCCCGAATAAGGGCATGGCTCTGCCTTAATAGAGGAAAGAGAATACAAGCACCAACCAAAAGGGGAAAAACACAGCAAAGATGCCAGACACTTTTCTTTGGTGTTTTTGTTTGAAGAGCACAATATTGGAGAGATTAAACTCATCGGTCAATGTTACCAGAGTGAGTCCTCAACAGAAATTCTTTTAGTTTCTGACAGTTGAAGGATATCTTTGAGTTTGGTGAAAAAGATAAGTGTCATTATATTTATCAGAAGACATAAAACTCTCAATCTATTATGCTTACGTTTTTTTTCTCAAATACATAGGAGAGTTGCGTATCATATCATTTCTTTTCTTGAATACGCAAAAGAGCTGTGTCAAATACTACACTTAGGAGAATAGAGTGGCTGCCAAGCAAAAATTAAGGAAAAATCACCAACTAAAGAAACAAAACAACGACCCAAAACTAAAAGCTACTCAAGCTAGTCCTTCTACATGACCCCAGGCCCAATTCATGTAGCTGCATATCATATTATTAAAGAAGAAATATGCTTACATATGCATCCCTACCCTTTTAGATGACATACCACTAACAAAGTAACAATTCAGCCATTCTTTTGTCCTTCGATTTATATACACTTTCGGTGCAATTTATCTCCCTTATCCGATTTACCGTGGTTGAGAAGATCAGATGATGAAAATCTATTAGGTCAGAGGTTGGTATGTGATCACATAAGGTGCTGTAAGTTCTGCTCCTTTGAATGCTCATTGAATGAAAGAAATCACCAAGTGATATTTCTGCCCCTCTACCCCCAGCATGTAAGGCGGGAGCCAACATGACATATGGCCATTGGCCAATCCAAAATTATGGCTCTTTATGATGTTTGAAGTCCAGATTGTTCTGTTTGTGACGCACCAAATAAGCTTCTGTACTAGCATTGCTCTGCACATGGATAGGCACTGTATTCTCGTATTGCATGGTTTTGAAATGTTCCCATCATCTCCTTGTCTTTTAGCCCTGTGGGTAGTTAGGAATGAGCTTTCCTCAAAATATCATAACATATATTGGTACAGAATACATGTCGAAACCTTGAGCATCGTTTCTAACCTGTTCATCAACTCTTCAGCTTCTTGAGACCCAGCCTTCAGAATATCACCCTTGAAAAAAGGGGAAAACATAGCTATTGCATGAATATAAAAATGAGAGAAACATAACTTAGTAAACAAGTTTCTTGTAATAATTGGTTCAACAAAAAGTAAACGCTAAGAAACGTATAAATGTTGATAGTATGCCTTTTCTGCATAGTTATCATTTCATAGTATGAATGCTGAAGGTTTCAAGCTGCACAATGACGTGTCATGAGAACACACCGCACGGTTGTGGATAGTAGTTATTTTTTCTTTATTTTTCTCTACTTACATTAAATATTGTTTTTCTTAAAACTAATTTCATTGCAGGTTTTACCTAAATACTGCATCAGATCAATAGAACTTCAATACTTTATTGGTTGCTATGTCTAATTTTGAAGGTCAGCATCCATCAAATAAGGAATGATTATCTTTTAAAGATAAAAGTGATATTCAAGCGATTGTTGTTGAATATGTTGATACTTCCATCCATAACCACTTAAAAGGAGCTTTTGATTATGAAGCCATAGAACAGATTTTGTTTCCAATAAGATAAATGCCTGAAGGTTTTTTGAAGTCTTATTGCTTTCATGTTAAATTATATTGAAGTCACAACAGAGCAGAATCAAAGATTTTTTTTTTTTGTCTTGTTATCCTTTCTTTTGAGTTTAACTGCGCTCCTCGACCAAACTGTCTTGTTTCTTTTACCTGTTATATCTTTGAGAATAAAACGGTGGACCTTAGTTCACCAGCTTTGCTGTCCTATTAAGTTCAGACCTGTAGGCTATCAAGAGACAATTGATCCTTTTGAATTTATAAGTTATAACTTGCCAATCAACCATTTGTTGAATTTTATAGGCAAACTGAAGTATATAGTCAAACAATATTGTATACATACAACTGGTTCTAATTGTCAAACAAAGCTGTTGCTGAAATTTTACCGAAAGCAATGTATATGCTTGTTTGGGTATGAGCCTGGCAGGGGAAGTTTTGCTCAATTTTTCCTTTTGCTGGTACAATCGAGACAGTCCTTAACTCTAACGTACAAATAGGAACACAAACTTTGTGATGACTGGATAATATCTGATCATATGTGCCGGATGATTGATGCATCAAAACTGAGGCAACATACAAAATCTGAACTGCAGGATCTTGGATTCATCCAAGTCACTACTGATAAATTCAGTTTTATAGTAATACTCATGATTCATGCATGTCACTAAATTGAAGTGAACGGATGCGTGCTAGCTATCTGTATGCAGTGAACGGATTCGTGCTAGCTTAGTATCATATTTGGTCCAGATATCATATAAAACGTGCACATCATCTATAACTATTTTGATTGGATCCCTCCCAGAGACTCCAAGACATCTAATCAGACTACTTTAGAATTAATGATGACATGTAGCGCTACAAAAATGCTCCATATGTTTTACAATGTTTGTTTGGCTCGAGTGTCTATGCAACTTATTATTTGATTAAGATTTAATTGAATATTTCAACCTTTATCTGATATACAATGAGATCATGAACGGCCCGGTTTCAATATAATTCTACGTTTCACAATGTTTGTTTGGCTCACATGCTCAATCAAGTAACGTCCAGTGAGAATTTATGTGAAATAACTCACATATATAAAGTACACTTGAGAAATCATCTTTGTAAACAGCCTTGCAGATTCTTCCTGATAAGACCTTTAAACAAATGGAGAGGTTAATGGTATATAAACTTTAGTCACATCAATGATTAGCCTGACTGCTCCCTGTGGAACATTTTAGTAATCCAATCTGCTATCTTATTCTTATCGTACTTGGTACCGTGAAGCAAATCCATTAGTCAACCCTATGATTAGCCTAACAGCACTATATATATAGTGCTTGGTAGTTGCTTCCTAGCTCATTTTTCATGCCCTTCCTTATTCGTGCCATGGAGCTTGAGCTTAGTCTAGGGGATTCTCCAGCTCCAGCAAGGGGTGCTTCCACGCCTGTGCTCACACCTACACACGCAGTTAAACAAGAAGACCATGAGCTTGTACTAGAGCTAGGCATAGGAACTGCCAAAAGAACTGAACAAGACAATCAGAAGACACCCACTCAACCAGAAGATGTGCAGGATCGGGAAGAAGATGATGAAGCATGTTTTCACAGCGAATCACCCGTCGAGCTGAGCCTCGGCTGCCCACTGCTGCCTGCCTCAGCAGAAATAGGTACACATGTGTGCAAACTAGATGTTAGTTTCATTGGTTCTACCTTCCAAGTATGTCCGAACCTGTATATAACAGGTTGTGGTGATGAATACATAAGAGCTTCAGAGCGTGCAAGTTCTTTGGATGGTGATGAATCCTTTTCTGTATAGGAAGTGTGAATTCAGAGGAGTGCAGACGAGGATTTGATATGAACACTGTTCTGGTGGATGGAGATGCAGTACAAGGAAGATCTTTGTCGACTTTATCCTTTCCTATGGAGGTTTCTGTTCAGCAGGCCGCTGATCAGGAAGGTGCAGAGGATGAGGAGAATATTGGGGTTGGCGGGGCAGCGAGGAAGAAGCTGAGGCTGTCCAAGGAGCAGTCCGCGTTCCTGGAGGATAGCTTCAAGGAGCACAGCACACTGACCCCAGTATGTGTCCCTATCATGCCGTGCCCTGTGCTCAGTGCTTATTATATTTCCTGTATCTGTGAGAGCAGAATTTGCATGTCCTATCTTGCATAAGGACATGGTACCTCACAGTTTTTAATATCATTAACATGTTACGATTTCTAAAAAAACAATATCATGTATGTTTTCTTGTTTCTCTAAAAAGTTGGACTCCACGATGCCTAATCCAAAGCTATAAGTAAACATGATTTGAGGTGATGCAACGTAATCAGTAGAACCCAATGATTGTTTTTATTTAGGTTTTATACTAGACAGATTATTACCTGTATGTCACAGCTTCATATTACTGTTTAAATGCTGGATGAATGTCTTACAGTCACCAAGAAACCATAATCCCCCCCAACACCGCGGACAACTCAGTTCATGTATTTCCTTGATGGGATGTTTTGTAATAGTCAAGGGTATGCACTAGTGGTGCATGTATATATGAATGTAGACACATAATTATTTGTGAAACTGTTCAAGCGGATTTGTTTATTGATAAAATTGTTTCTTGTTCTAACAAATCATATGGATGTTTTATGCTAAAAAACAGTATCGGAAACCTACTGGTTCTGAAGACACGAATGTTTTTGTTTTTTCACGATACGCCTGGGATGGGTGTAATAGGCGGTCTGGTTTAGCAGCTGAGGGAGAGCTGTTCTGTTATACCGAGTCTTGATGAAATATTTGCTTACTATTGTTTGTCACAGAAGCAGAAGAGTGATCTAGCGAAGCGGCTCAATCTTCGACCACGCCAAGTGGAGGTCTGGTTTCAGAATAGACGAGCTAGGTAAATATAATGACACTTTTTTCTCTCTTGGTAGTCATTTCAATCTTCATACTTCATTTCCGCCTGGCGCCACAGTTCCAGATACCCAAAGCTCATCCTTTTGACATCACAGGACAAAGCTAAAGCAAACAGAGGTGGACTGCGAGTATCTGAAGCGATGCTGCGAGACGCTAGCACAGGAGAACCGAAGGCTCCAACGGGAGGTAGCAGAGCTGCGGGGCCTGCGAACTTCCCCGTACCCGTTCTACAGCCGTCTGCCTGCGGCAGGTTTTATCAGCACTGCCCGCCCGTGCCCCTCGTGGCTCGTGCGATACCAAGGTCGCAACTAGCCACCCACACCGTGTTCGCCAGGCCTCACTTTGAGCCCTTTCACCGTCCACCCAGTGCTACGCCGTCAGCTACCTCGTGAGGTGGCGCATGCAGGCTGAAAGCTGGTTCATAATTGTAGATTGCACTGTAAATAATATAGTTATATGTTCAACAACCAAAGATCAGAATTGTCACTAGGGATCGATGCATTACACTATTGTCCATTGAAAGGAAGGTAACCTTTGTATAGTGTACAGTTGAAAAGTAGAACCGACAAAATGATGCAAAGGGCGTCATGTGTGTCCCGTCCGGACCAGCATCAGATTTGCATTTCCTGCGGTTGCGTAATTGACTCTGCAGTCGGGTCCTGTCGCTGTACAATATGATATGGCTTGTATAAGAAATTTAAATCATATCATCCCGGCATGGTAAAGCTGGCTTTGCCATTTGTGCACCAGTGGCGTACGCTAATTCTTTTGTTGAGACATGGATCATGAGCTGTGATTGACACTGACCATTTCGGCAATTCTTGCTGGGGGAAGAAACGTAAATAGCCGACGCTGACCCGGCTCTGCCAATCGGAATCAATGAGCTGGGGGTATGTGTTTCTACGTGTGGACGTGTGGTGCACTGAAGCATCTCATCGTTGCCTTGCGTGACGAGTGTCCCCAGGAGAAGCTGTTGTTAAGTGTTAATTACTCGATTTGTTGAACTAATCAAAAGTGTGAACATGCTAGTGTCTCGAGAGATCATTTGCAGCGATCGATCAACAAAAAATGAATGAAAGAAAGAAAATAATGATCGTTTCTAGAACGTGAAAATTTCTGGCATTGGTGTAACGAAGAAATTGAATACGTTTTTTAAGGGGAAAATTCTATATCACCGTCCAACTATTACATTAGTATGATTTTCAACTCATAACTACAATACCGAATATCGACGACCATACAACTGTCAAAACCAGGCAAATTTGACCCTTTTGTGTGGTGTTAAGGTGGTTTTCTATTTTCCAAAAACTACAAAAATTAATTTTGTATAAAATTTCATAAAACAATATTTGAATTATAAAAATTTGAGCCTGGTGCAATTTTTTTTTCTAAAAATATGATTTATATGTTGGTGCACCATTTGAAGTTATTTGCAATTAATTATTTTAAGTGTTTTGAAAAAATAATAAAACACTAGCAATGTAAACAAATAATATCCAAATAACATTACACAGTGCGCCATTTTTTTAATTTAAATTGGATTAATTATGGATTTACAAATTTAAGTATTTTTTCTATTTCCATAAAATCAAAAACCACATTCAAAGCCACTCGAAGGGCAAAATCTGTCCAGTTGGGATAGTTCATGATCTTAGTGTTTGGTTTTATAGTTGTACATTGAGAAACACACTTTTGTAACAATTGAAGGGTGAAAATGGGCTTTCCCTTTTTGAAGCTATACTTTAATAAATAACAATACATTAACCATGGCTGCATACATCATACTATTGACATTTGTCACTTTAATTATGAATTGCACCGATCATTATTATATACATAAGTGCTTCTACACCATTGTGCTTTATAAATTTTTCTTCATATATTTTAACAAGCTGTATGTGACGGGTCAAATAAAGTGTGTGCATAGGTTGTGCATATTGCTAGTGGTGCTTTTTATAGGAGGCCTGCGGGCTACAATGCGATCTCGATCAATTTCTTGCCAAACCTGCACACCTATGAACACAATTTTCAACAATCACGTGGCGATCAATGTACATAAGTGTCAACTTGCTAATGACTCAAGAGATTATTTGCTGCAATACAGTCGACAGAGTAATGGATGGAAGAAAGAGAAAGATCGTTCGAGTGATGGCATAAAATACATCGTTTGGAACGTGAAATTTTCTTACATTGGTGAAGAAGAAATTGTCTCCATTTTGGAAGTTGAGACTGAGTAATAAAAATATAATATGAAGAATATATGTGGAGCCGAACTTTAATAAACGATATATTAACGTCATTTCTCTGTCCTAAAAAGAATCTAGTTCTTACAATGCAATTCCTCTTACATGATTATAAAAAGTTACTATTTTATGATCCCAAATGATTGTAATTAGATTCACACGAAATATATATTCATAGTTATAAAAGTTAATAATATTTTTTATAAGGTTAGTCAATCCTAGGAAAGTTTGAATCAGTTTAAACTTGGAATTGCATTCTTTTTCGGGACAAAGGTAGTACTCCTACATCAAACTATTGATATATTTATCCCATAATGAAGAATCATACCGATCATTAGTGTACATAGTACATGCATGCGCTTTTACACCATTCTCCTTTATAAAATTTTGTTCATGTACATTTTAACAAGTTACAAGCAAGGGTCAAATATAGTGTACGCATATAGGGAGACTTTGTGCATGGTAACTTTCTAATAATAGTGCTTTTTATAGGAGGCCTACCATGCCATCTCGATCAATTCCTTGCCAAACCTGCACACCTATGAACTATTTATTTCCAACAATCATGCAATGCGGCGATCGTGGTAGATACGTGCACCTTGAACATTCTGGATTAAAAGTTTGAGGATTAGTTACCTTTACGTACAAAAGGGACAGCGGTCAGGACAAGGAGGTTTGACAATGGCCGGTCGATCGATCCACACGTGTTGACAGGCGACCCGGCAGAGTAGCAAGATATTCGCCGTCACCGCCTGATTGGCGGGGCGCACGCGTGGATGAGGACGGCGACACGTGCGCGCCCTCGCGGCCGCAGAAGCGATGGGTCGTCGTCCATCGACGTGTACATACATGCGGGCCCGGCCAATCGACGGTCGATGCAGCCTCTACCCAATCACGGATCCCATCATTGATGCATCGGTCGGCCTGATTGATTACGACGACCGTCCGGGTTGTACGTAGTAAGAAGCCATGTTTGGAACGAACGAAACGAAAACATGAGAATGGTAAAAAAAAAACACATGAATATGATATGGATGTAACGGTAAAACAAAGGATTGGGAAACGCAAGAAAAGTGGTGTTTGGAATACAGGAATTCATTTCAAAGTAAGTGCATATATGCAAGTTATAAAAAATGATATTAATATCTAACGATAGGCTAGGTAATATAATTCTCTTGCTAGTTCACGTTTGCTTAGACTGACATTGTTCATTTGTTCTCTTTCGTTTGTATGCCAAACTATGTTCTCTTCTAACAAAAGCTTCGAAGGAGTTGAGCAATAGCTGATGGCCAAGGCAAAGCAAGTGCGATCCTCTGATGAGATTATCATAGGAGTTAGCTCCTCCATCGCACGCTCTCTTCATAGGAAAAAAAATCCAAGAGATTTGAGTGGATGTTTTTTCCCCCCTGCAATTTGTGTAGCAGATGAAGCCTTTCCTGAGGATAGGAACCTGTGTTTCCTCCATTCCAAACAACAAACTCAAAAACATTTTCCCAGGAATACATTCCTTTGAAATCCCTCCATTCCAAACAGGACCTAAAACTGATCATAGATAGATGTATGGACGACGATCGAGGACGAGGGATCATGATGGATCGCATGCATGTGTGTTATTGGGTTGACGTGCTTACAGTCTCCATGCTGAATTGTGCGGGGCTAGCTAGCCAGCTTAATCTGCACCAGTAGAGAATCGGTGATTCATTCCTCTAACGTTACGTTAGTACAGAGCGAGAGGGCCGCCCCGGACCCCGATTCCTTGGGGTCCCACTCCTAGCGATCCGTGTATACATATGTTCTGTATACGTACAGTGCAGTTGACCCATCTGTATCATAGATCGCCGGATTCACATACGTACGTGCGACTCTGTAACTCCCTGGTCGTTGGACACGCCGCTCAGGAGGGAAACTTGGGTGCCAGGCGCTGCCACGCCGGCCGTAGTGGCCGCTGGCCGGGAATTAGCAACAGCCATCATCCGGGCGGCCAAGAGATCAAAAAAAGGATGGCGGCCAAGAAGAGTTCAACCAATCAGTGATTCAAGTCACGGAAGTTCGGCTTGGGCCCTTAACTTTTCACTATTTATTCCACCTTTTTACTATTCCCCCCTCACAAAATACGTTTCCCAGCGAATGATACCGTGTTTTTCTGATGCTACAGTATTTTTTCCTACAATCTAAACACACGCTTGTTTCCGCCCCAATTCGCATGAGTTATGAGTATTTGAAAAAAAAGTTATATGATGTCCCTCTACAAACTATATGCATCTGGCAGTAAAATTGAGTTTATAAACAACAAAGGAAGTACAACACTTCAAGAAATTCCCAAATGAGGTGTAATAATTGTTGTGGGGGAAGAACCTGTCGGCGATTTATGCTGACTAGGTTCTCGAGGGGGTGCCCCGAGAGAAGGGTTTAGGGAGAAGTCGTCGAGAATCTAGAGCCGAAGGTGACAAGAGACGGTTTAGACAGGTTCGGGTCGCCGGAGCGCAATACCCTACGTCCTGTATGGTGTATCTTGTATTGATGAGATTGTTTTGAGGGGGTCCCTGCCTCCCCTTATATAGTCCGGAGGGCAGGGTTACATGGGAACCGTATAGGATTAGGAGACTATTACAAGTTTATCTCTAATTCCCAAATACAGTGTATCCAAACCGACTAGGACTAATCCTTGTCTTGTACGTCAAGTCTTGTTCATGGGCCGGCCCATAGGATGGGCCGCCAGGGTTGTTTAGTCCGTCAGGACTCTACACCCACAAGCCCCCGAGCACCTTATCTCCTGAAGAACAGCCTTGTTGAAAGTACAGAGTTCTTTGAGGTCCTCCAGAGTTCTTTTGAAATCCGCCAGGGTTCTTTGAGACCCACAGGGTTTTTTGATCTTGGAAGTTGCAACCATGCTGTTCAATAGGTAATGATGTGCTCATAAATCTTCTCGAAGTTCGGATTGGTGCGCACCGATTAGGTGCGCCCAATTGGGCAGCCCCCGAGCCTCGTTTATCTTTGAAGAAGAAATTCGAGGCTCTTTCAAAGTCCGAACCAAAAGAGAATCAATTTCCGAAGAAACCCGAATTCTTGTAGAATTCCTCATAAATTTATCAATTGAAGCCGAAAATTCTCAGAAAAATATTTCCTGAAAATATAGCCACAGCCCCCGAGCCTAAATTTGAACGAATTCAAATATAGGATCAAGAAAGGACCAAAAGTGAAAATTACCGAAGTAACGCTTCGAAAAGCCCATATAAACCGCCCGCGACCCTTTGTATCCGTACGCCTTTCGCAAAACAGGTCTAGGGTTTGCGACAGTTGCAGTTCTCGCAATCCAGAGACCGCGCAAAAGCATCCACAGCCTCCCCCAATCTTAGATCCAATCCACACCAAATCACCAAAGATTCAAATGGCCGGTGGTGAAGGATCCAGCCGAGGCAAGGGCTCGAAGAGGAAAGCGGAAGCCATGAAGCAGGTCGTTACGACCGAGGAGGCAGCGTCCGCGGGGGACATGCCGATCATCGAAGATCCGATCAGTGACTGGCCGACCAGTATGCTGAAGGAGAAGCACATCAAGGCCCTAGAGGCAGATGGATTCTTGCCAGCGCAAGAAATCAGTCAGTGGAGAAGCGCACACGGGCATGAATACCCCACCGAAGAAACCGAGGAAATCACGGTATGGAAAGCCTTCTATGAAGTTGGTTTTGGCATGCCAACTTGTGATTTTTTCCGCCGTGTGCTGCAGTTTTATGGGATAGAACGTGTCATCTGAATCCCAACTCCATTTTGAATTTATCCATCTACATCCATCTGTGCGAAGCATTCCTAGGGATAGATCCCCATTTTGCCCTTTTCCGCCATCTGTTTAGGGTAAAGACCTCCAGCGGACCACTGCAAGTGGTAGGGAAAGTAGTTATCCAGTTCCGCCAGGGCATGAGGCCGGTATATTTGGAGTACACAACTAAGGAAAGCCTCAAGGACTGGCAGAAGGAATGGTTCTACGCATGGAACCACCAACCACAGCTTCAAAGCCGCTCAGGGAATCCTCCAGTAATGAAGCCATTCTGGAGCGAGACAGTTGGAGTAAACCAGGCCATGCAAATCCCTGAGCTGCTCAACATGATTAGAGATCTGAAGGCACAAGGTCCGACAGGAGCCATGGTATATAGGTCATTCCTGCTGAGGAGGATCCAGCCGTGCAAACAACGTTGTAACCCAGGGTACTTGTACTCTGGGGAAGCAGACCCCTCAAGGAATGCCACCGGAAACATATCGGAGAAGAGAGTGAATCAACTCTTGAAGAAGTTCCTGGTGGTCAACGATGAACAATTTCCAGAAATAATGGAAGTTTCTGCAATAACCATGACACCTGAGGTAAAATCCTTGTCTGAATACATTTCTGTATTGTTGAAAATATAATGTGAACCAATGTCTTGATCATCACAGTATGAAGCCCGGCGCGCACTCTATGTGAGTTTGCCACCCCTGGACCCGACCAACACCGAAGAAGCTGCTCTGTTGGCACGGTGTGTAGATCCAAAGGTAAGAGATCAAGGTCGCCCAAGCAAGCCAACTGCAATTGAAGACCCTGACGAGCCAATGGTTAAACTTGAACCACAGGTCCCTGAAGAACCCCAATCCAAATCAGGAGCAACCTCCAGGGGAGCAGAAAGGTCCAAGAGACCGGCACCAACAGAGCCAGCAGCGCCTGTGCCCAAAAGAGCGCGTACACTGCCCAAGCCCCGTACCAGGACTATCCCAGAGGAAAGGGCAAAGGTATCCCCACAACCCAGGACAACATCTTCAGTGGAGATATCGATCGGAGAAATTGGAACCAGCATGCCGCAGCAAGGCAGCTCTGCTCGGCGAGCATTATCTGATGAAGAGATCCTGCACGAGATCTTCAACCCTGTCTCCGCGCCGTTTGTAAGGACAACGCCAATAATAGAAGAACCCTGTCCAGCAGGACCTTCGGCGGCGGAGCAGGAGGTTGAGGAAGAATTCACTTTGGGGGAGCCAGAAATCCCCATGCGGCCTTCCACCATGTAAGTATTTCGTTAAGCAGTATAGAATTCACCGTCGTATAATACTGCTATGACTAACAAACTTCATTATCCCAGAGTTGAAGAAGCACCATCGACAACCAGGGAAGAACCCTCAGTTGAGCATGCAGCTGTAGAACCAGAGGCCGCAGTGCCCGAAGAACCCAGGGTAGTACAAGAAACAACCCTGCCAGAGGTTCAAGCAGCTGTACCATCAGACCCGCCAGCACCAGGGGGAGCACAAGTCGAGGAAACAGTTGCTGAGGTGCTGGCGGATATCGAACAACTGGTCACGCAAGCTGTGATTGAAGAATCCGAACTGGAACGCCGTGACCAGTCCTCTGCGCAACCCCCGAGCGTCACAGAAACAACTCATGCCAGGGCGGAAGCAAAGTGCTCAAGGGGGAAACAAACTGAAGCAACAACCCCAGAGCAAAAGATTGAAGAGATTCCCAGAGTACCCAAGGGTACTGGAGCTGAAGAAGAGGGTGGGAGCTTCCGCATCGGGAGCTTCGACCCAATGCTCAATCCGAACCCGCAGACCTTCGAGTACATTTTGGACGCGGAGGAGGATGAGCAACATATCGACAGGGGACTGTACCACGCCGAGAGGGCAGTAGCCTACTTCAAGGTTAGTGAAACAACCCTGTTCTTGTAGTATTGATGAAGCATATCGTATAACAACTCTGTTGTAGGCTGTTGGCGAGACATCAAGGAAGAAAACCGAGTATCTCCACAACATTTCCTTGATGCACGCCAAGGCGGACCGTCTCCAGAAGGAGCTGGAGCGTGAGCGCGAAGATCGGAAACTCCAGGAGGCGGAAGACGCCGACATGATCCGCACCTTGCACCTGCGGACCAAGGAATTGGCCGCGGAGAAGGAGGACATGAAGAAGAAGCTTGCGACGGCGAAAGCAGAGCTCAAAGGTACTCTGTCGCTACCGAAGTCTTGTAACAAATTTTCCACTGCCTTTGTTGAATAACAACTCTGTCGTTGTCTTGTGTTCTCAGGGGTGCAACAGCAGCTAGCAACAACTCAGAGCAAGATGACGGATTGGTCCAACTTGGCCAACCGTCACGAAGAAACGTTGAAGACCCTCACTGCCGAGCATGAAGGCCTTAAAGAAGAACTCAGAGTGGCGGTCAAACAACGCAAGGACGCTGACGCGCAGCTGATTCAAGTCCTCGAGCAACAGCAGAAACTTGGCAAGGACCTGGAGGATGCTCGTGCAGAGAAGAATCAGCTTTCCAAGGATCTCGTCCAAGCCCAGAAACATCTTGCAGACAAGAAGGTGCTGGACGAGAAGCTTGAACAGGCGGCCAGGAGGATGTCAGAGCTCGAAGAGTCGTTGCGGTTGATGAAGAAGTCTGACGACGACCTGGCGGAAGCCTTGAACCGGATCTCGCTGCTAGAGAAGGCAACGAACCTGGTGGTGAAAGCCTTGGTTCCAGAAGACCCTTCAGCACCGCTATCATTCCTGGAGCGCCTGAAGGCCATGCCAAGACAACTGAAGGCGTACATCAAGAGATCCTCGAAAGCTTGTCTTGTGCATGTCCTTGCTGTAGTTAAGTCCAGGTACCCGGAGGTAGACATAGGCAAACTAGTAGAAGGCGCAGAGCCGAATTGTACCGAGTCTGCCTTCAGGGACCTGAAGCAAGAGGCCGAGCCAGTTGCAGAAGCAATTGCTCAGAGCCTAAGGCTGTAATTGTAAACAAATGTTATTGTAATATAAGTATGATGCAATGTAATATATTATTGCCATGTTATGAAGAAAAACCAAGAATTTCTATGAATTCCCGGGTTGTCTCTGTGTTGATAACCAGGACTTAGTCAAAATGTACGTTGCGTAGATTTTAACTTGTGAAAAGCAGCCCTGTTAAGGACCCGAAGGAACCCAGGGAGATTTCTTATAGCATAAGCTATCAATTAAAATGTACCCCGGGAGGATACTTGGGAACTAACTGTATATGGTTTGCCGAGGCGAGAACCCAGTAAGATCCACGGAGCGGCAGCGTTAAGCTGGGAACTGCCACAGAGTAGCATAATAAGAGGAACAGATCCGTTCTTGGCCCCGAAAGAACCCGGATAGACCTCAGTTATAGGCTCCGAATGCACGTAAAAGAAACTTTCCAAGTCTAAAAAGAACACGGAAGTTTTGAATGATTTCATGGAGACAATTTAACAACCCAGTAAAGGGAACTGTATTAAAATATATCTCGTTGCCGGAACAACGGTACAAGAGAACATATTATGCCGAAGCAGTTAGTTCATGTATTGCCGGAGCAATGTGTACAGAAGAACTCTGGATGCCGAAGCGATTGGTTCTTGTGTTGCCGAAGCACTGCTGTAATGAAGGAGCTGCGCGTAGAATTTGCGTAGATGTTCTATATTCCAAGGATTTGGTAATTCCACACCGTCTTCTGTTTGAAGTTTGTAGGTGCCTGGTTTGAGTACCTTGGAAACAATAAATGGACCATCCCAGGGTGAAGTAAGCTTGGAGTGACCGACTGTATTCTGGATTCGTCGTAAGACCAAGTCTCCAATCTGGAATGATCTTGTCTTCATATTTTTGTCATGGAATCTGCGGAGTCCCTGAAGATACGCAGCATTGTGTAACAAGGCGGCCAGTCGCACTTCTTCGGCCGTATCGACTTCCAGCATCCATTGTTCGTCCGCCATGGCTTCTTGGAACTCCTCAACGCGAGGAGCACCATGCATTACGTCAACAGGTAGAACAGCCTCTGATCCATACACCAGGAAGAAGGGAGATTGTCCTGTAGCTTTGCTGGGTTGAGATCATAGGCCCCAGACAACTGGAAAGAGTTCTTTCATCCACCGGCCTTCTGCTTTCTTCAGGGTTCGTTCCATGCGAGCTTTAAGTCCATCCAGGAGCATGCCATTGGCCCTTTCGACCTGTCCGTTGGCACGAGGATGAGCGACCGAGGCATACGATACCTCGATGCTGCGATCTTCACAGTAATCCCAGAACTTGTTGCCTGTGAAGGTGGTACCCAAATCTGTGATGATTTGGTGGGGTATCCCAAAGCGAAGAATCAACTCTTGGAGAAATTGGACTGCCTTCTCAGAGGTTGGTTTAACAACCGGGAAGACTTTTATCCACTTTGTAAATTTGTCAATGGCGACGAAATAATATTCGAATCCGCCGGGCGCCCTGGGTAATTTCCCGATCGTATCAAGCCCCCAGCATGCAAATGGCCATGACGGAGGTATCAATTTGATCTTGTGAGCAGGCTGATGTGAATGATGAGCGAAATATTGACACACAACCCTTGCAGTGACGAACAATTTCCTCGGCGTCGTGTAGAGCTGTAGGCCAATAAAACCCGGCACGGAAAGCTTTGCCCACGATAGTGCGGGAAGCTGCATGATTTCCACATTCTCCTGCGTGAATTTCCTCCAGGATGTTGACTCCTTCTTGCTGTGAGACACATTTCATCAATGCGCCAGAGCGTGCACCGCGTCGGTATAGTGTATCACCGATTATAACATAGGACTTGCTACGGCGGACAATTTGCTGAGCTTCTGCCTTCTCGGCAGGAAGTTTGTCGTGCAAAATGTAGTCTATAATCGGAGCGCTCCAAGTGGCGTCAATGAGCATAACCTCGGGAGCTGAGGTTGTATCATCAGAAGCTACCGCTGCAGAGATTGACGGCTTGGAGAGTTCATTGACGAACACCCCGCTAGGCACCTCTGCTCTGGAAGAACCCAGCTTTGATAGGACGTCTGCAGCGACGTTGTAATCTCGCTCGACATGATGGAATTCGATGCCGAGGAAGTGTTTTTCCAATTTCCGAACTTCTTCACAGTACGCGTCCATGTCTTCATGGTTTCGATTCCAGTCCTTATTGACTTGTTTGATGACCAACATTGAGTCCCCATACACCAGCAGACGCTTGATACTGAGGGTGATGGCCATCTTCATTCCGTGAAGAAGTGCTTCGTATTCTGCAGCGTTGTTGGTGACAGCGAACTGAATCTGCAGAACATACTTGAGTTGATCTCCCCGAGGTGATATCAACAGAACTCCGGCGCCTCCGCCTTCCAGCTTGAGTGACCCGTCGAAATACATGATCCAATGCTCAGGCTTGGTGGTGGCGACTGGGAGATTGTGCTCGGTCCATTCTGATATGAAATCAGTAAGGACCTGAGACTTCGTGGCCGTGCGAGAACGGAACTCGATGCTGTATGTTCCGAGCTCAACAGCCCACTTGGCGATACGCCCTGTAGCGTCTTGATAATGGAGAATCTCGCCAATAGGATAACCAGTAACCACGACGATCTTGTAGGTGTCGAAGTAATGCCGCAATTTTCTGGATGTCATTAAGACAGCATATAGAATTTTTTGAACTTGAGGGTACCTGGATTTGGAGTCCGAGAGGACTTCGCTCACAAAGTACACAGGTCGTTGAATCTTCTGAAGATGACCTTCCTCGTCGCGTTCAACAACAATGGCGGCGCTGACGACATTAGTGGTTGCTGAAATATAGAGCAAGAGGTCTTCGCCCGGGAGCGGTGCAGTGAGCACAGGTGGTGTAGTCAGGAACAGCTTGAGCTTGTCGAAGGCGACTTGAGCTTCCTGAGACCACTGGAATCTGTCTTGCTTCTTGAGTAGTTTGAAGAACTCAGTCCCGCGTTCCCCCAGTTTGGAGATAAAGCGGTTGAGTGCAGCCATGCAGCCCATAAGCTTCATGACATCCTTGACGGTGCGCGACGGCTCCATGTTCATGATAGTTGCTATCTTCTCTGGATTAGCCTCGATGCCGCGTTCACTGATGATGAACCCAAGGAGCTTTCCGGATGGAACGCCGAAAACACACTTGGCGGGATTGAGCTTCCATCGCCATTTGCGTAAGTTATCCAACGTCTCGGTGAGGTCAGCGATGAGATCCTCGGGATTTCTTGTCTTGACTACCACATCATCAACGTAGGCTTCAACATTTCGGTGAAGTTGGTCTTGAAGACAACCCTGTATCGCCCGCTGATATGTGGCACCTACATTTTTCAAGCCAAAAGGCATAGTTGTATAACAATATGCACCATATGGCGTGATGAACGAAGTTTTAATCTGATCCTCTTCTTTCAGCGATATCTGATGATATCCTGAGTAACAATCGAGGAAGCAGAGTAGGGTGCACCCGGCGGTGCTGTTGATGACTTGGTCGATGCGAGGAAGCCCAAAGGGATCCTTCTTGCAATGTTTGTTGAGATCAGTATAATCAACACACATTCTCCATTCATTTGAATTCTTTTTCCTTACAAGAACCGGATTAGCTAACCAATCTGGATAGAAGACTTCTTTAATGAAGCCGGCTGCTAATAACTTAGCTAGCTCTTTCTTGATGGCTTCCCGACGCTCTGTGGCGAATCTTCGGAGGCGCTGCTTTTTGGGTTTCGCGCTCTCGTTGAGGTCTAGCTTGTGCTCGATCAACTCTCTGGGGACTCCAGGCATGTCGGAAGGCTTTGTAGCAAAGATGTCGGCCTGGGCTCGCAGGAAGTCGACGAGCGCGCATTCCTATGCAGGAGTGAGGGTGGAGCCGATCACTGCTGTCTTCGATGGATCTCCTGTTTGGAGATCAATCGTCTTTGTTGCGACCTTCTCCACAGGCTTGATAGCCCGTGTCTTCTTCTGCGTCGGGGCGTCATCGTCCTCTGCGACGACGGCAGCGGGCAAGGGTTGGAGCTCTTGGCGATCTATGGTGGACGCGGCTCTGACGGCGTACTCCACTGCCTCTTTGTCGCAGAGGTAGGAGCGCTTGATATCACCGCGAAGGGAGAGAACGCCATGAGGCCCTGGCATCTTCAACACCAGGTAGGTGCAGTGGGGGATGGCCATGAACTTGGCCAATGCTGGTCGCCCGAGGATGGCGTGGTAGGAGGTCTCGAAGTCTGCAACTTCGAACTTAATGAACTCTGTACGGTAGTTGGATGACGTACCGTACGTAACGGGCAGAGTGATTTGCCCGAGGGGAATGGCGGCCTTCCCAGGCACGATGCCGTAGAAAGGAGTATCCGCCGGCTGCAGCGTGCTTGTGTCGAGGCCCATGGACTTCAGCGTCTTGGCGAAGATGAGGTTGAGCCCGCTGCCCCCGTCGATCAGGACCTTGGTGAGCCTGCTATTTGCCACCATAGTCTCGAGGACAAGAGGATATCGTCCAGGAGAGGTGATCTCCGTCCATTGATCTTCTCGGGACCAGGTGATGGTGGTGTCCAACCACCGTAGCGGTGTAACCACCGCTGGTTCTGCTGCGTAGGCCTCGCGCCGCGCATTCTTGCGGTTGCGCGAGGTGTTGCTGACTGCCATGCCTCCGAAGATGACGTTGACAGTGTTGGTGATGTTTGGGAAACCGCTGTCTCCCTTGTCGTGCCCGTCGTCTCCGTCGCCAGCCGACTTCTGCTTCTTGTTGGGCGTGCTGAATGTCTCCCGGAGGAGCGTGCACTCGGCCATGGTGTGCTTGCTGTCGGGGTAGTAAGGGAAGCGCTTCTTGAGAAGTTTGTTGAATTCTTCCCTTCGTTGCTGCGCGGATTTGGCGGAGCGGACGGTCTTGACGGTTGCGACCGTGTTGTGTGGTCGCTTCCGTGGGTTGTTGCCGTTACGCTGGAAGGAGTCGCACGGCTGATCCCTGTTGTCTTCCTGGTTCTTGCGACTAGGGTTGTTGGGTCTTTTGCCGTAGCGCTCCCGTTCTTGATCATCGGTGTCCATCCAATTGGACACCAGTGCGCGGAATTCCTCGAGGTCACGAGGACGGTTGTGACCGAAGTCACGGAAGAGGGTGCGATCGGTCATCCCTTCTTGAAAGTAGTCGATGACTTCTGAGTCGAGGATGGGAACGTAGGATGCCTTGATGGCGAAGAATCGCCTGTTGTAGTCGCGCAGGGACTCGTCTGGCTTCTGTTTGCACGCGCGGAGTTCATATTTGCTGCCAGGGCGCTCGAAAGAACCCTGGTAATTGGAGACAAAAGCCTTCTTCAGCGCGTGCCAGCTGTCGATGGAGTCTGGATGAAGGGACTCGAGCCAGGTTAGGGGACCCTGCTCCATCGCAACTGGGAAGTAGAGCATCTTGGAGATGTCGTCGCCCCCCGATGCTTCAATTGCGGAAGAGTATCTGCGCAGCCAGATGTTTGGATCTTGCTTCCCGTCGAAGTTGGCGATGCCTAGCGGCTTGAACTTTCGCGGGAAAGAGCTGACGCGGATGGCGCGTGTGTAGCATGGCAGTGCGTCGGGGTTGGGGGCGTCGCATCTTCCTGCAGAATCCGCAACGTGAGAGGTAGCTCTCCCCTCTCGGATCCGGATGATGTCGTTGCGGGCGTCGTTCGGTGTGACGTGAGAGCGGGCTGGACGGGGTTCTTCGCGACGCTGGGACCTAGGAGGTTCCTCGCGAGGACGGCGGGGTTCTTTGCGAGGCCTGTTCTTGTCCTTGGTTTGTCCTGCAGAGCTGCCGTAGTGGCTGCTCTGGCGCCTGGCTGACGGTGCTTGGTGGTGCGAAGAACTCTTGCTTTTGGAGGCGGAGCGGCCTCCGTCCAGGCGATCAACCATGACCGCTGCGGCTTCTAGGCGGGCTTTGGCGAGGTTGATCTCAGGGGTAGTTTGGAACCCCTCGAAGACGCTGACCCCGAACAAGATGTTGGCCACAGGGGAGTTGAAGATGCCTTCCTTGTCGAACTCAGAGTTGAGATTTTTCCTCTTAATGAAGCGACGTCGGAGGGCACGGTTGCGGTTGCGCTCGATACGGAGTTCTCGATCCGCATCGGTTTCTCCTTCCTCTGTTGGGGCGTCGTCGGAGACAACTTCTTCGTCGCTGTGATCATTGAGGATCACGTAGGACTGGCGACCGGGGTTGCTAGGCCCGGTTCTTCTGTTACTCGTGGCAACAGGGAGTTCTCTGCCTTCTTGGAAAGGAAGCAGAGGTAGAATATCCCGTACCGTGGAAGGTACGTTTGCTTCGAAGAGAGCGACCTCGGGATCCATGTCAGGCCAATGGACGATAACCCCTGAGGGGGTTGTGGTCATGACAAGATCCGAGGTTGCTCCGCGGGGTTGGAGAACCTTCTTCTTCAGGTGCTTCTGGTGGATCGCGGCTGAGTTTGTTAACCCGAAGGGAAACTGAGATGCGCGCGATCCACGTGGTGAAGTCTTCGTCCCGCGGGGGTTGGAGCCAGGGTTCCTGGGTACCCGCGGGGTTGCTGTCACGGTCCTGATCGTTGAACCCTGGCGGGACTCGGAAGTGATCCGGAGTCCGCCGGGGAGTCGTGGACACGTGGCTTGATCCTGCCCCTTGATAGGGGTTGAGTTGACGTGGTCTGCCCGGGATTGAATCTGCTTCGGGCGCCATGTACTCCTCAGAGTAGGATACGATCCTGAGATCGTGTCGGAATTTGGGATTTTCCGAGATCCTCGCGGAGTGGTTTGCGCGCGTGGCGAAGCTGGTGTAGCCACCTCGTCGCGCAATTGGTGTTGGAGTTCGCCTTCCTGGTTTGCGATGCAAAGCCAGGAGCCGAAGACGAAGGAGGCGCCTGCCTCGAACTTGGTGACGATGGAGGCGCTGAAGGAGGCCATCGACTCTCTAACGAAGACTCGACGAGTAGATCCCCACGGACGGCGCCAAAGTGTCGGCGATTTATGCTGACTAGGTTCTCGAGGGGGTGCCCCGAGAGAAGGGTTTAGGGAGAAGTCGTCGAGAATCTAGAGCCAAAGGTGACAAGAGACGGTTTAGACAGGTTCGGGTCGCCGGAGCGCAACACCCTACGTCCTGTATGGTGTATCTTGTATTGATGAGATTGTTTTGAGGGGGTCCCTGCCTCCCCTTATATAGTCCGGAGGGCAGGGTTACATGGGAACCGTATAGGATTAGGAGACTATTACAAGTTTATCTCTAATTCCCAAATACAGTGTATCCAAACCGACTAGGACTAATCCTTGTCTTGTACGTCAAGTCTTGTTCATGGGCCGGCCCATAGGATGGGCCGCCAGGGTTGTTTAGTCCGTCAGGACTCTACACCCACAGAACCTAATATCAATCTAGCAGATCACATGGCTACACCAACAGAGAATATTGATGTATGATAACTATGTGAATGAACATGACAACATATTTAATTAATCTTAAAAAAATAATTATCTGCAAGAGAAAGTGGTAGTATCAATACAACTAGTTTTTACCATGGATGTCTATGATTCAAGACAATAGGATACAAAATAAATTTTTTTGGATACAATTTTAGTGTTTATTGATAATTATATTATCATCAATTCATCATCATTATTATCATCTATTGTTATCATATCGCTAAATAGGGCCCTCGGTTTAAGTTTCGGCCCGGCCCCTAAAATATCAGGACCCGACACTGTTAAATCCGGTACTAAATGGTCTCAGAGGGTTCCCGACGAGTTTACAAATTTTTTTCTTTGTTTTTTGGCTCGAAACCAGTTAGTATCAGTTGATGTTACCAACCGGTACTAACTTGTCTACCCGGCCGAACCCTACGTCCCCATTAGCATCGGTTGCCGGTACTAACGGGGCCGCCCTTTTAGTAAAGGAAGCTCGGTACCGGACGCACAACCGGTGCTAAAACCGGTTTTGCACCCGATACTAATGCTAGGTTCACTAGCAGTGCTAGCTGGATTGGAGTGGTGGATTTGATTTTAATTTGGCGTACGTACACACGTACGCCTTGGCAACATTTTCCCTGATGAGTGCACTGCATGCAAATGCATGCACCAACCAGATATTGGGAAGAATTTGAAACCAATGTACAAGTTATCAAAAAGAATTTGAAACCTTGCATGCCTATAGAGATGATGATATGCATGCTTACGTCACACAAAGTCCGATCTGGTTGTGAAAGATACATAGTAATGACATATATTAATTTAAGGTGCATAATTGGCGGGAAAAAGCAGCTGCTAAGACCTATAGAGCCAAGCAGCCGTGTTTTTTTTATAGAGTTAGGCAGAATAGATGCACGAAAAAGTCGCGAGAAAGCGCGTAGTAATGTATAATGATGCCACAATTGGACCGACAAACAAATGCCGATTAGTAATACAGATCACATCATAGATAGATAGTCGACGCCAAGGAATCAGCAGGTACGGCCGTGCACTCGTGCGTGATACATACTTTAACCCCAACTTGTAGAAATAAATCACTCTTTTACACATTCAACTTGTCGAGGCCTTTTATGGGAGAAAACGTATTATATATTGGAGTTGGACAACAACAATTCAAGCTTTTGACGCAACTAAGGATCGGAGCGACACACTCATCGATCAGAACATAATACAAAAAGGATAATAATATATGCACACATGTGGCATGCGTATGGTTGGTCTCATGTACTGATCGCCCCTCTCTACATATATAGTTCCATTAGCGCAGCACGACTGATGACTAATATATAATAATGTACCGTCCGTATGTAGAACCCTAGACGTGACTTTCGGTGATGCTCGCGTGCCTCCGGAGAACATATGTGCAATGAGGACAACAACAGATACGTGTGGCGTGTGCATGTCTGTACATATATAAAAAAACTAATACGTGTGCACAGTGCACTGACCCGAATTGGAAAAGTTCCGACCCGGTTCATCATACCTGCATCATCAATCCATCATCATGGATCTTCACACCAAATAAGTCGCCATAGACCCAACCAGCCCGTGCGAGAGCCTAGCCTCATGTGGGCCGGAAAACAGTCCAGCCTCTCCTGCCGGCAGGATGTGTGGTTTTTTTTTTTAACCCTCTCAGTGTGAATCATACAGCTGTAGCATCTGATCTTGTACAACACACGCACTCACACCCACAACGCACACCAACACCACCCCTCCGTACAAGCCCAGACCTACATCTATACGCAGCCGATGAAGATCGCGTCCTCGAGACATCATCAGAATTCTTCGATCCTGATGTACGGCGGGAACGTCGTTGTACCATTGTAGTGGCTCCACGCGTCACGCGTGGGAGGGTAAGATTTCCTAGAACCCTCTCAGTCTGAATCATACAGCTGTAACATCTGTTCTTGTACAACGCACGCACTCACACCCACAACGCACACTAACACCACCCCTCCGTACAAGCCCAGACCTACATCTATACGCAGCCTATGAAGATCGCGTCCTTCGAGAGATCATCAGAATTCTTCGATCCTGATGTACGGCTGGAACATCGTTCTACCATTGTGGCTCCACGTGTGAGCTGGTAAGATTTCCTAGAACCCTAGTCACGGGATTTATTTTGGAGCCTACTGCTCCGGTGAGGCACGCGAGCTGCGAGTCCCGGCGCTCGAACTCGCGCGGGTGGCGAGCGAACCCCGCGCTCCCACCACCAGGCCAACAGCCTGTCCTCGCAGGACGTGTGGGTTGGCCATGTGTAGCAAAATCAACTAGAATGGTGTTCAGTTTTCATGGGCCATAAAATTAAAAATACTTTAAGCAACCTATGAAGAATGCTATCCTCATCTCAAAACAAAAATCAAGACTGATATTCATCTTCCGGTAGATTTTAGCTCCCTTCTCTCTCCTTCCCAACCTTCTCTCTCCTAGCTACCAGCAGCCCAGTTCTGCGATCGCCGCCCGCGCCCCTCCCCATGCGTCCACGTCTAGCATCGCCACCGCCTATGCCATGCGCTGTCACTGCCTCCACACGGTCGCGTCATGTGCCGCTGCTGTATTTGGCTGCCCGCATAGTCCCTGCGGCCCCTGCCGACGCGCCATCCTGATGTGCCACTATGTCATGTTTTGCGTGCCTTGCCCCAGGTGGTTCGTGTCGCCGCCTCGCCGTGGAAGGTGCTAGGTCATTGTTCACACATTTGAACATTCCGTATTTTTAATTTCAATATTTAATATTTTAAATTTCAACATTTTGTACATTAAACGTTGAACCGCTTAAATAAAATATTGCGGTAACTCAATCAAAATGTCGAACATGTTGCGCAACATAATTGGGTTGAAAGGGGACTTACCTATCTTGAAAGAAGCCCAACCATAAGAACGATAAGGGCCCTATTGGTCGGGTCAACTCATTGGTGATGGTTGTGACTTTTTAAACAATGTACAAGCAACAATGTACCATATCCTCTTTTTTCTTCATGCAGTATCAAGACTTTTAAAAAAAAACTATACCAAAACTGACTCATTGGATTGCCCAAATTAACAAAACTACATATCAAAATTGTACCCTATCCTCCTACGCGATCGGTCGCACATTAACATGGTCCATATGGTGCATGGATATACGAGGGATCGGTCGTGAGTCATGACATCAGTGACATGTAAAGGGATCTACGAGGCGCCTTAGGCAAGCTCAATGCAAGCCAACAAGATCGGTGGCTTCAACTAGAAAACAGATTCCACATCGGTTTAGACAAATCAAAACCACTAAGTCCACATTGCAGGCTATCGTGCTCTCCTGAAACATCGCGTTCATCTCTCTCTTTCTCCCGTCATCCCTTTTTTAGTGTCTTGCTGTGCACAGATTGGACTTGGTCCCACCTAGTTACATCAGGATATAGGCGAGTAGCACTCTCCACAACGCGTGTCCCAAGTACTCCCTATGCCATTTGTCCTGCTACTTCTATAGGTTATTGTCTCTCTGCAAGGCTAATACGCAATGCTGATGTGGTGGTTAGGGCAGTACTTCAGCGTGGTGTGTTGGGCCTGCCCTTAGCATCCCGGCGCATGTGCCCTCAGCTCCGTCCTGCTAACAATAGAGCGCCTCGGCGCGGCACACAAGAAAACGAGTTGGATCTCGATCGCGCGTGCCTACCCGAGAGGGAGGCGATCGATCGATCGATCCGGCAGTTAAAACGGGCGGGGACGACGCCTAAGCTTTCCCGCGGAAAGAGGGAGCTCCCTCCCACCACGCGCGGCCACTAATCTCTAGCACCGTTCTCCTCCCTCCCCCGTGCGCGGCCGGGCACCCCCAACGCCGCTGCTGTTCGATCTCCCCGCGCCTTCTCGCTCGCTCGTAGGTGCCGCCGGAGCTTGCTTTTGGGGAGGTAATTAATCGTCGATCATGGCCGCATTGATTCTATTCCCTCGATGTGCTTGCTGTTGCCGGTTTCTTGCATCTCAGTTCTCATTCCGACCATGTCTCTAAGGATCGATCATCCGACAATATAGTTTGTGTTGCTCTGTGGCAAGAGAAGAGAATGTGACCCGTCATGTTGTTCTTGGCTCGATCCGACCTGCAGGTCGTGCGGCATGATGTGCTGACCGCCCCCAAATCAACCCCGCGCATCGTCTCGTCGTCATCCATCCCGGCGAGGAGGATCGGAGGAGGAGCACGCAGCAGGAGAGGAACCTGAAATGTCTTGCTGCGGCGGCGCCGAGGAGGACAGCTACGGCCCGCCGGCCAACCAGGCGGCGCCGCCACCCAATGCCAACGCCCCCGGTACGCTAAATTAATTATAAGCTCCATCATATCGCGTCCCTGATCTCACCATCTTGACCCATGTATATGGTGCATTGCATTTATGGTGCCAGGCAACAGAGGCGGGCCGAGGGGCCCAGGCGCGCCCAGGCCCGGCGGCCCTGCCAAGCCCGTCAGCATCGACGTGCCAGCCATACCCTTCGACGAGCTCAAGAAGATCACCAACAACTTCAGCGACCGGGCCCTCATCGGGGAGGGCTCCTACGGCCGCGTCTACAACGCCACGCTCAGCGACGGCCGCGCCTGCGTCATCAAGAAGCTCGACACCAGCGCCTCACAGGACTCCGACTCCGACTTCGCCGCGCAGGTATATATACACCTCACCCATATATGACCCAAGACTCCTGATCCGTCCAGCCTACTCCTCCCCAGCTAACGTTGCTTGCATTTGCTTGCCTCCGCCATCGATATATATATATATAGATAGCGATGGTCTCCAAGCTCAAGAACGAGTACTTCCTCGAGCTCGTCGGGTACTGCCTGGAGGATGGCAACCGCATGCTGGCCTATCAGTTTGCCACCATGGGTTCTTTGCATAACATACTACACGGTGCGTTTCGTCCTCATTTTTTTAATTTTACTCACTTTATGTACTCTCTGCTGCAACAGCAACAAGCATCTGGAGAAGTTTACAGATTCATTTGATTCCACAATTGTTGTGCAGGGAAGAAAGGAGTTCAGGGTGCCGAACCTGGCCCGGTCCTGAACTGGGCCCAACGAGTGAAGATAGCTTACGGAGCGGCGAGAGGGCTAGAGTACCTCCACGAGAAAGTCCAGCCGTCGATTGTTCATCGAGACATCCGGTCCAGCAACGTCCTTATATTCGACGATTTCGCCTCCAAGATTGCTGATTTCAACCTGACCAACCAGGGGACCGACACCGCCGCCCGGTTGCACTCCACTCGTGTGCTAGGAACGTTTGGATACCATGCCCCAGAGTAAGATGCAGAGCAACCCTGCTGCCACCTTCACCTTTGCTTTAGTAACATCGATCAGCCTCACTCTAATTGGTGTTTGGATCGTGTGTTTTCTCAGATACGCGATGACAGGCCAAATCAACCAAAAGAGCGATGTCTACAGCTTTGGCGTGATTCTTCTAGAGCTACTGACAGGAAGGAAACCTGTTGATCACACCATGCCGAAAGGGCAGCAAAGTCTTGTTACTTGGGTAATATCCTTTTTGTTCACCCCTTCTTGAAACTCATACGCACACAATGACAATATCTTGATGACCATGATTCTATGAATGTCTTAATAATCATGTGAGTAGGCCACACCAAGGTTGAGCGAAGATAAAGTGAAGCAATGTGTTGATCCCAAGCTCAACAACGACTACCCTCCAAAGGCCGTTGCAAAGGTACACAAGAACAATATCTCACGCATGGTTCATCTGGTTACAGAGGAAGGACTTGTCGGATATGCTACAGGGACTCACCGATGTTTTCCAACGTTTCAGCTGGCAGCAGTTGCAGCGTTGTGCGTTCAGTATGAATCTGACTTCCGACCGAACATGACCATCGTCGTGAAGGCGATCCAGCCTCTTCTAAATGCTCCTAAACCAGCCGCTCCAGCAGCGCCACAATCCTGATTGATTAGATGAGAGTATTAGCCTGCACATTGCAGATTCTTGAACTCGGTTTCCCTCTGTTTCTGATAGCAAATGTATGTTTCAAGGAACCACGCAGCCTTGCCGCATCAGTCCAGCGCCTATGCTTCTGTAGAAAACCACTAATCTGCCCGTACTACAGGATATATAGGAGAATTTTGTAAAATGTTAATCTGATACATTGAATTCGTGTGCTTTTTGTACGTCTCGTGAGTCTGTGACATAACATGTGTATTTTATTTGTAAGTCAATGCTGTTCTAGCTAGAAAATTGGTAAGAACTCCAAATCATTTTTCTATCTCATAGAATACTGAACAAGAGCCTGCTAAGTACCAGTTGGTACAGTGAAAGACGTGTAATTGTTTTCTCACACAACTTGATATTTCAATTGTTTTTTTTCCTGCTATAAAAAACTTGACAAGCATAGCAATTTACACGAAGTGTGATCACGTGACAGAGGAGTGCGAGCTTGCAACGTTTCCAGATGAAATACAGCCACAGCTGCAAGAATGAAACTGAATAAAAGGAAGTGCCCATTAGCTGGCTTTTATATAATATAATTTTTGAGACCTATTACTAAGCAGAAACATAATTGGAAGGGCTAGACTCTAATAATTTCAAAACTTGCTTGTGCTTAAACCAAAACATTGGTTTGCAACTGGAAAAACTACTACATTATGTGTGGTCTCAAAACTTAGAAGTTCATCAATTGTTTGCACTATGGGGAAAAAAAATCAGGGTCAATGTTGGAGCACTTTAAGATGGTAATCAATCCAAGAAATTGCCTCCCAGTAGCATTTCATAACTGCGATAGAATAAAGAGAAAGGAAAAAGCAGGTCAGAAAAATAGTGAAAAGGTAAAAATACACGCAAGCTTTTCCTTAAAGAAAAAAATGTCATCAAACTTTCAGAAATAATACATGCTGTAGTGAAGGTGCTCCTACATAACATAACAGGATTTGACTATTGAGGCGGTGATTTATTACTGGACTCCTTACTGATTACCCTGAAATTGTTGACATGTATCGACCCACTTTGGATCATAATGGCAGAGGTGAACATACCATGCCCTTCCGTCAATAGTGAAAATCAAAAAATAAAAAAGTTTAGGTAAACTCCTAGGACTGTCACAGTACACAACAGATATCAAGGGCTGTTTTTTGCTCTATGCCAGTTGAGATACCATGAGTCCATGACACACAGATACATTATGTTTCAGTGGAAGAGAAGTTGAACCTGACAATTTTCATATGCCTTCCACTCCAAGCAGGAAGAGCAGCCACTGAGGGTGAGGTTTTGAATTACACTTCTGGCTCTTGGTTAATTTGCACAGCTCCTGAAACATCATGGGACATTCGGAAATCTTGATGATTCGTATTTTTTCAATTGAGAGTTTTATATTATATAAGAAATGCAAGAAGTAGCTCGTTGTAAAAAAAATGTCTTTTTGCTAAAATAACATTTAAACATGAGTAAATGACTCAAACTAACTTTAGTTTATAGTTTTGCACCGGTAGCTACCATGCCAAAGATGATGACATTCACAGTTCATACAAGAAAAAAAATATGCCACAAATTTTCTAGTCTTTTGAAAAATGGAGTAGGCTTCATGCTTGTCAAGAGACACTCACATGTTAATAAGAAAGTGGAATCAGTTAAGCTATCACGATTGTACTGCCAAGAAAGTCCCCTGCCGAAGATGCGCCCAACACATAATCTCAAAGTTTATGTACACCAACTCATCACCACTAAGTTTGTGTAGGTCCATCTAGCATCTTAACGGCTCCTTTCTTCATAAATTTCTTACTAACAACTCCTCTAGAGCACAATTCACCCAGCAATTCTCTTGCTTCCTTTGCTAAGCCTTCATAAGCCAAGCCTTCAATCAATATGGTGTAAGTCGATTCATTTGGCATGCAGCCATTAGATATCATGTGAGCAAATAGGTCAATAGCATTGTGTGTTTCACGCCTTTTGCAGAGCCCAAGAAGAATAGCATTGTACAGCACTGCATTTGGCTTTATGCCCATATCTTGCACTTTACAAAATGTCTTGATCGCCTCCTCAATTTTATCTTCTCTACAGAGACCAGAAGCAATTGTTGAATAAGTAATGATGTCTGGCTGGAGCCCTTTGCCGATCATCTCATTCAATAGTTCTAGTGCTTCCTTTGTTTTGCCAGCCTTAGTAAGGCCATCAATGACTGTATTGTAACTAATCAAAACTGGGCTACAGCCTTTGTGCTTGAGTTGATGAAGCAATTCAATGGAAACATCTACTTCCCCATTGCGGCAGAGAGCAGTAAGCAGAGTGTTGTATGAAACGATATCCGGGTAACATCCCCTGGATACCATTAGGTCCACGAACGCGATTGCTTTATCCATCTTCTTTTGCTTACAGAATGCATGAAGAAGTGGGTTGTAACTCAATGAATTAGGCGTGCATCCATACTTGGGGATCTGTTCAAGAACTTCCATTGCGGGCTCAACCAATCCTCTACGGCACAAGAAACTGATGAGCATATTAAATGTTACCACGTTCGGAGGACAACCTTTCTGGGCCATCTCAGCCATGAGCTCCTCGGCGTCTTCCCACCGTTCTGCGGTGAATAAGCCCTTCAGCACAATGTTGTAGCTAACTGTGTTCGGTTCACACCCATATGATGGAAAGTTCTTCAAGAATTCCATTGCATCATCGACCCGGCCTTCCTGGCAGATACCATTGACGACAACATTGTAGGTGACGATGTCCGGGGCGCACCCCTTGGCACGCATCTCGTCGAGCAGCTTCATGGCCTGCTTGTACCCGCTCCTCTTGCAGGTGGCCTCGAGCAGGATGGTGTAGGTGACGACGTCGGGCACGCAGCCGCGGCGGAGCATATCGTCGAGCACCGCGAGCGCGTTGCCGGTCCGGCCGCGGCCGCAGAGGCCACGGATGAGCGTGTTGTAGGTGTACGCGTCGGGCTCCACGGGCATGTCCGCCACGAACCTCCGCGCGGCGTCGAGCTGCCCGGCCCCGCAGTAGCCCGCCACCATGGCGTTGTAGGCCATGACGTCGGGGACGCACGCGCGCAGCACGCGCCGCGCGTCGGCGGTCCGGCCCAGCGCGCAGAGCTTCTTGATGAGCGCGGCGCAGGGCCCCGCCGCGGCGCGCGTGGGTGGGTCGTGCCCCGCGAGGGAGTCGACGAGGCGGATGGCCTCCTCGACGTTCCCGAGGCGGACTAGGTTGCGGAGGCGGTCGGTGGCAGAGGTCGCGGAGACGGCGCGGTGCGGGGTGGCAGGGGATGCGGCGACGCGGGGGACGAGGTGGAGGCGAGGGGGCCTGGGCGTGGGTGGCTTGGGCGGCGCGGGGAGGGAAGGGTAGGGGTGAGAGGAAGGGAAGGTGAGGAGGGAGGTGGACATGGGGGACGGTGGTGCGGCGGGCGGAGGCGCGGTGGCCATCGGTGGCGACCCGGCAGCGCAGCGGCGACGATAAGGTCAGTGTGCGAAGCGAGCTCCAACCTCCAAGACCAAGAGAGAAGAGACTGATTGCTGGGCCTTATTGTATTAGATGGTGTTAGTGGGATTTAGTTTATATGGCCCATGAGAGTAGGCAGATTGCGTAACACGAGAAGTTAGGCTGGATTTTGGCAGCACAAGGCCTACAACAGATCAGACGGATGGGCATGGAAAGCAGCGTGCCATTCTTTCACCCCAAATTGGGCCTGCATTTGCTCATATATATTTTTTTCCCAAAAAAAAATTGAGGAATGGTCATGTGCTTGCTTTTACATTGTATTGTTCTTCTTTTACATTGAATGTTTGCGAAGGATGCAACTATAATTACAAACGTCGTCCGTCTTCAGACTCAAGTAATAGATTTGCTCCTCATCAATCAACCTATTAAAATCTTGCCTATCCCTCAATCCTTGCTATGGATACTGGACAGGTACGTCGCCTACCACTGAAACAAGCAACACCAGTAAATCCAAAAATAAATCTAGGACAATATGATCACATGTGTCGATTCAAGGACTCAAATTCGGTTTCGCATGTTCCACCACAACGAACTTTTCCAGCTGAGGTATGCTCAGTTCGCTAAAGTAATTTTTTTAACTTCAAAACAAAAATATTCCAACATTTGGAAACAATGAACAAAAATATTCCAACATTTGAAAACAATGAACAAAATAATTCACATTCTATATTTTTTATTAATTCTAAGCAACATGAAGTTTAAACGTCTTAAAAAACAGATTGCAAAGTTGAGGGACCATTTTTACCCGGTTTGACAGAAAAATGAAATTAAATTGAGGAAGGAAGAATAAACAAGGGTTGTTGCATCTCTGTTGCCAAATTTGTCCGTTGGGCGTTGGAAGAAGCCGCGGCCAAGCTGAATAGCTGATAGAGGAGGGGGCTCCATCAGCAGGAGGGCAAATCGCCATCAGGACAGCGAAGGCGAGCCCGCCGGTCCACCAGCGGCCATTAATTCCCCTGGACCAGCCGACCAAAGGACAGCGCGTCTGGCGGGACGGGATGGCGACGGCCGCCGCGCGCCACAAGCTGCAAACCACAACCATAACTCCACCATGTCTTCTTCATCCGCTTCCAGCTCCATCCAACCCCAGGCAGCCTCCATCTCAATCTCCAACCCAGTCGATGCCTCCCCCATGGCGCCGCGATGCAGCGAAGCCCCGCGCGCCCTCTGGCGCCGGGCCCTGATCGCCGCCGCCATGCTTCTCTCAGTGCTGCTCCTATCCTCCCTTCCCCTGACCGACGCTTCCGCCGCTGGCTCTCCATCTCCGTCTCCGGCGCCGCTCCATCACACGCCGCCGCCGTCGCCGAGGCCGCAGCATGCCGCGCCGGGCAGCACCAAGACCCGGGCCGGGCACCGGATCGCGCGGCATCCGGCTGGGAAGTCGGCGTGGCAGAGGCTCAACTTCGGCGAGAGGTTCGGGATCGGGCTCGCCGGCGTGGCCGCCGCAATGCAGGTGGCGGTCGGCGCGTTCCTGTGCGTGCGCGCGCGGCAGCTGCGCCGAGCGGCGGCGGCGAGCAAGGCCTGGGAGCAGCAGCAGGAGGAGGAGACGCCCGTGTCGCCACCGACGCCAGCGTAACCGTCCCGCGCGCGCCGCCGGCGTGCCGGTCCGAGACAGGGACCAAGGGGCCGTGCACCCGCGTTCTCATGGTGATTCAATTCCTGTGGCCCGCCAGCCACGGCGGGGTCACCTTGTTGGACCTGGATCGGATGAGGCGATGAGCTGGCGCCGCACCTGTATAGAGTTCGGTGTCTGCCTCCACTGCATCTGTATAGACGCGCTAACGCCGCACCCGTAAAGGAATGTTTCTTTACAAAATAATATTTCGATGTAGGGTGTACTTTACTATATATAGGAGAATGTATAACTATATGTTACATTAGCAATCTATACTATAAAGAATTTAACAAATTGAGGACACTTCTCACCCAAAATACTACTTTCTTACCCCTCACAAGAGGCCCACTGTTCAGGGCTGATCGGTGGGCCTAGGACGACCAAAGGGGAGGTGGGAGGGGGAGATTGATTTTGTGGTTCTCCCCGTATTGAAAACCTCTCCTGCCACCTCCTCATCCTCAATTTTGTCACCAATAAATACACCCAACAACGGAAGTAAAATAGGAAATATTTCTCTCTCCCCTGTGCTCTCACTATATCCCATCCCAACGACAAGAAAAAAAAATAGAAAGCCCCTTTATATCAAGGCAAGAATTAAAGGAAACAAAAGTAAATAAGAGGAGGTGCTGTTAAAAGGAAATAAAGGCATCCTATTAAAAGAAAATAAAAGGCATGCTATTAAAAGAAAATAAATATGTCCTATTAAAAGGAAATAAAATGCGTGCTATTAAAAGGAAATAAAATGCACCCCTCTACGACAACTGCTTGCTCTTTTATTTCATACCGTTAGAGAGAAGATCAGAGGCTCTCCATTTTTCATGCCGTTGGAAAGCCTCTGCTCTCTAACACCAGAAATAAATCTCTCAATGGACAAAATAAAAGGAACCTCTCCACGATGCGGTTTATGGAAGAACAATGCGGATGAGGATGCCCGTGCCCTCCCAATTTGTGGTAGTCGCAGCAGGCCAGGGCCGACGCGGCGGCGTCGGGGGCCGGTTCCCCGCCGCAGCCGACGAAAGAGGAGATGGCGCGGGTGTTCCGCAACTTCGACGCCAACAGTGACAGCCGAATCTTGCGTTTCGAGCTCGCGGACCTGTTCGAGAGCCTGGGCCATGCCGCCTCCAATGACGAGCTTGCGCACATGAAGGCCGTGACTGACGCCGATGACTTCATCAGTCTCGACAAGTTAGCCGCCCTCAACGCTCCGCCGTCGAGCTCGCCTGCGTCCTCCGGGGCTTGGCAAGTCCGCCTCCATCGCGCAACGCATAATCGAGGGCTACCATGGCCTCCTAGCGATATGTATGATCCCTTATGCTGAAATCTTTAATTTCTTTATTTCGTTAATGTGTTTGCTACAATTCTGTATTTCTTTTAGAATCGAATAACTTTGATATGTACACAGCTATCATTCTGTTTTCCTCATGTTTTATGTAACAACCAGCAGCATGGCTAGGGTCACATATTTTTTTTTTCCCCTGGACCATCTATTGATCTG
Source organism: Digitaria exilis (assembly GCA_015342445.1). Lineage (NCBI taxonomy): Eukaryota > Viridiplantae > Streptophyta > Magnoliopsida > Poales > Poaceae > Digitaria > Digitaria exilis. The sequence goes on from JACEFO010002629.1 coordinate 1,695,358, forward strand.
GTGATGCATTTCGTTGCCACTTGCAGCACTGGTATGCTAACCTTATTGCAGAACTACGTTACAACCTCTCTGGTGGTTGGTTCTTGTTGTTGTTAATAACAAAGATCAAAGAAAGTGTATACAATAACTGCATGAATATATCTTAATACTGTTTTGATATCTCCCTTGTGGTTGGTTATTTCTAATTTTATTTGTTCTTGAATAATTTAATTATTCAGATTTATAATAATGCTTTAGGAATGGTATCCCTAATTTGTGTATTCACAATATGTGCATTCTTTTTCTATGCAGGATGACTTGTCAAATGAACATTAAAAAAAATTTAATGAAATAAGAGAATTACATGCCTGATATGTGAGATAGTGATGTACCACATTATATGGCTCCATGCACTTATGACTACTTGTAGAGGTAATTTTTCATTTTTTTTATTATTTGATTTCCACAAATTAACCTGTAATGACAATTTATTGTCTTTAGTTTCGCAAGTTCTCTAAAAAAAAGTTGTTGTCACTGTACATAATTTTAATGCAAGAGCAATCACTAATTGTCGCTTGGGGCATGGGATGAATCATAGGTTGGAACTCAACTTTTAACTCATCTAATCGTGATGTTGATATTTAACAACGACGGGTTGCTATGTTGTCTAGAGCCTTGAAGTTCTTGGAAAAAGAGGCATTGATTTTTAGAAAGAAAAAAAATGAATTTTGGATGTGATAAATCAGTAGGGAATCTTGGCTGGGTTGTAGAGTTAAGAATGAGCACATCCTATGTGGTTCATTGACAAGTTTAGAAATGGATCTTTTTTAGGTGCCTTTCTTTTAACTCAGTTTGAAGTAGATTATTGTGTATTAGTTCAAAATATAATATTTGCAGATTGCAATATATGATGACTTCGAAAACACCATATTTTTCATGCTCCTTTTATTGTGTTAGAAAAAATGTGCTCCTGTGGCAAGACATAAACCATAAAGCAAATCAATACATGTCTCTCAACATAAATAAATTGATTGTTGAGTTAGTATTGCACGTGAAATATGATTTTTTTTCTAACTTTGAGGGACATAACATTTCAAAAGTACGATCCACATTTTGTATGTTTACATTGTTGGCTTGTTGTAACAGGATCCTTTGTCCCAATGTTTGTGTGCAGATTCTAATTTTCCTGTTGCATGCAAATCATGGAGGAAGATAATTAGAATAAGTGGATTATTGACATCACTATGATCCAGTGTATCTAAACTGGATAAGCAGGGTGAGTGAAATGTATATTCTAGGATTTATATGTAGATTTGTTATTTATTTACGTTAAAATCAATTTTAATTGTATAAAGTACATTATGTTCAGCTAGATAGTTGAAGTCAATTGTTTGATGTCTGAACACAGTTTTAGATATGAGATGACCAAAGAAGGCATCCTCTTGTACCTGAGTATGAAAGAAGCTGTTGTTGGTGTCTTCGAATTGCATACTAATATGGAGTTCTTTCCCTAGAGAAAGCATCTGAGTCCACCTTCTGGGTGCAGTGTGCCTAGCAATATCAATGATCTCAACCACATGTGGATGACTCTCAATCTCAACATCTTCATCTAAATCATAATCAGTAGCAATGGTAGCATTGCTGTTCTAAGGATCCCCAGTCACTGCCCTCAGAATCCTCTGCTGCACTACTCTCACTTTCGTCTCTTCTTTGCCTTTTAGATGAACTGCCAATTTTGAGCTTGCTAGCAAGTTCTTTCAATTTTCCACATCCACCACGATGGCCACCACCACCACCAGTGTCAAAGAAACCCATTGATCATAAGCATATATCATACAAATAAATTACCCAACTTGATTTGAATATAGGAAAAATTTGGCCAGAAATCAGTGGCTGGCGGACGGTCCGCCAGTCCTTGTTCATGCGCGAACCGCCCTTGTAGATGCATATTTTCAATCTTCGATTCCGCAAAATTTACTCAATTTCAACCAACCAAACTTCAACAACATAACAATCTCATCACTAGCAACATATATATCTAATCAATCTCACGAATCCATGGTCAAATTTCAGATCAGAGCCCAAACCCTAACTTCCATTCAAACTCGAAATCCATTCAAAACAATGGGGGATTTGAAAAAATACCGGGAAGACATGATGGAGAAGTTCGCGGAGAGTCCGGGGGATGCTCTCTGACGGTCCGGGGAACGCTCCAACAAAGAAATCCAAGGGGGGTGTCTTTTCTTTGAGAGGAGGAAGAAAGAGGAAGAAGGAGATTTAAATGGCTCGAGTTGGAGAAAAGAAAGAAGGGAGGGGAAGATATCCTGCCGCGGCCTGGGCCTACCAGCGTCGCGTAGGACCGGACGGTCCGCCTTGAAAATTAGGCGACCTCCATATTTGAAACCTCTCTGTGTAAAATTTGAACTGCCTGCGGACGGTCCGGCCTGTACGCGCGGACGGTCCGCCTGTGACTCTGAAATTCTGACCGAGAATCCACTTTTGAATTGAAATTTGATATTTGATTCGGGATCATTGCTCACTGAGACTTGATATGCATAAAATGTCACTTTGAGATCATATTTTATGATGATATGCATGAGTAAACCAAATTTTGAGTGAGTATGACATGATCTAGCATTAGAATCAAATAATACTAAAAAATATGCCATAAATGCAAGAAGAATATGCAAAAAGAGATAGAGAGCTTAGAGATGCACATGTACTTGGTTTCAAGCCACATTTGAGATATCAATGACATTTAGCTCATTTCTCAACTCACAAAATCTCTTCTCATCCAATGGTTCGGTGAAAATATCCACCAATTGATCATTAGTCCCAATGCCAACAATATCAACATCTCCCTTGCTCACATGATCTCTTATGAAGTGGTGCCTAATATCAATATGCTTTGTTCTTGAGTGTTGAACCGGATTGCTTGCAAGCTTTACGGCACTTTCATTATCACAAAATAAAGGAACTCCGGTGAATTTCATACCATAATCCAAGAGAGTTTGCTTCATCCATAACAATTGAGCACAACAACTAGCGGCTGCAATATACTCCGCTTCGGTGGTTGATAGGGCCACTGAATTTTGTTTCTTATATCTCCAAGAAACAAGTGACCTTCCAAGAAATTGACATCCACCGAAGGTACTTTCTCTATCAATCTTGAAACCGGCATAATCGGCATCCGAATAACCATTCAACACAAATTGAGCACCTTTAGGAAACCAAATACCAATGTTGAGTGTATTCTTCAAATATCTAAATATTCTTTTAACGGCAACCAAATAACATTCTTTTGGATCGCCTTGAAACCTTGCACACATGCATACACTAAACATAATATCGGGCCTAGATGCGGTAAGGTAAAGCAAACTACCAATCATAGACCTATAAAGCTTTAGATCAACCGATTTACCTCCCTTATCAAGATCAAGGTGCCCATTTGATGCCATGGGAGTTTTCATTGGTTTTGCTTCCATCAAGCCAAACTTTTTCAATAAATTCTTCAAATATTTTGATTGGGATATAAATGTCCCTTCCTTAAGTTGCTTGATTTGAAGTCCAAGAAAGAAATTCAATTCACCGATCATTGACATTTCAAACTCATTTGACATCATTTCACCAAATTCCTCACAAAATTCTTGATTAGTTGAACCAAAGATAATATCATCAACATATATTTGACATATAAACATATCATCACCAATAGACTTAGTGAACAATGTAGTGTCTACATCCCTAATCTTGAAGCCCTTGGAAACAAGAAAATCTCTAAGCCTCTCATACCAAGCACGAGGTGCTTGCTTTAAACCATAGAGAGCTTTAGAGAGTTTATACAGATGATTTGGCTTCTTTGGATCCTCAAAACCGGGGGGTTGCTCCACATACACTAGTTCATTAAGTCTACCATTTAAGAAAGCACTTTTAACATCCATTTGATACAATTTTATGTCATATGAGCATGCATAGGCTAAAAGAATTCTAATAGCTTCTAATCTAGCTACGGAAACAAAGGTTTCACCAAAATCCAAACCTTCAACTTGAGTGTAGCCTTGAGCAACCAATCTTGTCTTGTTTCTCACCACAATGCCATTCTCATCTTGCTTGTTTCGAAAAACCCATTTTGTGCTAATGACATTATAATTCTTTGGCCTCTCCACCAATTCCCAAACTTCATTTCTAGTGAAGTTATTTAGCTCTTCATGCATAGCATTGATCCAATTCACATCTTGAAGAGCTTCATATACACGGTTAGGTTCAAGAGAGGACACAAAAGAATAATGTTCACAAATTGAAGCAATGCGAGAGCGAGTTTGAACACAAAAGAAAAGTTGATTTGAAGTGGCGAAAGGCTCAAGGCAAAGGTATAAAGATAGGATTTTCCTTTTTGCCGGTCAAGAGGTGATTAGAGAAGTAAATTGACCGGATTTGTAGGCTAGATAGCAGTACTATCAAGAGGGATCAATTTACAATTGTTTGACGAGTTAATAGTGCCACATTTCTCAAAGATTTGGATTTGCATGCATATAGATGAGAGTTATTTACCATTTGAAATTATGCTGAAAATGCGCACGGCGGACGGTCCGCCTCCATACGAAAAGTTACACAGATCCGTGTGCTCTCTGGTGAATTTAACTGTCAATGGCGGACGATCCGACCCGTGATGGCGGACGGTCCGGTTTGAGGACAGAGACTCAGCGGTTCTCTGGTGTGATTTCAAGCTCCACCGCGGATGGTCCGGCCTCGGGTAGCGGACGGTCCGCGGGCAAATGTTCGGACATGTCCGAACGACGCCGTTCTGTGCAAATATGAAATGAACGGCGGACGGTCCGCCCCTAGCGAGCGGACGATCCGGTTTTTGAACAACGGTCAGTTCTGACACGCTGTGATGTGACACATAGCCGTTGGTTTATAACGGCGGACCGTCCGATTTTGTAGGGGCGGACGGTCCGCGCGTTCGCAGAAAACGTGGAATTTGAACATAACGGTTGGATTTGAGGCACGCCTCTATAAATAGAGGGGTGGCCGGCGTGGGGAGCCTCTCTTGGCCATTCCACTCACTCGCAACACACTTTTGAGCTCTCTACTCCCTCTCTCTCACTCACATAGCTTTGGATTGCATTTTTGGTGAGATAGAGAGGCATCTAGTGCTAGCATTCAAGGTTTGAGCTTTGGGGCACTAGGAGTTCTTCAAGCAAGGTTGTTGATTTATTACTTTTGGAGGTTGCCACCTCCTAGATGGCTTGGAGATTGGTTTTCATCGAGCTCTTCAAGAAGATTGTGAAGAAGCCTTTGATTCATTCTTGTGAAGAGGTTTATGAGCTTTGCCTCACCGGAGTGGTGAAAAGCATCTCTAGTGGAAAGAGGTTTGGAGCGGTTCATTGATTCCTATATTGGCTCATACACCAAGTGGATTCTTGGTAGAGGAGCAATTGGAAGCTTTGGATCCACCTCAACGTGGATTAGGGGTGACCGGCAAGTCATCGACACCACGGGAAAAATTGCTTGTGTCGTCGGTCATTTCTTACCCTCATTTATTTACAAGAAATTTACTTTAAGCATTTCTTTATCGAGAACTTGAATTGTATCTTGTCATCCTAGGTTGCAAACCTTTGACATAGGCTAGTTTCACTAGTTGTAGAATTTAGTTTGTGTTTCTAATTAAATTCTCTAGTGTTGTGCTTTTAGTTTAAAACCGTCTATTCACCCCCCTCTAGTCGGTAATCCTTGATCCTACAACCCACAGTCCGGCAGTCCTGCCTCCGCCGCTTGGTGCCTGGGCACCTCGCCGCTGCCACCGCCTGGCGCGCGCTCCGCCCCTCCTCTCCTCGCCTCCTCCGTCGTTCGCCGCCCACCCGCAAAGACCGCACCTCACCCCTCCGCGCTCCGCCCCTCCGCTCCTCGCCTCCTCCGCTCCTCTCCGCTCCTTGCCTCCTCGGCCCGCTGTCCGGCGGCAGGCGCGGCACCCTCCGGCCTCCTCTCCGACTCCGACAGGCGACAAGGCGGCAGCAGTGATGGCGCCTCCCCGATCGTCGATTCTGCTCAGGATCCAATGACGGCGCCTCCCCAATCTTTGATTCTACTCGTCGATCTGCGCCTAGCCTCGTGATTCATTTGTGGTTTATTCGTGAGATGATTTGTGGTTTATTTGTGAGATTTGTGCTTGTTTGCTGGATGTGGTGTTTGAAACCGAAGATTAAATTTGTGTTTTTCTTTCTGTTGATGCTTGCTCGGTACCGGTCGGTTAGTACCGGAACTGAACCTAACTTGTTCGGTACCTAGTTCTAAAAAGAACCATCGATGCCCATTTTCTAGGAACCGAACCTCCTCGGTTCTTTCTGTTCGGTTTTCGGTTTGGTTAGTACCGAATGCGCAGCCCTACTGATAAACATAGACATTACGTCAAGCACGATAGGTCACCCCTGTCATGCACCTTTTTCTAGCAGTGAGAGGTGAGATAAAACCACAAAAGAAAAACATTCGGTGAGAGTATTGGTTCGTAGGGCTTAAAATAAATTTAATCAGATCTTATGTTTGGATACTAATTAGGAGTATTAAACAAAGACCAATGACATGATGAATTTCATGAGCCCTAAACAGTTTTTTTATGAATCTATGAAGCCTAATAGATTGTGGTTACCCCATTTGAGCATATGCTAATCACAGGTTAATTAACCTTGATAGATTCAGACCACAAGAAAATCTAGGGTTTATGCATTTAGTTTCACAATTAGTTCTCCTAAATACCATCAAAAGTTTTGATATGGCAGGGCCTATTCTAAGCAGCTGTGAACCAGAAACCAAATAGAAGAGCAGCCTGAACTGCTAACTCGATTTCGTCGATGATGAGAAAGCCCTATTCATGTGGAGGCTGCAGATGACGTAGTGCATTTCCAAAAAAAAAATCAGAGCGGAGGCCATCTTCTTTTTCTACTATGGTAAATTTCATGCATCCCCACACGGCATGCATAGAACAGGGAGACCTTCGTAGGCTAGCAAATTTATCTAGACCTTCATAGGCTAGGAAATTTCTGTATGACCATATAGAAATGATGTACAATTGGTAGAAGATACAAATCAAGAAGAAAAGAAGATAAAACAAAAATTTAAAAAGTAAAAAGGGAAAAAAAGAGAAAAGGAAAAAAGAGAAAAACTTGCGGACGGAATCGGCCAAAGGCCGCCGATTCCAAAACCGGTATTAACTACTAGGATGATAGGTGCGCTTCGCCGCGCCCGTGCCTGTTGAGGGCATGCAGTATTTTATTTATGCTCAAAACTTGATAAAGATTGGTTAGAGATCCAAACAATCACCAGTTTCAGCAGCGAACGATGCAATAGTTGTGTACAACAATATTTTCATGTAATCCCGTTTTAGAAACTAATCTTGAAATACACCACCTCCCAGCAAAGGCCCGAGTTGACTCTCAACTGAAACCTCACATGGCAAATCAACCATCTAACTTTAGAAAAGAAATAGGCTGTATCAAATATAATGATGAAGTAAGCTATAAACGTACTGATAATAAGAATGTTGAATTTATATTTTAGTGATTAGACAATGGCTAGGGTAAGGTATAAAAAAATCTTTGGAAACAAATTTAATGCAGCACAGAAAATTGCATTTTGATTGCTTAGCTGCATGGCAAATTATTGATTAAAAGATTGGTGCCTTGAATTGGGAGGGTCATTATTATAGGAAGCCCAGTATATTGATATATCTTATCATGTGAGATCATATCTACATAATTGAAGGTACTATCCTTCAGATAACTTCATATGGACTTGGGAATTTGTAAAATAAGGACATGAAAAGATTGGAATCCTCCACTGAAATTGAAGAAACCATTTAGTATGTTAAATCTCTACAGAATACATATAAGGTAATCATGGAAAAGATGATTAAACTGTAGGCACAAATTGATTGGCAGGCAACCTGTAGAAGATTCTAAAAATATCAAATTATTTTTTGGAATAAATAACACTATGTTATACTCTGATCACACTTTCTTTAGCTGACTGTGATGACACTCTCTTTATCTGATCAAAGGGTAGCCAACAGAAACTTCTCACATGTAAGGCAATCAGCAAACAATTCCGCAGGTTTTGAAAATGTGTGTCAAGTCATATAATGGAAATCACCAAAAATTAATAGTACGCTTGCATATTCTTGCAAGTTCAGAAGATCTGTGGAATTGCTATCTGGGTGAAGTCAGCATATATGCTGGTAGGCTTGATTGAATATTAGATATTGTTAACCTCCTGAACTCTGAAATAGGAAACGAAAACGAAATTCATGTATTGTAAATAAGAGGTTAAGAAAGAGTCTTCCTGATTGACATACCTAATAATAAAGCTCATAAATATTTGATTTGCGATCATCAATTTTGCTAAGTACAGTAGGATATAAACCTTGAGCGCTCTTGTGGCCCGATGAACAAACAGAAGCAGCGGCACTCTCTCATGACATCATGGGAGAACAAAAATTTACTCTAATATAAGACACTTTCTTTCTTGGACCTCTAAGTGATATTTACAAAGGGTTGGACCAATATTAATGCATCACCCATGTAAACTAAATCAGGTAAGCCATTATTTTTTTATCTATATATTATGAGTAGGAAGGTACCTTGGCTTAGTGGCTTGTGCAGGATCTCGAGCATATGTAGCTGTCTTGCCTCCTTATTTAAAGCCATGTTGAAAATGGAGTTACCAAATTGCATTTTTTTAGTCAGTACATTACACTTCACTCAGCTTCATACCTAAACCTTTGAAACTGCTTTTTTCCGTGACTCAAAATTTTAGCAATCCATGGAGAAAGATGCGTCAGCATATTGAAAGAGAAAAAGTAGCACTGTTAACTGGAAGTAATGGTCATGGTGCAAATAATAAGAGAAGGCTAATGCATAAAAAACATTGATGTTAGGTGGAGGTTATAGAGGTGGGGCAAGTCTCCTGCATATTATTGATTTTTATATTTTGTAAACTAATGCAGCTACTATGTTCGAAGATGCTTTCTAAATGACAGCATTTTGGGATCAAGGGATTTGTATACATAGGGCCAATGAGAACGAAATAGAGCCTACATAAGGTTTATTTTTCAGAACAAAGTGAATAAGATCCAAGGTTAGATTTCAGGTAAACATACTCATTGAATGTGCAGATTGATCATGCCATTCACATTTGTGCGGGGGATATCACATAGGGTAATTTAAATAAAAGTTATCAAAATACTAATGAATGAAAGGAGTTAAACATACATATTTCTCCTCGAATCACTCACTTCTCACTCCAGCTTTCGGTTGGCCTGCACCTATGGTTGCCTGTGATATATATTTGGCACAACAGCTCAGTAGCTTAATCTTATGAACATATAATAAACAAAGTAGAGAACACGAAGGAATGATGCAGAAGTATGGAAATTGGAAATGGCATAAAATCAGTTGGTGGTAAACGAAGGTGTGTATAAAGAAATCATATGTAATATATGCAAACAGCTACACAACGTACAGGTACAATAGGAAGGCCGTTATCCATGAATCAGTTGAAGCCCCTCGCGCTATGAATTAGACCATTTTAATAAACAACTTGAAGAAACAGAGGAGATAGTAGTGTTGGCATTCACTAACCAAAGTTCAATCACACAGGTCAGATGCATTCATGCATCCAAGACAAAAATACCTGCTACTTAGAGATGACGGCCCGGCGGCCCGCCTCTGCTAAGACGTGAAGGACAAACGGCAATGCAAAAGTCACTGCTTGGTTGCGGCCTATATTTTTCAGAGGCCACCAGCTGAGCAGCAGCAACTACACTTGCAGCAACAATGACACTCCGACGGTTGGAAAACAAAACATCTATATGGCATACCTGCGTCCGCATCTATCTGAGCATCTGTGAAGCAGGAACCTCACGCGGCAGCCGGCCGTGGCCTGGACTGACGAAGGCTACCTGGCTAGGAGCCGATTGATGGACAGAAGGGAGGGGTCGGAGGCGATGTTGCCGCCGATTCGCAATCTTCACAGGCTGAAGGCCGATGGGGCAAGATTCCGGCGAGGGTGCATCAGGAAACTGAGAGTCGCAGCAAGGATTAGGGAGAAAAGGTAAGGTGGCGCGAGCCATGCGGGGGTGGAGCGAGAGAGCCCGTAACGCGCCGGCGGTGGCGGAGAGGGCCGGCGACCACGACCGGCGGCGATGGAGCGGGCCATTTGCAAGCAATGACGACTTCGTAGGCGGAAGGCAGACGCGGCCGGACGAAGGCCTGGCGAGCGCAACCGACGGCAGCGACGACCGCGAGGCGAGGTGAGGTGAGGTGAAATCAGGTTGCGGCGATTTTTCATCGGCTAACAATGACACGGAGGCAATCGCCAGGCCAGGCGGTGCGTTGACATAACGCAACCAACCCAACGTCGACACGAGGAGAGCATTCCTTCCCTTTTCTCCCGCGGAGAAGCGCCACGGCCCGATTGATGCTAGCACGGCGCGGGAGCCACGCGTCCGGTAAAAACGCGACGTGAGCCGGATGGCCTTCCTTTTACTGCGCACCATGGATAGGTATATTTTGTGCTCAGATGTACGGAAACGATATGTGTTGCCCTGCCCGCGCGTGGCCGTGGAATTGGCAAAGCTGCCCTCGCAGTGCACTGGCACAAGTGCAAATCATCTTGTTTCTACTAGAAAATGGCTACGATTACTCTTCCGGGGTGTGGCAGTTCGAGAGCCACGACTTCGTCCCCTCAGGCACGACGGGCGTACGTGTCGGTCATGCAGATCTTCGGCGGCGGCGAGACCGCCACCACGCTGATGCTGCACGTCTACGACGGCGCGCTGAGGTATTACAGCCAGCAGGAGGCTGAGGACGGCATCTACGGCCGGTGGTTCAGGCTGAACGTGATCCACGACGTGGACGCGTCAAGCCAGGCCGTGTTCATCGACGGCGTCGAGAAGCTGTGGGTGCCCGGCCGCGGCGGCGACTCGCACTACTTCAAGTTCGGCGTGTACACGCAGCACAACTCGTCCAGCTGTATGGAGTCGCGATGGAAGCACATTAGGATCCTCAGGAAAGACTGATATCGTTTGCATGTTCTTGGAGAATGCATATGCGTTTCAGTACTATATCCAGTATCCATTCATATATTGTCTAACGTAAAATTGTTAAAGTAATAATAAAATTAAGATAAAGTCTTGTGGTCCATTATTTCTGCGCTACTATGGTGGTAACATCAATCTGTTGACCTCCACGGACGTCATACTCTGCGCTTGACAAATTCAGAGAAATGGATCGATCATCAATTCAGGTCGATAGAAAGGTGGTTGACAAAGTCCACGCTTTGGAAAACATCTTGATCATGAATGCTGATGACAACTACTACCATACATTGTCCTCCGTGAGATATATATTGGCAGACACTTCTGCTCCTAGTTTAAGCATTTTTTAAATTTATTCTCGTTAATTTGATGACACATTATGCATTGGATGGGGAAAGTAATCTAGAAAGGACAACATATCAGGTGGAAATCATCCATACATTGGCCTCCATGAGATATATATTGGCAGGCACTTCTGCTCCTAGTTTAAGCATTTTTTAAATTTATTCTCGTTAATTTGATGACACATTATGCATTGGATGGGGAAAGTAATCTAGAAAGGACAACATATCAGGTGGAAATCATCCATACATTGGCCTCCATGAGATATATATTGGCAGGCACTTCTGCTCCTAGTTTAAGCATTTTTTAAATTTATTCTCGTTAATTTGATGACACATTATGCATTGGATGGGGAAAGTAATCTAGAAATGGCAACATATATCAGGTGGAAGTCAACATCTATGTGGAAACAATAAAAACTTCAATATAGGTCACATGATGTTGATCTAAGGGGGCGCTTAGGAGAGGTGGAATGTGTGATTTTGTAACGTCCCCCCCTCCGGGCCGGGCCCGCTTACGCCTGATAGCTCTCTAGGATCCCAAGAATGCCCCCACAAACCAACACATGTCTTTGAAAATTAATTAAGATACTATCTTTGGAAACTGAATTTAAGTTAATTGTAAAGTTATAATGTCATGGTCTCTCCAAGGTTACTGGATGCACTTCTTCATTTTACAATTTCTATTGTCTCCAGTGGTGCACGTGTGTGCATAGGAATACCCATTTTTTTCTTTTACAAAAAATCAGCTCACATATATACATATGTTTACGTAATGCTGGGCCTAAACCTTTGTTTCTCCACTTGCCCAAAAGTGGGTTCGGTCAAATTTGATTTGGATTGTTAAATATATGTGTGTGAGGTATAAACTGTTGAAATATGTCTATGGATTGTCCATGTGTTTGTAGCAAGAAAACTTGTATGTGACAATCATTATAGGTGTCAATGTTGTGGTACATGCAGTGTGTAAATGTGGGAGGCAATTTAACCGTCAGCAATAGACATTAAGGGGGTTGGTTCGCAATAGTCCTGGGGGTTTTCTGTGAATTTGTTAGTGCAGACAAATTTCATCAAAGTTTAGAGGTTTTACGTGGAAGAAACATAGGCAGAATGAGGGTTGATTCTATAAAAAGTTGGAGGTTATTTTTTTAAAGAAGGATAATAGTCCCATATATATTTGGTTCTGTCGGGTCCCATGGGTCCCACAATGGGGCCCATTTTTGGGTCCCACGTTAGCGTCCCACATATAATTGGTTTTGTGGGGCCCATACACAGTGACGCTTATAGGACCCACGTCGCCGGGTTCCATGAGTCACATAGTGGGGCCCAAAGATGGTGGGACCCACTTTGTGTGTGCCGCGGTCCATAGTGGGGCCCACTTGTAGGACCCACGACCCTAGGTCCCATGGGTCCTACGATGGGGCCCGCTTATGGGACCCATGTCATCGGGTTCTTATGGTTCCAAAGTGGGGCCCATAGACAGTGGGACCCACTTATTAGTCCTGTGGGTCCATAGCGAGACCCACGTCGTTGGGTCCCATGGGTCCCATAGTGGTTCCCATGGGTCATACGATGGGGCCTACTTGTGGGACCCTTGTTGCGGGGTTCCATGGGTCCCACAACGGGGCCCATAGATAGTGGGACCCACTTATTGGTCTCGTGGGTCCACAGCGGGACCCACATCGCTGGGTCCCATGGATCACACAGTGGGGCCTACTTGACCCATGTTAGCGGGCCCTACATGCGGGGTAAAATGCCCTAGAATTGCTCCAAATAAAAAAAGGTTGTTCGCAGTGGGACCCACATTGCCGGGTCCGGGGATCACACAGTGGAGCCTACTTGACCCTTGTTAGCGGATCCTACGTGCGAGGTAAAATGCCCTAGAATTGCTCTAAATCAAAAAAATGTTGTTCACTTGTTCGTAGCTGTCGGATTGGCCGATCCGACAGCCCATGAATTGTTGTCGATGTGGCCACCTCCTGGTGTGATGAAATGCACCTGTATAGATTAGGGTTTAGGGTTTTGATGTTGTGTCATAAACTCATACTATATTGAATAATATCAAAATGTTTTACTATAAATTAGCCTCTTGTAGCTTGTATATCATAAAATGATTGTTGGCTAGTTTTATGACATGACTGTTTCCTTGGCAGCTATTAGGAAAAGACTATGCTGGCATTGACATTGCCCTTGATAATATTACGGGCCAGCATTTCTGCGACAAAGTAAATGAGTACTCAGGGTTGATGGGAGAGAAGCATAAAGGAATTGGTGTTATTCAGTGGTATGCAATTCTGGAGAAACTCATTACTTATGTTCCTTATACCATTTTTCAACTGTTTGCTAATCCTAATGAGTAGCTCATTATGCATTTTTTTCTTATGCTAATCCTAATGAGAATGTAGCCCATTAAAAATTGATCTATATACCATAACTTTATTTATCCATTAGCATGAATAATGACTTCTATTAGTGTTTTCCAGCAACCCTGATCAATCCAAGCACTTGGGAACTGATAGGATGCTTATATTAGACATCTGGATTGATTTGTTAACCTGAGATCTGAAAAATTTGCTGAAAATAGTCGCATTCCTACCACGGTGTGTACCCATCCCTTTGAATGGTTATTTCAGTGACCTTGTTTGCAGTGTAAATATTATCTCATTGCATGTCTGATGTATTAACCACATGCCTAGATTATTAGCTCAATGTTCCTCATTATATTGGCATATGTCTTTTGGGTTTGGCTTGTATTGTGTCCTGAATATTTCATACTTCAACTAAAATACATGTTGCCTCAACTACCACAGATAGCCACTAACATCTTTGGTCAGCTCATTGTATGTAGATTCACGGTTTCTGCTTCATTTACCAAAGGTCCTCCTTCATTTGCAAGAGGTTGGTACTACTGAAGAAGATGCATACCGCAAAGGCTTAACAATTAATAGGTAATACCTTGATGTTCCATTTTTCAGATGAATTTTTTATATCTCCAAAATTATACTTTCATCATCGTAGTTTTGATTCTAGTTTGAAATAAAAGATTTGAAGGAAATCATATCCTTCATAAACACCCTCCAACTGTTACAAAAGTATGATTTTTAACCTCAAACTACAAAATCGGATACTAAAGGCCATCCAACTATCCAAACCATGCAAATTGGCCCTTTGGGTTGTTTTGAGGGTGGTTTTGGATTTTATAGAAATAGCAGAAATATTATTTAAACTTTAAAAATCATAACTAATTCATTTTGGACCTAAAAAATATGAAATCAGTGCCAAAAGTTCTCTTAAAATGTAACCAACCTATTGGCACACTATTTAATGTTATTTGGATATTATATATTTATATTACTAGTGTCTTATTGTTTTCGTAAAAATAAATAGAATAAAAATAAATAATATGCAAATAACTTCTAATGGTGCACCAACATATAGGTCACATTTTTGGAAAAACATTGGCACCAAATTCATATTTTTATAATTCAAAATAAATTAGTTATAAATTTTTTAATTATAAAATTATTTTTTATTTTTTTGGAAAATACAAAACCACCTTAAAACCCACCCAAAGGGCCAATTTTGTATGGTTTGGATAGTTAAAGGGTCTTCGGTGTCTGGTTTTGTAGTTGTGGGTTAAAAATCAAAATTTTGTAATAGTTGGAGGGTGAAAAATAGACTTTTCTCCTTTTTTAATCAAACACGCTGGAGAGTTGCGCATCATTCTACGTTCTTTTTCTAACTTTGGTGATTAACAGTTTGTTGTTTAATATAAACATAAACTTGGTGGAAGATTTAACTGGAAGAGGTGAGTTTGGCAGTACTTATATGGTATAAGTTCATAATTAGTGTGGTCATTTCATAATGTTCATGTACTATGTCATTGTGAATGTATTGAGGATATCAAAAAGGGCCTTATTCTTACTCCTTTACCTGCCAAAGCTACCTTCCTTGATCACCCTCTTAGAGTTCTTCGAGCAATAAGATTTGGTAATTTTAAACATCCCCCAGTTGTTCTTTAAGGTTTTTCTATGCTAGATGTGCATGTATTCATGTTACTGGGGTAATTTTAGTTGAGAACTCAAGAAATTTCTTCTATTCCATAGATACTTGATGTATGGTCAAGTAGAACCCCTTTTTTATTTATTGATTATGTGATTCTTTATCAATAAATGAATATTGTGAACTATAGTTGAGAATATAATTGGATTAGAACATAATATTTTCTTTGCACACACTAATACTTTCCTCTCGCAGCTGCTAGATTCAACTTTACATGAAGCCGCATTTGATGAAAGAGTGAAGTCAGAACTTGGTACCAAGATTAGTAAAGAACGTGTTGGTCAAGAGGTTGGATGCCCACTGTAGGGAAACGGGTAGGCTACGGTAGCTAAAATAATTTTAATCTACCGCGTAAACCCAGGAACCTTGCGAGTAGAAGATCACAGATCGTTACCACTAGACGCGCGGATGCAGCGGAACCGTCTCGGTGTAGGAGAGCACGTCGATGTGGCCGGCAGTGCAGTTGCTAACGTCCGTCTGGTCTGGCTCGTCCTTGTGCTCCAAACGCAACACCTCCGACGTATCCACACGTACGGGGAGGATGCGTTACGGTTCGGACTGCTAGGTCTGCAAGAGCAACAGGAGGAGCGAGCGTGGAGGGCGGCGGCGACGGCGACCAAAAGTGTCATGGAACCCCTAGCCCCTCTCACGTGTATATATAGGGGTACTAATGGGCTTCTATCTCATAGGCCCAATAGGAACCTAATCCCTAATGGATCAATATCCCTTTGGGCCTTTAGTGGATCCAATCCAATTATCTTTAGGGCATACATATCCAACAGTCTCCCACTTGCACTAAAGACAATCATATAGGCAAGCCTTTCAACATTCCAACCCCTTAAGTGTGTGACCCTATGGGTTCACATGCGAATAGACATGACCCGAGTACTCCTACTCGTTCCAATAGTTAGCAGTGGCCTCTAGCAAGACATACTAACTCCTATAAGCACGTAAAGATCATATCGGACGAACCATCACAACATATGTACAAGCTCTTCCTATTGTCTCACGATATTTGGTCTAGCTCCAAGCTGACCACTCTTTCTCGATACTGTGAATCCGATCCTTTTACTGGTTAACTTTTAACTGTTGCACGGCATGCATTTCTTGATCCTATCACTCGAGGGGCCTAGAGATATCTTTCTCTTAATTATAGAGGGGCAAATCCCATATTGACTGTCCAAGCCTCACAGCAAGCTTCACAACAAACCCGAAAGTTACCTTTATAACTACCCAGTTACGGCGTAGCGTTTGATAGCCCCTGAGTAAGTTGATTCACATCTTAAGAACAAGCAACAATCTCAGGTCTAAGGACAAAGCGTACAAATTGTGCAAAGAGAGAACAATATTACAAAATCTCATGTTGGGTCAATCCAGCCACATGTCATATATGTGCCCACACTATTAGCTTAACATCTCCATGTCCATGACTTGTGAAACATAGTCATCAACTAATAAATGTGCTAGTCATCAACCATGACTAGGGACAATTTCAGAATAACCATACAAGTAAGAGTTCCACGAACAATTCACATAATTACCAATCAATACAAGTTGCCTTTCATGGATATTCATTAAACAATCAACGTATCATGGATACAAAGAAATATCATCATCTTATGACAATCTCTAGGAATATTTCTAACAGTCTCCTGCTTAGAACTCTTCCAGCTAACAGCACCACCGTACAATGTGAACACATAACTTGACTGAGACTTTGAGTCGTCTGGATCAGTTTGGAAGCTAGCATCAGTGTAACCTTTTACACCGAGCTGTTCCTCACCTCCATAGACTAGGAACATATCTTTAGTCCTTCTAAAGTACTTCAGAATGCCCTTCACATGTGTCCAGTGACTCTCACCTGGATCAGACTGATACCTGCTCGCAGCACTAAGAGCAAATGAGACATCTGGATGAGTACCTATCATGGCGTACATGATAGATCCAATTGCCAAAGCATATGGGACCTTACTCATGCGCTCTCGCTCATCAGCCGTCGAAGGACACTGAGTCTTGTTGAGGTGTACGCCGTGTGACATAGGCAAGAACCCTTTCTTGGACTGTTCCATGCTAAACCGTTTTAGCATAGTATCAATATAAGTATCTTGGCTTAATCCTATAAGCCTCTTTGATCCATCTCTATAGATCCTTATGCCCAGAATATATGCTGCTCCCCTAAATCCTTCATAGAAAAACTATTTTTCAGTGAAGTCTTTATGGACTCCAGCATTGGAGTGTCTTTTCCAATCAATAATATGTCATCCACATATAAGATCAGAAAAGCAACAGCGCTCCCACTTTTCTCCATGTAAACACAAGGATCTTTTTCATTTTGATGAAAACCAAACCCTTTGACCACTTCATCAAAACGAATATTCCAACTCCGAGATGCTTGCTTCAACTCGTAAATGGATTTTTAAAGTTTGCATATCTTTCCTGCATTAGTTGGATCGACAAAACCCTCAGGTTGTATCATATACACATCCTCTTCTAAATAGCCATTTAGAAAAGTTGTTTTGGCATCCATCTGCTATATCTCATAATCAAAATACGCAGCTATTGCTAGAATAATCTGAATAGATTTAAGCGTCGCTACCGGTGAGAATGTCTCATCGTAGTCAACTCCTTGAACTTGTCGAAAACCTTTTGCAACAAGTCGAGCTTTATAGACGTGAACATTTATGTCCATATCTTTCTTCTTCTTATACATCCACTTGCACTCTATGGGTCTAACACTCTGAGGCGGATTAACCAAGGTCCAAACTTGGTTGTCTCCCATGGAATCTATCTCGGATCTCATGGCACTCTGCCACTTCTCGGATTCTGGGTCCATCATTGCTTCCGTGTAGGTCATAGGTTCATCATTGTCCAACAACAATATGTCGCGCTCTGCCGTAATTAGGAGATTCATCCTTTTGGTTGCGCGACGTGCCCTATCCGACCTTCATGGTTGTGATGGTGTCTCTCCTGCCACGGGTACATCAACTTGTTCTGCTACATTAGCATCACTTGTCAATTATTGTCCCATTGGCTCATCTCAAACATCTTTAAGATACACCTTCTCTCTACTTTTCTCACTTTTGAGAAGCTCTTTCTCTAAGAAAACACCATTCCGAGCAACAAACACTTTGCCCTCTTCTCGGTTGTAGAAATAATACCCCAAAGTTTCCTTCGGGTACCCCACGAAAACATAAGTCGCTTGACATAAGCTTCGCAACCCCAAATTTTCAGAAAAGACAAACTGGGAGTCTTGCCAGTCCATTTCTCATATGGTGTCTTAAGTACAGACTTAGACGGTACCCTATTAAGTGTGAAAGCTGATGTTTCTAGAGCATATCCCCAAAACGACAACGGTAGGTCCGACTGGCTCGTCATAGATCTAACCATGTCCAACAAGGTTCGATTACGTCGCTCGGATACACCATTTCTTTGTGGCGTTCCAGGCTGCGTAAGCTGTGGAACAATTCCACAACTCTTTAGATGACTGCTAAACTCGTTGCTCAAATATTCACCTCCACGATCAGATCGTAAGGCCTTAATTTTCTTGCCACGCTGATTTTCCACTTCGTCCTGGAACTTCTTGAACTTTTCAAAAGTTTCCTACTTATGCTTCATTAAGTAGACATAGCCATATCTAAAATCATCAGTGAAAGTTATGAAGTATTGGAAGCCACCTCTAGCTGTCGTGCTCATTGGTCCGCACACATCAGTATGTATGAGTTTCAACAAGTCTAATGCCCTCTCAAGAAAACCTGTGAAAGGCGCCTTGGTCATCTTGCCTAGCAAACAAGCTTCACATGTCTCGTATGATTCAAAATCAAACGAAGTTAGGAGCCCATCAGAATGGAGCTTCTTCATGCGTTTCTCGCTTATATGACCCAAACGACAATGCCACATATAGGTAGGACTTAAGTCATTAGGCCTAGGCCTTTTAGCACTTACATTACAAATAGGCATCATCAAGATTTATAATAAATAACCCATTTAAAATGAATGCAAAAGCCACAAACATGTCATTCTTAGAGATCACACAACCATTGTCTTCACTCGCAAATGTATAACCATCCTTTATCAAACATGAAGGAGACACAATGTTTCGACTTAAACTAGGAACAAAATAACAATTATTTAACTCCAAAATAAATCCTGACGGGAGGTGAAGTTGCATCGTTCCGACGCTCAATGCAGCAACTATTGCATTATTTCCCACGCGGAAATCAACCTCTCCTCGTACCACGCTTCTACTTCTTATCATTTCCTACATCGAATTGCAAATATGAGCAACCGATCCGGTATCAAATACCCAAGAATTGATATAGGAATCAGCAAGGAAAATATCTGTAATATAAACATGCAATGTACCTGATCCGGAAGTAGTCTTACTTCCTTTCTTCTTCAAAGAAGCCAGGTACGCCCTGCAGTTTCTTTTCCAGTGACCAAGTTCAAGATAGTGGAAGCACGGCTTGTCTGGTTCTGGTCCAGGCTTGGGAGCAGGAATTGGCCTAGAGATCACACTTTAGCCTTTTCTTCTTCTTCCAATTGCCCTTCTTCTTAAAGTTGTGCTTGTTTTGGACCGCCAACACATGGCCGCTGGCTCCTTTCTTAATGTCAGCCTCTGGCGTCTTAAGCATACCACACAACTCATTTAAGCCCCTCTCCGCCCCATGCATATGGTAGTTCGAGATGAAGTTCCCATAACTGAATGGAAGGGATGCAAGAATGAAATCAGTGGCCAACTCTTGGCCAAGTAGGAAGCCTAGCTTCTCCAACCTCTGAGAGTAACCAACCATTTTGATCACGTGTGGTCCAACGGCTGCACCTTCTGCAAGCTTACTCTCAACAAAGGCCTTAGAGACATTGAACCTTTCAATCCTAGCCTGAGTCTGGAACATTTCCTCGAGAGCTATGATCATATCATAGACATCATAGTTGTCTAACTGCATTTGCAGCTCGGGTTCCATGCACGCAAGCATAAGACAACCCACTTCAAGATCAAGATCACGTGCTACCTTGTAAGTGAGCTTATTGTTGCTAGGTGCATCAGCATCAGGCTCATCGGGTAATGGGGTGTCTAGAACTTCTTCCTTTTCTCTCAGCTCTGAGAACAATTCTCAGGTTGCGGATCCAATCCGCATAGTTAGTCCCATTCAATTTGTCCTTCTCAAGGACCGAACGCAAAGTAAACGGTGTGTTGTTTGGTGCCATTGATCTACAACTAAATATATGCAGAATACTAAGACAACGTATCCATGATGAAGTAAATCAAATTAACTCTTTACTGAATCTACTCCCACTAAAATCAATATCCCTCTATTGATACTTAGTGATTCAGGATCCACAACTAACAAGTCGACTAGTGAGCTTTAGCATCACCGCTAGAAGACATGGTAGATCGGTAAGCAACCCTTTGCTAATCATATCACATATGACTCCTGTTGTTGGGTGACATCTCTATGTCTCGGCGCCCAACCTTTGTGTCCAAAAGTCCTTAACGGTTAAGATGACTTTGTCTAAGGTAACCAAACCTCATGCGAGTAAGTATCCGATACGAACTCATCTAGTCAAGGAAAACTAGTGGCACCCTAATTTCATAGACCCACCACTAATTGTACAAGACACGACGGTGCAAGATTTGGGAGGGCACACAAGCTTAAAGATTGCTGAGGGGTCGTTCTATTTATATCATCGCATACATGAACTATAAAAATATCGCATATAAAAGTAGAACAATAAGAACAACAATCACATAGCATTAGTGACACGGTATGGCCCATAACCACATGGTGATCTCCATCGCCATTGGAATGTTTATTATGTTGATCTCCATCGCTATGAACCATGTGCGCCATCCTTTAGTGATGAGTCCTCCAAGAACTATCTAACGCATACTAGTAAATAAAATTACACATACGCGTTTGAATCATCACATGTTGGCACGCAGGCCATTACATTAAATTGACAATGCATATGGCTCCAGCCGTATTGCCTAATCATGACACACAGGACATGAATTTATTACATACATGCATCACATACACATACGGGCCATACCGATCACATGATTCCTGCAAAAACAAGTTAGGCGATCCGACGTCCAAACTTAAATCGCAGAAAACTCCACCTTCCCAGCTGAATTTGGGAAATCTAATTTCGCCAAAACTGCAAAGCAGTCACTGGCACATCTAAAATTTTCCTTAGATGAATTTGCATATAAAAATCGTCTCAATCCGAGTTCGCATGCAAAAGTTACGGTTGTTTTACCGAACATCATGTTTTCGCATCTCTCTCGGCTCGGTAGTAGATCCGATCTTCTATCGCCACGCATCACATGCGCTTGAGACTTGACCTAGATTTGATTCGACCAATCACATTGATCTACATCTAGCTATGATTGGGTTTACGTGCATCACTTAACTCTGATGGCGGATATCCGACTGGTAGGAGCAATTCGTTACACGACCATCATAGCAAGATCACGAACCCGATCAAAATTCATCTACAACCAAGCATATCTCCATATGCTCATGACCTAGATAAAAAACTACGCAAGATGGCTCTGATACCACTGTAGAGAAACGGGTAGGCTACACTAGCTAAAACAATTTTATTCTACCACGTAAACCCAGGAACCTTGCGAGTAGAAGATCACATATCGTTACCACTAGACGCGCGGATGCAGCGGAACCGTCTCGGTGTAGGAGAGTGCGTCGATGTGGCTGGCAGTGCAGTTTCTAACGTTCGTCTGGTCTGGCTCGTCCTTGTGCTCCAAACGCAGCACCTCCGAGGTATCCACACGTACGGGGAGGATGCGTTACGGTCCGGACTGCTAGGTCCGCAAGAGCAACGGGAGGAGCGGGCGTGGAGGGCGGCGGCGACGGCGGCCAAAAGTGCCGTGGAACTCCTAGCCCCTCCCACATATATGTGGGGGTACTAATGGGCTTCTGTCTCATAGGCCCAATAGGAACCTAATCCTTCATGGATCAATATCCCTTTGGGCCTTTAGTGGATCCAATCCAATTGTCTTTAGGGCATACATATCCAACAGTCTCCCACTTGCACTAAAGACAATCATAGAGGCAAGTCTTTCAACATTCCAACCCCTTAAGTGTGTGACCCTATGGGTTCACATGCGAATAGACATGACCCGAGTAGGTCCTACTCAGTCCCATAGTTAGCAGCGGCCTATAGCAAGACATACTAACTCCTATAAGCACGTAAAGATCATATCAGACGAACCATCACAACATATGCACAAGCTCTTCCTATTGCCTCACGATATTTGGTCTAGCTCCAAGCTGACCACTCTTTCTCGATACTGTGAATCCGATCCTTTTACTGGTTAACTTTTAACCGTTGCACGGCCATGTATTTCTTGATCCGATTACTCGAGGGGCCTAGAGATATCTTTCTCTTACTACAAGAAATGTTGTGACGAAAATTCCTTCGTCATCTATAGCTTGTAATAAAAGGTAATCAATGACGAAACAAGTGTTTTCGTCAAAAATACTAATAACGATCCATTGTGTCGTCGCTAATTTATGACGCCCATTATTGTCATTGAAGGCTTCTAAAACGTCACAAATCCTTGTACACAATAATGACATGGTACTAACGTGGCAATGACATGGCACTACTATTGTGACGATTTTGTCCGTCAAAAAACCTTATACAGATGATGTGGCAGTGACGTGGCAACACTTTTATAACGTTCTGTTTCGTCGTAAGATAATTTCTAGCCCAAGAAAGCCCCTATGAGCAGTCTATTAATGGGCTAAGCCCAATTATTTAACAAAGCTCACTTTCACTTTTGAACGCTAGTCTGGCCCAACTAAAGAACAAGCATGAGCATTTAAAAATATTTTCAAGTTAGCCCAACCCATATTTAGTTTTAGCCCAGCCCATATCACAACATTATCTCAGTCAAGTCCAGCCCAACTAAATAACAGCCCAAATTGTTTATAACCTATTTTCGAGTTAGCCTAGCCCAAATACATATAATAGCCCATATTACATTTTAAACAGCCCATATCACAATTTTAGCCCACGGATCAAATAAATACACAGCCCATTAATATAGCAATACACAGCCCATTCATACGGCAATACACAACCCATTCATACATTATACAGGCCGAAACAACCAATTTTCAACGGCTGCAAAAACAAACTCAAATTTCAAGCTGATTCCAGCTTATTCATAAAAAACCATAATAAAAAAAATTACATCCGTAAGGGGATTAGTCTGCCAAACGTGATCCATAATTACATCCAAAAACCATCCACAACCATATAATCATCGATCCAGGTAGCACATCCAGAATACAATCAAAACCATTCATCAACCACAGGTACCAAAATCAAAAGCTATTAGAACATGCCAAAACTATATCCAGCCAAGTGCAAGAGATCCAAAAATCACATGACTGGTCCAAAATCATGTCGGGTTAGATAGAAATCACTCTCTATTGAGGTTAAGGAGGCGACGAAGTAGTGCATTGGTCTCCTCCCCTTGCTTCTTTAGGATCTCCATTTATTCTTCTAGCTTCTCCTTTGCCGAGGTCAAGGAATCTAACTGATTGTGCTGGTACTCAACCTGGCATCTCATTGTTGCAGCATCATGCCTCTCTGCCTCGACTTCTTCTTCCAGTTCTTGTACCCTTGCAGCGGTTGCATTAGTCTTCTTCTGGGTTACTGCCCGAAGACCGGTGTTGACAAGAAACTTGGACGATGGCAACACTTGTTCAACAGCTTCAATAGGAGTCTTGGCAGCTTGCCCTTCTTCTGTAGGTTCAGCCACAATAGCTTCCATTTGTTCCTAACATGATCAACAAACCTTCATTAGAATCTAGAATCATGAAGTTAAACAATCAGAAGCATATACAAAACATGCAAACATAAATACTTAGTTCAACATTTTATAATCTAGCAACAGTTCCATGCATGATAACCATAGATAAGCACATTCTTAAGGACCCACATATTTAAAAGAATGTGGATTCATAAATACTCTCCAATACATTTCTAACTCTGAATAATAAGTTATTCCCCATTGATTCACTGAAACCTGACTCCTGCTTTCAAGAATTCAAGATACAATCTATGCACATTGTGCTTCCTAGTAAGAAAAACTAGTTTAATCCTGAGATTGACCATACATGACATCTAAGCATCGCATTGCTAAGATCTGTGTGAAATCATGAAACAGATACAACTCCTACAGTCCTATCCATTCAGTGGATACTTCCTTATAAAGCGTGAACCTCCAATAATAATAATTCTGCATTCCATTTAGTTTTGAGAAGACTTACAATCTCTTCTCTGACAGGCTCACTGAGACCGGTCTTGCTGCTGCAGTGGAGATCTCTGAAGAGGTCAATCGCAGTGGGAGGCGCACCTTTAAACTTGTCTTTCTAAAATAAGAGGGAACCAAATTTGAGTCAGTTGGTCTATATTAGCAAATATTCTAGACTGCAGAATCAACACTAACACAAGCATGTCTTACAACAAAAAGTTTTAGTATTATCACAAGAAATCATTCCTATCAGGTAGATATTAATCCAGGAAATATATTTTCAGAAACATCTCAGTCCCTCCGTTTTAAATTATTAGTCATCCTAGATACAATTTTGAGAGTCTAAATTCATGGCATCTTCTATGAATCTAGACATATATACTTCTCTAAAGTCATAGCATCATCAATGAATATGGTAAAAAGCCAAAAGGACTATCAACGACGATTTCTAATTTGGAACGGAGGGAGTAGTAAGCGTGCTCTCATTTTGCAGCAATAATACATGTTTTTTACATGATGTTGGGAAAAGAATAAAAAGATACATGCAACTAGATGGCCACATACAATGACAGCAAAAAGAGCAAAAAGATGACAGACGTGAAACTGAATATAAACTAAATTGGCTAATTAGTTCCAACATGTTTCATCAACCCTGCTATGAATGTGTCCATGCACTTTATATGATGACTAACCATGATGTCTAGGTGACATAACCTGTAGCGCAACATGGCAAGAAAGTGAGAAAACAAGTGGACCCTCAATAAAAAAAGAAAAAGAACTGATGGCAAGCAAAAGCCAAATCTAAAAGAATCTGGCGCACACTTCAGAGTTGCTACAATAATGCATCAGCTACTGGAAAAACAATATCATCAGCAAGCTAGATCATCCTGGTGTAGAACCTTTCAGTGAAGAGACAAAAAAGAAGGTAAGTTGTCATCCACTTCATACAGATTTTGCAAGGCAAGAATGGAATTCCTTCTAACTCCAGCATTCTGAAACCATTGCTAGCACAAAATAAGATTGTCCTAGCTTCTTACTGCAGCATCCCTAGACTCCAAGAAGGAAAGAAAAAACTTTCGAATTCCTCTTTATATATTTTCCTTTCTAAAATTATGATCTCAAGGTTTCAGTTCAGTTCAGGATTACTTCAGTTAACCAGATAATAGATTTGAGAAACTTGTGAACTACAGAAAAAACGGGACATCCGTGCTTTACCAATATATTTTCCAATGATGTTTTTTTTTATGCAAGGTTGAGTACCATGCATAAACATTTTACTAAAAACTTAATATTTAAACCAGAGAGAAATGCACAGATAATTCAGCACGTTGCTTGCAGAAAGCACCGCAATAATAAAAAAAATAGAACGACGGCAACCACTTATTTATAAAAACAAATCTGGCTGAATAAGAAAGCAGTGTATTTAATTAAACCCTTGAAAAAGTAAAAGTGATGCAGGTGCAATATTTATAATTAATGATTAAATTGAGGGGTTCCTTACTCAGGTTTTCAAAAGTCACATGTCAGAAATAAAGAAGGCAAGACTACCTCTAAAGTGCTGAGAATTGGCAAGCTGTTAGGCTTTTTTTTCTCTAACATTGCGATTACAAAATGGATAATCCAAAACATAAAGGTGCAACACATAAACTTTTTAGTTTTAGCACCATGTATTTCTCCATCATCATCAATAAAATATAACTGCACAAATCCTGACAAATATGGCAACCTAATTAATCCAGACGAGGGTTCTCTCGGCCACTCAATAATCTACCTAGTGGCTTATGTGAAGCAGTCAGTACATATCACAGTTCACAACATATTTCCTTATTAAGCGCCAGGTACATGGTTGAATACTGCATTTCACTATTAAGGACGTTTGTTAAATCACAGGAAAATATTTACTGTTGACAGAAAAACATTCTGCTACTTCACAATTGACAGGAAAATATTTACTCCGTCCTTATGTGGACAGGAAAAGAGAGAAACATGCTAAAAACATGTGAGCTCAGCATCAGTTCAGTGCTAAAACAACATGGAAACAATGCTTCAAATAGAAGTATTTCTAATGCTTCAAATAGAAGTACAGAAATTGACAGAAACATGCTATTCTAAGGGAAACATGCTAAAAACATGTGGAGTAGACAGTTCAAATGTGTGACACAATACAGTTCATGTTTCTCTTCGAAACCAGTATGTCCATGATGTCAACTGCCTACTGTCATTTACTTGTTTTTTACTGTAAACACGCACACTAATAACAGGAAATTGGTACCCTAATAACAGGAAACTGGTATATTAAAATAACAAAAGGAGACCAGACAACCCAGTGCAGTAGTAACAAGGGAACAGACAGCCAGCACCATAACACCCAAACACGAACAATTACTGATGTTGAGCTCCAGTAACACCAGAACTAAAAGAGAAGTACTGAACGTGGCACTATAGTTTATGCCATTGACGCTAAAATGAAAGATTTGTAAAGTGCAATCTTGGGCTGGGTGTTTACCTTGCCATTTTCCGAAACAGCCATAAAACATATATAGTTCTCAACAAAGACCTAATCATTTCACCAAATATTACTATGTACTCTTCACAACATAAACCTTTTTTGTGTATATATAGAAGATTCAGAATTTTGAGCTCAATCAATGAGAGAAGCTCACATTAAGTATATCTAACCTCTGATACTCAAACCAGTATGAAATAAAATAAAGCATACCAATTGTAAAACGACAGCGCAATCCATGTCCAAACAGCAACAAAAAATTCACCCTAGATAGACATGTTAGGTTACTTCAGATTGCAGGTTCTAAAATGTGAAGTATCATGGTGCTGAAGCCTTCACACATTAACCCCGGCGAACCAACTGCCATAAGAACTTAATTTTCTTGGCGGCCAGCCATCACGAACTTTTTTCATGGTGGGTGGCCACCTTCACTAAAATAGAGCACGATAATAATTTTGAGATTCTCTTCATGGCCTTGTGAAGGTCTACAGCTTACAGTAATAAAACTATCAACAAAATACGGAGTATGTCTGCACTGCCACCATAAAACACCTCTTTTTTTTGTGAAAGTACTCAAGAACCACAAAAATACGTTTATATCATGGGAAACCCTCATTTTCGTGGGTACAAAACCACAATGAGAACATGTTTTCAGCGCTACAAAAAATTATTCAGATCCACTAAATCTCAAACCAGATTTCAGATGCACACATAATGATCCACATGCGTATACATGATCAACATC
The DNA here is from genome assembly GCA_015342445.1 of Digitaria exilis. Lineage (NCBI taxonomy): Eukaryota > Viridiplantae > Streptophyta > Magnoliopsida > Poales > Poaceae > Digitaria > Digitaria exilis. The sequence continues at coordinate 1,723,372 of JACEFO010002629.1, forward strand.
TCACACAAGGACACATAAGAATGAGTCCCAGCAAATAGACTGGCTTTTTAAGGCAACAATGCCTTACATATCTAGCGAAGTTCCAGACATCATTAACCAAGTCCTAATAACACATTTCAAGCCCCACCATGCCAAGAACTGGCGGTAGCATGGCCTTTATTCATGTCTACCTGATGGCTCCGCCATCTGTGCCATCATAGTCATGTGCTTCATCATCATACCATACATATCATTGCCACTGCTAAGCATTTATATAATATTGGTTAGTTTCTAGCTGCCTTTATTCTTCTTATATGTCGTCATACAAGCCAACTTCTTAAATATCGTCATACACTACTTTTATTCTTAAATCCTGTATGAATCAACTGATAATTAATTTGGAATATAAGTTTTGAATAATGCACTATTTGTTTCCTATTATTTCATATCCAACTTTTGACACCTGAACAACATCTTGATTGATACACATTGGAACATCCATGTACAAATGTCTTAATGAGGTGTTTTTCCATTTTCTTTTGTTAGTGTTCTTTCTACTTTGAAAAATCACTGCACCACTAATACTTATGACTCTTCAAATCACAAACGTTCCAAGAGCATCTCCAACCCCAACTCTGTAAAAGAGATTGGATACCTAAAAATAACTAAACTAGGGTAAAAACTGGATCCAACAGTCTCTCCATATATATGCGTCCCCTAGGAGAGTTCTGTGATTCTGTCAGGGAGTGGCAACGTGGTCGGGCTGGTGCATCTGTTCACCGTGACGATACCCAAGATCTGCTTGCTCGCCATGGATGGGAGCATGAGAAGGGGAATAGGAGGTGGGACCACTCGTCACTGAGTTGGAGAGGGGAGAGAAGAGTTGGATATAAAGAATGAAACATGTACTGATATATACAACTCTGTACTGGGGCAAGTGGATTATACATGACGTCCCGGATGCCACATGATGACCTCTCTTTCGTAGTTAGTCATGACTACCACTGCACCGAAAAAGTTTGGTACTAAACTAAGCTTCCAGTTAACAAAAGTAGACATGCATTAGTCTGTCTTAGCAGCCAAAAAGTATAAGGGATCATGTGGTGTTTCACGCCCCAACATGCTTCCATCAACTGGCAGTACCATGATGGCCTTTATTAATGTGTACCTCATTGCTCTGCCATCTGTGTCATCATTGTACCGTGTATATATATATATATACTGTGATTAGTGCCTTGCTGCCTTTATTGCTGCTTCTTACATGTCATACATGCTGCCGGCTAATGAACCAGTACAAAACTAACTAAACAAAAGTTTGCTGCATATATATTCTAAACAATATCCCATAACATCCACGCTGAAACAAGGCTTTCATATTACAAAATAAACACTATTCATTCCAACTTTTTATATTCCTCTATATCACAAAACACACTTTCTAGGACTTAGCTACAATATTTTTCTGAAGCTACAATGTTTTTTTTCTACAATCTAAAGTCGTATAAATTCCTGGCGCCTGTCACAAAAACGCATCACTGTCCTTAAATCTCTGCTTTCTGGGACTGAGAATCAGTCCCTATAAATCACATCATCTCCTATCTGTAAAACCTTGCTGTAGTTTGGCTCATCTGCCAGATGTTCGTACTTTTCCCGTTCTCATGTGGCCTACGATTTGAATATAAGAGCTTCGACAGGATGAGTGAAAATTATTGATTTTTTAAAATGTTTAATGGTATGGCTGCATTGTCAAAATGTTAGTTTAATAGAGTTTATCAAAAGATCTGTGTGGTCCAGCTCATCGAGAAGCATGGAAGCACGTTCGGTCGTTCACTAGACATTCAATAGCCATATCACAAATTTGAGAAGTTTCATGGAATGCTAGTCCACGAGAGGGGCCCTTCAATAAGTACCATTTATATGTTTCTTAGCCTTGACTCGAAATGGAGCACAAGCTTCACACTTGAACGCGGTTTTTTCTGTTTACCACTTTTAATTATGTGTATGCAACCAACTTTGTACATAGAAAGAACCCAAAGTTTGTTGTCTCCATGCATCTAAACCTGCCTCTCCATTGCAAAATAAGATGGTGCCCAAGTGAGACCAATTGTTATGAGCTCTGAGCTTCCGGGGGTCCGAGGTTTCCCAATACCAATCATTAGGGCCACTACCCCTTGAAGCTGGAGCCGATAGAAAAAGAAGGGAGGGCGCGAGGATGGAAAGAGTAGCGGACTAGGAGGAGCAAATTTCTAGTTGAATGGATTTTATAGAGTGAAGGGATGTGTTATAGTAAATTCTGTATATATACTTATCGTCAACTATTGATTAATTTTGGAATATAAGTTTTGAATAGTGCACTATTTGTTTCCTCTTCTTTCCTATCTAACTTTTGACACCTGAACAACATCTTAATTGATACAGATTGGAGCATCCGTGTACAAATGTCTTAATGAGGTGCTTTTCCTTTTTCTTTTGTTAATAACGTCCTTTCTACTTGAAAATGAATTCACCACTTAGGTATTTTTTATTCATGAATAAATACATTTCTTTTTAAAGTAAATCTGTGTCTAACATGAAGTAGACTCCTCTGGGAGTCATTATGTTAGACACAAATTACAAGAGATGCTAAAAATAGATAAAGCATAGTAAAAACATGCTCATCTATCAATTGACAGTAATCCCACATTTGTTATGTTTCTTAAATCCCCGATGGATTTATTCAGTTTCCTTACAAAGCTAACCAAATTTCCACTGCTAAAACCCACAACTGACAATGAAAAAAATAACTAAATAACATCCTACATTTGTACCCGATTATCAACTTCACTCACTATACTCTAAATTGGCTTTTCCATACAAAGCTAACCACATATTCCACTACTAAAACCCACAACTCACATTGTATATGAAAAATAACTAAGTTACATCCTACTTTTGTACCCGATTATCAACTTCACTCGCTATACTCTAAATTAGCTTCTAAATTAAAAGTTTCTGAAATTATTAAAAATATCTTTATGCAACCGCTAAATATACATATAAATTTCTTTCCTATGCTATTGTGAAAAACATAACCAATGTCTTCCCTCTACATGATCGAAATTAGCAATTTTTGCCATTATGCACTTATAAAATATCACTCATCAATGGATATGTCAAGATTTGTGTCACCATTAGACAATTTATACATGCATACAGGGGGCAATGAGCATGTCCTTTCAATGTTAAAGTCAGTTAATGTATTATAGTAACTAAGACTGCAGTCTGCTTACCTATTATTAAGAGGAACAACATGCTCTATGCTTTAAAGCTTAAAATGTTTAGGAAATATTTAGATTGAACAAATAGGAGCTATCTAATTTGAGAAGCCAAATTCTAGATTCAACTCACCACAGATTGTCTACAAGAAGAGATAGCATAGCTTTTTTTATGGTAATGTTTAGACAACGCTCGTGTGAAATACAAATGGATGTACGATGCAGAAAAACAAATACTACTGATGCTGTTGAAAAGCATACAGAGTAAATGACAACCAAACTCTGTTGGAAAGTGCGCAAAAAAAGGGATTTACATTAGTTGTAGGGCCCAAATATATTCACAAATCATAAACTTCTAATACTTTTGAACCTTCAAATCTCGCCTGTGAGGTAGTACGACGGATTGATGGGTTATTAGGATATAGTTAAGCAACATATATATAATCAGTGGGCGACAAAGGGGGAGCCAAGCTTTTGTACAAAAAAAAAATGGGAGAAATGAAACATGTAATGATTTTTACAACTCTGCATTGGGGCAAGTGGATTAAACATATGACCTCCCTGATGGAAAACCAGAGCATCCATCATGTGGTATTATATTGTCACGTCGTCATATTTTAAAAAATGAAGAATCTAAACTTTCTTGGCATGGTCCCGCTCGCATGTGCTCTGTTTCTTTCAACAATTTCAGCTCTCCCATGCAACGTGAAAGGAAACCCCAAACGTGGGCTACAGGGCGAGGGAAAGAGACTATATAAATACTGACTCGCAGATGCTGATATATAGGTGAGCTGGTGCATAGGTCCGGCTACCACTGAATTTGCATGTATCTGTCCTATTCTGAGCGAGTAGAGCTGCCTAGCGAGAGAAGTCGTGTGGATGGGTTTCTATGATGCTGTCCAATGGTGGGAGGAGTGGCAGTTGCGGATCTTTGTCCTCGGAAGCCTCCTCATCCAGTGCTTCCTCCGTTTCGCCAACATCCTGCGGAAGAACTATAAATCACCTTGGTGGAGATTCCCAATCTGGTTGGCCTACATAGGCAGCGATGCAGTAGCAATTTATGCCCTGGCCACCCTCTTCAACCGCAACACTGGGAAGGAATGGGCATCCACACATCGCAGAAGCACGAGCCTGCAAGTGTTGTGGGCGCCTATCCTCTTGGTGCACCTTGGAGGTCAGGATAGCATAACTGCCTACAACATCGAAGACAATGAGCTATGGATGAGGCGTTTACTAACAGTGGTGTCTCAGGTTAGCGGAAGGATCCAAAATTCCATACGTACATTCGTGCCATTTAAAATCCTTAGACAATTCCCTTATGTTCAATTGCTTGAGTAATAGGATTCTTTTCTTTCAATATGCAGGTGGCCATTGCAGTATACGTGTTTTATAAGTCATGGTTGGGAGATGCGTTTTTCTTGACAGCTGCGATTCTGCTGTTCGTTGTTGGGACTCTCAAATGTGTATTGAGGCCATGGGACCAGATGAGAGCTAGCATCAATAGCCTAGTGAATTCTTCGTCCGAAAGTTTAAAAAGCCTTAGTTCCTTTGAGGAAAGATTCGTACAAGTTGCGACGGATCATTTTCGGCAGGCCGGCCATAGAGAACCATCGTCCAGTGGCCATGAAGGTGATTTTTGGAAGCCCTACGACCTATTTGTAGACCTTACACCTCATTACGGCACTCGCTTTCGCTTCCTTGAAGCCTTGGTGGATAATCCAGATGAGGCGCATCGTTTGGTACGCTCTGGCCTCTCTGCAGCGTTTGATAGACTTTACACCAATGACCTGCACCTGGCTTCTAGGTTGCGTCTCTGCCTTCTCATCCTACAGTTCTTGATAAATCTATGCTCCCTAGTAATGGTCATCTGTTATTTCACTCTTAGTCATAAGGAATCTTATGACCCTACCGACGTCATCGTCTCATATCTCTTGTTAACGTTTACTTTTGCCATCGAGTGCTTGGTAACTCCTGTGATGTATTGTCCAAGAATTCAAAATTTTTGTAAGGATCGATTTCCGGATCAAGTTGCCCAGTACAACCTCATAGGGTACTTAACTCGCAACAAGAAGAATTGGAGGAAGCTGAGGAAGTTGCTAATTTTCAAGGACTACATCGACCAGCTATGGTGTATGGAGCCATCCAAATCATCCTGCGACATCACCAAGCTCGTCCATGGCTACCTCAAGAAAGGATGGATGGACCCGGTGCATCGGATAAAAGATGTGGCCTCTTACAGGGCATTCAACGACAACCGGGGCCAGTGGACTCTCCAACAGGAGGCGTGCCATGACGACACTATCAAGAAGAGCCTGCAACGGTCGTTCGACGAGAGCGTCCTCATCTGGCACCTTGCCACGGACTTCTGTTTGCACCTTACAAACCCATCTGATGAATCCCATGAAGTTGCCAGCCATTGCAGGGTGATGTCCAACTACATGGTGTACCTGCTGTTCGTCAATCCAGAGATGTTGATGCCCGGCGCAAGGCGCTTCCTATTCAGACAAACATACATGAAGCTCAAGGAGACACTCAAGTTGATAGTACCCCAACCGGATGGTGGAGAGCCCTTGCAACAGCGCGACGCCACTGATGCACCGCGGGCACCAGGGTAAATGTTTCTTTTAACACTAACTAAACTCAAAATGACCATATAATCTTAGGTGCTCATACTAGTCTCTTAAGCTGTGCACCAGGGTCAATTCAACTCAAGCGTCGCCCCTGCAACAGGACAAGTCACAACAAGAAAGATGCTTCGTCACCAACATCTTTCATGCTGCAGAGCAACTGAGTCACAAAGGGGGTCCAAACATAATTTTTCGTGCTCGCGTACTTGCTCAACATCTAAGGGACTTACGCACAGGGGAAAACGATGCAAAGATGTGGAGGGTGATCCAAGGAGTATGGGTGGAGATGCTCTGTTTCTCTGCCTGCAGGTGCCGAGGCTACCTACACGCCAAGAGCTTAGGTCAGGGAGGGGAGTTCCTCTCCTACGTCTGGCTCCTCATGTCCTACATGGGTATGGAGACCGTGGCGGATCTCATGCAGAGGGCAGCGCCAGTGGCAACGGACAACGGTGGCAACGCCAACGACACAACAGCAGCATCACCAGCGGCTACACTCACCGGTGGCGGCGCCAGTGGCATGACAGCAGCTATACCATCAGTCCCTGCCGCCAGTGGCCACAGAAATGGCATAGTAGGTGGCGGTGCAGCTGATGATGAGATAACAGAGGCCGCTTCACCAGTGATGGCCGCGGACACCAGCGTTGATGCCACGACAGCGGATTTGGAGGTGACGCTACGGGGTGACGAGATTGTCTGACAGACAAACGGTGCAGATACCGTTGGGTCTCCTTAATTTTATCTACAGTTCCCTTCCATTCACACATCATTTGCTTCCGTTTATTTCTGTTCAGCATGTTTGTTGCTATATATTAGTGTTGCGGGCGCTGCCCTTTTGTGCTGTTCCCTTTTAAGCTACGAAGTCCTGGTTATCGGTTCGGTTGCTTTTAAATACGGTACTAGTCCATATCACTCTTTTTTTTTTTGAATAAAATCCATATCACACTCTCGCCTGTGTAAAATGATGGTGCAGTGCCGATTTATCCAAGTGCTTCTTCTTGTCCTTTTCTACTAATGGCCCCAAACAGTTCTTGTAGCACCGCTGGGAGCGGCTCTTGATCAGCTAGAGCAGCTTATGAGGTACTGAAGGATTGCAATGGTTATCCTGCCGTTCAGCGGAGCCACAATAGCCTGGCACCGGCGAGCCGCGAGCGTTGGCGGGCGACTGATCAGGAGACAGGACCCCAGTGCGCCACAGCCTTTTTTATTTCTTTTTTCTTTTCTTTTCAAAATTTCGTTTGCTACGGTACATCCTTAATCAAATCTGGGCCTTTCATTTTTAAAAGAATAATTAAAAATATAAAAAAGTTAACCGCTTCCCGAACCCAACAACGTGCATGCAGCGGCATCATTATCAACTCTTACCTTCTTACGACGCATGCAGATTTTTGTTGTTTTGATTTTTTTTCCATTTTTTCCATCGAGTGTAATCAGATGTGTACCGGAAAATCGTTGTTTGCCGTGAGTAGCAATGTTTGCCGTGAGCCAAAAATCGGGCTCACGGCAAATACATGTTTGCCGTGAGCTTAAAATCAAAAGCTCACGGCAAACACAAACTCACGGCAAAAGCTCTCTTTGACGTGAGCTTAAAAAGAGAAGCGTACGGCAAACACAAACTCACGGTAAAAGTTCTCTTTGCCGTAAGCTAAAATAACAAGACTCTCGGCAAAATTATTTAAAATGTCGCCTCCCATCATCCCGTAACGGCACTAATGGCCGTTAGGGCCATAGTTTGCCGTGAGCTTTATAAAGCTCACGGGAAAGAGGTTGTTTGCCGTGAGCTTTATAAATGCTCACGGCAAACAGGCCCTTTGCCATGGGCTTTATATATACTCACGACAAACAGGCCATTTGCCGTGAGCATTTATAAAGCTCATGGCAAATATTATGTTTCATAATTATTTAAAAATAGCAAACAAAGTCTAAAATCATAAAATTTGTGAATGTCTACTTGTATCAGACACATAGATTGTGGAGAAGGTTTGAAATGGTTTTGCATAAGTTTATTTTATACGATGCACAAAATTGAAGATGTCCGTAGAAGTTTATGACATGAGAAGGTATAACTAGTTTTTGAAGTCAAAGTGAAGCTTAAGCAAAAGTTTGAGTTTAAAAACATTGTGTATATGATATAGACACTATAATGTGGTCTTTCTTAAAGGTTAGTAATTTTTTAGATATATTTGATATTTATTTGTATTTAAAATACACACGAAATAATGAAAAATTGTTAGACGTGAAGGAAATAATGAAATAATAAGCAAACAAATATGAATAAAGTTATTTAAATGAAAGTCCACGAAATAGGTTGATCATTATAGGGACTTTATAAGAAAGAAAGAATATGAAAACATGTGAAACTAAAATAAAAACTAGGGTGTTTTGCTTGTTTGCTGTGAGTATTTATAAAGGCTCATGGCAAAGGACTAAGAGGCTCACGGCAAAGGACATGTTTGCCGTGAGCCTCCCCTAGCTCATGGCAAAGAGACCACGTGGGTTAATTTTTGGGGGAGAAAAAATAAAAAAATAAAATTTAGTGGGAGAAAAAAATAAAAAAATTGACACGTGGGCAGGCTTTGCCGTGAGCCAGATCTGGCCCACGGCAAAGGCCTCTTTGCCGTGCGCCGCCAGATCTGGCTCACGGTAAACCGGCCGCTTTGCCGTGAGCCAGATCTGGCGGCTCACGGCAAAGCCATCCAGATGCCCTTCTTTTCCTCCTCACTTTCCTTTCCCCTCTCCCTCTTTCACATTTCACACCCACTTCACTTCACACATGGCTGGCCTCCCCTGTCGCCGCCACTAGCCGCCGCCGCCAGCCGTCATCCACCAGCCGCGCCGGCCGCCAGGCCGCCAGCCGCGCTAGGCCAGGCCAGGCCGCGCCGACGCCGGCCACTAGGTCTGCTGCCCCCGACGTCGGCCAGTCGTGCACTCGAGGTGAGAATTGCTCTTCGCAATGCTTGTTAATTCGTATATATGTTAATTGTGTGAGAATTGATGGTGAATTTGCAATAAACTCTTGTGAATTTCGGTTTAATATTGATATAGCATTAGATTTGAAATTATTAGAATTCATAAAGCATGTTTGTAGTTCACGTAACCGAGTTAGGCGTCTCCCGTTCGGAAGAGATACAGTTTGAAATATGCCGAGATATCTGCATATTTAAAACTGTATCTGTTTCAAATTGTCCATGTTTTTGGACAGCCCGAGGATGCGTCGATGTGGTTAGTCTCTATGTTCTACTTCTATCCGGGATAGAGTTTCAGCAGCATCTCCCTGTTGTTCTCTAGATACACACTCTCCTTCCAAGGACGTGTATCTGGAGAACAGCCGGGAGGTGCTGCCAAAATTTTGTCTCGAATAGGAGTAGAGCATGGAGACTAAGCACGTTGGCGCATCCTCGGGTGGGATTAGGACCTATCTTCACCTATTAGAAAGTATAAGGAGCGTGTAGATACTTAAGATTTTTATATTGCTCGTTGATACTTTAAGGATGGACGACCTTGAGTGGATGTACACGGGGCGTCCGAGTAATCGTCAGTTTACAGCCGAATGGATTGAGAAGACCGAGGAATTCATGAAACTAGCATTTCAAAATGCCAAAGGAGCCACCAGGACTTAGTGTCCATGCAGCATTTGCAAAAACAAGAAACGCCAACCAAAGGATGTCATGAGTACACATATTTGCAAGAATTGATATGTTGCCGGCTATACACGGTGGAAGTATCATGGTGAAGTCTACGATCATGTGAGAGAGGAGAAGCTAGGGTAGGGGACATGTTAAATGACTTTGGTGAAGCACACTTCCATGGAGAACCTATGGAGGAGGAGCCGGAGGCAACCGCAAAGACGTACTATGACTTGTTATCCGTGGCTTAACAACCCCTTCACGGGCATACCAAGGTTTCTCAGCTGGATGGCATTGCACGCCTTATGTCCCTAAAGTCCCAGTACAATCTTGGACGGGATGCCTTCGATAATATGTTGAAAGTTGTTTGCAGTCTACTTCCAGAGCCTCACAATCTGCCTCCGAACATGTACGAGGCAAAAAAACTCCTCAATGCACTAAAGATGCCCTATGAGCAGATACACACTTGTCCAAATGGATGCATCTTATTTAGGAAAGAACACAAGAAAGCGAATTACTGCCCAAAGTGTAAATCCTCTCGGTACGTGGAGCAAGACTGTGGTGATGGTCAAAAGAAGTAGAGCAAGCTCCCCGTGAAAATCATATGGTACATGCCGTTCATACCATGGATCCAACGACTTTACATGACCGAGGAAACCACGAAACAGATGATATGGCACAAAGATGGACGTTGATACAATCCTGACAAGATGGTACATCCATCCGACGGTGAATCATGGCAACGATTTAATCAAATTTATCCCGGAAAAGATAAGGAAGCCCATAATGTTCGTGTTGCTCTGACTACAGATGGGTTCTAACCTTATGGGATGGGGGCTGCCTCATACACTTGCTGCCCTATGTTTGTTATCCCTCTCAATCTCCCCCCTCCCCCCCCCTCCCCGGTGTCTTATTTACTCGGCAGAACATATTCCTGTCGTTGATAATTTCCGACCACCCGTGGACTAATATGAATGTGTATATGGAGCCTCTGATTGATGAATTGGACCGTGCTTGGGAGGAAGGGGTACTGACATACGACCGAGCTACAAAGAGAAACTTTATAATGCATGTTTGGTACCACTACTCCCTGCATGACTTCCTAGCATATAGGATATTCTGCGGCTGGTGTGTGGATGGGAGGATGCCATGCCCAATATGCAAGGCAGCTTTGAAGTTCATTTGGTTGAAGAAGGGTGGCAAGTATTCTGCGTTCGACAAACATCGGCAATTCCTCCCTCTGAACCATCCATTCAGGCAAGACATAAAGAACTTCACGATAGGTCTTGTAGTTACAGACCCTCCACCGCACATTATGACCGGTGCTGAGGTTTGTGCTCAGATAGCTGGTCTTCAGGCCAACCAACAAGGTGGTTTTGTAGGATATGGTCAGGATCATAACTGGACTCATATTTCATGATTGTGGAGGCTTCCCTATATGGCAGACATTCTGCTTCCACATAACATTTGATGCACACTGAGAAGAATAATGCCGATGCTTTATTCGGAACAGTCATGGACATTTCTGATAAGACAAAAGACAATGTTAAGGCTAGAGTAGATCAATCAATGTTGTGCGATAGACCAAAGATGAACATGGTGCCTCCCACTAGAGGCAAGACCTGGAAGAAGCCTAAGGCCGATTATGTTCTGACAAGGGCACAAAGGAGGGAAGTAATAGAATGGTTCCAAACATTAATGTTCCCTGATGGATATGCGACCAATTGGAGGAGAGGAGTTAACTTTGCCACCATGCGAGTCAATGGGCTCAAGAGTCATGAGAACCACATTTGGCTTGAGCGGCTTCTTCCGGTGATGGTCTGAGGCTATGTCCCCAACCGGGTGTGGCTAGTGCTGGCAGAGTTAAGCTATTTCTTCCGCCAGCTTTGTGCAAAGGAGATATCTTGAACCGTGATACAAGAGATGGAAAAATTGGCGCCGGTGTTGCTCTGTAAACTAGAGAAGATCTTTCCACCCGGTTTCATTAACCCGATGCAGCATATGATTTTGCACCTCCTGTATGAGGCCAGAATGGGTGGGTCTGCCCAAAACCGTTGGTGCTATGCAGTCGAGAGATGTCAAAAGACTCTTCGAAGTAAATGTAGAAATAAATGCAAAATTGAAGCATCCATTGCAGAAGCATCCATTCTGGAGGAGGTGTCAAACTTCACAACAAAATACTATTCAGACAACCTCCCTAGCGTGTATAATCCTCTTCCCCGTTACAATGCTGGGCCTAATGAATCAAATCTTAGCATTTTTCGAGGGCAATTGGGCAGTGCAAGTGGCGCGACCAATAAGGCTTTGAACATGTCAGAGTGGCGCAAGGTCATGCTATATGTCTTGACCAACCTCGACGAAGTAAAGCCGTACATGTTGTAAGTTCTCAACCTAACTTGTTTTCGAGTAGTACGTATTCTACTTCTGCATCCAACCCCTTGTGTCTTGCTGGTATAGGGAATTTCATCGTCAATATTGGCGTCGTTCCAGGGAAGCAACGCCTCAGGAATCTGATAGACTTCTTAGGGAAGGTGCGGGATCAGGAATGCCTGATTTCATTTCTTGGTTCAAACAGAAAGGTGGATCCGATTCTACCATGAGGCTGAATTGAGACAGGTTGCCAATGGCTTTGGCAATAAGGTCAGGTCATTACTGGTTATGATGTCAATGGATATCGCTTTCACACAACAACACACGAGTGCAGTCGGCCCAATCGAAGAACCACTAATAGTGGAGTTTTTATGATGGTCTCTAATGAGGTCGAGTATTATGGAAGAATCGAGGAAATATATAAATTAAGGTTTTGTGGTCGTCGAGAATTTAATCCTGTCATATTCAAATGTCATTGGTTTAATCCCGAACAAGTGAGACGAACCCCAAACCTTGAGCTAGTCGAAGTCCGACAATCATCCGTATATCAAGGAGACGATGTCTATATTGTCGCTCAACAGGCCTTACAAGTTTATTTTCTCCAATACCCTTGTAAGACCGACGTGCGTCTTCAGGGGTGGGACGTTGTGTACAAGGTATCGCCAAATGGTAAATTACCTGTCCCAAACAATGATGATTATAAGAGAATTCTTTCAAGAAGATGGACTTGAAGGGAGTTTTGTCATAGATTTAGCAGAAATGGTTGGAATGGAAGTAGACAATGGAGATTTAGGTGACGAAGACGATAGAGATGAGGTTGAAAATGTGATGGACTTACAATTACTTGAGTGATTGCAATTAAACGATGACACTGATAACATTCCTCCTTCGGAGCATGACCATGATGATATCGACGCACGTGAGAGTGATGATGAGTATTACCAGCAAGCTAATATTGACGATGATGATTATTATTTCTAAAAAATTGTACGTGCCTTAATATTTTAGTTTATTTGTATTGATATGTTAATTTAATTTATATTCTCCTTATTTTGCATATCTTAGTATATCTTGTTTATTTGTGCTAATTTGCCTATTATTTTTATTAACAGGTGATTGAACGAATATGGCGGGCGGGAAGGTGAGGAACGTGAACACCGTTTACCAAAGATCGAATCGACTACTTGAGCAGGGGCAGGGGTCAGGCGAGGGGCAGAGCAGGGGCAGGGGTCGCCCAAAAGGCAATGGTGAGGGGTTTGGGAGTTGTGGAGTGGTCAGGCGTTTGGTACAGGACGCAAGCGTCGAGGGTGGAGGTCACCGCCGCCTCCTCTTGAGGAGGAGGATTCGTCTTCTGAAGACGATGACTTTGTACCCCCCGCACAGCACCCAGAGTCGGAGGACGAGTCGGTGGAGGCAGAGGATTGGGAGGATGGGGAGGGGGAGGAGGAGGATGATGGGGTGGATGGGGAGGCGGACGAGGAGGACGACGAGGGGGGTGAAGGGCACCAGGAGTACGAGGAGGCCGTTAGGGATCCACCGAGAGTTTGGTTGCGAGGTCCGTCGACCCTCTCGAAACGACCAGCTCCTCACAGACGCCGGGTGATTAGGCCCTATGGGCAGAAGTAAGCACTTTTGACTCGATCAATATTTTTCATATGATATGTTGTGAATCTCAAAAAAATTAATCACATTTCAAGAGTTGGGAGATTGGGGGCATAGGTGATCATACACGCCTTCTCAATGGCATACTAGGCCTTTTGTGCAGGAACACTTCCCTGGCATGGTTTTGCATGCCAATGTGTACGAGCCGGCATTGACTTTTGAGCACTACTACTCGGCAGTGGACCAGCGATATCTTTTGGACAGGCTTTTCGATAACGTGACGGAGCAGGTGAAGGGCGAGTTGTGGGTAAGTCGACCTCACACTACATTACTCTAGCCATTGCCTTCAGAGTGTATAAGCATTGTATGTGTATATAGGATTTCTTCAGGTGCGAGGATGGATATGAGGCAGAGGCGCAGGGTAATGCTCATAGAGCCTGCAAAAAGCTAGTGCATGACATGCATTATGAGGTGCGCATCTAGGCTATCATTAATTACCATGCAGAAGTGCTTCACACGAGGGTCACCAAGGAGGAGGCAAGAAAGATGACGCTGAACAGGGGGGAATACCTCCAGGTAACTAACAACCTTGAAGACTCTTCTTTCCTGAGAATAAACATGCTTCATTTCATATTCTACGTTCAATCCATGTCTTGCAGGTGCCTACTAGTTGGTGTAATAATAACACACAAGCCTGGGAAAGAATGGTGGATAGGTGGTGCTCTGCTGCATGGCTGGAGAAGCACAACCTTGCCCAGGAAAAGTGTTTGAAGCTACAAGGACCAGTGCACCATCAAGGCAACCGAAACCTCAGGGCATTTGCGAAAAGATGGGTAAGCGGATTCCTTTCTTTGTTTTGATACTAGACATAGTGATAAATATCTAACAACCGTACACTCATTGTCCGTAGTCTGATTCACATGGTGCCAGCCTTGTGGCGAGGTGAAGGTGTACGCTTTAGCTCACATGGGCAAGGTGACGACAGACACTGACTTCAGCACGGAGACCCCGGCCTCAGCGTACACCAATCCGACAATCGCCTCACGGCTTAGTGCGTACACACAGAGGGCAAGGGAGGTCCATGGGTCGGACTATGATCCAATTACCCAGAACTTTGATGGACGAATCGTCATAGAGGTAAGAGGAGGCAAAAAGCATGGGCGTTACTAGATGGGTGACGGCACGATCGACTCGGCCTCGACGCCAAGACTCTCCGAGATTCAAGCAAGGGCGCTGAGCGGAAGGGATGCCATACGCCCAAGACAAACCATTGACTAGATGCAGATAATGAGTCTACAGGTTATTTCTGTTTGCTTCAGGCTTTCTTAAATTCTGACACTATTAATTTGAATTATAACATATATTACGTTGCAGTCCCAGCTACAAGAAGAGATGAGCCAACGGGAGCAAATAGAGGCCTCCATCAGTCAGATGTACCTTTGGATGCAGAATATGGGTTCTTAAATCTCTATACCTCCACCACAGATTCAATTGTACCCACCGCCTTGTGACATCCCATGTCGTTTTAATGGGAAGTTTGACCAAATTCTAAAATTGGTCCAAATTCCATAAAAAATTGGAAGCAAGAAATTTGTAAGTTCACATTTGACTAATGGGAAGTATTGGAATTGAAATCTAGACAAAAACAAGTTTGGGAGTATCTCAATTAAATGGAAGAAAGAAAAGAAAAGAAAAGGTATTACTATTCACCATCTGAAAACAGCAATTTAGGAGCCAAGTTAATTTCAGTTTTTCATAATGGACAGCCATCTTGAGTGTCAGATTGTGAGCAAAACAATGGTTAATTGAGTAATGTGTAAAAGGTAAAGATGTTTAGACAAGTATACTGGACACCTTTATGGTTTTGGTTAGCTCAAGATCTTGTTTGAATCAGGGAGAAAAATCGATCTAAAAATCGAATCAGCTGAGTTTAAAGGCTGAGATGTTCAGATTCAATTTGGGGCCAAATTACTGAGAATCTGACAGAGGTTAAAAAAAAGAGAAATGCAATTCAAGTCAAACCAGGGAATTTTTTTTTATTTCGAGCAAGGTCATGTTGTATTCAAAAATTTGGAAGAAATCGAGCCCACCATGTCACGGTTTGGAAGAAGAAAGGGAGGAGTCAGGAAGGTGCCAAGTCTGAAAATAATGGTTTTTGGCCAATTTTGGAGATGAATTCAGCCCAAGTTTATACAGCAAGTATAGAGCTTAACTAGCAAAATGGATTCTTGTATGTATGATTAACACAAATGAGTAGAAGAGAAGGAAAGAAATTTGGATTTTGATGTTCGAATTGAAGGTCAAATGTGGCTAAGTTGAACTGTGTTGAAAGGTTGGACAGTAAAGATTCAGAGTTCGATTTCAAGTTATCCATCGATCTTGTGGTCAGGCAATCTGTAGGAGAATGATAAATGGAGGTTTGTATCATAACTTTAGTTCACGGATTGTGAAGTTCAAGTTGGTTTTTTTAGCAGTTTTGGTTTGAGTTTTCGGGTACAGAGAAGTGGTAGAGAGAGGAGAGCAAGCAGAGCACTGGCAGCTGCTGCCACGTAGGTGCTTGCCGCCAGGGCAACGTCGGTTTGGAGCAAGCCACGCGTCGACGGCAAGAAGCGACAACGCTGGTGAGTCTTAGAATGAGATGGCGAAGACGATGGCGGTATCTGGCCTTCTTATACCCTGCCACCTCCCTCATTTCAATCCTTTTTCTTCCCTCTCGCTGTTCTCCACCACCTCGCCGTCGCTGGCGAAATTCGTCGTCGCCAGGCCACCCCTGTTCAATTCCTCTCGCCAAAACCTTCTCCATGAAGTCCTCTACCTTCTACTCCAACCCTTGATGACATCCAAACACCATAGAGCTCCCAAATCACCATCTCCACCATCGCTGCTCGCCGTCGTGGCTGCCATGGCCGCTGGCACACGTGGCCAGCCCATCTCTGAACACCTCCGCTTGAGATAGCGCTCTCTGGAGGTTTCCCAAGGTCCGTTGTTGCTCTCGGGGAAGAGGGTTGTCCGCAGTTCGCCGTCGCTTGGCCGGCCGGCGAGCAGAGTCTGGGCGCCGCCGCCTGCTCCGCCGAGAGCCCTTTTCTTGGCAGCACTCGAAGGGGAAAAGAGGGGGAATAGGTTGGCAAGGTGGAGGTGATCCTGTTGGAGGCCCTCCCATGGCCGGGGAGCCTCGCCGCCGGCGAGGAGACGCCGGTCAAGGCCGGTGGCCAGCCAGTCTATGGCCTCCTCTGTTTGAAACAAAGGCAAGGACTGCAGGGGAGAAGGTGATGCAAGTGGAGGAGGTTTTCTGCAAATGTGGTTATTAGATTTTCATAATAGCTTCAAATTTCGAGTTTATCACTAAATAATTCCTAGAAAATCATAGGAAAGCCCAAAATTTATGAAATTAATTTTTTATTCTTGTTTTAAAGTCTGTCCTCCATTAAAAATGTTAAATAATTAAGTGTAGATAATTAATTTAATTCCTTTATTTGGATTAATTAAATAAATGCTTAATGATTACTAAAAGTGCTAAAATTCTGAATAATTCTTTAATATTCAGAAATGATTTATAAATTGGTTTATTTATTTATTTAAGTGCTCTATCCATTTAGAAAATCATATTAAATGATTAAAAATCCATTAAAATTGATTTAAGGCAAGTTTTATTAAAGGAAAAATATAAGCATGTCCTTTAAAAATCTTGGGGTAGATAGTGTTGGCTTGCAACTTATCGAGGAGTAAAGTTGTATAGCTAAGCTTTCAAATGTTGCATCTCATATTTAACTTGCATATCGTTGTAGAAGTGGAAGCTTCTGAAGCGGAATTCGTTGATCTGGTCGTCGAGCAACCGTAATTTTTACAAGAAGGATTTTGATTATTGCTCTGGAATTCGAGGATCTCCGTACTGACCTATCTTTGTGTGACACAAGGCAAGCCCCGGTGCATACATTTCTAGTTGATTACAAAATATTCACGTGTCTAATCTTTATGCTTTTATATGCATTACGTATAGGAAATGCTTGAAACCTACTTTGATGCATTGAGCCATGCCTTGGTATTAGGACACCTTTGCCACCTGTTTAAAGAATCTAGATGAGATGACATCACTTAGTCATGCTTAGCTAAGCTAATGGTTTAATAATGAATCCAAGACAAGCTTGAATCAAAGTTTTGTCATCTAAAGAAAAAGGGTAAGCAAGCATGGATAGGAGGATTAAGATAGAGCTTAATCCTATAGTGTTGCTCACATTGATGAATGAATTAAGGAGTTAATGTGGTTTACCTGATGATCAAGTGATTTTATCTGGTTACTTACTAGGTATGGGACCAGTAAAGTCAATTAGGTTGATTGGATCATAGATTGGAAATATTGCTTACCCGTGCTTGCTGGGTCGGAGAAAGGCGGGGCCGTAGCCGGTAAACTCACGGGGTGGTCGCCAGACGTGGGGCCCACGTGAGGGTGCGTTCCCGGGTTCGAGTAAGGATATTTCCGGTCTTGGCTCAACCAACTGAAAGATTGTTTCGTGCAGTCGAAATAATTGTACGTGGCTGGGAACTAGGTATCCCCTGCAGGGTGTAAATCGGTCCGGATCGCCACAATTCTTGGTTATGAATGCACTTGATCAGCTGCTAAGCTCCGTAGTAAGACAAGTGGAATGTGATGACCTGTGATTCAATATGCTGAATGAAACTTAGTACCACTTGTTTGGAAAAGCTTTTCTAACCTAGTGGGTTAGGTAATAACTTAACCGGGAATAAAACTTGAAAGTTAAGGATCAATGAATTAGTAAGCCTTTTTAAGCAAAAAAGTTGAATCAGACAAACTACTTAAAAGCTTTGCATACTCCTTGAGAGTATTTTCTTTTGGTAAGGCGGGTAAGGTCTTACTGAGTACCTTTGTACTCATGGGATCTCCCTTGTTGTTTTTTCAGAAGCAGCTCCTGGAGCGGTCGAGAAGGAGGTCTCGAAGACCTAGAACCTCGTGGTCCCGGGGATTCTAGGGTTCAGCTGGAGTTGCAGATAGTTGTTTTTTTTAGAACTTTCCAGACTAAATTGTATTAAGCTCTTAGACGGGTTTGACTTTGCATTTAAGGTCACTTCAAAACCTGGTTTGTAATCATTTGTACCCTTATACCTTGTGATGTTATGTAAAAATGGTAATTTTTGTTGTGTTCTCCTTACCGAAAATTATCCTGTCGTATGGCAAAGATAATAGTTTAAAGTGGTTTATCGAGGCGTCCTTGGGACACTCGACAGTTCACCGGTTTAAACTGTTTGAAGTGTGTTTAATGTCCTTCATCGCATGTTATAACACACTTGAGTCAGTTTAATTTGGGTGGTACTGTCACACGCCTCGTCAACACACACCTGTGAGTATGAATGATTTAGTTTGTATGTTGGTAAATTAATTCTTCTTTGCTCGGCTCGACTCGGTCCAACTCGAGCTGGCTCGAGCGGCGAGCCGGTGCATAAGGCATCCCATAGATCAAAGCTACATGCTCAAATTAATACCAAATCTGCACTCACGAATCAAGAATCCAAAATAATTTCTGTAGATCAAAGGCACATGCTAGCGACTGGCTGCTCATTTGGAAAAAAAGAGGAACGGAGAAACTAGTGCAACTGTGATGCTTCGAGCAAAGAAGAAGAGAAAATGATTCTTTGATTCATCTCGGACTGGAGAGGTATGGACGAGGTGAGCTTGCCTGTTGGTGCCGCCGAGCAAGCAACATGCGCAGGCGCGCAGGGCCCATGCCATTGCCGAACTGCGGTCTGTAAGCTCGGAACCAGATTGGCGCGAGGGAGAGAAGGGAGGGGCTACTGCTGGGGGAGAGAAGGGTAGCGCGAGGGAGGCGCGGAGGAGGGCGGAGTCGGAGGTGGGGAGTAGCTGCGGAAGGCGGCAGAGGCAGGGAGGAACGCGTGCGGCACTACGACATCGGAGGCTCGATGCATCGCGCTCGCGCGTGGGGGTGTCGGTGTTGGTGTCGGCGAGTTATGCTGACTAGGTTCTCGAGGGGATGCCCCGAGAGAAGGGTTTAAGGAGAAGTCGTCGAGAATCTAGAACCAATGGTGACAAGAGGTGATTTAGACAGGTTCAGGCCGCAATATGCATAATACCCTACGTCCTGTATGATGTGTCTTGTATAGATGAGATGCCTCGAATGGGGTCCCTATCTCCCCTTATATATGCCGGAGGATAGGGTTACATGGAAACCGTATAAGATTATGAAGCTTTTACAAGCTTATCTCTAATTTCCTAATACAGCTTATCCTAACCGACTAGGACTAATCCTTGTCTTGTACGTCAAGTCTTGTACTTGGGCCGGCCCATAGGATGGCCCGCCAGGGTTGTTTAGTCCATTAGGACTCTACACCCACAAGCCCCCGAGCACCTTATCTCCTGAAGAACAGCACTGCTGAAAATACAGAGTTCTTTGAGACCCGCCAGGGTTGTTTGAAGCCCGCAGGGTTCTTTGCTTTTGGAAGTTGCAACCATGTTGTTCAATAGGTAATGAAGTGCTCATAAATCTTCTTGAAGTTCGGATTGGTGCGCACCGATTAGGTGCGCCCAATTGGGCAGCCCCCGAGCCTCGTTTATCTTTAAAGAAGAAATTCGAGGCTCTTTCGAAGCCCGAACCCGAAGAGAATCAATTTCCGAAGAAGTCCGAGTTCTTTCAGAACTCCTTCTGAATTTATCAATTGAAACCAAAAAATTTCAGAAATATATTTCCTTAAAATATTCTCGCAGCCCCCGAGCCTAAATTTGAACGAATTCAAATATAGGATCAAGGAAGAACCAAAATTGAAAAGTACCGAAGTAACGATTCGAAAAGTCAATATAAACTGTTCGCCTCCCTTGTATCCGCACGCCTTTAGCGAAACAGACCTAGGTTTAGCGACAGTTGCTCTGTTAGCAATCCTAAGACTGCGCAAACACTTCCGCAACCTCCTCGAGCCCGAATCCCATCCATGCCAAGCCTCAAGAAACCGCAATGGCCGGTGGAGAAGGATCCAGCCAAAGCAAGAGCGCGAAGAGGAAAGCAGAAGCAATGAAGGAAGTCGTAGCGACCGATGAAGCAGCGCCCATTGGAGACGTTCCATGCTTGGAAGATCCAATCAATGACTGGCCAACCAGTACACTGAAGGATAAATACATCAAGAATCTAGAAGCAGATGGTTTCCTCGCAGCCCAAGAGATCAGTCAGTGGAGGAGTGCTCACAGTCACGAGTACCCCACTAAAGAAACCGAGGAGCTCACGGTATGGAAGGCATTTACGAAGTTGGTTTTGGTTTGCCGACCTGTGATTTCTTCCCTCGAGTATTGTAATTTTATGGGATTGAGTTGTGTCACTTGAATCCCAACTCCATTCTAAATATGTCTATATACATCCACTTGTGTGAGGCGTTCCTCGGAATAGACCCACACTTTGCCTTGTTCCGCCATCTATTAAGAGTGAAGACATCAAGCGGACCATCGCAAGTGGTTGGGAAAGTAGTAATCCAGTTCCGCTAAGGCATGAAGCCCGTTTATCTGGATTATTCCACCAAGGAGAGCCTTAAGGATTGGCAGAAGGAGTAGTTTTATGCATGGAACCATCAACCACAACTGCCCAGCCGCTCAGGAAATCCTCCAGTGATGAAACCATTCTTGAGCGAAACTGTTCGAATAAATCAAGCCATGCAGATTCCAGAACTACTCAATATGATCAGAGATCTGAAGGCGCAAGGATTGACTGGAGCCATTGTATACAGGTCATTTCTGTTGAGGAGGATTCAGCTGTGCAAACAACGCTGTTATCCAGGGTACTCGTATTCTGGAGATGCTGATCCCTCACGACATGGTACCAGTGACTTGTCTGAAAAGAGGGTCATTCAGCTGTTGAAGAAATATCTAGTCATCAGCAATGAAAAGTTTCCAGAGATAATGGAAATTTCTGCAGTCACCATGACGCCCGAGGTATGAACCATTTCTGAAAATCAATACATTGTCTTTGTCACTATAGTGTGGTATTAACTACTTCCTTGTCCATAACAGTATGAAGCCCGACGATCACTATATGTGAGTTTGCCTCCCCTGGATGCAACCAATGCCGAAGAAGCAAACTTATTAGCCCGCTGTGTGGATCCAGGGGTAAGCGATCAGGTTCGTAAACACAAGCCACGTACTGATAAGGCAGCTGCATATGAAGAACCTGACGAGCCACATGCCCATGATGAACATCAGGTTGCTGAAGAACCCCATGCCAAGGCAGGGGCAACCTCCAAGAGAGGAGAAGGCTTAAAAAGAGCCGCGGCAGCAGAGTTGAATGCACCAGTGCCCAAGAGAGCACGGACCCTACCCAAGCCGCGGGTAAGGGTCATCCCGGAGGAGAAGGAGAAGATATCCCCACAACCAAAGATACCATCAACTGTGGGGATAGCAATTGGAGAAATCGGGACCAGTCGGTCACAACAAGGCAGCACTGCCCGGCAACCTCTATCAGAAGAAGAAATTATCCACAATATCTACAACCCTGTCTCAGCCCCATATACTAGTTCAATACCAGTGGTAGAAGAACACTGCCCAGCTGGTCCATCGGCGTTGGAGCAGGAGCCTGAAGAGGAGTTCACACTGGGAGAGCCGGAAATCCCGATGCGGCCTTCCATCATGTAAGTACTCTGTAGATCTTGACATAAGTTACAAATTTTATACTCGTAACAATCCATGCTGACTGTGAAGTTATTGATGCAGAGTTGAAGAAACTCCATCAGCGGCAAGGGAGGCGCCAGGGGCCACAGTGCCGGAGGAACCCAGGAAAGAGCTGCAAACAACTCTTCCAGAGGTCCAGCCATCCGCGCCATCAACAAACCCGCCAGTACGAGCAGAAGCGCAAGTTGAAGAAACAATTGCTGAGGTGCTGGCGGATATTGAGCAACTGGTCACGCAGGCGGTAATGGAAGAAACCGAGGTTGAACGCCGTGACCAGAACAATGCTGAGCCCCCAAGCAACGTAGATACATCTCAAGTTAGGGGGCGGAAGCTGTTCCAGAAGCAGAGAGCTCGAGGGGTAAACAAGTCGAACAATCAACCCAAGAGCATATGATCGAGGAAATCCCCCGAGTACCCAGGAGTACTGGAGCTGAAGAGGAGATCGGCAGCTTCCGCATCGGAAGTTACGATCCAATGCTAAATCCAAATCCGCAAGCCTTCGAGTATATCTTGGACGTGGAGGATGAAGAGCACATCGACAGGGGTTTGTACCATGCCGAGAGGGCAGTGACATATTTCAAGGTATGGAAAACAACCCTGTACCTATTGTCATTGTAAGCATATATCTCATAACTGTATTCTGCAGGCCGTCGGTGAAGCATCAAGGCAGAAGACAGAGTACATCCGCAACATCTCGCTGATGCACGCCAAGGCGGAGCGCCTCCAAAATGAATTGGAGCGCGAACGCGAAGACCGCAAAATCCAAGAGGCGGAAGACGCCAATATGATCCGCACTTTGCACCTGCGGACAAAAGAGCTGGCCACAGAGAAAGACGACTTGAAGAAGAAACTCACCACAGCCAAATCAGAGCTCAAAGGTACCCTGACGCTGCTAAAGCCTTGCAATTAAGTATCCATTTCATGTTTGGTATAACAACTTTGTCATGATCTTGTGGAGCAGGGGTTCAACAACAGTTGTCAATAGCCCAGAGCAAAATGACAGATTGGTCAAACTTGGCCAATCGTCATGAAGAAGCGTTGAAGACTCTCTCTGCGGAGCATGATATCATCAAGGAATAGCTCAGAGTTGCAGTCCAACAACGCAAGGATGCTGACGTGCAGCTAATTCAGGTCGTTGAGCAGCAAAAGAAGGCTGCCAAGGATCTTGAAGACGCGCACGAAGAAAAGAAACAGTTATCCGAAGAACTCATCCAGCTGCGGAAGAATCTCGCTGACAAGAAGACGCTGGATGAGAAGCTTGAACAGACGACCAAGAGGATGTCGGAGCTTGAAGAAGCCATGCAGCAGATGAAGAAGTCGGATGAAGACCTGGCCGAAGCCCTGAAGCGGATTGCGCTGCTGGAGAAGGCGGCGAATCTGGTGGTGAAGGCCTTGGTCCCTGAAGACCCTGCAGCTCCGCAATTCTTCCTGGAGCGTCTGAAGGCCATGCCTCGACAGTTGAAGGCTTACATCAAGAGATCACCTAAAGCCTGTCTTGTGCATGTCCTAGCTGTAGTAAAGTCCTGGTACCCTGAAGTAGATATAGGCACACTCGTAGAAGGCACAAAGCCAAATTGCACAACGGCCGTCTTAAGGGACCTGAAACAGCAGGCCGAGCCAGTTGCCGAGGCAATTGCGCAGAGCCTGAAATTGTAATTTGAACTAGTGATCATGTAATATAAGTTTCTTGCAATCGAATGGTGATACTTCCGCATGTGAAGAACAAACCAAGAATTTCTAAGAACCCTTGGGTGTCTCTGTGTCGATGACCAGGACTTAGTCAAAACATACATGTGATGCGTAAATTTTAACTGTCAAAAAACAACCCTGTTAAGGACCCGAGGGAACCCAAGGAGATTTCTATAGCATAGGCTATCTTTAAAATAAATGTACCCCAAAGGAATACTTTGGGAACAAACTGTATGTGATTCATTATACAAGAACTCAGTAAGACCCACGGAGCGACAGCTTTAAGCTGAAAAATATCGCAATGTAGCGAAAACTTAGGAACAAATCCGTTAACGGCCCCAAAGGAACCCGGACAGACCTCATGCAATTGCCCCGAATGCGTAAAAAACAAACTTTCCGAGTCCCAAAAAGAACACGGAGAAGATTCGAACGATGTCATAAAGACAAAGTAATATTGAACATAAACAACCCAGTAAAGGGGGAGTTTCATTTATTGAATTATATCGCGTTGCCGAAACAACGGTACAAAAGAAATCTCGATGCCGAAGCAATCGATACATGTGTTGCCGAAGCAATGATACAATGAAGAAGCTACGCGTAGAATTTGCATAAATGTTCTATATTCCAGGGATTTGGTAAATCAGTACCATCCTCTGTTTGAAGTCTGTATGTGCCTGGCTTGAGGACTTTGGATACAATGAATGGCCCATCCTAAGGCAAAGTGAGCTTCGTGTGACCAGCTGTATTCTGGATCCGTCGTAACACCAATTCTCCAATCTGGAACGATCTCGTCTTCACATTTTTGTCATAAAATCGGCGAATACCCTAAAGGTATGCAGCATTGTGTAACAAAGCTGCCAGTCGTGCTTCTTCAGCCGTATCAACCTCAATCGTCCGTTGTTCATCCGCCATGGCTTCTTGGAATTCCTCAACGCGAGGAATGCCATGCATGACATCAACGGGTAGGACTGCTTCAGATCCATATACTAAGAAGAAGGGAGATTGCCCTGTAGCTTTGCTGGGTTGATATCGTAGGCCCCAGACAACCAGGTAGAGTTCTTTCATCCACCGGCCTTCAGCTTTCTTCAAGGTTCATTCCATGCGTGCTTTAAGTCCATCGAGTAACATGCCGTTGGCTCTTTCTACTTGACCATTGGCGCGAGGATGAGCGACAGAGGCATAGCACACCTCGATGTTACGATCTTCACAGTAATCCTAGAACTTGCTGCCTGTGAAGGTAGTACCTAAATCTGTAATAATTTGATGCAGTATCCCGAAGCAAAGAATCAATACTTGAAGGAATTGGACTGCTTTCTCATATGTTGGTTTGACAACAAGGAAGACTTCTATATTATCAATTGCGACAAAGCAATACTCAAAGCCGCCAGGTGCTCTGGGTAGTTTCCCGATCATATCAAGCCCCCAGCATGCGAAGGGCCATGACGGAGGTATCAATTTAATCTTATGTGCAGGCTGATGTGAATGATGAGCAAAGTACTGACAACCCTTGCAGTGGTGAACAATTTCTTCTGCGTCGTGCAAAGCGGTAGGCCAATAGAACCCGGCGCGGAAGGCTTTGCCCACGATGGTACGGGAAGCTGCATGATTACCACATTCGCCCGCGTGGATTTCCTCTAGGATGCTGATTCCATCTTGCTGTGAGACACATTTCATTAATGCACTAGAGCGTGCGCCACGCCGGTATAGTGTGTCCCCAATTATCATGTAGGACTTGCTGCGACGAACAATTTGCTGAGCTTCTGCTTTCTCGTTAGGAAGTTTGTCGTGCAAGATATAATCTATAATTGGTGCACTCCAGGTAGCGTCGATGAGCATAACCTCAGGGGCCGAGGTTGTAGCGGCAGGAAGTGTTACTGCAGGAATAGACGGCTTGGAGAGCTCATTAACGAACATGCCACTGGGTACCTCTGCTCGGCAAGAACCCAGTTTGGATAGGACGTCTGCAGCAACATTGTAATCTCGCTCGATATGATGAAATTCAATGCCGAGAAAGTGTTTCTCCAACTTGCTAACTTCTTCACAATACGCATCCATATTCTCATGATTCCGATTCCAATCCTTGTTGACTTGCTTGATCCCGTAGACCAGTAGGCGCTTAATACTGAGGGTGATAGCCATCTTCAGCCCGTGAAGAAGTGCTTCGTATTCTGCAGCGTTGTCGGAGACGGCAAATTGAATCTGCAGAACGTACTTGAGTTGATCTCCTCGAGGTGAAATCAATAGAACTCCAGCGCCGCCACCTTCCAACTTGAGAGAACCGTCAAAATACATAATCCAGTGTTCAGGCTTGATGGTGGCGATGGGAAGGTTGTGCTCAGTCCATTCCGATATGAAATCAGTAAGGACTTGAGACTTCATGGTCGTGCGAGATCAGAACTCAATGCTGTAGGTTCCGAGCTCAACAACCCACTTGGTGATATGGCCTGTAGCATCTTGGTTATGGAGAATTTCACCAATAGGATATCCAGTAACCACAATGATCTAGTAGTGCCACAATTTCCTGGATGTCACTAGGACGGCGTATAGAATTTTTTGAACTTGAGGATACCTTGATTTGGAGTCCGAGAGGACTTCGCTCACAAAGTACACAGGCCGTTGAATCTTCTGGAGATGACCTTCCTCATCACGTTCAACAACGATAGCAGCACTAACGACGTTGGTGGTTGCTGAGATGTAGAGCAAGAGATCTTCGCCTGGGAGTGGTGCAGTGAGCACAGGTGGTGTAGTCAGGAACAGTTTGAGCTTGTCAAAGGCGTCCTGGGCCTCCTGTGTCCACTGGAATCTGTCCTGCTTCTTGAGGAGCTTGAAGAACTCAGTCCCGCGTTCTTCGAGTTTGGAGATGAAGCGGTTGAGTGCAGCCATGCAGCCCGTAAGCTTCATGACATCCTTGACGGTGTGCGGCGGCTCCATATCCATGATTGTTGCTATCTTTTCTGGATTAGCTTCAATGCCGCGTTCGCTGACAATGAACCCCAGAAGCTTTCCTGACGGAACGCCGAAAACACACTTGGTGGGATTAAGCTTCCAACGCCATTTGCGTAAGTTGTCGAATGTCTCGGTGAGATCGGCGATTAGATCCTCCAGATTTCTTGTCTTGATGACCATATCATCAACGTAGGCCTCGACGTTTCGGTGGAGTTGGTCCTGAAGACAACCCTGTATCGCCCGCTGATATGTGGCACCTGCATTTTTCAAACCAAAAGGCATGGTTGTATAACAATACGCGCCATATGGCGTGATAAATAAAGTTTTAATCTCATCCTCTTCTTTCAGAGATATCTGATGATATCCTGAGTAACAATCGAGGAAACAGAGAAGGGTGCACCTGGCGGTGCTATCGATGACTTGATCGATGCGAGGAAGCCCGAAGGGAACCTTTTTGCAATGTTTGTTGAGATCGGTATAATCAACACACATTCTCCATTCATTGGAATTCTTTTTTCTTACAAGAACCGGATTGGCTAACCAATCCGGATAGAAGACTTCTTTAATGAAGCCGGCTGCTAATAACTTAGCTAGCTCTTTCTTGATAGCTTCCCGACGTTCAGTGGCGAATCTTCGGAGTCGCTGCTTTTTAGGCTTCGCGCTCTCGTTGAGGTCCAGCTTGTGCTTGATCAACTCTCTGGGAACTCCAGGCATGTCAGAAGGCTTTGTGGCGAAGATGTCGGCCTGGGCCCACAGGAAGTTGACAAGCACGCTTTCCTATGTTCGAGTAAGGGTGGAGCCAATCACCGCTGTCTTCGTTGGATCTCCTGTCTGGAGATCGACTGTCTTCGTGGCAACTTTATCCACGGGCTTGATGGCTCGCGTCTTCTTCTACGTCGGGGCTTCCCCGTCTTCATCAACAATGGTAGCTGCCAGGGGGTGGGGCTCTTGACGATCGATGGTGGATGCGGCCCTGACAGCGTACTCCACTGCCTCTTTGTCGCAGACGTAGGAGCGTTTGATGTCACCGCGAAGGGAGAGAACACCATGAGGTCTTGGCATCTTCAGTACCAGGTATGTGTAGTGACGGATGGCCATGAATTTGGCCAGCGCTGGACGCCTAAGGATGGCGTGGTACGATGTTTCGAAGTCCGCAACTTCGAACATGATGAACTTGGTACGGTAGTTGGATGCGGTACCGTATGTGACGGGCAAGGTGATTTGCCCAAGAGGGATCGCAGCCTTTCCGGGTACAATACCGTAGAAGGGGGTATCGGCCGGGTGCAGCTTGCTTGTGTCGAGCCTCATATGCTTCAGAATCTTGGCGAAGATGAGGTTGAGCCCGCTGCCACGGTTTCTAGGACGAGAGGGTATCACCCGGGACAGGTGATCTCTGCCCATTGATTTTCTCTGGACCAAGTGATGGGGGTTTCTGACCACCGCAGAGGTGTGACCACTGTTGGTTCTGCTGCATAAGCCTCGCGTCGTGCGTTTTTGCGATTGCGCGAGGTATCGCTGACTGCCATGCCTCCAAAGATGACATTGACAGTGTTGGTGACGTCTGTGAAACCGCCATCTCCCTTGTCCTGCTTGTCGTCTCCGTCGCCATCCGTCTTCTTTTTCTTGGTGGGCTTGCTGAAAGTTTCCAATAGGAGCCAGCATTCCCCCATGGTGTGCTTGCTATCTGGATGGTATGGACAGCGCTTCTTGAGGAGTTTGTTAAATTCCTCCTTTCTTTGTTGCGCGGACTGAGCAGCGCGAACGGTTTGGACGGTTGCGACCGTGTTGTTTGGTCGCTTCCGTGGCTTGTTGCCATTGCGCTTAAAGGAGTCGCGCGGCTGGTCCTTGTTGTCTTTTTGATGCCCTCGCCCAGTGTTGACGGGGCGTTTGCCGTAACGCTCCCATTCTTGATCGTCGGTATCCATCCAGTTGGCCACCATCGCACGGAATTCCTCTAGGTTGTGAGGACGATTGTGACCGAAGTCACGAAAAAGACTGCGGTCGGTCGTCCCTTCTTGAAAGTAGTCGATGACCTCCGAGTCGGGGATGGGGACGCAGGATGCTTTTATGGCGAAGAATCACCAATTGTAGTCGGCAGGGACTCATCTGGCTTCTGCTTGCACGCTCGGAGTTCATATTTGCTGCCAGGGCGCTCGAAAGAACCCTGGTAGTTGGAGACGAAAGCCTTCTTGAGCGCGTGCCAACTGTCGATGGAGTCTGGGCGAAGGGATTATAGCCAGGTGAGTGGGCCTTGCTCCATCACGACACGGAAGTACAACATCTTGGAGATGTCATCGCCTCCTGCTGCCTCAATTGCCGAAGAATATCTACGCAGCCAGATGTTGGGGTCTTGCTTTCCGTCGAAGTTGGTGACGCCTGACGGCTTGAACTTTCAAGGAAAGGAGCTGACGCGAATGACGCGTGTATAACATGGGAGGGCATCAGGATTGGGGATATCATGTCTCCCCGCAGAATCCGTGACATGTGATGTAGTCCTCCCCTCCCGGATCCGGATGATCTGATTGCGTGCGTCATTAGGGGTGACGTGAGATCGAGCTGGACGGGGTTCCTCGCGATGTCTGGGGGGTTCCTCGCGAGACCTGGGGGGTTCCTCGCGAGGCCTGGTCGTATCCTTTGTTTTTGCGGCAGAGCTACCATAGTGGCTGCTCTGGCGCTTCGCTGAGGGTGTTCGATGGTGCGAAGAACTCATGCTTCTAGAGGCGGAGCGGCCTCCATCCAGGCGATCAACCATGACTGCTGCAGCTTCGAGGCGAGCCTTTGCGAGATTGATATCAGGAGTAGCTTGAAATCCTTCGAAGACGCTAACCGCGAACATGATGTTAGCCATAGGCGATTTGAATATTCCTTCCTTGACGAACTCCCCGTTGAGATTTTTCATCCAAACGTGGCGACGCCTGAGGGCACGGTTGCGGTTCTGCTCGATACGGAGTTCTCGGTCACCGTCTGTTTCTCCGTCGACGGTTGGGGCGTCGTCGGAGACAACTTCATTGTCGCTGTTGTCGTTAAGGATGACACAGGACTGGTGGCCGGGGTTGTTAGGCCCGGTTTGTTTGTTATCCGAGATAACAGAAAGTTTTCTGCCTTCCTGTAAGGAAGCAGAGGGAGAATATCCCGTACTGTGGAGGAAACGTTTGCTTCTTAGAGAGAAAGGACAGGATCCATGTCAGGCCAATGGACGATAACCCCCGAAGGAGTTGTGGTCATGACAAGATCTGAGTTGGCCTGGCGAAGTCGGTGAAGCTTCTTCGTCATATGAGTCTGGTAGGTCGCGGCTGAATTTGTCAACCCGAAGGGGAACTGGGGCGCGCACGATCTACGCGGTGAAATCTTCATCCCACGGGAACTGGAATTGGAGTTCCTAGGTGCCCGTGGGGTTGTTGTCACGGTCCTGATCGTTGAACCCTGGTGGAAGTCAGAGGTGATCTGGAGTCCACCAGGGAGACGTGGACGCGTGGGTCGATCCTGCCGCTTGACAGGGGCCGGGTCGACGTAGTTTGCCCGAGCTTCAGTCTGCTTCGGGCGCCATGTACTCCTCCGAGTAGGATACGATCCGAAGATCGTGTCGGAGTTGGAAGTTTTCTGTGATCTTCGCGGCGTGATCTGCACGGGTGGCGGAGCTGACGCAACCGCTTCGTCGCGCAGTTCACGTTGGAGCTTGCCGTCCTGGTGTGCCATGCAAAGCCAGGAACCAAAGATGAATGTAGCGCCTGCTTCGAACTTGGTGACGATGGAGGCGCTGAAGGATGCCATCAACTCTTTAACGAGTTCTCGATGAGTGGATCCCACGGACGGCGCCAAAGTGTCGGCGAGTTATGCTGACTAGGTTCTCGAGGGGATGCCCCGAGAGAAGGGTTTAAGAAGAAGTCGTCGAGAATCTAGAATCGAAGGTGACAAGAGGCGATTTAGACATGTTCAGGCCGTAATATGCGTAATACCCTACGTCCTGTATGATGTGTCTTGTATAGTTGAGATGCCTCGAATGGGGTCCCTATCTCCCCTTATATATGCCGGAGGATAGGGTTACATGGAAACCGAATAAGATTAGGAAACTTTTACAAGTTTATCTCTAATTTCCTAATACAGCTTATCCTAACCGACTAGGACTAATCCTTGTCTTGTACGTCAAGTCTTGTACTTGGGCCGACCCATAGGATGGCCCACCAGGGTTGTTTAGTCCATTAGGACTCTACACCCACAGTCGGTGTCGCCGTCGGGTGTGGGGGAGGGCAGGGGGCAGCCGTCAGGCGGCTAGGGTTTAGTGGGTGGCCAGGTGGGGGTGGTAAGTGGGCTGAGTGGGCGGCTTTTGACTGGGCTGGCGCAAGGCTCGTTTGGCTTGTGAGCTGCTCGCGAGCTAGCTCGGCTCGCTCGTTATTTTTGACGAGCCAAAACTGCTGCTCGGCTCGGCTCGTTTTCATAACGAGCCGAGCCGAGCTGGTTGCGAGCTGAGCGAGCTAACGAGCATCGAGCATTTTGTCCAGCCCTACCATCGGGGACTTGGGGATCTCAGCCGATGTCACGAGGCCCACCTACTACTGTGTCACCTTGGGGGAATTGGGGCTCTCAGCCGTCTCCACTGTCGCAGGCAAACCCACAGGATCAGGATCTATCCACACCCTTCCCCTCCAACCCTTGGGAATGAAGGCCACATTACTAGGTACTGAACTTGTTGCCGTTTGATTGAACCAAATGATGTTGTGGTTGAACTTGGTTTGGATGTCGTCGAACTCTATTGTTTGTCGTTGAACTTGTAGTTTACCTTTCACGTTGTGTAATAACTATTAACTCTGTGTGGTTGTGCAATGTCTATATAAACTGCATTTAATGCTCATTGTGATGACTATCTAGTTGTGCAATGTATATATAAACTGTCTGTGTGATACATTTTTTATTAGGGTATCATATACCAAAAAAACAAAAAAAATAGGTCCAGGTGCCATTGTTTGCCGTGAGAAAATGACCCAGGCTCACGGCAAAAGGCTCATTTGCCGTGAGCCAGTGGCCCAGGCTCACGGCAAAGAGTCATTTCTGAGCATTTCTGGGCTCTTTGCCATGAGCCTAGGCCCTGGCTCACGGCAAAGAGGCCTGTTTGCCGTGAGCCTGGACCTTGGCTCACGGCAAAGATGCATTTCTTTGCCGTGAGCTAGGGCCCAGGCTCACAGCAAACAAGCCTCCATGCCGCTCCTGCCCTCCTCTGCCAGGTGGGCCCATGGTGCCCTTTGCCGTGAGCACTGGGTCCTGGCTCACGGCAAAGAGGCCTCCCTTTGCCGTGAGCCACGGCCCTAGCTCACGGCAAACATCATCTCTTTTGCCGAGAGCATAACGTGGCGCTCTCGGCAAAATTACCGAGCGGGCCCCACTCACGCCGTTGCCTCGTCGTCATCGTCAACTTTTTTTGCCGAAGGGTTGTTTTGGTTCACGGCAAAGGTTTGCCCGAGAGCTTGATTTAAGGATCACGGCAAAGCTTTGCCGTGAGTTTTTGCCCCTTTGCCGTGAGCATTGAGGCTCACGGCAAACAAGCTGAATCCGGTGTGTACATTATTTCCTATGTTTCTAAATATGTAATCCGCACATTATGGATGTCCTCATGTCACGTTAGGAAAAAAAAATATTACACCTCACCTTTGTCGAGTAAAAAAAAATTACAAGCCACCTGTATCACATTAGGAAAACTAATTTTACAGTTCACCTATATCACATTAGGAGAAACTATGGCAGGTGTCCTTATGAGGTACTATTAGATCTAATGTGAAAAGAGTTTATATTATGGATAAAAAAAGACATTAATTTTTTGTTAACAATAAGGGACTATTGCGTTTTTATCCCTACTTTGATCTGTAATTGTGATTTTGTCCTTAGTTTTTTTTAACTTTGTGAATTTGCCCTTATTTGTTACAAATCAGTGTGATTTTGCACACAGTCAACAGTCAAAACAGTAGCAAATTCACAACACATAGCGGCAAATTCACAACGACTTGTGAATAATAGGGTAAATTCGTAAAGTTCGAAAAGCAAGAGCAAAATCACAATTGCACCTCACCGTAAAAATGAAGCATCGGTAGAATGGAAAAGACCAGCATGGCACATCCACGGTAGAAAAGGAAAACGTTACTGCATCTCCTGTTTAGATTCGGAAAGTTATTTCCATATCTTTCTAATTCTAATATATATAAATAAATATTTAATCTATTACCTCCTAATAGGTAATAATATCATCTTAACTGCCGTGATCGGACGGTTCACAGTCATTTGTTGTGTTTATACCCTAGCCTAAGCCACTCTCCATGGCAGCTCGTCGGCATCCCTTACGCGCTGCACGTAACATGGTCATCCTCGTGCGACCTTGTGGGCATGTGGCGGCCTCGCCTCCGCAGCAGGGCGGGCCCAGCTTTGGCCTCAAGACTAGAGCCAAATCTAATATGGTAAATATGCCTTTAGTTTTTGTGCCTATTTAGTGGACTGGATCTTTAGTTTTGGGCCAAAGTTAGGAAGTGGTAGTAAAGTTTATTTGATAGTGACTAGGGCCAAGGCCTGGGTGGCCCTAGCCACAGGTCCACCACTGCTCTGCAGCATGCTGGTGTGGAGTGTTCTTTACCGTAGTCCAACCTCCGGGGTCGGTACTGTCTTCCTGACAAAATTGTCTTTTCTCCTTTTTCCCGGTCTCTTTGTGAACTAGACTATCAACTCATGCTCCCACTCGAGCTAATTAAAATTAATATAGAAATAAGACTTATAACTAATGATTATAATTATTTATCCCAGGCTATCCTTCATGTACTAAATACTCAAACACAATACACTAAAAATATATATTTATCATTATCTAGTTGTAAATATGCTTTGTCGTAACAGTTTTTCCACACTGCATCACACTTCTATATATGTTCGATATGTATTCAATTGAACATTTTGTGCGACCTATATGAACACATAAAAATTGGTATTTTTTATATGTTCCCTTGTATATGAATACATGACGACACACTTATTGAATAATACTTAAGATATCAATAATATTATAAATAGTAGTTTAGAATTTTATATAGACACACTTTAAGATTTTGCATAATTATATAACTCCAATTCATAATTAGGGGTTACGTTAACTTTTTTTTACATAATGGCGTAGTAGAGTGTTTATATGTAAATTTAGGGTTTATTTGTATTACATTTATAATGGCACAGGTGAGTAATTTGCATGAAGATTAGGGGTTACTTTAGATTATTTTTATAATGTCAAACATCGATAATTTAGCTACATATTTAGGAGCTACTTTAGCATATTTCCATAATGGTAGAGATGGGTAATTTATCAGAAAGATAACAGAGCCAATGCCAATTTTGATTAAAGTTGTGGGATTCATTCATTGAAGTTTCTTATTTTTGTGATAATTTTTAGGATTTTGTTATTTTTCCAGTGTCCACGTCGGATCCTATGTGGCTTCAAAAAGCGACTCCAATTGGTAATAGTATGTCTCATATCCAGAAATTTATTAATTTCAAGATGTGATTGGGAAGAACAATTAATGCAACGATTCTCAAGAATTTCTAAAAAATTTCAAGCATGTATTTAATTTACATGGTATTTAATGTATAAAAAATAATTTTTAAAATCAATAAATATGCTTCATGTTGCTTTAGCTGAAGTGATGCATTCATGCTGAAGTGCATTGTGTTCATGAGTGTAAAGTTTCAAAATGCATTTATATGTCAGCCAAATCTTTAATGAGAATTTTCCCTCTTTTTACGGGAGTTTATTCTCTATTTACTAGAACCAAATCTTTTTATTTGAAGATTCTAAATTCCTTTTCACTAGCTCTAAGTATTTTTATTTGGGTTCATCATCCCCAACTCTATCTAGGGAATTTCTCACATGATTTTAAGAGTTTTTGGGATAATTTTCATGGTTTAAATACATTCACCGGGATTTTCCTAGATTTGTGTTTGAACCGGATTATGTATCCCGAAATAAAACTAAAACCGAAAGGAAAAAGTCCTTTCGTTATTCCTCAATTCCCCAAGAGTCTGACGTCCCTCATCTATTTAATCTGTTTCATTTTGGAACTTCATCGGTTTTGAAGGTGGTTTTGGATGACATGGCAGCGGGACCCACATGTCAGGGTGGGACACACCTGCCTTCTTATCCTCACTTTCTCTTCCTCCTCATCACCTCCCCACGGCGGACAACGATGACCTCGCCACCACGATTCCACAGTCATGCAGAAAGTCGAGAGCGACGAAAGCGCGGGGAGAGTGGCGTGGGCGGAGGGGGCCTAGCGGTTGCTGATGTAGGATGTGCGCTAGGCGTGGTCGGGCTAGCGGTGTCGGCGAGATGTAGTCAAGGCAAGAGGAGATCACCATTGGCGGCGACGGCCCGATGCGGTCGATGTTGTAGCCTGGCCAAGTTGGTATTCCCCGACGAGGACATCAACGACGGTAAGGTGAACGTGATTCTCAAGGCCAAATGTAGAGGTCGAGGTTGCGCAAGCCGCTGGCGACGTTGACGGTGAGGAGCGAGCGACACACGAAGGAGGCGGCGAGGTTGGTGGTGTTGCGCGTCTTGCCGATGCCGCCCTTGCCGGATGTGACGACGTCGACCCATGGGGTTGGGCCGAAGAGCTGGGGGTGGTGCGGCATGGGGAGGGGAGGAGGAAGATGAGAGAGTGTGGAGAAGAAGGCAGGTGGGTGCCACTCCTGACATGTGGGTCCCACTGCCATGTCATACAAAACCATGTTTAAAACCGGCGAGGGATAAAAGGTGAACATATGAACGTATTAAATACATCAGAGACGTAGGATACTGAGTTTTATATACGAGGGATGAAACTCATACTAGGGCAATAGTTAGGGGACGACGAAAGGACTTTTTCCAAACCAAAATACCATTTGGAACGGATACAACTCCTTTCGGCCAATCCGACCCAGCCTTACTTCCTCCCTTCCTCATTTCCCGGCCCAGCTCAGCTCACCTACTGCATTCTCACTAGCTTCTCGTCCCTTCCATAGCTACAGTTGAGAGCGCCGGATAGGGGCGATTTTGTGTTCCCCCGTCGATTCGCAGCTGTCCTCGCCTCCGGTGACCTCGATGGCGTCGGAGGAGGAGGGGGCTGGATGAATTGACGGAGGATTTGTATATACGCATCACGGTACCTGAAATTGACATGACGGATCATCCAGGAACTCTCATGGTGCGCGCCTGGGCAAGCATCCATGTTTAGCCGCATCGCAGGTGGACGTTGAGGCAGCGATGACTAGGCAGGCGAACGTCGGGTTGGACGTCGAGGCGGCGGCGGCAGCAAACGTTCGGTCGCGTGCGGGATCACGAAAAAATCGGCATATGACGCGGAACCGGTTTTGAATATACCCATCCACTTTTACATGGTCTGTTGGATTCTCCCACAAAATTAGAAGGCTTTCTATTTTTACAAAGAGGTAAAAATTATATATAGTAGCTAACATAAATGCAAGAGCTCTTGGAGAGGTTCTAAATTAGATAAGATAGGTTTAGCTATTCCCGTTTTCTCTGCCGCCGTTCTTGTTTTGTCTCGACAAAAACGGTGACGGCGTGTTCGAGGAGCTGGGCCCTTCCTCCACCTCGTCGGCGTTCAATCTAGCAGCGGCGAAGGTTTGGAGTTCTGCAACCTCACCGGATTCAGAATTTCGTTAGAAGCTCCACATCTTGTAGGTGAGTTATTTTGTCCCTCCCTCACTTTCTTTGGGGACGACATCATCGTTGTTGCCAGCTCCGACGAGGCTTCAGGGAGGTCTGCGTACCACTGACTTGAGGAATCGAGAGAGTGGTTTCGTTGCAACTGTTTGGGCTTTCTTCCCCTTTCGGTTGTTTTGTTGGTAGGTGTCTTGGAGTTGCCGGCGATGCATGGGGCGGCGAATCTCAAGTTCCTTGGCGACGTGATGGCTGGTGTGCCTGGGCGTTCATGGATATTACGGCATGTCGACGAGCTCGATTTGCTATTTGGTGTGGCAATAAAAAACTCTGTTTCTTCGTCAGGAAGGGCGTGGGCTTCAAGTTGCTTTACTGGCGTTCGCCTCCTTCAACCTTTGGTGTGGCGGAGGCTCGTCGGGCGGCTGCTCTGTGAGTCGGCGACGTGGGAGGCCCTTCGATCTACCAAAATGTAATTTCTTGTTTTCTGAGGGTGCATGTAAGAGTTGCAACGCAAACCTTAATCCATCTCTACAACATAAAACCTGGACCCAAACCGGGCTACTGCATCGCACCACATCACCTAAAATTTGCTCGGCCATCGGATCGGCCGCGTCAACGGTCTAGATCGGTCTTTTTCGATTTGAGCAATTCTAAGACACGTGACACCACGTGTGGGACCCGCTGATGTGGGTCCCACAAGTGGGCCCCCGGTGATGTGGGTCCCACCATGGGCCCCTTAGACCATGGGACCCACAAGTGGGTCCCACCGTCTGTGGGCCCCACGAATCCCATTATATGTGAAACGCACCACATTGTTATCAAAAGTTATAAATATTGTTTAAACATTGGTGTAAATTGTTATTTATAGTATTTCTGATTATGTTTGTTCATATACATCATCCTATTTTATTTGAACTATTTTTGAATTTGTTTATATAAATGAATATAATTTTTGTATGATTTAACAAATTGTTGAATGGTCTAATATAATTATTTATAGCTTTTGTCTTTTATTTTTGTATATAACATATACAAAACATTTTGGGTGATGGAGCCAACAATACACATGCAACTTTTCAAAATATACAAATTTATTAAATGGTATTCAAATATCAAAATCTCTAACTTTATTATATACCATATTTTTTTAGTTCAAAATATAATATACTCGCACAGATGTTTACCTGTGATTCGTAGTATATATGATTTGATATCAAAATGTATTGAAATTATAAAGTGTTCCATACAAAAGTAGCTCAAATTTGAAAACCGAATGTTTATTAAATAACCAAATTTCTAAGCATTTCGTACTTCCTTGGCATATGTTTATATGAGATCTGTTGCCCCCCTACAATTCGAACACTAAAACATCTTTAAATTTAAAATATTAAATTTTAAAGTACCTCAAAACTTCAAAATCTATAAATTTGTCACGGATCACACTTTACATAAGCTCTTTCCAATTCGCCTGTTAAATCTAACACCCAAATACATTTAAATTTAAAACTATTGAATAATATTCAATTCTAAAGTAGCTCAAAACTTCAAAACCTACACATTTGCTACAGATCACACTATGAATCCAAAACACTTTCCAATTTGTCCGATAAATCTAACATCCAAACACCAAACTCCTTGAAATTCAAAACATTTTAACATAAATGTTGCTTCAAATTCCAAAACCTTTTATAGATAGAAAATTTAAAAATTCAAAGCTCCTTGCTATGTCCTTTGTACAAATGTTCATATTTCAACGGATATACACTTCAAAGCAATAAATACTCCATATTTTAAATCTAAAACATTTCTGCATATAAAAGGTTTCTACGGAGTGAAACTTTAAAATTAACGTGCTTTGATAATATATTTTAAAAATATTTTTCAACCAAGGGCACATCCACTTAGCACGTGCGGCGACTTTTGTGAAATGGAATAACAGTAAAAGCTCAGCTCTTCTCTTTCCTTCAGCTAGTGGGCCCCGTCACCACCTTATGAGCCAAGACCCTGCCCCAAACCACGGCCTGTCTTCCTCCTTCCCCAACTCTTCGAGGCGCGCACGACTGCGCCGCCACCACCGTCTCCTTAGGCCTTGCTCGGTTGCACAGGTTTAATTCCTAAGCTGGAACTGTTCCATGCATGGTTTGAGTGGTTCCATACATGTCACTAAAACCATGGGGTTTGGTTCCATGAGGTCAGACTTATGGAACGAAATTAGGCCTTTTTGGCATGGAACGGGGCCAAACCATGCCGGGTTTCAAACCCTTCCAAACCTAACCAAACAGACATTTTGGGTGAATTGAGATTGATTCCATGCCGAAATATTCCATGTGGTTTGGAACTCATTCCATGGCATTACATGCCAAAACGAACAAGGCCTTAGCGAGCGCGCCAAGGGGATGCCCTGGCTTCCGCGCCTTAGGGAAAGACTCTGAGGCCGCGTTGACCTACCGTTTATTTTGTCTCCTTGTTCCAGCGACCACGCCGCCGTTCGCCATTGCTCGCGGGAACCGAGAACTTCAGCGGCGCACGGAGTTCATCGACCCAATTCGCCACAATCGGAGTCCCATGGAGAGGCTTCAACGAGTCGAGCTGCGCCAAATGAGCTGGCCTTCGACATCCATCTTGCATCAGAGCGCCGCCCGCTGTTCCCGATTTCCGGGCATCCTTTAATATTTTAATCGTATATCCTATTATCTTTATATATTTTTTATCTGTTTAGCAGTACTTTAATATTTTTAATCGTATTTGATATTAATATAGACCAATCCAACGTTTATACGCTTTTTCTACCCCCGATTAAGGTAGAAATTTCTAAACCGTCCTGGCGTAGCACCTTCTTTTCAAACTCCCTATAATAGATTATTTCAATCTCTATATTTAGATTGAAATAATGATCAACTGAATTTTGCATAGAGTCACTACTGTGCTTCCTAATTTATTGAAAAATCAACACTATAGATTTTTTTTGCTTTTAATAAAAAATCACCTCTCAAAGCTACATTAGTTATTAACATCCTTTTGATTGTAAATATCTTTCTCTGGCAGCATTGATGCGTCAATACATACATGATTGTTACCTACTTGTGCTGCACATGGGCACGTCAATAATTTACATGTTTCTTTATTTGTGTTCCTTAGTTCACTGCTATTTTTATTATTTTCTAATTCTGAATTTAGTTATGATGAATTTCGCTTGATATGATATTTTCAAGATATATAGGTCATTATAAAATCCAACGTACGTGGTATTTCTTAGCCCTCTCGATTTTTATATATCACATTTATTAGTCGCATCTAACATGGACTCTTTGATCAATTGTTATATTTTTTTATTAATTTTTTATTTGGATATTTTAAGGAGTTGTATTGGACATGGACTAAGTGTACTATAGAACGTTAGATCTTCATTAAATCCAGTAGTTTAGTTATATTTGATGTGGATTCTTTGAATTAGTCTACACAGTCGGTTCATCACAAAATCCAATAATAGTCTCTCCGAAAATGGTAGTTGCTATGGTGATGAGATCATTGAGAGATTACAAAAGCATCTCTCACATTAATCCTTAGAAGTGCTATTGGGACATCCCAGTAGCATCTTATTAGGAAATATGTTTTGGGAGACCATTTGAGATGCTCTTAGCTCTAATAATTCATTATTGCTTTAGTGTTTTTTATTTCTATCCTACATAAACTTGTTTTGACCTATCAGCCAACTAAAAATAAAATCACGTGCTATTATTTTGCTAGATAGGATCATTATTGTTTATTTAAGAACGTAGATGATATGAGAAACAATTTGTTGTATATCTTATTATATTTATATATTATTTCTTTAAGGAATAGCAGGAGCACTGCTCTGTCATTTAACAAGAAGAAGCAATTGTACATAACGCGGCGAAGTGAACACCACCACCACACAAACAACACACACACAACAAAACACTACACCACCGCCACCTGGGAGAGGAACTGAAATAAAGCTACCTCGGAAAGTGTCGTGGTCTCTGATGTTGTGCCACACCAAAAGCCACGACCCAATGCAAGCCAGAGTGGCAAACCCAAACTCCTATACCACAGGGTTGTCATCCTCATGTCGCACACACATGACCGTCGATCCCCCAGCTTAGCCACACATCAACAAAACACTCCCTCCGCAGCTACAATGCAGTCACCTTAAACACAATGCATGGGGGCTCTCCTCACCCATCACCTCATACTCCTCATAGACAACCACCTTAATGTGTACGGGGACCTCACCACGTGTTACACATTGGACACTGCCCCTCCTTCTCCAAAATGTCATGGCCTAGAGCAAGCGGATTTGGCAGCGCCCGGCCGCAGCCACCACCGTCACCACACCAGACGCAACATCCTCCCTGTGCCGTCCAGCACCAGCCACCGACGCCGCAGCCAGCCTACACGGCCCACAGCCGGTGCCGGCTGCGCCAGCCACAATAGCTGTCGCCGCCGCCCTACGCCGAACGCCGCCCTCCCTACACATAGGGGCATGCCCGCATCACGCATCCACCAGATCTGGCCAGGGCAACGCCAAATCCATGGCCAGAGGCCTACGGAGAGCCGCCGGCGGTGGACCAGATTCCTGTGCGCGCCAATGAGCCACCATATACAAGGAGGGAGATTCACGCCGCCGCCGTCCTCACGAGCCGCGCGAGGATTCGGCGATCCAAGCGGCGATGCGGTGGGAGAGGGCGCTGGAGGAGGGGCGGCGGCCAGGGTTTGGGGATCGCCCGCGTCGCCCCCGTTGGGAGCCACGGGAGCGATACCGAAGTGTCTATATATTTCTTTAATTAACTACATATACTAAAGGGCCAAGATTTGGAGCTCTCTCATGAAGTCTGGTCCCACGTGGGGTCCGTGTAGTGTTTAGGTGGGCCCGCATGGAGTTTAGGTGGGACCCACGTGGGGCCCACACACTATTCCGGTGGGACCCACGTGGGGCCCGCACACTATTCTGGTGGGACCCATACACTATTCTGGTGGGACCCGCACGCTATTCTGATGGACTCATGTGGGACCCGCATACTATTCTGTTAGGAGCCACGTGTGACCCGCACACTATTCTGGTGAGACTCGCGTGGGACCGCACATTATTTAGGTGGCACCCGCACTTTTTCAATAGGGTCCATTAAGTGGGACCCACGATACAGTTGATCACCTCCATCATTTAAAAAAATACCAATGATGGTTACTCTATTGTTCTATTATTTGTAGTTAAATTGTATATTGCACTCATATATAAAAATAATAACTAACTTTGTATATTACACTCATATGAAATAGCTCTAATACTATTTTACTTTGATTTTTAGTTTATAAATCAAAAAATATGATTGAATTATTATTCATCATTAGTTTTATCTTTTCATCTTTGAAAATCAAAGAATCAGCATAACCAAACACATCAATTCGTAAGCTATTTCTAGTAACACCTAAAGTCATTGGATTTCTAAGAAAAAAGTGATACATAAAAATTGTCTAAATTAAGTACATATTGAGTAGCATAAGAAAACAACTATCATTTAGGTAACATCTTCTATATAGATGCGCATCGCGCGTCAACCTAACTAGTTTAAGAGCATCTCCAAGAGCTATTGTATTTATGTTAGGTAAATATGAAGATTATACCCGTTTGTAAAAATAAAAGACCACCTAATCTTGTGGGACAATCCAAAAGACTAGGCGAACTTGATAGGTAGCTATATTCAAAATTGTTCCACGTCATCCACCTGACCACATACTTGGCCACTTGGGTTAGCGAGATCTATCATCAACTAGGGCCACGTAGGGTCGTATTCCGTTTTTTCTCCTGATCCACGACCACGAGACCTGGACTCCTCTTTCCGTCGCCGCCATCGGAAGCAACGACACCGCCTACAGTGGACGATCACCTGTACGTGGAAGCAACGACGCCGCCGTGGACGGTACGTCGTGTTCACTCGTGCCCCTCTCTGTTTTGAAAATCAGCGCAGGAACAAAGCCATGCGCGTGCGGGAAGGACGGGCGCGACGCGCGATGAGCGTGGCCTGGCGCGATGCCGAGCCATCGGGGCTAGGCATAGATGCCTAGGGGAGGCCGACGAATACCTAGCGTGGATGGATACCGATCCATTTGCCGTACCTGTTGGATAGGGGTTTTTTTTTTCTCTTCTTTTGTTTTTTTAGCTAGTCCACACAATATACAAGAGCTCTTGGAGATGCTAATCTTATTTGATATACAATCTTGACTATTAGGATTAATATAGACGAATCCAACGTTTATACACCTTTTCTATCTCCGGTGAAGGTAGAAATTTCTAGATCCTCTTGGCGTAGCAGCTTCTTTTCAAACTCCCTTAGGTACAAAAAATAGACTATTTAAATATCTATATTTAGATTTAATTAATCATCAGTTGAATTTTACTAGAGTCACTATTGTGCTTCCTAATTTATTGAAAACTCAACAGTATAGATTTTTTTTTCTTTTAATAAAAATCACCTCTCAAAGCTACATTAATTATTAACATCATTTTTTGATGAAATAATTATTAACATTCTTTGGATTGTTATATCTTGTTC
This sequence comes from Digitaria exilis, assembly GCA_015342445.1. NCBI lineage: Eukaryota > Viridiplantae > Streptophyta > Magnoliopsida > Poales > Poaceae > Digitaria > Digitaria exilis. The sequence goes on from JACEFO010002629.1 coordinate 1,766,393, forward strand.
TGGCAGGATTGATATGTCAATACATACATAATTGTCACCTACTTATTTGTGCTGCACATGGACACGCCAATAATTTACATGTTTCTTTATTTGCGTTCCATAGTTCACTGCTATTTTTATTGTTTTCTAATTCCGAATTTTATGAAGAATTTCATTTCATATGATCATTTCATGTTATCTCGACCGGTTAAATCATTATATATAAAATCCAACGGCCTAAGATTTTTTATTAACGTGGTATTGTTTAGCCCTCTCAATTTGTATTGTTTTTTCCTATTAGTCTATATCATATATTTTAGTCGTATCCAACATGGACGCCTTAATCAATTGTTATATTTTTTTATCAAATTTTTATTTGGATATTTAAGAGTTGTATTATATGTGGACTCTTAAGTCTACTATAGACCGTTAGATCTTCATTAAATTCATTTGAATTTTTTTCTTTTCTTGTTAACGTGCTCTTTTTATTCTTAAGTAATAATATAATATATTTTTATTATATATAATTATTTGCTATCTTTGAAGTTAAAGGTGTTTTATTGATTATCTATGTTACAAAATAAAAATATTTTGTCACCCGTAGCAACACACGGTTATAAAGCTAGTATCTAAGATTGTCTCCAACAACGCCAAACCAAACCTAAGACCTATTAACTGTTTTAGGTCTCGCACAAGAAAAGGTCAACAAACTGGTCCTCCCCAAAAAAGACCTCGCTCTGCCGCCGAGTGTCGCTCGCCTCTAGCCCCGTCAAATGCGTTCGAGGAGAGAGAGGGCGTGTTTAGTTGAGGTTAGTAAAAAGTACTTCTTTTCTGGAATGCGTGTTATGTGAGGGAGATGAATAGGAAAGGTAAAAAAGGAATTTTTGGGGATGCGTGTTCTGTGAGGGGGATGAATAGGAAGTAAAAAGGACTTTTACGAACTAAACAGGCCATGTTCAGCTCGTGTGTCTCCTCAAAGGGCAAAAAAGCATGCTCTGTTGGAGCCGTCAACAGCAGTGCGTGGAGACGCATTTTCAGTTTGCATTACCATAGCATAGCCTGTTGGAGACAGTCTAACTATCCATGTAAATGCCTATAGACCAACATCTATGTATACGTTGTCTACTTGTTCTGACAGTAAAAGTAAATAGTCACGTCAACAGGACAAACAAGTACATGTGTACAGCCTATGTCCTGGATAAATGCCTACAGACGAACATCTCACTCTCTACGTATACGTTGTCTACTGGTTGTGACAGTATAAGGGATTCCCAACTATTCACTATTCATTTCAACTTTTCACTATTCATTCCAACTTTTTACTTTTCCCTCCTCACAAAACACGTTTCCCAGCGAATGCTACAGTGTTTTTCTTATGCTACAGTGTTTTTTTCTACAATCTAAACACACCCTAAAAGTAAATAGCCATGTCCACAGGACAATCGAGTACTGTTGTACATGTGTACAGCCTATCCATCCAAGCTAGCTTAGTGTCCGCTAGTATGTAGTCCGTTCTTTACATAAATTGGTTTGTATATAGTGTATAATTTACAAATAACAAATAAATATTGCAAGGCCATACCTAACTTTGGAAAATAATGGTGCGGCTAATCCCAGAGTACGGTTGGGTCAGTGTCTCAGTGGGAGGGCCATCGTATAATTACCAAGACTAAATATTTGGAGAACTGTGCCAGCAAAAGGTCATGGTGATGACCCTCCGCTCTCATTCCATGACACTCCTTTTCCTCCTCTCTCCTTATAAATGACTCTGCCATATTAGCAATTTGTTGATGTGGCATGATATTGAATGCTCATGACACAGTTCTATGACCCTTCCACTGAGACTGGCCTTAGATCCAAGTTGATAGCCCGGCCTGAAATTCAATGGGAGTAGACACTAACACAAAGGGACTCATGATGCGTGCGACTGTGCCACGTGGCTCTACTAGGGTAATAAAGTGCCAAAAGGTATTAAATCCATGCATTCTAAGGACATGTATAACAGTTTAGGTAGCTGTTGTCTTTTTGTCACACACAGACACCTGAACAGACAGCTTATACAATAATTTAGACAGCTGCTATCTTTTTGGTTGTCTGCAAAAGTATTAATTCATTCTTTGACATATAAAACATGATGATCTATTACAATTTGATCTTGGTAGCCATTTTGATGCTTCCATGAAACAACACATGGTATATTCAAATAATTCATATGAGTCTCTTAATGATATGGTATAATAGAATTAACAATTTCATCAAGAAATGTAGCTCTAATCTACCCTTTGGCGTTGCCGGCGGCGTAGTGGTTTAGATGATTGTCCTCTTTGTTCTTGAACTTGTCACCAATTTTTCTACCAATCTCTTGTCGTTTATCATCCTCAACGACGATATGATACATGGTAGTTTACAGTAGGCTATTCAGTTCAAAAAAAAATTAAGATCCTTCTACCAGTTCACACAATGATACGATACCATGTTCAGATAACCAAATCAAGAAAAACAATACCAAATTCAGATAAAATTCAACTAATTTGCCAAGATCTATATGAACTGATCTATATACACCTGCCAAAGAAGCAAAACCATGAACTAATCTATATAACCTGCTAAGAAAATCTTTCTTAATTGAATTAATTAATCTAATACTGGTTCTGATTTGCTTGCTTTCGTTTCTCACGGCTAAACTAAGCTTAGCTAGATTAATCTTAATGGCTCATTGTTAGCAAATAATGCGAAAACAAGATCGAACACGAGACAAGATTTTAACGTGGAAAACCCTTACGGAAAAAAAAACCACGGGCGCCAGCCAGCAAGAACTTCACTATGTGGAGGAGTCAGGTTACAACGCCGTCGCGGCAGCTTACAAGAATAAAATAGATCAATAGGTGGACACCCCCAGTAGCGACCTGGGCCAAATGGGGCCTATGACTTGTGCTGAAATTAGATCACAACTCAACAAACTCCACCTTGAGATAAATTTTATCTTGTAGCATAATCAACACCATCATCCTGAAATAACAAAGAACAAAAAACTCCTGGCGCCAATAGCCTCTTGGGCTAATCCATCAAACCAACTAAGCTTAAGCATAGCTCAAACTTAGCAACAGGGACTGACTTTGTCAACATATCGGCAGGATTATCATGAGTGATAATCTTGCATATCTTTAACTTGCCCTTTCTCAATCTCATCACGGACAAAGTTATACTTGATGTCAATGTGCTTAGTCCTCTCATGAAACATCTGATATTTAGTGAGAAATATTGCACTTTGACTATCAGAAAACAGTTTAATACAAGAATTAACTTCACAAAGCTCAGCAAACAAACTCTTCAGCCAAATCAACTCTTTGCATGCTTTACAAATAGCCATGTACTTAGCCTCGGTAGTAGACAAAGCAACAACAGACAGCAAAGTAGCCTTCCAACTCACTGCACAACTGCCAACAGTAAAGACATAACCTGCGAGTGATTTACGCTTGTCCAAATCACCAGCATAATCTGAATCAACATATCCAATGAGCTCCTTATCTGTCCTCCTAAACTTCAAACAAACATCTGACGCGCCTCTGAGGTACCTGAAAATCCACTGAACAGCCTTCCAGTGTTCTTTGCCAGGATTAGCCATGTATCAATTAACCAAACTCATAGCATATGATAAATCTGGGCGAGAGCAAACCATAGCATAGATCAGAGAACCAACAGCACTAGAATATGAAACTCTTGACATGTATTCAACATCTTCAACTGAACTAGCACACTCCTTAGTTGACAACTTAAAATGTGGTGCAATAGGAGTACTAATAGGCTTAGCATCATGCATATTGAAATGCTGAAGAACATTCTCAATGTAACTATGCTGACTAAAAACAAATAACCAGCAGAACGGTCCTAGAATTTTCTTAGCAGCACCAAGCTCCTTCATATCAAATTCATTGCTCAACAATTTCTTCAACGCAGTGATCTGTCTACCGCTCTTGGGAGCAATCAGCATGTCATCAACATATAAGAGCAAGTATATAGGTGACCCATTAACAGTCTTAATATAAACACAGCTATCATATTGAGATCTTTTAAAGTTATATGACAACATAAATGAATCAAACCTTTTATACCACTGACGGGGAGATTGCTTCAAACTATACAATGACCTTTTCAACTTACACACATAATTTTCCTTGCCTGACACTATGAACCCTTCAGGTTGGGCCATGTATATCTCCTCCTCAAGCTCACCGAGCAAAAATGTAGTCTTCACATCTAACTCCTCAAGCTCAAGATCATGTGATGCAACAATACTGAGAAAAGTGCGAATAGAGCTATGCTTCACAACGGGAGAGAATACCTCATTATAATCAACACCAGAAATTTGATTGTACCCTTTTGCCACTAACCTTGACTTGAATCTAGGAGGCTCACGAGGAGACAAACCCGTCTTTCTCTTGTAAAGCCATTTGCAACGGACAGTCTTCTTCCCCTTTGGCAATGGCACAACCTCCCAAGTGCAATTCTTCTCGAGAGATTGCATTTCCTCCGCATAGCTGAAATCCACTTCTCATGATCACCACAATCAATAGCTTCATTGTATGTTGCTGGCCCATAAGTGCTATCAACCTGTTCAGCACAACTCAAAGCATAATATGTCATATTACATTCTTCAATAAGACGGGGTTTAGGTCCACAACCCTTCTTTTGCCTGCGATGAGCAATAGGGACATCCCCTCTAGCTGCAAAACAGGAGGTGAGTGCGGAACATGGTCACTGTGAGCTTCATCATCAACAACATCACCCACGGTCTCCACCTGCACTTGTTCCTCATCAATAACATGCTCCACCTACACACTGACATGCTGCAATTGTCTTGCTAAATTTTTTGGAACATGATCTGAGGAAAATTTATCAGTAAACATCACATATTCATTGAAAACAACACTACTGCTCATGAAAGTCTTTCATGTTTCGGGATTCCACAATTTATATCCTTTGACTCCGAAACTATAACCAAGAAACATACATTTAATAGCTCTAGGCTCCAATTTTCCATTGTCAACATGAGGATATGCAGTGCAGCTAAAAACTTTCAACTATGAATAATCAAGTAACAAGTAGTGTTCGCAACCTCTTCCCAAAAATGCTTATTCATCTTGGCGTTGAACAACATACAACGGGCCTTCGAGATGATGGTTCTGTTCATGCGCTCAGTCACACCATTCTGCTGAGGTGTGTACGGGAGGGTGTGATGCCTAACAATGCCTTCTTACCTGCAACAATCATGAAAAACATCTGAACAGAACTCTCCACCATTATCAGTACAAAATACTTTTACCTTCTTCTCAGTTTGTCTTTCTATCATGGTCTTCCACTCTTTAAATGCAGCAAAGGTATCATCTTTAGTTTTCATAAAGTAAGGGTAAGCATGTAAAGAGCAGTACCAAGAGAAGGCTTACAGGACGGACCCCAAATATCAGCATGTGCTTAATCAAGAGTACCTTTGGTGGTGTGAACAGAGGTATTGAATTTTACTCTCTGATGCTTCCAGAAACATAATGCTCGCAGAACTTCCTGCCACTCAGAGTACAGCCAGGGAGGAAGTCTCTCTTCATCAATTCTGCCATGCCAAGTTTACTCATGTGTCCAAGACGCATATGCCAAAGGTTAGTCTCTGCATTAGTGTCAGCAGCAGCAGCGGAAACAGAACCACCATGCAAAGTCCTACCTCAAAGGACATATAAATTTGCAGAATTCTTATCACCAATAAGCCAAACAACATAACTCTTTGATATCTTTAAAACTCTATTAGAACCGGAGTATTTGAAACCTCTTTCATCAAGTGTGCTGATCGAAATAAGATTTCTGGTCATGGTTGGTATGAACCTCACATTCTCCATCCCATCATGAGCCTTGATCTGAACAGAGCCAATGCGCACAATCTGACACGGGTTATCATCACCCATACACACAATATCTCCCTTATGCACAAGTTTATAAGAATTAAACCAATCTCTGTTAGTGCAGATATGAAATGAACATGCAGAATCCAGAATCCATTTATCACGACCAGAAACACAAGCAACAACAGCCAGACAATCTCCAGAATCAGAACCCTTACCAGCGGAGATAACAGATGCCTTACCATCAGGATTATTCTTCCTCTTCTCCTTATTCTAAAGCTTAAAACGATCCTCAATAAAATGAGTTTTCTTCTTGCAGTAGTTACATAACTTATTGGTGGTGGGTTATCTGGACTTAGAACGGCCTATACTCTTATCATGTTCGTTGCCATCATTGGAGTATCTCTGCTCAGGTCTGCCTCTAATATGGAGTGCATCGTCCTTGGAGGACGAGGACCCATCATTGTGCACCATGCCTTTCATCTTCTCCCTGGATTAGAGTGCCTCATAAACATCCGCTAGGGTTAGTTCATCACGGCTTAACAGTATGGTGTCAAGAAAATTAGTAATGAATTTGGCAGAAGAGGCATAAATCTTCAACCTCATACTTAACCTCCACCGACACTAGGTCGACAACTATCTCCTTCAAAATAGATATGTGGTTCAACACCGAACCACCCTCCTGCATCTTGAGCGTGAACAACTTCATCTTTATTCATCTTTATATGCATCTTACTGGGTAGATCCTTGGACATACAGATTGATTCCAGTGTGAGCCAAATCTCTGCAACACTCTTTTTCTCTCTTGCAAGATATCATTACAAAGATGAAGCTGAATTAGGGACAGAACCTTACGGTCCTTGCGCTTGTCCTCATTGGACCACACCTCCTTCTTCTTCTTGCCGAAGCCATCTAGCGCCTCATCCAGATTATTGGATTGCGTCAGAACAACCCTTATCTTAACTTGCCACAACGAGAACCTCGTGCTATAACCCAGCAACGATAGATCATACTTCATAGAAGTCATTGCAAAGAAATAACCAAGGGAATATAATCTGTAGTAATAAATCTAGATATGTTACTATGTAACCCTAGCAAAACCTGCAGCCTATGTAACCTTCGTGTATGTTCAGCGAAGAACTGAAGAACCTCTGGTAACCTTGCGTGTGGCCGTAGCAAAACTCGATGAATTGATTTTTAGCCGAAGCTCTCCATGGACAGGGAATCGGCTCTGTCGTCTCTGGGAATCGGCTCTGTCGTCTCTGCCGCCTAGAGCCGCGTGCGACAGGAATTCCGCGACAGCTAGGCCATGTTCAGATCGCAGAAGTACTTTTTACTTTTAATTCATTCTCTCACAAAACACGCATCTCCAAAACTTCCTTTTTCACCTCTACTATTCATCGCCCTCACATAACACGCATCCCAGAAAAAAAAGTATTTATTCCCACCCTTTCCTGAACACAGACCTAGCCTTTGCGATCGATCTGCGCTAGGAACAGTCGGTCGGACTCAGCGCACGAAGCCGACGGCGATTATTGCGCCAGGGAACGGAGTGACGACGAGAGCCGCGTCGATTCCCGCGCCGAACGACCACGGCGAGTTGAACTGCTCCAACAGGAACTGAGCAGCGGGCGGCGGCGGCGGAACGATCCCACGGAGACGTGTTGATGGCGCGCCGAACAAGAGTGAAAACCTAATTTTTTTCTCAATCGAATCTCGTAACATAGCTCTGATACCACTTCTTAGCAAATAATACAAAAACAAGATCGAACACGAGACACGATTTTAACTTGGAAAACCCTTGCAGGAAAAACCATGGGCGTCAGCCAGCAAGAACTTCACTATGTGGAAGAGTCAGGTTACAACGCCGTCGCGACAACTTATAAGAATAAAATAGATCAATAGGTGGACACCCCAAGTAACAACCTGGGCCAAATGGGCTTATGATAGACTTGCACGTATCAATCTGCATTGATCATAGACAGATACAACTCAACTAATTTGCCAAGACTCTGCGATATACACCTCCTAATCTATATAAACTGCTAAGAAGCAAACCCACGAACTAATCTGTACCAAAAAATCCTTCCTCGATCTAATTTGCTGCGGCGTGTCCCGCGTGCCCTGGCGCGGCCTTGCCGGAGTTGTCGCTGCAGCCGCGCGCCGCCGCCGCATGCCCCGTGCACTTCTGTTTCCCTGCTGCTGCGCTTGCGCCGCAGCTGCATCAAGCAGCTCCTGCTTCTCCTGCTGCCGCATGCTGTTCCTGCGAGGGAATAAGGGGTTCTGGTGAGATTTTGGTGGAGTTTGGAATGACGAACAAGAGATGAGCGCGGGTGCCGCCTCCCACGAGAAATTTCGGCGCGAGCGCAAGGGATCTGCAAGCCATCGACGAACTCGTACAGCGCGCGCCGGAGCCGACGACTTGCATGGGAGCGTGAGCCCGTGCCGTTGCCGAACGAGAGGCCGACAGGGTTCTCTCTTCATTTACTCGGCGCCACGTCGGACTGAACTGCCTATGTGGCTTCAAAAAGACGAACCTCGTCTGTCCTTTGTATGTGCCTGAAGAACAGGTATAGTGGGCGTGGGGCCACCAATGCCATTTCCATCCTTCTATTGGCTGCAGCCGTTGCATGTGGCAGAGCAGCATGTGGGGCCTTGGCCACAGCTCCACGCAAAACGCTAGTATGGGCGTATCCATTAGCTCTGCCCTAAAGGGACCAGAACAGAGAAGAATATTATTACAGGTGACAGGGATGCACAAGAATCTCAGCAAATTTCTACACGAGAAAAGGGTATATTGGATTGTACAGGGATTTGATATTTGTCAGTTTCATGATTATTAGTCTTCTCATCGTTTCTCTATAGCTGTCCGGGGTCGTGGATGGTGACATTGTGCGCGCGAGGTGAGACGAGGCCACCAGCTGGTTAAGAACACCGGCGTGACCCCTGAAGTAGCATGGTACTCTAGGAACAGAGTTGTGTGTGCTAGGAGTAGGAGTACTAGCTAGCCAGTGGTAATGTTACATGCCGTCACTATTTTGTCAAGTGAGGTCACAGTTGACAATCTCTGATCATGCATCATAGTTAATTATTTTTTAGGGAATAAAATTTGTGTGAAAACAGTGGAGCTAGCTATTTGTGGTCACTTTTTTTTTCTGAATCGTAGTTTAAATTCGTTCGTATGTAGCGCATCATGGAGGCTCCATGCTATGGAGTAGTAGTTCTCATCAGAGCTGGAAGTAGGACTAGTGATTTCCCTTCCACCCTCGCCAAATCATTTTGCTTCTCTCCATGTACTGTCACCGGGACTTGTGAGAACGCCCGTTGAAGTTTAGGGACGGATGGTAAGTGCCCTGACTAACCTCGAGGATCTACATAATGGAATGCATATCCGGATGTCCCGTTAATATTTTTTTTCAGACAAGCATGTCCCGTTAAATGAAAAGATGATGAGTGTTTGTGAAAACAAAAGATAAAATAGCGAAGACAAAAATAAATAGTACACGGGACACATGCACAAATTATAAGAACATGTATTTCATTAATTTTGATCTTTTACAAAATCACAAAATACATGACTCACGACTTGTCTTCTGCGTCGATGCTTAAGGAGAGATCTGACTTATGGAGATTGCATAGTTCGCTGATTCCCGGGGCCTGTTGGGCACGACCGGCTAATTACATCCACAGGGCTGCGCTCTTATGGTTGTGTAGAATTCATCTGCTCGTCGTCCATACATAATATATGGAATAAGTGTTAGTGTATGATGCGCGGTGGATTTATTTGGCCGAGACTCGGTCACGATAATGCCATCGCCATGTCGGCGGTAAACGGAACATGCATTGATGGAGGGGTGACTTTCGCCTTGTTGGTGCCCAGTTATATAGCCCAGCTTCATCAACCATGGATGTAGATGAGTTGTCTTTGCCTCGCCGGTGCCTGGCAACATAGTATCTTAACCCGTTATTTGGGACATGATGATGACCACGCATCGTCGGCACTTGGCCAACAATTAACTGTGTGTTTGCTCATTGAGAACGAACCGGTTCATCATCTCATAAGTCAACTCGTAAACAGGTAGTATTTCGTTGACTCGTCTATCAAGAGAGGGAGGTCAGTTCCGCTCTCGGGTGATCTTGTTGATGGAGAGCGGGTCAGTTCCGCTCTCAGATCTTAATTTGTTGGAGAGCTGGCCAGTTCCACTCTCAGACAATCTTTCCGTGGCTATCTCTTTCTCTTGCGAGATTAGCCATCGTGGAGACTAGCACTTGATCAGATTGATCATTGAGTAAGAATAATAGGCTCACCCTGAGGTGCCGCTGTTGAGTCGTTGCGAAGAGCACCATCTCGTGGGCGTCGACGAGGTCGGTTTCTAGCCACGTGGCCGGCGTCGACAACTTGCTTGTATGCACTCTCGCCGTGCGAATTCTGCAGAATTCCTTTGGCCTCAATGCGTATGCGTGTCTACGTAACGAGCTGTGGCAGCCTCTAGGCATCTGTGTTCTACTCTCATCCAAGCGTCAGGGAGTCCTTATATAGGCCAGAGGCCACAGCCCTCATCAAGCCAGACCCCCCGCTGCCGTTCAACACTAACAAACTTTATCTCTTCATCACACGTGCTTATCTCTAATCACCGTAGAACCAGGTCCTATTCTGTTCACCAAAGCCGCATGCTTATCTCTAATCACGTAGATATTATCCTCCATCCGTGAACAAAAGCAATGGGCCGCTATGTGCATCTGGGCCTGAGTGCATCATCTGGTGTTCACGAGAAGCCACACAAGGATTATTCCATAACCATACGAAGATGGGGCCCATATGTAGTAGGCTCAGCTGTAATTAAGTCTATACTATCTTGTATGTATAACTGTTTTACTGTTTCATTATTCTTTAGTAAAAATAATCATCAAACAATGAGTCCAACAGGGCGGGCTCAAGCCACAAAGAAAAAACCGGCCAGCTGGGCCTATTTAAGAGATGTCCCTCGAAATAAAAGCCCACCAACACATAGGAACCACTAAAACAACAACACATAGGACGTTTTGCTTTTTTTTTTTCGTTCCCAGAATTTTAAAGGACACATATATCCTATATCTAACTATCCATGTAAAAGCCTATATACGAACACTCTCACTCTCTACGTATACGTTATATACTGGTTGTGACAGTAAAAGTAAATAGCCACGTCAACAAGACAAACAAGTACAGATGTACAGCCTATATCCATCCAAACTAGCTTAGTGTCCGCTAGTATGTCGTCCGTTCTTTACATAAATTGGTTTGTAAGTAGTGTATAATTTACAAATGACAAATAAATATTGCAAGGCCATATCTAACTTTGGAAAATAATGACGAGGCTAATCCCATAGTACGGTTAGATCCAAGTTGATAACCCGGCCTGAAATTCAATGGGAGTAGACAGTGGCGAATCTAGGAAAATAATATAGGGGGGGCTGAACTATAAAGCAATTCCAAGTGACCGGCTGTGTTTAGTTCCGTAAAAATTTTGTCTCAAATTCACTATTCGTTGCAACTTTATTATTTATTCCCCTCATAAAACATTGTTTTTCAAAACAATTTACTACCATAAAGTTGCACCAACATTCGTAACTAAGGCTATTCTCCGTGGGAGTTTCATGCACCCTCGATAGCCCGTTATTTCTTAACTTAAGAAAAATTTAAGTTTAAGACACTCAAGGCATCATCATCTAACAACAAAATACAATAAAAAAAGCAGTTTTCCTCTCTCATACCTCTGCAGTCCTCTTCCTAATTCCATAGTTCTCATCCTTTGTTTGCTAAAATTCTCTTCGTCGGAAAAAATAAACCTAAGGTGAGATGGTAGTGGCACTTGGGTGAGTAAAAAAGATAAGAGGGGACCTGGCAAATTGCAAGCACCAATGAGCTTACTGGCCGTCGCATTTGGATCAGAGATCACATTCAGATTTCATACCATATATTATCTGTCGTCTGCCGACTTGCGCTCGGCTCAGCTGCCCCCTGCGGCCTGCCGGCTGCCGCTCGGAGCTGCTGCGCCCTGCCCTGGACAGCGCTCGGCCGCCGGCTGGCCGGCCGCTCGCCCTGCCTGCCATGGTGCCGCACTGCCGCCCACCGGCCGGCGGCCGCTCGATGCGGGCATGCAACGCTGCCCCGCTGCTGCGGTGCCTGCTGGCCGCTGCCGATGGGGCCTGGCGACACACCGAGCCGGCGAAGCCGAGCAGCCGCCGGCCACCTGTCCTAGGTCTCCGACTCACCGTGAGTCCGTGACTGAGCGCCGTCGCTCGTTGGGATCGGGATACGGGAGAAGGGCGAGACGCGGAGAGAGAGAAAGCCAGACAACTACAAGAAGGAAAAAAAGGCCTTTCTGTTGGGCTTGGGCCGTTGCCGTCGGCCGACTGCCAGGGAAAACAATGGGCCAAGAGCCCAAGACAACCCAGTCGCTCGCCAGTTGCCCCCTCGTTTCGTCGTCTTCAACCTCCACGCCCAGCCCCTCCTTCCCCTCTCCCATGGCAAAAAAATTTAGAGGGGGCTCAGAGGGGGCGCCAAGGGTTCTCCGGAGGTAGGGGGCTCTAGCCCCGGCTGACCCACCGGTAGATTCGCCACTGGGAGTAGACACTAACACAAAGGGACTCATGATGCGTATGACTGTGCCATATGGCTCAACTAGGGAAATAAAGTGCCAAAAGGGATCAAATCTATCCATTCTAAAGCGGTCAGAACAGAGAAGAATATTAGTATATTACAAGGTGACAGTGATGCACAAGAATGCCAGCAAATTTCCACACAAGAAAAAGCCAATGGCTCGGACAACCTAACCACACAGGCAAAAAAAAAAAGAAGATTACCAAAGCCCAGAGGAGAAAATCGGCGCCCGACATGGACAAAACTGGATTGCCGGTCACGGCCGTCAGGCAGGCCGCTCCTCCGTTTCCCATGTTGTGCCTCTCATGGGACAGGGAAACCTGAGGTAGGTTTTGGCGCCGAGCTCGCGGCCATCTCGCTGTTGCTTTCCGTTGACAAGATGATATGATGCCCTCTCTGGTCCCCCTACATCATCTCTTTTGCATGGTATTGGGCTGGTTTCAGCTCTCTGTTACTCTGGATGCAGATACAGTGTCACACCCGGTTTATAAAAACAAACCGAATACATCTCATATGTGCGTCAGGATCAAGTTTCACTCATATGATAGACTCCATGAATACAGAACACAAAGTTACAGCGTAAAAAAATAAAATAAATATATTACAAACGTTTTCTAGCAGCGGAAATCTTCAACTCTTCACCACAGGCAGTTGACTGGGGGTTGCGTACTCTTAGCAATCTGCATTGAAGTCACTAGAGAACTTCACATCTTCTTCTCCTTCTGATCCAATATTCAGCAAGGGTGAGTACACTTTTGGTTGGTACTCAACAAGTGGGAGAATATGCAAAGCTTTCAAGGAAAGGCTTAGAGTTAAGAGCGGTCAGCATTTTAGTTGGTCAAGTTTTATGAGCAAGCACCTAATTACTATGATATAAGTATATACCAACCCAAATTATTCATATAAAGAGATATATTCATATATATCATCTCACATCATTCGTGCCATAGTACTCATTCCTTAACCAGGAACCATAATTTATTTTCAACTTCAAGTTCAATTATCATGTGAGGATCCGGGCCGTTCATAACCGCGAACACAGCTGTTATAACAGTTTTACACTCTGCAGAGGTTGTACACTTTCACCACAATTCACGTAAAAGCTCCGAAGAACTTTAAAGCCAACCATGCAGTGCGGGCCAGGCACGTACCACACTTCCAAGGTGTGACTGCATAGGGACGCTATGAGGTTTTTCCAAAGACTCTCTATATGTATGTGCCCGCTCCCCGGTATCGGCGGTACTTCGGAAGCCGAAGCATTCCTTCGCCACTCATCTAAGCTTTGGACCCCATAACCCACCATCGTGCAGCCCGAACACAACATATAGTTCATCTAGTTACTTAGCCAAGACCAAAGTCAATATGGTATTGTGGTTGTACGGGTAAATTCCAGGTTGCCGCTCGATGTTCCAATTAACATAAGCGATCTTGTTTAACTTCATCATCAGAACATAGATATAAATACCTTGATAAATGGTAGCACAAAATTATTATCTTCATAATTAATATGAATCATTCCCAAGTATAGCAGCTAAGCAAAGCTACCCAACATGAATGTAAAGATCCAGGTTAACAAAGAAATTGACAATAAAAACTAGTCATCCTTAATATAGGACCCATCAATATTAATACAATACATAGCATAAAGTAAACTTTAATTAACATGAACGTTGCATAGGTGCGATAGAATATGCAGAGGGGGAAATCCACTTGCCTTAAATCCTAAGAATATCTGCTAAAGCTCAATTCCTTTGTAGACTTGATCTTCAATAAACTCGTTGAACTCCTCACAGCTTGATCTTCCAATTCAGCTTGAACAACGTCTATCGTCACACAAGCACATACAAGCAAACAAATGCACAAATAAATAAACAGTACACCAAACATGTGCAATAATATTGATCAAGCATGGAAACGGGTCGAGGTCTCGGAAAGGATTGAAAGAACACGAGAAACACTGAGATCGGAGCTAAGGTCGAGAAGATAAAACTATCGGCAGACTAGTATTATAAAAGAAAAGCAAAGACTATATGCTTCATTTATTTTAATTAAGAAAAGATGTGTAATGAATAATTCAAAAAAATATTCATTGTTTGAATTAATTTAATTTATACATTCGTATGAAACACAGGTAAAACCTAATTAATTTTATTTGCAAATATTTATTTAATTATTATTCCAATTAAACATTTAACTTGCAAGAAAGCATGTGAGAGCATCTAGCGCATAGATTTATGCATAAAGTTCAACTAATCAAGTTATATTAAAAGGATATTCGAGTTGAGAATTAATCCTGTTAACATCATTTGTATATAAAACACGAGCTATAACACTAATTGGCTTTTAATTAGAAAAGCTAGTTAAGTAAGAATAACTCAAGTTAACATTTATTAATAAAAACCGATGTATAAACCTAGTCAAGTTTTATTCAGAAAACTAGATTTAATAGTGAACATTAAGTAAATTAAATATTAGTTTATAAAACCACTACACAAGCTAATTATATTTTAATTGGAAAAGCATATAAATCAGCATTAACCAAATTAACATCTTTGTTTAGAAAAAAGACAAGATATAACGCTAACCATATTTTAGTTATAAAAGGTTAGTTCCCTAATGATTAACCAAATTAACTCTCATTGTAAAACATGAAGGTAGGACTCTAATTTGCTTTTAATTGGAAAGCTAATGTAACACCCCGTCTCCTAAGGCCGCACCGCCCAGCCCTTCCGTGGGGCGGGCACGCGTACACATAGCGCCCTGCTTACACTTTCGTCCTCGCTTCGTGTAAAAGAGTCAACCCGAAGGTGCTATGGCTGGGGGACAAAGGCTTATAAGTTGGCTCCACCCTCTCTAAACTAGCAAGGTGGTACTAAACATGCGCACACCGCGCTCATGGGCCACTATGGGCCATATCAACTTGGGCCGGGTGTGACAATACACCCCCTCAAAGAACCCGACGTCCTCGTCGGTCCAACTCACTCGTCCAGTGCCGACCTATATGTCGTGTGTCCTACCCGGCCCACACGCGTCATATGTCCGCACACTGACCCGAGCAAATGTCTAGGAATGTTCCCTCTTAGCGCACGACCGTACGGCCAGTGCCGACCCATATACCATGCCGTGTGTCCTAACCGGCACACACGCGCCATGCGCCCTATGTCCGCACACTGACTCGTACGCGCAACCGCGAGGGTCAGCTCTGATACCATTTGTAACACCCCGTCTCCCAAGGCCGCACCGCCCAGCCCTTCCGTGGGGCGGGCACGCGTACACATAGCACTCTGCTTACACTTTCGTCCTCGCTTCGTATAAAAGGGTCAATCCGAAGGTGCTATGGCTTGGGGACAAAGGCTTATAAGTTAGCTCCACCCTCTCTAAACTAGCAAGGTGGTACTAAACATGCGCACATCACGCTCATGGGCCACTATGGGCCATATCAACTTGGGCCGGGTGTGACAGCTAATTAAATTAGAATTAGGAAAATTAATATTTATTTATTTCAAAACATGAAACATGGTAAACAACACTGGTGAACTAAACTCTATGCTTTTAGAAGATTAACGCAACAAGAATGAGGTTAAAAGTAGCTAAAACGTGGAAAGTATTAGCTTCTAAAGGCTGCAGGGATTTATACGTGATTAAAGAAAGATTGTAGGGGCTGGCAAAGGTGTTCTACAAGACATTATAAATAGTACTTGCAAAAGACTAAAAGATCAGGGTCAGATCTGAAAAAGGATAGGTCTCGGGTTGAGGTGCAAAGATCTATTGCAAACAGGGGGCTTTCTGTAAGTTTCACAAGACACAAAGAAACTACAAAACATTACACGATTCTCCGGGGACCTAATCGCAAGAGCTCCATAGCTCTCTGTCCATGGCGGACATAGCTCTGAGCGGCTCGGCCGCTGGGCTCGTCTTTGCTACGGGCTGTGGGGATCTCCGGAGAGGTGAGATATTGGTAGAGGAAGGTGAGGGAATCTCGAGGAGGTTCTCACCGGCGTCGGGGAAGGGCGGAGGTGGCCGGACTTCGGTCAACAGCGGCGCCAGTTCGGTCCTCACGGCGGTGAGCTCCTCCGGTGGCGGAAGAGCGCCAGAAACCGGAGAATTGGATGCGGCTTGGCACGGTGGACCTTGTGGTGCTCTTGGATTTCTCTCACGGCCTCTAGTTAGGCGAATCGGAGACTCCAAGCCGACGGCGCTCGGCTGCTCCCTGGCTGGCTCCAGGCAGCGGCGCAACGCAGATGGAGGAGAGAGAGGGGTGAGGCGACAAGGAAGGGGGGGTAGGGTTCGGTGCTGAGTTTTATAGGGCTCGGTCGGAGTCCTGGAGTGGCACGCACGCCGAGGAGGGGGGAATGGCGGCGCGTGCAGGGCGGACTCGCCTGGGGATGGAAGGAGAGGGATGACGGGTGGGACCACCGTGTCTGTGAGAGAGGGAGAGAGGAGGCGGAGGTAGAGCTGCGGTGGGCCGGAGCTGGGCTTCTTCGCCACTGGGCCGAGAGAAAGAGAAAGGAAGATTTCCAAATGTTGAAACAAAACCGTTCAAATGTTGAAACTGCATTTTTGAAATGTTGAGATGTCTATAAACTTTTGTTAAATTCAAATTGTCCACTCAAAAATAATGGAAAAGCATGAATGCAACACTTTATTAAGCACAACACAAAGCTTATTTATTTAAATTAAGAAATTGATTATTTTCCTACATTAAATGTCATGATAGCCAAATAAATGTTGGAAAAGTTTTAATAATTTGTGAAAATCATTTATTTAATTAACCTTTCTATTCACATCCCGAAATCCCAAATTTCGGGGTGTGACATGCAGGCACATGCCTTTTAACGAGATGAATTTTTCTAATTTCAGGGATTACAGTTTGTCAGATAGATAGTATAGTAGTATCAAGACAGCGTGTATGGCGGATACTGGCCGTCCGCATGCGCTCTGGTTGAGATATCGTTCTTCCGTTCTCCAGGAGTCCAGATGAGCTTTGTGCTAGTGTCCCAGTGCCTTTGATCTAGGCAAATGAAGAGAAGGCATGGCTCGTTGTTATATATTGTTAGTAACAAATGTTTCTCGTTTAGTCGTTTAGGTCGACGATCTTTCACCAACTAACCACACTTTGGGCAACGTCGTCACCTGAAAACGCACTCACTTGCCACTGTAAACTCCATAGACGAACAGCGGAACAAGCAACAAAGTCGCAAGGACCCCACCAAAAGCACCTATCCATAATCCATCCATCCGGCAGACCATCCATCTAGGATATCTATCTCGACGATCGGCGGCGAAACCTTCCAAATAAAGGAGGAGATCCTAGTGCGAGAGTCAAATGTATGAGCCGCATTACCTAGCTGGCTAGCTAGCTAGGCATAGCCACTGGCTGCTGATATCTGATGCCTGCTTCATCAGCACCCATCACTGATGCACTCGACACGCATGACGCGAGAGCCACTGCCACTAGTAACGGAAGGACGAAACAAGTTTTTGGCTGCCTTCTCGATCTGGATCTGAATATCGAGTAGTAAAACGTGTGTTCTTTCCTTCACGACCACTGCATGAGTCAATATAATGCTAAGCCACAGAGAGATCTTCTCGTCCAAGACGTAATTAAAGTCATAGGAGGGCAAACGCAGCTTTCAGTTGGTACTCGGTAGTAGTAGTAGTAGTAGTATTAGTGCGCGTCAATGTCAAGCTCCAGAGAAAAAAAAACGGCTTGAGGAAAAAAAAAAAC
Source organism: Digitaria exilis (assembly GCA_015342445.1). Classification (NCBI taxonomy): domain Eukaryota; kingdom Viridiplantae; phylum Streptophyta; class Magnoliopsida; order Poales; family Poaceae; genus Digitaria; species Digitaria exilis. Next base: position 1,784,631 of record JACEFO010002629.1, read on the forward strand.
CAAAACTGCTTCCTCTGATGCAGTGTTAATGTTAAGCCACACTGATGATGCATGTAAAAAGTCTTGTCTGCCACGAAAATTTTGCTGTCCCATGCCACCGTACGTACGTCTAGTAAGTGATAATCCGGTGCTAGATGGCATGGCCAAATTGTGGCTAGTTCCAAATTATCACGACGATTTGGTACTAGATGGCATGTACTAAGTGATAATTCAATGCATTTTTAAGGCTGCCAATGTCCAAATTATTACGACGATTTGGTACTATATATACTAGTGTTGGTAATAATGGTGTATGTAAGTGCTTCACATAGATGCTCTCCCATTCCATCCAGGCATGCTTCCTCAAATATAAGGTAACATTATATATATTGTAAATATAAGGGGTTTTGTGTGGTAAATTAAGATATTCCTTAACCAACAACGTGCCACACTGCCAGCCTGCCACGGCTCTTGCCTCTAGGATTGGCTAACTGATATCTCCGGCTATAATATATAAGTACTATGTATTAATGGTATTTTTCTCAAGTATCTTGTAGATATTGGAAGAAGGGAATAATTAATCGTTGCCAACTTGCCATGCATAGAAGTATAGAAGAACACCTTACCTTGTTGTTATTACCATGCTCTCATGCAGGTTTTGTGGCGCCACTGGTATAACTGCGTTTGGTGGTTTCTACGGCCCAGCAACCCCCTCCTCGCATATATCACCCTCTCCAACGCCAAACCCTGACGACGAACCAAAGACAAAAAGTGATAGACGAGGAGGACGAAGAACAAGAAGGGAAGCGATAGACGGAGAGAGAGAGAGAGAGAGAGAGAGAGAGAGAGAGAGAGAGAGAGAGAGAGGCCGGCCGCGGCCGGCAAGAGATCAGAGACGACGATGGGGGAGGCGCCACCATGCAGCGTCGAGCCGGGGCGCCGGGTGCGGTGGCGCGGCCTCGGCCGCCGGCGCCGGAAGCTCCCGGTCGTCCGACTCGGCGGCGGCGGCGGGCGCGCGGGGCGTGGGATCCTGCGGCGGCTCAAGCTGCGGTGGCTCCGGCGAGCGGCGCGCAGGCTCGCCGCGATATACCTGGCGGTGCTGACGGGCCCGCCCGGCGTCGGCGGCGCGTCGTCGTCGACATGCCCGCCGTGGCTCGGCCTGGATCCCTGCTTCGCCACGCCCTTCGTGGCCACCGCTAGGCCCTGCTGGTGGTGAGCTGCCGCCGCCGGCCGGCGTCGCAGCTTTACGGCAGAAGGAGGTGACTTCTACGGCGACTGCATGATCTGCAGAGAGGAGACACCAACTCACCAAGAGACGTGAAGCTTTGGTGCAAGAACCAGTGAAGACTGAAGCACTGAATCACTGGTCAGATGCATGCACAGATCGAACGAAGACTTCCTGTTCATTTTCTTTTTATGCTAGTTCTTGTTCTTCCTTTGTAAGAAAAGAAATAGTAACTTGATCATCTTAAATTTCCATTCCGAGGCAAGATAACCCCGTTGGTTGATTGCCTTGGTTTTTCCGACAAAATGTTTCCCCATATATCTCGATCTGCAGACAGTAGGTTAGGTAGCAGGCCGTATGGGTAAAAAAATTTGTGAATTTGTAACGTGCTAGCAAGCGGACAACCAGAGGCCTGTCTGTAGTAATTAGAGCCGAATGAACCTGAAGTGACATGCGTCAACTCGGAAGATGTCGTGACGTCAAAATTAGTGGAGCGACACAAAACAGAAAATAAAATTGATATAAACCATCCATGGGACCCTTGAGCATCATGTGGGCCCATTTGGCATAAGGCTTCCATCATCTAGGATCCGGCGTGAGACAATACAAAAGACACCGCAGTGATACTTTGCATGCATGGAGCCATTTATCAAATCGGGAAGATGAACTGAGAGCAGCTACAGACTATGGTCAGTGACGTATGCATTAGCATCCGGCCTCATGTTCATCTTCAAGACTTGAGGATATATGCAACCTCACTGCACTGCAGCATCACCTGATCAGTGATTACCATGTTGCCTACGAACAGTGCTGACAAAACACTAGTCCAGTCCAATAAAGAAATAAAAACAAGTGGGGTTAAGAACATCGTGAACTGTACGTTAAAATATCTCAAAACCAATCCCTGGGAACAAAAGGAATATCGCAGATCCCCAACGCCAGAGCTGCCGCCAATGCTAGCTCCCCCACGACGCTTCAAGCCATGCAAGCCATTATCAAAATATACCAATGACGAACCTACTACTAATAGATCCATTTTAAATTATAGTTTTGACTTTTTTACTCTAAATTTATCACTCGTGTTATTAAAAAAACTGTGTAAAACATCATATTTTTAATTATGGTTTACTTTATAAATAAAAATTCTCCAAGAATGCATAACTTAAATTTGACTATGTTTGCATTAATTTTTTTAATAAGACGAGCGATTAAACTTTAGGTCATTAAAGTAGATGAACTATAATTTAGAACGGAGGGTGTACATGTCACAAAAAATCCTAATGTAATAAAACATAAAATAATCATGAAACATATAAAACACACTAGAAATCAGCTTGTGAGTCACCAGTGGCAAGAGTGGCAAACGCCGGACCTTACCATATTGGTGGATATGTACACATACACACTCTTATGGATACACCATGTAATCAAGCATGCACATGAATTTGGGTTTCATTTCTAAAACCTTTTCAATTCCCACCTAAAGAATAATCAAAGTTTTGACCGAAATCCGGAGTGATTAAAAGGTGCCATGGATTGAAACAATTCGAGACCAAAGTTTCACGCAAACACTGGCCCTGCTTACGCTCTTGCCATTCCGAGACAGAGGCGGCTAGGCTAGTTCCACGGCGTCTGTAGTTAGCAGCACGCATACTGTAAGCTGGAAGATTCGGATCCCCTGGAACCTGAACATGCTACCGGCACGGGTTTCAAGCGCCAGATATGTAGGCATGGTTACTGCCATGGCAAGGCACCGCTGCTGGAAACTCGTGCCGGCTGCCCACGCCTATATGATTGACGATACATGATTCCAACTTCCTCTCTCTGCTTCTATCGATCTGTCCTGCTGCACATATATTTGCTAGTCAGGTGTTGGCGATCGAGCACACTTGGGGAGCTAATGGGCTGACCTGCTCTAACCTATGGGCAGAATACAACAGGATGTGCAGCACCTGTCGAGGAGTAGTAGTAGACCAGTTTGTGCCCATGACCATGAGCATTCCAACTGGGTCTGCATCTCAAGGATGCACGGAGCGGCGGCATGCATGCCGCATGCAGTGTGTTCCGAGCAATGACTCACACATCTCATGCCATCATATCCCTCCCCGGGCCAACAAAAGACTTTGGTCTCTGCAGGCTGCCGCTCCTGTTTTGACTCCAATCATGGAGCAAGTGGCTTTTAAAGTTTAACCAGACCTGTGTCTTTCCGGTCTCTCGGGCACCATCACATATAAATGCCCGAATGCCACCTGACAGCGTTGTTTCACCTAAAGCATATACGGACTAGTACATGGCTTGCATGTTGCGTTGTTGCGTGATTTCGCGGCAAGCATTGCATTCAACAAAATTCGTTTCGTTTCCTCTCAAAGCAGCAACATTCCTTTCTATCCTATCGTGGCAAAAGGGAGCGGCAGCTGAAGAGTAAAACGTACTTAGACTCTTAGAGGCACCCATAAGTCTCCAACAACAACCTCTCCAAAGCAAACCCCTCATGCCTCTTCGTTTAGACACGTCAGGACTCAGGAGATAGACAGAAGCACCCATACACTGTGCAACAGCGCTACAAGTCCACACAGCAGTAGTGCAGACAGGGTTGTAATAATAACATATATTCTCTCACACAGTAAGAAGATCACAACCATGCAAATGCTGCAGATGACATGATCATCATGTTATGTAGTTTTGGAATGTGATGAGATCACCAAATGTTCATACAGCATCACAGGTCCACAGTAAGAAGATCAGACCAAGCCACAGTGCAATTGATGTGTCAAAGGCCATTTCTCTCAGATCGCGAAATCTGTCAACTACTAACTTCCTGTACCTTGATACTTCTCTTTTCCAAACCGGCCATCAATTTATGATTAAGAAATTGCCCTGGCTAACATGCATCCTAGGCATGCCTTCATGACTGCATATCAAGTCGCCATCTCTCATCAGAGCTAGCCAAGGAAGATTTTAGACAAGCGCAAAGAAGAGTCTTTCAAGTAGTGCATTCTTAATGCTCGCCTTTAGGTGTTTATCTTGCTTAGTGGTGCTCTTATTCTGATCTAGTTTTTTTAAAAAAGTACTATTTAAATGGCACTCGTATGGTAGCGGTTCTCCCCCATTGTAACTATGAACCCTGTTTTTAAACTCTTTCCTCCCTTATTGACATCGAATGCTCTCATTTTGCAGGCTCCTGTAGTACAGTTGCAGTAATCCTAAGCCCAGACAAGGCATTAATGTCCATAGCCATCGTTCTCTCTTCTTTTTGCCTCATTTGCAATCCCTACGTTGTTCTTTTTTTTTCTTTTTTGAAGGGGCCCACTGTTGTTCTAGTGCAACCCTCTCTTGTTCTAGCGCAATCGACCTAGAACAACCCTCTTGTGTTGTATTGCATCCGCTTGCTTATGTCTCTCATCTTTCTTGAGCTCCTAATCCAGATCAGCCTTTCATCTTTTGCCCACAAATTGATAAACGAATGGCGATAACAAGAGGCTGCCTTTGCATTTCAAGTAAGCCAATCATAATTCAGACCTTCTGATGTCCAGTGTGAAGAGCAATATTACAGCGGAATTCTACAGTATGGATGTTTTACAACGAGCTACTAGCTGAAACTCAAAACAAACTACCACATATGTAGATATACATAGCAGGAGAGGATACATCAACTCACCACATCCATCGCAAAATCATATGTCATATTGATCTGCATACAACATGGAGGACTGCGGACTGCCAAGGGACAGTTTCCGCTAAACCATATAAATTCTAAGACCTGTTTGTCCAGTGCAGTCAAATGTATGTTTCATTGTAACACAGCAACTATATACTTGGAGAGGAATGGTTAGGTAAAAGTTTTGGACAAGTGACACCCTCTCTGGTAAGCCATCGTAGTCTTCAGCAATCACAATCTGCAAATCAATTCTTTCAAAGCTCTGTAAATGAAGCTGCCAGGTCGAGAAATGTAATTTGTTGTCCAGAGTAGCCTCATCTAATTCAGCTAAGTTTTCATCAGCTATGAGTTTAAAGGAGTCATCAAGTTTCAATTTACTGCATTGACTAATACCAGTCTTGTCTAAAGCTCATCATGTTCCACAGTTTCTGCATGGTCAAAAATTAAGGTCAGAGATATTATTCTGCAATCTTCGGATTATTGAAATAAGGAGTGAAGAAACCAACCAGAATCAGAATCTCCAAAGAAAAATGCAATCTCTCTGGCTGCAGATTCCAGTGAATCTGAACCATGCACACAGTTTTTCTCCGAGTCCAACCCACACATTGCTCTAATGCTGGAATTTAAAGGAATACCATTTGTGACTAAAAAAAGTGAACATAGATAGTAATGCCAAAAACGACAGGAACATATTCAAGCAATTTACTCTCTTAAAATATGGATTGTTTATTAGTGATATAGTGCATCCTTGATAACAATTGCTAAGAGAGCGCGAGAGTTTGGTATTCAACCTGTTTGGATGAGAAATTTTAGCCTTTCTTGCATCAGTTGGCCCAATCAAAGTTCGCCATTGTGCAATGGCATCAGGCCTTTCCAGAACCATAGCGAGAACTGGGCCACTGAAGATTGCCAAAACAGAAGATCATGTTACAAGCTGTTAGCCTTGATATTAGCCTCAAGAGAACCTAAGGCAGCAACAACAACAACGGCAACAACATAGCCTTTAGTCCCAAGCGAGTTGGGGTAGGCTAGAGATGAAACCCAAGAAACAAAGCTCAAGGCTGAGGAAACAAAGCTCAAGAGAACCTAAGGCAAATGTGCAAATTAAATTGAATAAAACTCGCAATGCGTGAATAAAAAATGCCCATGCTGATCTCAAATGTAACATGCTTACTAGCCCAATGAGGACAACAAGTATAAAACATCCCACTTCCCTGTTAAAGGTTCAAAACCTGAAGATTACACCTTCACTGCATAAGTACTCATGGCCATGGGTATTCCAAATAGAACAACAAGCAACTGGACGTGTTCAACTTTCAGAAATAATTTCATTTTTTTAATATAGAGTAAGCTTCTAAAAACCTATTAAGCTCATGGTTTAGGTCCAAAGGAGTAGAAATTAGTATCTTAACTCAAGAGATATCATCACACTGAATGAGGAACAAATTAGACTACACAAAGATCAGAGTAGATGTTCTAGATGACTGAATGTTGCAGCATATACTAACTCAAGAATGCAAGAAACAAGTCTTTCAAACAACATCAATACCTCGTTATATACTTGATTAGGCTTTCAAAGAAGCTTCTCAAAGAATGCTCCGCGTAGAAGAGAGATGCCCTCTCAGCATCAAGCTGGACCTCAGTCTCTTTGACGATATGAAATCCAGAATCCAAGATGGCTGCCTTGATCCTTTCCGTGTAGTTGCCTGACAAACCATCTGGCTTGATCATCGCAAGGGTTCTCTCCCTCTCGACAGCCCCACAGCTGCAACACCTAAATTGATAGTAGAACACCAAAATCCCACATCACTAGCAACCCTACACATCACACATGTAGCAAAGTCTCAACTTACACAAGCCCTTTGGACGATTGTACAGCCATTTCATTTCTAAAGCATACGATTCGCAAACATATCTAAGGGTGGTATATTCTCAAATCCAAGAATCGCTGTGCATAGCTGGATCCACGAAGTTTGACGGCGATATGACCAAAAGGTCAACATTAAGGATAGTGATTAAGCCAGTATTCACAGATATTTCGAAGAAAGCATACTAATCTAGCAAATACAACATATTTTGGGCCAGACAAGGTTGGGCAAGCTACTTTCTGCAACCTTGGAGGCTTGGACTATATACGCCCGGATGTATAGCAAGCTACCCAAACGTTCCGCAGAGGAGAAATGGCACAAGGAAGCTCGACTTACCCGTAGAGGAAGATGATGAGGAGTAGAGGCAGCCAGCAGCCGACGAGGGCGCGCGCTGCCGGCGAGGTGGCTCTGGCCATGTCCGGCGGCGCGGAAGAGCGCTAGGCAGCCGCCGTCTGTGGTGCGCTCGCTGTGCTGCTCGATGGAGACAGCCGACACAGACGGACGGATGCTCCATCTCGCAGGCCAGTGGGCCGAGCCCGTCTCGACCAATAAAGGTCCATCTCGGCCCGGCCCATACCGGCCCAACAAGGAAGACAGCAGCCAGCCAGGTCGCTCTGGCAGGCATCCCCCGCTCCGTCCAGGCTGTTAGAAGTAAATGTAAATGGAAAGTAAGATTGGATGAATGATTCTCTGATGTATTGATTGAAGAATGGAATTACATATTTATACCCCACGAAGGTGTATGATTCATGCCTGTTCGGAAGGGATGCAACTTCTCCGACATGGCTGTTCGGTTTGTACAGGTGTCTGCTCGTGAGCAGATGTCTATTCGGGAGAGACATGCCCCTTCCGAATGGGTGCTACAGTAACCCTTCATTAGACAACACTAATGATGGGATTAACTACCTAATACACTTAACTAATCTATGATTAATGACTAATTGATCACACCATTAAATGTAATCTTAACACTCCACCTTGAGCAGTTAGTAGTGTATTCTTCATGTAATCCTTTAATGTTCTCTTGATATTCATCCAAAAAATATGGGAAAAACTCCTCGAAAACCTTGTAGGAAAAATTGAGGAGAAACCATCGTGTAGTATGTTGTGAAAAACTCCTCCAAAAACCCTGTGGGAAAAATTTGAGGAGAAAACAACATTGTATAGTCATATGCTATTAAAACTCCTTGAAAACCCAGTGGGAAAAATATAAGGAGAAAACATAGCATATGTGTTATTGTCTTATCACAAACTTATGAGAAAAACCTTGAAAGGAAAGCTCATAAACAAGTTTAGAGATCAATAGTATGATTTGTGGATCATATTTGAATAATCTCCCCCAAAACCCAATGGGAAAAATATGAGGAGATATAATGTCTTGGATACCTCCTTAAAAACCCATGTGGGGAAAACAGAAGATATGACATATGATATGTCTCGATTACCTCTTCAAAAACCCCGGTGGGGAAAATTAGAGATATGACATATATTCTTGTATTGATATTGCCTCATTAAAATCTTTTATGAGAAACCTTGTGAGGAAAAACTCATTAAGGAAAAAGAGTACAATATGATGATAGGATAGGTTCACAATTTAGATAAAGAGTCTCCCCCTGAACCTTGCAAAATTTGAGTTGTCACATACCTATCATAGTAGGTAAGAACTTTTGTAAGAATGCTTGCAAGATATTTATATTCCCATTTTAGTTGTACTATATGAGAATAAATTAGGCAATATGCTAGTGATATTGCTCATATATAACCTGATTTCATCTAAGCAATACAAGCCACACTATCATATATAGATAATGTTTAAATGATTCAATCATAGTTAATCATTCATTGAAGTCTTATATACTTATGTGATGCTTCAGAATGATAAGTTAAAGTTTTTCATTAGAATATACTTTGATGATTCATATGAAAACATTATTATGTTGATATCAGTTTATGCTCAGGCATAGGGATTAGTTAGCCAATATCGTGATATCCCACTTTGGTTATGTTCTAATAATAAGTCAAGTCTTTGTGCCATTTAGATATCTACGGAGATCCAATTGGACTCCCACCAATAAGGTATTGTTGGAGTTGCGCTAATTTGAGCTAGCAAAATATCTACAAATGCAGTATTAGGCCTGTTGAAATTTGTGTAATACATAAGCGCTTTGTTGGCACTAAGTTTGTCATCCCACGGTCTAAATCGATACTGGTCCATTTTTGTTTTTAGGGAATGATAGAACACTAGTGTACAGTATCAATTGTATATTTATATAAACTGATGTATATACTTAAGTTGAAGACTTAACCTTAGTTTGGTTTTACCCAAAAAAATCATCTCAAAGTCCGTCATAAAATGATTGCTTGCTTGTTTGTGTGTTGAGATGATATAACAATCTAATTTGGAGATTATTTGTTAACACACATATGCAATTGTAGTTGTTAGAGTAATCCTTTTATGGAAGATACTCATATAGTCAGTTGTACCACAATCAACTTGACTATTCTAAGTCATGAAGTGACTTTTACACAATATATGTTACGATTTTTCGTTTAGATTTTGCATACAAAGTCCCTTATGGACTTATAAATCCAAACTATCAAATTCAATTTATCTGCCAATAATTAAATATGCGAACAATATTTTCACTCATACCATTCAGGTATGTTGCTCGGTCTCTGCGTGAAACCATGTGCTACAAGCTCTCGCTGTCTCACCACCTTATTTCTTTTAATAAAGAATTATGAGATGTAGGTAGACACTTCTCATTTTCGGACGAGAGCAGATCTCCTTAATTGTTACCTTTGGTTTGACCGATTTGAGTGTTTCTACACTCTGCCAAGGACTTTTGGTCTGGATCCAGGTGAAGGTATATAACAATTTTGAATAGGAGTGTATGTCAACATATTTGTAGTCTTTAATTGATTGATCACAACCAATTGTAGCTGGTGAAAAATTTACCCTTTTTAATTCTATGTCATTTCCCACGATCATAGAATAGGGTGTTCCATTGACCCAGTGCCTGAATTTATGTGCACATATACTGGGCTTTTGAATCCTAATGATTCATAGGCTTCGGATTTTATATCCATAAAGTGTCTGACAACATGCATGATGTTGATTAGCATTTACTATCTTGGAGGATCGATGTTTCCCCCTATTCCCCGAATGCTTGAAATAAGTTGTAGTCCTAGCTTGTGGCCATACTTCTCCCCCTCTTATTTTGACTTGGGAGTTGAGTGAAATTGCTAGGATTTTCACTCTTTCTGGCACACTTATATTTGACGACACTTTAGATGAGTAAATGCATTTGGCAGGTTATTTGCTAATGTATTGCAAATGTAAGATGTTCTGATTGTCAGTCAAGATATTCTTTGTACGTACGTGGATATGAGGATAGAAGTGCGTATAGCATTATTTTGTGATTTCTAGTATTAATATCTCCCCTAATGTCCAGAATTATTCCTCATAGTGTTGTCAAGCATACGGGCATGCGAATGAATCCCTTTCATGAGTGATCTAAGATATTCTATGAATGACGGATAAATATCTTGTATATATAGATCCTCTATGCCCATGGATGTATGTTGAGGTGGTGATATCGGTATATGCATATCATATCCGAACGCAGATGGGAAATATTGGCTAAGGCCAAATTCCACGTACTCACTGCAATGGAGGAGCCGTATGATTGCAGTCAGATGAATTTGAAATAATAATGTGGTGTGTAAGTCCGCATGGTACCAAGTAAATAGTGGTACATGCAATTCTATTTTGTTGGTCATGCATGATTAATTTTGATATGATATGTAATTAGACCATTATTGGTATGGAAGTATGTACTTAGTTCCCAAATCAAGTAATTCCATATAAATGGTTTGATCCTGCGTCTAGGATATTTTGCTCTAAAAACATTTTTGAGCGAAAACTTGATGAACCTATGTGATGCCTTATGATCAGTAAGGATCACATGCGGGATTATTTTATGGATGCTACATTGAGCATTATATAGTACTTTTATTCCAAATAATGGTTTAAAAATAAGGCCATATTTCTTGAATATGTTCCAAAAAATAGTATTGTGGCTCGTTATTTTTAAAGATTTTAAGGTAAGAGGACCTGTAAAATCAATTCCCATGTGGTGCATGTAGTGCACATAAAATTTGAGTATATTGGGGAATGTACCAACAAAATTGATAATAATTTTTCTAATCACATATATGCTTAAGTGACTATGGTTATCATATCTAGTCTTTTTGTGATCAGGGTTGAAAAATTATTTAATACGCAACATGAAATATATTGATATGAGATTGATGTATGTGTAATACATCCCAGATAATATGAAAGGATTTGTCCATTGTATCTAGTTGAGTGCTGATATTTTCACCACTACTCTCAGTAATTGGTTTTAGTGTAAAACCATACAAATGGATATTACAAACATATTGAGTATTGTGTAAGATTTAGATACAATAGTGCATCTATGATGAATCATTAATACTCACAAGGAGCGTATAATCTCCCATAATTTTGTTAGTGGTAATATGGTCCATTAAAAATAAATCCTTTGTTGTCTGGTTAGATCTCAAATCATTGTTTATATAGAGTAAGATAAAATTCAATATGAATTTAAGTCTATATAAATTCAATTATAAATACCATGTATAATAGTATTTTGTGATGGACAATGTACTAAACATGATATAGTACAAAATGCATTAATGGTTTTCCTGAAATAATACGAAGACTGCTAGAGTCTTCATTTGTTGAAGTGAAATTCAACTTGATCCTTGTGAACTTACTTGCCTCCAATAATTGATGGTTTCATTGTGCCAAATATTTGGTTTAGTTTGGCATTCATGTGTACAGTAACTGTACAACCACAATTTAAACAAATGTAAAAATTTGTAATTATGACCACCTTTGGAAAAAAACGGTATTTGTGTCGCTAGATCCTTTATTTTGTAAATTTCGATAGATGTAAAGTATAGATAAATGGTTGAGTGAACAACCTTATATGTGTGGAAATTTTTATTTCTTTATAACTCTATATAGAGTTGTAAATATTAAATGGATCTTCTCCTTTGGATATTCAGTATTTTACCGATCTGAGTGGAGGAGATATATGCATTAAGTACATGTGTGGTACTGTCATAAATGGGATAAACACTTTGGTTATGGTAGATACATGGTGGCAAGGTGCCATAATCCCCAAATGATATTGTTGATATCTAGTGTCCATATTGAGAATTAATCCCATTCAAATTAAGCTCAAAGGAAAAATAAAATAAAATGCCAGGAAACATTAGCCTATGTCCTACATGACTGGATCATCTATTTAATTAATTCACTATAAAAGTAAATTATTTAGCATGAAAATATTGATGTGCAACCCTTAAATTAAGGTGACATTTGATTATAAATGGACCATTTATAGTTGATTGGCGACAAAGTCGCTGCTAATTTATATACTCCATTCTTGTGTGAATAGTATATCACCAAAATTTATTGCACTATTTTCTACTATTGATTTAAGCAAAGTAAATGCCTAAAAATTGTCCTTGTAAATTCAAGATGTGTCTTGAACTAATATCCGTAAAATCCCTTAGATTTAATAAGTTAATCTACAAATGGTGTATGGCCCTCATATTGGATAGGCGAATAAATTCGCTGCTATTATCAAGAGTGATTGATATTCACCACAAAGATATAGACTCTATATTAACACATGAAAAATTAGTCGCATAAAGAGCGTAGACTTCATAACAGTGGACGAGAAACTCGTTGCTATAGGCATGGCTTGGCATAGCAATTGGTGCCATAGACTCCACTCACATGTGTTATAACCATAGATTTGATTAATTTGCATGGAGTGCAAATCAAAAATCATCATGGCAATAAAATGCAGAATGTTTTGAAAAACAAGTGTGCACTTGCTAGTAGTGTGGACCTCAATTTGGAAAAAACAATATTAATTGGTGGTACGGATAGTCACTTTAAGAAGTGTAGATCGCATATCACATTCCATGTAATATATCGGGTACGTATGTTGAAGATTATCTCACTAAGAGTGTATCTTACAGTAGTATTGTTGTTACTACCTTGTATATGGCCGATGTGGATGGAATAAATATTGTTATGTATATTTGTTTTATCCAAATTAAATTGTTGGGTACGCACGTATAGGGTAGTCACTTGTAAAAACATAGTGTAGACCCGAGTAGAAATATCCAAAAATTCTACCTTGTGTATGGAGAACAATAAGAATAGATTAGGTACTCACCTAAAAAGGCGTAGACCTTTGAAAAATATACATTTACATATGTGTGAGGTTAGCACTTGATTTTTGCATTATTCATATAGACTATATGTGATTTTATAGTATTTATTTAGTTACTTATGTGACTTTAAGCATATACTTGATAATATGGCATAATGAAAATAACCAAATAAAATTGCAAGTAATTAAATTGCAAGTAAATAAGTAATTGCAATGGGTCAATGGGTTGGTTTGATCTGGTGGCCAAATTTTGGCCCATGCGGGCATCGGTGTCGGGCGGCAGGCCGCAGTCTTGCCTAGGCTGCGTGGCAGAAGCGGCGGCCATGGCAAGTAGGTCTCTGGTGTCGAACACCAAGGAACGGGCCACGGCGGTGGCGAGTGATGCCATAGCGATGAACTCGCCGAAGAACAGAGGCACAGAAATCTCGAACCAGTTCATTGACGTAGAAGGAATTGAAAGGTAAGAGTCTCGACATTGTGTACCAGTCGGTGATGGCGGAGGCCCAATGCCCCCCGTTCTTCTGATTCTGACGACTCCAATTCCTTGCGATGTCTTCTCTTCTAGAGCAAAGTGCTGATAACGTGTTAGAAGTAAATGTAAATGGAAAGTAAGATTGGATGAATGATTCTCTTATGTATTGATTGAAGAATGGAATTACATATTTATACCCCACGAAGGGATATGATTCATGCGTGTTCGGAAGTGATGCAACTTCTCCGACATGGCTGTTCGGTTTGTACAGGTGTCTGCTCGTGAGCAGATGTCTATTCGGGAGAGACATGCCCCTTCCGAATGGGTGCTACAGTAACCCTTCATTAGACAACACTAATGAATGGATTAACTACCTAATACGCTTAACTAATATATAATTAATGACTAATTGATCACACCATTAAATGTAATCTTAACACAGGCGACGACTCGCTCGCTCCCATCGCCGCCGGACGCGACGGCCAACAACACCGGAGAAAATAATCGGGGAACAATTCCGCGTTCCCCATCCCGGAAATATCCCCAAACCCTCGCGCCCCGGCCGGCCGCCGGCGCGCCAGATCTCGGGACATGGACGACGACGGCGGGGTTTCCCCTTCGCCCTCGCCCTCACCGTCGCGCTCCCCGTCGCCGCTGCCGGTCGCCGACCCCGTCACGGTGGCCGCGGCGCCGCCCGGCCACGTCGCCGTCGCCATGCCGCTCCGCAAGGTCTCGCCTTCCGCCGGCGGCGGCGGCGGGCGGGAGGACGCCTGGAGCGACGGCGCCACCTCGACGCTGATCGACGCCTGGGGGGAGCGGTTCGTGGCGCTGGGCCGCGGCAGCCTCCGCCACCCGCAGTGGCAGGAGGTCGCCGAGGTCGTCTCCTCCCGCGACGGCTACTCCAAGCCGCCCAGGTCCGACATCCAGTGCAAGAACCGCATCGACACGCTCAAGAAGAAGTACAAGGTCGAGAGGGCCAAGCGCGGCGCCTCCTCCTGGCCCTACTTCGACCGCCTCGACGAACTGCTCGCCCCCGTGCTCAAGCCCAATTCCTCTTCCCCCTCGGCGGCCGCGGCCGCCCGGACCGCCGCGCCGCCCATGGTGCCGCCGCGCATCAACTTCCCGCAGCGCACCCGGACGCCGCTCCAGCCCTCCGCCGGCGTCAAGCGGAGGATGCCGTCGCCGCCGCCGCCCCAGGCGTCCGCGTCGTCTGACTCCTCCGACGGGTTCCCGCCTGAGCCGCTGCCCTCGTTGGCGAACGGGAAGAGGCGGCGCGTGGAGGAACCCACCACGGCAGCGGCGGCCGCGAACGGCGCGGGGAGCAGCGACAGCCGCGTGCAGGGCCTGCGCGACCTGGCGCAGGCGATCCGGCGCCTCGGGGAGGTGTACGAGCGCGTGGAAGGCACCAAGAGGGAGCAGGAGCTCCGAATGGAGCAAGAGCGCCTGGAAGCTGCACGGGAGCTGGAGGACCAGCGCGTGCAGTTCTTCCTCAAGATGCAGATGGAGCTGTCTAAGGCCACCGGCGTCACCATGCCCGCCGCGCCCATGGCCGTCCCCATCCCTGCTGATGGCAACGGCATGCGGAGAACGGGCATGGTGGCCGAGGTCGCCTCCAGCAGCAATCACCGTGTCCGGTACCGCATCAAAGGTGGTGGACAGCATGCAGGACGGCAGCCACATTACCAGAACAACATCACCGGCGGCGGCAGCGACTCAGACAACAAGGAAGCAGCTGAAGGGGACGCGGAAGAGGAAGAGGAAGAGAGCCAGTAATGGCTCTCCTCTCCTATCCAACAGTAATTCAGCAACAATTGGCATTGTTAGGGGGTGTTTAGTTGCGGAAGTTTGGGCAACTTCATTGTAGTAAATTATGGTGGGAAGCATGTTTTCTGAGGGGTATGAATAGTGAAATTGTAATGAATAGTAAATGTTATTGCTCTGGTAGAATTTGCTCCAAATCCCATATAGGCTGGTTGGGGAGCAGCCCAGAAAGGGCTAGTGAGTTTACTTCAACTAGGTGGTAGTTGTGGTGCTAGCAACAAGCAAAGATTAGCATTTTGAGTCATGTACCTGATAGAATGGGGGAGTGTGTAACTTGTACCTGCCTGTTTGTGCTCGTGATTGTCATCTGTTGTCAACAAATTACATGTCATTAAGTGTAACATGCTAATTTACTTGGACAATGTAATATGTTGTCCGTATCTATTCTTTGAAATATTTGTTGGGTTTCATCTCTAGCCGCTCAACTTGCTATGTTGTTGTATTTGATGGTGCCCTATGGATAATGTATTACAGTCTTCACTTTTCCTTGATTGAGCTGTTGCGCTTTTGTGATAATCATGAGATGGAGCCATGGAGGTTGTCAGGCATTATTGAGCTCTCTATCTGTGGCATGTACTTCTTTTCTTTGGTTCTTTCAGACGATGACGATGACCGATAACAATTGTGGACACATTACCAAGTAAAATGAATGACGAAACACAAGCTACGGGCACGCTCTGCAGCTTGGTAGTATCTTATCTTGAAGTTTATAGATCAGAGTTTCATCTTTTTAAATCCTGCTATCATAACGAAACAAATTCTCATGTCTGTCGGTTAACATGTCCCTTTCTAAACAGTATGAAATGATTTAAAAACGGGGCTCCCGCCAATTTTGCATTGTATTCCCTCCGTCTCAAAATAAGAGAAAGTTCTCTTATTTTGAGACGGGGGAGTATATGTATATACGAATGGGAAGCTCCTATCCCTTTCAGGCATCAAGTTAAGCACCGGTCGGTACGGTAGAGAGAAAAGGAGCGATGTGACACAACTTCAGGTCAACTAATTACATTTTGAGGGCATGTTTAGATAGCGAAAGTTTGCAAAACGTTACTATGGAAAAAAAGTTTATGAGAGATATTACTGTTTTTAATGGAATTAAAGTGTGAATAAATACCAAAGTTCAACAAATCTAAATGGCAAATTTTGCCATTCAAATTTCACAGCGAGGGACACTGCCATGTCAGATTCTCCCTTCCTGATTTACAAGCTTGGGACTGCCGGCGTGCCGCGCCAAGCACCATGGTCATTGGTCAACCATGGCTAAGAGGAGTAATGGTCAACGTCATCTGCGGAGGACAGCACACACCCGGCCTCGATGCCTATAGTTGGCCATATGGCCCGAGGCCCATGGGCCGGCCCAAAGCACGGAGTTTTGGCCCGACACGAGCCCGGCCCAGCACGACGACCATTGGGCTCGGGCCAGCACGGCCCGATGGGCGTGCCGGGCCTGGGCCTGCGCCTAGGCACGGCGTGCCGGCCCAGCCCGGCACGAAGTTACGGGCCGGGGGAGGCACGGTGGGCCGGCCCATTGGCACGCGGCCCACCTGGCCCATTGATTGGCGTATAACGCCGCGGCCGCGTGGCCTCCGCCTCCACCTCGACTCCTCGCGGGTCGCGTCGCGGCTCCTCGCATCCACTCGAACACTCCAGACGCTCCGTCTCCTCTCGCTCTCGCTCTCGCCTCTCGCTCTCGCCTCCGCTCCTGCCGGATCCCCGCCGTCGGCGACTTCCTCGCGCCGTCCACGGCCGGATCCACACCGGCGTCCTCCTCCTCCCCTCTTCTAGAAGCCGGATCCACACCGGCGTCCTCCTCCTCCCCTCTTCTAGAAGCCGGCCACCTCCGTCCAAAACCCTAGCCACCTTTTGGCTTGGGGATTTGAAGGAGGTGTGCTGCTTCAGCCGGATCTACGCCGCCGGCCACCTCGTGGCCACTTCTGGCCGCCGGATCTACGCTGTCGGGTACTCCGTCCCAAACCCTAGCCACCTTTTGGCTTGGGGATTTGAAGGAGGTGTGCTGCTTCAGCCGGATCTACGCCGCCGGCCACCTCGTGGCCACTTCTGGCCGTCGGATCTACGCTGTCGGGTACTCCGTCCAAAACCCTAGCCGCCGGATATACGCAGGTCGGCCGGATCTTGCTCTGTTCTCACTTGTTCTTGCTCTTGTTCACTTTGCCTCTCTTCTCCCCCGCGTCTGTGTAAGTCCTCGACGTCGACGGCCACTCCGGCGCTCCGGTGTTGTTGGTAAGCCCCATTCTCGCTCTGTTCTTACTTGATCTTGCTCTGATCTCACTTGATCTTGCTCTGTTCTCACTTGTCTTGCTCTGTTGCGCTCTACACAGGCCGTGCGCACACCGTGAGGAACCGGAGGCCTCGATGGATCTCTCCCACAATGATGAGTGTCGGCTGATGGGGATCCCCGAGGCCGCAGACGACGTGGAGGATGCCGGTGTTGCCGAGTTGTTGGGCAGCAACAATGCTCCCATCCAGGTTGAGCCTGACCTGCCGGAGCCGCCCTCTGGCTCTGAGAGTGCCCCTCCACAGAGCCAGAGTGAGAGCACGGCAGGCACCGGCACCGGTAGCGGCCCAAAGAAGAGATCATCTGCCTGGGACCACTTCGACGAGATCATCGAGATCAGGCTAGGCTTGATCTGCCTTTGAGTATTGGTGAAAGTAATGCCTTTGCTGAGTACATTAAGGTTGCACATAACCCCAAATTTAACACTGTCTCTAGGCAAACCACTACTAGAGACTTAACTAAGTATTTCAATGACTGTCGTAGTAAGCTTGTTGAAGGTTTTAAATCTGTTTCATCTGTTGCTCTTACATCTGATATCTGGTCTGGAAATGCTAAGGAAGATTATCTTAGTGTGGTTGCTCATTATGTGAATCCTGAATGGCACCTAGAGAAGAGGATCATTGGCTTGCGTCTGATTGATGTTTCTCATAATGCTGAGAACATTGCTGAGCGTGTGAGTGCTGTAATTTCTGATTATGGTCTGTCTGATAAAGTTTTTGCTGTTACATTGGACAATGCATCTGCCAACATAAAAGCAATGGAGAAGTTGAGCCCTCTGTTGTCTGGTTATGTTGGCATCATGTTGTTGCATCAGAGACGTGCTTGTCACATCATTAATCTTATTGTGAAGGCTGGGCTTGAAGTTTTCAAACCTTGTCTGACTGCAATTAGAACTGCAGTTTCATTCCTCAATGCATCTAACCAACGCATTGCAGCATACAAAGCATTTTGCATTTCTATGAATGCCCGTCCTCGTAAGTTTGGGTTGGACATGGATGTGAGATGGAATTCCACCTATCTCATGCTGAAGCATCTCATTCCTTATCGTCCAACCTTTTCTGTTTTTATTGCAACTAACCATCCTTTTGTTGATGGAGGGCCACTTCTGAATGATCATCACTGGTATGTTGCTGAGAAAATTCTCTCCTTTCTTGAACAGTTTTATGATTCTACTGTTGTTTTGTCTGGTGTGTATTATCCAACATCTCCATTAGCATTGCATCATGTTCTTGATATAGCTGGTCACTTGAATGCTTTTGAACATGATCCAGAATATGAGTCTGATTTCAGACGCATTGTTGCTCCTATGAAACAGAAGTTCCTAGACTATTGGTCTGACATACCTATGCTTTATTCATTTGCATTCATATTAGATCCTAGGGCTAAGGTGCAAGGTTTGAGCAATGTTCTCCGTCTTTTATCTAATCTTAATGGTAAAGATTATTCTTTTTACTTACATGAAGTCAAGGATGAACTCTCTAACCTGTTTGCTAAATATGAGTCCAAATATGGAGCTGTGAGGAACCAAAGGCCTATTCAGCCAGGCCCTACTGCAGGTAAGAAGAAGACATCTTGGGGTAAGATCTTTGGTTCTACATCTGAAAGTTCTAGTTCTGGTATGTCAAACCTGTCTAGGAGAACTTCTGCTACTGTTTTAATGCAAGCTGTTTGTTCTGGTGCATCTCTTGAGTCTCCAACTCCTGTTACTTCTGAACTGACTGCCTACCTGGACAGTGATAAAGTCACACTTTTTTATGATGATTTCAACATTTTGAATTGGTGGCATGAGCATAAGTTATCCTATCCTGTTCTGTCAATATTAGCTAAAGATGTTATGACTGTGCCTGTCTCAACCATTTCTTCAGAATCTGCATTTAGTACCACTGGCAGGATAATCGAGGAGCGGCGACGGCGATTAGCCCCTGAGACGGTGGAGATGCTAGCCTTGATCAAGGATTGGGAGCAAGCTGATGCCAGAATGCAACATGATATTGAAGATCCCAAGCTTGAAGAGTCATTTGAGAATTTATATCTAGATTAGTGGACTTGTAATGCTATGAACTTGTAATATTATGAACTGAATGTCTGAACTTAGAGCTGGCTGTACTCTTTTTTCCTTTGTAGGGTTTTCTCACGAGGTGTGAGTTTTTACCTACAAAGGTTTTTAATGAGGCAGCAAAACAAACAGCTCAGATTAATATTGCTCATTCTGTGATTATATATAACTTGGTGATGAAAATGTGAACTGATTGAGCTGTGGAAGAATGTCTGGGCCGGCCTCTGGCACGGCACGCTGGGCTGGGCACGGCACGAAGCCGTGCCTCGTGCCGGCACGGCACGATAAAATGGCCTGCGTGCCGTGCCTGGGCGCCGCCTTCGGCACGTAGTGCCGCCCAGGCACGGCACGAAGTGCCTTCGTGCCACGTCGGGCCGGGCCGCTTCGTGCCGGGCCACATCGTGCCCGGGCCGGGTCGGGCTGGGCGGCCCATATGGCCATCTATATCGATGCCGGCCACCATGCTTAACAAATCATTAGCTGCAAGCCAACTCGCATGCAGCCAGCCAGGCCCACCAGAAATCGAAATGTACGGTCGCCCGGACGTATCTGAACTAGTATTACAGTGACAGCAGTTCAACTCATGTCTCCTGTACAAAGCGAATTGTCAGCCGGGGAAGCAAAACTCCTATCTGATTATGCCTGGGGAAGCAAACCTCGATCACAAGTCCAAACTTTTGGGTGGCTCGTGCAACAGAGAATACAATGCAAGGGCAATCTGAAAAGGAAGAACACTGTGGCTACTTGTAAGGTATTAGTTGAAAACGGCGTTGAAACACCCTGAACAGTGACCACCTGAATTTTGCTGGAATGTCTGGGAGACTGGAAACACCGTCATGACGTTTTATTCAGAGGAACTACGCCATCACTAGATCGTTTGCGCGCCGCATGCAAGGAAGATGCGCATATATATCCACTGTCGGTGCGAGTCACGTTGCCGATCCTTGGTGTTTAACAATTTCCCAAATGTAATCGTATATCTACTCCACTCGATGTAATACCACTTGTCTGACGAGCATGTTTTATTGCCCGTCTCAATGCGATTTGCCAGTCCTTTTACATACTAGTGTGCAGTACTACCAGTCTACCACAGTGCACACCCTTTATCAAACATCTTTAATCCAAGAATTAGCAAGTTAGATCATAGGGGGAAATACTATTTTCACATCTAACTGGCATTATAGTCCGATTCACAATAATTGGTAGAGTAATAAGACAGCATCATTTTTACGAAAATAAATTTAAACTGAGTTCCAAATATCCATCCATTATGAACATTACAAACCGAGACAAAGAAAGCTAAAGTCCCGGGAATTCACTGCCATTATAATTTCCAGATGTACATGTGAACATTGCAAATCCTAAGCTAAAGTCCAGGGAATTCACTGCCATTACAAATTCCAGATGTACATGTGAACATTGCAAATCCTAGCTTCCTATACATAGGCAGAGCCGCAGAGCCTACTGAAACCCTTCGGCCATTCATATTAGCAGCAGCACATATTTCTTAGTTTCTACAGCAGCCTACACTTCATCAGTGCATGCCGATCAGCACGGACGGCGGAGGCAAGGAGTATCTCAGGCGACTAGTGAGCTCCCAGTCCGCCATCATCTGGGCGCAACCTGGCCACACCGACACGTTCTCGTGCATCTCGTAGATCGCCTCAATGCATTCTCCCAGGTCCTCGGGCACATACCCTGCCACCGGCGCCGTCAAGTAGCAGCAGCCCAGTGTCAGCCTCGCCAGGAAGATCGCCGACGCCGCCACGGCGGACGGCAGGAACGCCACGCAACGGTAGTCCAGCAGCGCCATGTCAGCCAGGTGATGCGCCAGGGACTTTATCAACAGCGCCTGAGAGTCGCCATGGCCGTGCCTCATGAAGTGGTCGACGAACGTGTAGGCTGTGGGGCCACCGAGGCGGTACCCCACCGTGGCCACCAGCTCGCGCTCGGCGTCAAGGACCTCGAGCCGGGTGGTTCCGGCGTATAAGGCGACGGCGTCGGCGTTGATCCTACACGAGGTGTTCCTGTCCTCGTACTTGGCCGTGGCGAAGACGGCCGTGGCGCCGAGGAGGAGGAGCTGGCCGTGGCGGTCGCCGCCGGTGATCTTCTTGGCCGAGAGGAAGCGGTCGACGAAGGAGACGGCGCGGTGGAGCGCGCCAGGGGCGAGCTCGTAGTACGTGGAGAAGCGGTGCATCTTCTCGATGAGTTCTGCGCGGTCGGTCATCATCATGGCACCGGCCTGTGTGCGGCTGAGGTAGTCCGTCGAGGGCCGCTCCATGGGATCCTTCTCCATGGCACGGTAGGTCGCGTCGATGCCGGCGTCGTACGTCTCGCCCTGCTGGCTCGGCTTCTTGGTGAAGGCGTCGCAGCAGCTGTGGTGGCCCGTGACGGGTTCACCGTCGCCGCCGCCGTAGCTGCGTGGCGCGGGAAGGCTCGCTACGGGCGTCGTCGGGGTGGCGACGCCCACGACGGATTCCACGTGGACGGGAGCAAACTCGGCGGCGGCCGGGACGCGGATGCTGCGGATGCCACGGAGGATGGCCTCCAGGTCGAAGTCGGCGACGCTGTGGTGATGATCCGGCCGAGATAGACCAAGAAACTCGGCGGTCGACATCGGCTGCTGGTCATCGTCGTCGTCGTCATAGCCGTACGTCGTCGCCGCCGTGCTCCTGGCGTGGAGGAATGGTGCGGCGGCGCGGGGAGCGACGACGCCGGCGAGTCCGGGAAGGTGGAAGGGGGCGACGGCGCACATGGTTGATCGATTCGCTGGTCTCGCTCGCGCGCACGAACTACTACTCTCCTGCCGGGAGAAGGCGATCGAGTTGCCGGCGCGCGCGGCGAGGGAGGGAGAAAGCCGTGGACTGGTGCGAGAATGTGAGGAATTGAAGTCGCCGGTGCGCTCCCTATTTATCTCGCCCGGCCCGACGCCCGGCTCGGAATCCGAGTTGCGCCAAAAGAGTCGACTCCGATCGACGACGGATCATGTTGCATATAGTTGGCCATATGGCCCGAGGCCCATGGGCCGGCCCAAAGCACGGAGTCTTGGCCCGACACGATCCCGGCCCAGCACGACGACCATTGGGCTCGGGCCAGCACGGCCCGATGGGCGTGCCGGGCCTGGGCCTGCGCCTAGGCACGGCGTGCCGGCCCAGCCCGGCACGAAGTTATGGGCCGGGGGTGGCACGGTGGGCCGGCCCATTGGCACGCGGCCCACCTGGCCCATTGATCGGCGTATACGGCCGGGAGCCGCGGCCGCGTGGCCTCCGCCTCCACCTCGACTCCTCGCATCCACTCGCGGCTCCTCGCATCCACTCGAACACTCCAGACGCTCCGTCTCCTCTCGCTCTCGCTCTTGCCTCTCGCTCTCGCCTCCGCTCCTGCCGGATCCCCGCCGTCGGCGACTTCCTCGCGACGTCCACGGCCGGATCCACACCGGCGTCCTCCTCCTCCCCTCTTCTAGAAGCCGGATCCACACCGGCGTCCTCCTCCTCCCCTCTTCTAGAAGCCGGCCACCTCCGTCCCAAACCCTAGCCACCTTTTGGCTTGGGGATTTGAAGGAGGTGTGCTGCTTCGGCCGGATCTACGCCACCGGCCACCTCGTGGCCACTTCTGGCCGCCGGATCTACGCTGTCGGGTACTCCGTCCCAAACCCTAGCCGCCGGATCTTGCTCTGTTCTCACTTGTTCTTGCTCTTGTTCACTTTGCCTCTCTTCTCCCCCGCGTCTGTGTAAGTCCTCGACGTCGTAGTAAGCTTGTTGAAGGTTTTAAATCTGTTTCATCTGTTGCTCTTACATCTGATATCTGGTCTGGAAATGCTAAGGAAGATTATCTTAGTGTGGTTGCTCATTATGTGAATCCTGAATGGCACCTAGAGAAGAGGATCATTGGCTTGCGTCTGATTGATGTTTCTCATAATGCTGAGAACATTGCTGAGCGTGTGAGTGCTGTAATTTCTGATTATGGTCTGTCTGATAAAGTTTTTGCTGTTACATTGGACAATGCATCTGCCAACATAAAAGCAATGGAGAAGTTGAGCCCTCTGTTGTCTGGTTATGTTGGCATCATGTTGTTGCATCAGAGACGTGCTTGTCACATCATTAATCTTATTGTGAAGGCTGGGCTTGAAGTTTTCAAACCTTGTCTGACTGCAATTAGAACTGCAGTTTCATTCCTCAATGCATCTAACCAACGCATTGCAGCATACAAAGCATTTTGCATTTCTATGAATGCCCGTCCTCGTAAGTTTGGGTTGGACATGGATGTGAGATGGAATTCCACCTATCTCATGCTGAAGCATCTCATTCCTTATCGTCCAACCTTTTCTGTTTTTATTGCAACTAACCATCCTTTTGTTGATGGAGGGCCACTTCTGAATGATCATCACTGGTATGTTGCTGAGAAAATTCTCTCCTTTCTTGAACAGTTTTATGATTCTACTGTTGTTTTGTCTGGTGTGTATTATCCAACATCTCCATTAGCATTGCATCATGTTCTTGATATAGCTGGTCACTTGAATGCTTTTGAACATGATCCAGAATATGAGTCTGATTTCAGACGCATTGTTGCTCCTATGAAACAGAAGTTCCTAGACTATTGGTCTGACATACCTATGCTTTATTCATTTGCATTCATATTAGATCCTAGGGCTAAGGTGCAAGGTTTGAGCAATGTTCTCCGTCTTTTATCTAATCTTAATGGTAAAGATTATTCTTTTTACTTACATGAAGTCAAGGATGAACTCTCTAACCTGTTTGCTAAATATGAGTCCAAATATGGAGCTGTGAGGAACCAAAGGCCTATTCAGCCAGGCCCTACTGCAGGTAAGAAGAAGACATCTTGGGGTAAGATCTTTGGTTCTACATCTGAAAGTTCTAGTTCTGGTATGTCAAACCTGTCTAGGAGAACTTCTGCTACTGTTTTAATGCAAGCTGTTTGTTCTGGTGCATCTCTTGAGTCTCCAACTCCTGTTACTTCTGAACTGACTGCCTACCTGGACAGTGATAAAGTCACACTTTTTTATGATGATTTCAACATTTTGAATTGGTGGCATGAGCATAAGTTATCCTATCCTGTTCTGTCAATATTAGCTAAAGATGTTATGACTGTGCCTGTCTCAACCATTTCTTCAGAATCTGCATTTAGTACCACTGGCAGGATAATCGAGGAGCGGCGACGGCGATTAGCCCCTGAGACGGTGGAGATGCTAGCCTTGATCAAGGATTGGGAGCAAGCTGATGCCAGAATGCAACATGATATTGAAGATCCCAAGCTTGAAGAGTCATTTGAGAATTTATATCTAGATTAGTGGACTTGTAATGCTATGAACTTGTAATATTATGAACTGAATGTCTGAACTTAGAGCTGGCTGTACTCTTTTTTCCTTTGTAGGGTTTTCTCACGAGGTGTGAGTTTTTACCTACAAAGGTTTTTAATGAGGCAGCAAAACAAACAGCTCAGATTAATATTGCTCATTCTGTGATTATATATAACTTGGTGATGAAAATGTGAACTGATTGAGCTGTGGAAGAATGTCTGGGCCGGCCTCTGGCACGGCACGCTGGGCTGGGCACGGCACGAAGCCGTGCCTCGTGCCGGCACGGCACGATAAAATGGCCTGCGTGCCGTGCCTGGGCGCCGCCTTCGGCACGTAGTGCCGCCCAGGCACGGCACGAAGTGCCTTCGTGCCACGTCGGGCCGGGCCGCTTCGTGCCGGGCCACATCGTGCCCGGGCCGGGTCGGGCTGGGCGGCCCATATGGCCATCTATATCGATGCCGGCCACCATGCTTAACAAATCATTAGCTGCAAGCCAACTCGCATGCAGCCAGCCAGGCCCACCAGAAATCGAAATGTACGGTCGCCCGGACGTATCTGAACTAGTATTACAGTGACAGCAGTTCAACTCATGTCTCCTGTACAAAGCGAATTGTCAGCCGGGGAAGCAAAACTCCTATCTGATTATGCCTGGGGAAGCAAACCTCGATCACAAGTCCAAACTTTTGGGTGGCTCGTGCAACAGAGAATACAATGCAAGGGCAATCTGAAAAGGAAGAACACTGTGGCTACTTGTAAGGTATTAGTTGAAAACGGCGTTGAAACACCCTGAACAGTGACCACCTGAATTTTGCTGGAATGTCTGGGAGACTGGAAACACCGTCATGACGTTTTATTCAGAGGAACTACGCCATCACTAGATCGTTTGCGCGCCGCATGCAAGGAAGATGCGCATATATATCCACTGTCGGTGCGAGTCACGTTGCCGATCCTTGGTGTTTAACAATTTCCCAAATGTAATCGTATATCTACTCCACTCGATGTAATACCACTTGTCTGACGAGCATGTTTTATTGCCCGTCTCAATGCGATTTGCCAGTCCTTTTACATACTAGTGTGCAGTACTACCAGTCTACCACAGTGCACACCCTTTATCAAACATCTTTAATCCAAGAATTAGCAAGTTAGATCATAGGGGGAAATACTATTTTCACATCTAACTGGCATTATAGTCCGATTCACAATAATTGGTAGAGTAATAAGACAGCATCATTTTTACGAAAATAAATTTAAACTGAGTTCCAAATATCCATCCATTATGAACATTACAAACCGAGACAAAGAAAGCTAAAGTCCCGGGAATTCACTGCCATTATAATTTCCAGATGTACATGTGAACATTGCAAATCCTAAGCTAAAGTCCAGGGAATTCACTGCCATTACAAATTCCAGATGTACATGTGAACATTGCAAATCCTAGCTTCCTATACATAGGCAGAGCCGCAGAGCCTACTGAAACCCTTCGGCCATTCATATTAGCAGCAGCACATATTTCTTAGTTTCTACAGCAGCCTACACTTCATCAGTGCATGCCGATCAGCACGGACGGCGGAGGCAAGGAGTATCTCAGGCGACTAGTGAGCTCCCAGTCCGCCATCATCTGGGCGCAACCTGGCCACACCGACACGTTCTCGTGCATCTCGTAGATCGCCTCAATGCATTCTCCCAGGTCCTCGGGCACATACCCTGCCACCGGCGCCGTCAAGTAGCAGCAGCCCAGTGTCAGCCTCGCCAGGAAGATCGCCGACGCCGCCACGGCGGACGGCAGGAACGCCACGCAACGGTAGTCCAGCAGCGCCATGTCAGCCAGGTGATGCGCCAGGGACTTTATCAACAGCGCCTGAGAGTCGCCATGGCCGTGCCTCATGAAGTGGTCGACGAACGTGTAGGCTGTGGGGCCACCGAGGCGGTACCCCACCGTGGCCACCAGCTCGCGCTCGGCGTCAAGGACCTCGAGCCGGGTGGTTCCGGCGTATAAGGCGACGGCGTCGGCGTTGATCCTACACGAGGTGTTCCTGTCCTCGTACTTGGCCGTGGCGAAGACGGCCGTGGCGCCGAGGAGGAGGAGCTGGCCGTGGCGGTCGCCGCCGGTGATCTTCTTGGCCGAGAGGAAGCGGTCGACGAAGGAGACGGCGCGGTGGAGCGCGCCAGGGGCGAGCTCGTAGTACGTGGAGAAGCGGTGCATCTTCTCGATGAGTTCTGCGCGGTCGGTCATCATCATGGCACCGGCCTGTGTGCGGCTGAGGTAGTCCGTCGAGGGCCGCTCCATGGGATCCTTCTCCATGGCACGGTAGGTCGCATCGATGCCGGCGTCGTACGTCTCGCCCTGCTGGCTCGGCTTCTTGGTGAAGGCGTCGCAGCAGCTGTGGTGGCCCGTGACGGGTTCACCGTCGCCGCCGCCGTAGCTGCGTGGCGCGGGAAGGCTCGCTACGGGCGTCGTCGGGGTGGCGACGCCCACGACGGATTCCACGTGGACGGGAGCAAACTCGGCGGCGGCCGGGACGCGGATGCTGCGGATGCCACGGAGGATGGCCTCCAGGTCGAAGTCGGCGACGCTGTGGTGATGATCCGGCCGAGATAGACCAAGAAACTCGGCGGTCGACATCGGCTGCTGGTCATCGTCGTCGTCGTCATAGCCGTACGTCGTCGCCGCCGTGCTCCTGGCGTGGAGGAATGGTGCGGCGGCGCGGGGAGCGACGACGCCGGCGAGTCCGGGAAGGTGGAAGGGGGCGACGGCGCACATGGTTGATCGATTCGCTGGTCTCGCTCGCGCGCACGAACTACTACTCTCCTGCCGGGAGAAGGCGATCGAGTTGCCGGCGCGCGCGGCGAGGGAGGGAGAAAGCCGTGGACTGGTGCGAGAATGTGAGGAATTGAAGTCGCCGGTGCGCTCCCTATTTATCTCGCCCGGCCCGACGCCCGGCTCGGAATCCGAGTTGCGCCAAAAGAGTCGACTCCGATCGACGACGGATCATGTTGCATATAGTTGGCCATATGGCCCGAGGCCCATGGGCCGGCCCAAAGCACGGAGTCTTGGCCCGACACGATCCCGGCCCAGCACGACGACCATTGGGCTCGGGCCAGCACGGCCCGATGGGCGTGCCGGGCCTGGGCCTGCGCCTAGGCACGGCGTGCCGGCCCAGCCCGGCACGAAGTTATGGGCCGGGGGTGGCACGGTGGGCCGGCCCATTGGCACGCGGCCCACCTGGCCCATTGATCGGCGTATACGGCCGGGAGCCGCGGCCGCGTGGCCTCCGCCTCCACCTCGACTCCTCGCATCCACTCGCGGCTCCTCGCATCCACTCGAACACTCCAGACGCTCCGTCTCCTCTCGCTCTCGCTCTTGCCTCTCGCTCTCGCCTCCGCTCCTGCCGGATCCCCGCCGTCGGCGACTTCCTCGCGCCGTCCACGGCCGGATCCACACCGGCGTCCTCCTCCTCCCCTCTTCTAGAAGCCGGATCCACACCGGCGTCCTCCTCCTCCCCTCTTCTAGAAGCCGGCCACCTCCGTCCCAAACCCTAGCCACCTTTTGGCTTGGGGATTTGAAGGAGGTGTGCTGCTTCGGCCGGATCTACGCCACCGGCCACCTCGTGGCCACTTCTGGCCGCCGGATCTACGCTGTCGGGTACTCCGTCCCAAACCCTAGCCGCCGGATCTTGCTCTGTTCTCACTTGTTCTTGCTCTTGTTCACTTTGCCTCTCTTCTCCCCCGCGTCTGTGTAAGTCCTCGACGTCGTAGTAAGCTTGTTGAAGGTTTTAAATCTGTTTCATCTGTTGCTCTTACATCTGATATCTGGTCTGGAAATGCTAAGGAAGATTATCTTAGTGTGGTTGCTCATTATGTGAATCCTGAATGGCACCTAGAGAAGAGGATCATTGGCTTGCGTCTGATTGATGTTTCTCATAATGCTGAGAACATTGCTGAGCGTGTGAGTGCTGTAATTTCTGATTATGGTCTGTCTGATAAAGTTTTTGCTGTTACATTGGACAATGCATCTGCCAACATAAAAGCAATGGAGAAGTTGAGCCCTCTGTTGTCTGGTTATGTTGGCATCATGTTGTTGCATCAGAGACGTGCTTGTCACATCATTAATCTTATTGTGAAGGCTGGGCTTGAAGTTTTCAAACCTTGTCTGACTGCAATTAGAACTGCAGTTTCATTCCTCAATGCATCTAACCAACGCATTGCAGCATACAAAGCATTTTGCATTTCTATGAATGCCCGTCCTCGTAAGTTTGGGTTGGACATGGATGTGAGATGGAATTCCACCTATCTCATGCTGAAGCATCTCATTCCTTATCGTCCAACCTTTTCTGTTTTTATTGCAACTAACCATCCTTTTGTTGATGGAGGGCCACTTCTGAATGATCATCACTGGTATGTTGCTGAGAAAATTCTCTCCTTTCTTGAACAGTTTTATGATTCTACTGTTGTTTTGTCTGGTGTGTATTATCCAACATCTCCATTAGCATTGCATCATGTTCTTGATATAGCTGGTCACTTGAATGCTTTTGAACATGATCCAGAATATGAGTCTGATTTCAGACGCATTGTTGCTCCTATGAAACAGAAGTTCCTAGACTATTGGTCTGACATACCTATGCTTTATTCATTTGCATTCATATTAGATCCTAGGGCTAAGGTGCAAGGTTTGAGCAATGTTCTCCGTCTTTTATCTAATCTTAATGGTAAAGATTATTCTTTTTACTTACATGAAGTCAAGGATGAACTCTCTAACCTGTTTGCTAAATATGAGTCCAAATATGGAGCTGTGAGGAACCAAAGGCCTATTCAGCCAGGCCCTACTGCAGGTAAGAAGAAGACATCTTGGGGTAAGATCTTTGGTTCTACATCTGAAAGTTCTAGTTCTGGTATGTCAAACCTGTCTAGGAGAACTTCTGCTACTGTTTTAATGCAAGCTGTTTGTTCTGGTGCATCTCTTGAGCCTCCAACTCCTGTTACTTCTGAACTGACTGCCTACCTGGACAGTGATAAAGTCACACTTTTTGATGATGATTTCAACATTTTGAATTGGTGGCATGAGCATAAGTTATCCTATCCTGTTCTGTTAATATTAGCTAAAGATGTTATGACTGTGCCTGTCTCAACCATTTCTTCAGAATCTGCATTTAGTACCACTGGCAGGATAATCGAGGAGCGGCGACGGCGATTAGCCCCTGAGATGGTGGAGATGCTAGCCTTGATCAAGGATTGGGAGCAAGCTGATGCCAGAATGCAACATGATATTGAAGATCCCAAGCTTGAAGAGTCATTTGAGAATTTATATCTAGATTAGTGGACTTGTAATGCTATGAACTTGTAATATTATGAACTGAATGTCTGAACTTAGAGCTGGCTGCACTCTTTTTTCCTTTGTAGGGTTTTCTCACGAGGTGTGAGTTTTTACCTACAAAGGTTTTTAATGAGGCAGCAAAACAAACAGCTCAAATTAATATTGCTCATTCTATGATTATATATAACTTGGTGATGAAAATGTGAACTGATTGAACTGTGGAAGACTGTCTGGGCCGGCCTCTGGCACGGCACGTCGGGCTGGGCACGGCACGAAGCCGTGCCTCGTGCCGGCACGGCACGATAAAATGGCCTCCGTGCCGTGCCTGGGCGCCGCATTCGGCACGTAGTGCCGCCCAGGCACGGCACGAAGTGCCTTCGTGCCACGTCGGGCCGGGCCGCTTCGTGCCGGGCCGGGCCGCTTCGTGCCGGGCCACATCGTGCCCGGGCCGGGTCGGGCTGGGCGGCCCATATGGCCATCTATAATGTTGCATACGATGTACGCGAGTTGGTTGCATGCGATGTACGCGATCATTGTTCAGTCGGATTGGCCGATTGCCAATTCAGTTGGTTATTGTCCGGTTCAAAAAAGAACTGAAGAAGGTTGCACTACCGGATTTGGCTAGTTTGCCGTGAGCCACAATGCTCACCGTAAAGGGCCAAATGCTCACGGCAAAGCCTTTGCCGTGAGCCGGCTCACGGCAAAGCCCTCACGGCAAAAAACCTATCGGTAAAGGGACCTTTGCCGTGAGCCACAAAACACCCTCTCGGATACCTTGGCCGTGAGCCAGGGTACCCCTTGATCTACTCTAGCTTTAATATTGTCTTTTGTCTTATCAGAAATGTCTATGACGGTTCCAAATAAAGCCTCGGCATTATTCTTCTCGGTGTGCATCAAATCAATGTTATGTGGAAGAAGAATGTCTGCCATATAGGGGAGCCTCCACAATCCTAAACTATGAGTCCAGTTATGATCCTGACCATATCCTACAAAACCACCTTGTTGGTTGGCCTGTAGACCAGATACCTGAGCACAAACCTCAGCACCGGTCATAATGTGTGGTTGAGGGTCTGTAACTACAAGACCTTTCGTGAAGTTCTGTATGTCTCGCCTGAATGGATGATTCAAAGGGAGGAATTGCCGATGTTTGTCAAACGCGGAATACTTGCCACCCTTCTTCAACCAAATGAACTTCAAAGCTGACTTGCATATTGGGCATGGCATCCTACCATGCACACACCAGCTATAGAATATCCCATATGCTAGGAAGTCATGCAGGGAGTAGTGGTACCAAACATGCATTATAAAATTTCTCTTTGTAGCTCGGTCGTATGTCAGTACCCCTTCCTCCCAAGCATGGTCCAATTCATCAATCAGAGGCTCCATATACACATTCATATTAGTCCCCGGGTGGTCGGGAATTATCAACGACAGAAATATGTTCTGCCGAGTAAATAAGACGCCGGGGGGGAGATTGAGAGGGATAACGAACACAGGCCAGCAAGTGTATGAGGCAGCCCCCATCCCATACGGTTGGAACCCATCTGTAGCCAGAGCAACACGAACATTACGGGCTTCATTATCTTTCAACGGATAAATTTGATTAAATCGTTGCCATGATTCACCGTCGGATGGATGTACCATCTTTTCGGGATTGTATCGACGTCCATCTTTGTGCCATGTCATCCGTTTCGCAGTTTCCTCGGTCATGTAAAGCCGTTGGATCCTCGGTATGAACGGCATATACCGTAGGATTTTCATGGGGAGCTTGCTCTGCTTCTTCTGACCATCACCACAGTCTTGCTCCACGTACCGAGAGGATTTACACTTTGGGCAGTAATTCGCTTTCTCGTGTTCTTTCCTAAATAAGATGCATCCATTTGGACAAGCGTGTATCTGCTCATAGGGCATCTTTAGTGCATTAAGGAGTTTTTTTGCCTCGTACATGTTCGGAGGCAGATTGTGTGGCTCTGGAAGCAGACTGCCAACAACTTTCAATATATTATCGAAGGCATCCCGCCCAAGATTGTATTGGGACTTTAGGGACATAAGGCGTGCAATGCCATCCAGCTGAGAAACCTTAGTATGCCCGTGAAGGGGTTGTTGAGCCGCGGATAACATGTCATAGTACGCCTTTGCGTTTGCCTTCGGCTCCTCCTCCATAGGTTCCCCATTGAAGTGTGCTTCACCAAAGTCATTTAACATGTCCCCTACCCCAGCTTCAACATCATAATCCATGACTCGTTGTCTCACGACCTCCTCTCTCACACGATCTCGACTTAACCATGATACTTCCACCATGTATAGCCGGCAACATATCCATTCTTACAAATATGTGTACTCATGACATCCTTTGGTTGGCGTTTCTTGTTTTTGCAAATGCTGCATGGACACCAAGTCCTGCTGGCTCCTTTAGCATTTTGAAATGCTAGTTTCACGAATTCCTCGGTCTTCTCAATCCATTCGACTGTAAACTGACGATTACTCGGACGCCCCGTGTACATCCACTCACGGTCGTCCATCCTTAAAGTATCAACGAGCAATATAAAAATCTTAAGTATCTACACGCTCCTTATACTTTCTAATAGGTGAAGATAGGTCCTAATCCCACCCGAGGATGCGCCGATGTGGTTAGTCTCCATGCTCTACTCCTATCCGAGAGAAAATTTCGGCAGCACCTCCCCGCTGTTCTCCAGATACATGTCCTTGGAAGGAGAGTGTGTATCCAGAGAACAATAGGGAGATACTGCCGAAACTCTGTCCCGGATAGAAGTAAAACATGGAGACTAACCACATCGACGCATCCTCGGGCTGTCCAAAATTGTGAACAATTCAAAACAGATACGGTTTTAAATATGCCGATATCTCGGCATATTTCGAACCGTATCTCTTCCGAACGGGAGACGCCTAACTCGGTTACGTGAACTACAAACATGAACATGTAAAGAGGTGGGGTTTAATGTCTCACCTTGCCATCGTGCAAGGTCGCGAGTCAAAAGCGGTCTCTACCTACACATAAAAAAATAACAATGTCAAAAGCAAATTTTGGTAGCATCTCCCCTGCATGGTGAGTTATCTAAGACCCACAACAATCAACATACAAACCAAGGGCACGACGGCCGACAATGATCACACAAGCTATGGGCACGATGGCCGAATATTCATCATCAATTCTTACAAAATTAACTCACATGCTTTATGAATTCTAATAATTTCAAATCCAATTCACAAGAGTTTATTGCAAATTCACCATCAATTCTCACACAATTAACATATATGCGAAATAACAAGCACTGTGAGGAGCAATTCTCACCTCGAGTGCACGGCTGCCCAGCGTCGGGGGTAGCAGACCTCGGGGCCGGCGTCGGCCTGACCTGGCCTGGTGCGGCCTTGCGCGGCCTGGTGCGGCCTGGCCTGGCACGGCCTGGCCTGGCGCGGCTGCCCTGGCCGGCAGCGGCCGGCGCTGGCCTGGCCGGGTGTTGGCACTCCTTAGCCTATACGAGAATAACTCCGCAAGTGCACAGAGACCAATGTAGCCTTTCACTAGGGGAGTGATACCTGGGATATCGAATCCAAGGAACGGTAGACGCGACTAAGCCTAGAACTATTCAACCGGACCCACCAGGGGAGAAAAGGTACGTGGGTAGAGGGCCTAACTTCAGATAGCCAACTAATTACCCAGATAACTTGCTACTCACTAACTTGATCTGCATCGGCGGCTGGAAGAGGAAGGGTCCAGACGGGGTAGAAGTGGGACCCAACGGCAACCTGCTACTACTGCTATGAAAACACCCGAACGTTGTGGTCGCACAAAGGACGGACAAGGTTGTCACCACTTGCCGCCTACCACTCTCTTTCTGTGGGGTGGAACACACCCGAGGTAACTATCAAGCACAGGTACCACACCTAAGCTATCAAACTACTGACTTCTGCCATAGCCTCAGGCAAGAAGAAACCCCAAATGGACAGGTTAATGTCCACGTAGACAAGGGATCCCGCAGATCAAAGGAAGTAAATAACAAATTACTGAAAGTAAAGAGAAGTACTAGCGAGACACTGAAGAAAGACGAGGAACTTACTCAAATAAGCTTTATTCCTCCGAGGTGGCTCCAAAGTTGGAGAAGGACCGAGGGAACCCGGCTCCTCTCCTCCTAGCTTGACTCACACCCAAGCTCTCACCTCACACTCTCCCTATTCTACAAATATAGTAGAGGAACTACATCATGAATCTCTTCTTCTCTCCTTGGATGGTGTGTTGAAAGTGGAGGTGGAAGGCTCCTTTTATAGCCTCAAATGGTCGGTTGCAGGTGAAAGGATAAGGCAACCGACTTGGAGTAACCGCCACTCAAAGACGGTTGGAAACCGCCTCGGTGGTCGGCCGTTCGGCCAAGATTCGGCCGTTCGGCCAGGGATGTCGCCCGTTCATGCAACGCCTTCTCGTGGACGATCCAGATCTCCTCTCAATGACGGTTGCATTGACGGTTATCCAAAATAGGTCGGTTAAGTCCTAAAGGTGGGCCCTTTGATCCATGTGATATGCACATCCTTCACTCCATTTCTATCCAATGGTTGGTACTGCCTCTAGGTGTGTTTCCATGCATGTTGGCGTAGGTTTCACCTTGTTTGGGTTGGGCCAACACCGAGTGGCAACGTCGGAGGCCCGTTGGAGGGGCATCTAAGGCCTTTCGGCCTTAATCTTCACCATAGATTTGTATGAACGTGTTGGGGGTCCATTGGTGAGTCCCTAAGGCACATATGTGAAGTGGAGGCCATTTGGTGGAGTTGACAGGCCGGCCAGCCAAGTCCTGGCCGGCCGGCCAAAGTCTGGCCGGCCGGCGGTGGCGATCGCGCCGGTGATCTTCTCGGAGGCATAACTTTTCCGTCCGGTCTCCGAATTGGGTGATTCAAATGTCCATTTTGATCATCTCGGAGAGCACTTTAACATGGTGCTGTCAAATTGGGCATTTCACAATGTTCATAATGATTCCATATTATGTCCATGCTTCACCATGCTTGCATTTGCTCCATTTTGTGTTGATTCTTGCATAATATGAGCATAGACCTGCAGAAGATCGCAAACCACCAAAACTCGTGGAACTTGGTTAGAGTAAATGATTTTCACATGATTTTGACCATATGATCATGAAATTTGGAGAAATGTTGGTGGTAAAAGTCATGGATCACAAACGCCAACACCGGGCGGCAGCGCCTCACCTGGTCGGCCTGCCTAGCGCGGTCGCTGGCGGGCGCGGCCTGCCTAGCGCGGTGGCTGGCGGGCGCTGGCGGCCTGGCGGACGACGGCGGCGGCGACGGCTGGCGGCAGCCGGTGGAGGCGGCGACGGCTGGCGGCGGCGGCGGGAGGGGCTGAGGAGGTGTGCGTGTGTGTGTGAAGTGTTTGAGTGAGTGAAGAGAAATGTGAAAGTGGTGGTTCAAAAGGGGCATCTGGGCAGCTTTGCCGTGAGCCGCCAGATCTGGCTCACGGCAAAGCGGAAGGTAGTCGGGAAAAGTATGCATAGTGACATTTATTGACTTGTCCTACATTCTTGTACAGTGGCGTTTCAAGTGTCATCCAGAAGATAGAGCTGAAGCAGATGCACTTTTGGAGAAGAAATTCAAAAACATGGTGCGTAGCATGTTGAGTGAAGAAAAACAAGCAGTGATTAAGAAACTGTATAGCAACGACAATGTGCCACCGGAAGATGTGGATGGAGATGGCAATCGCTGGCCAACAAAAGAAGCACTAATTGATGTTAAGCCAACAGACTTCACAACTTCTGAAGGGGCCCTGCTTTGTGAGCATTGGAGTACACCAAAATTTAGAAAATCATCGTTACAAGGAAAGACTAGCCGTGGTGACGAATTATATCATCATGGTGGCTCGAGAAGCTTGACTGCAACACGCCAATATCTGGTACAAAGTGCTGATCCAAAACCCTTTTAACATTCATAAACTACTAATGCATAGTATTCGATGCATATGGAAACCATAGTTACTATTATTTAAATGTAGGAACTTAAAACTTGTGTGGGCCCGGAACTTGGTGGTGCTTGGCTGCACAATCATGAATTACATCCTGGGACAAAAGATGGTTGTCTTTGTAGCCAAAGTGCTACTGATAAATGGGTTAGTAAAAACTTATTTATTCAACTACGGCTATTGTCCCGTGTTACTATACTTAGCTTCATACTTCTGATCTTTATGGAAAAGGCACAATATGAAGAAGCAATGGTAAATAAATATGGACCCAATTGGAAAGCTGAGCATCCCAACTTTGATGCTTCTGTCATCTATGAGTATGTGGGGAGAATGTCACATGGTAAACTGGGAATTGCTGATGAGGCAATCAGCATTGCTGAGAAGGAAGAGACACTTGCCTTTCCGCAAAAGAATACCACTGCTCAGTCTTCAACTCTTGTTCTTGACAGCTTCGGAACGATGCTCCTCTAATCGCAGCAAACATCGAGCACAAGCACAAACATGCAAGCAAAGAAATAGATATAACTAAGAACAATACACCAATCAAAAGAAAAGCTTTAAAAAGAACGTACTAAACGATGGGGCTCGCTACTACGATCACAAGGGCGCAAGAAACGTTGAAAACGGAACAACGGTTGGAAAGGTATAACTATCGGATGATTTATATTACAAAAGAAAGTAAAGACTATGCGCTTTATTTATTTTAATTAAGAAAAATACATATAATGAATATTTAGAGAAAACTCCATTATTTAAATTAATCAAATTATGCTTTAATATGAAAAGATGGGTTAAAGCCTAATTAATTTTATTTGTAAATATTTATATAATAATTATACCAATTAAATATTTTAACTTGCAATAAAACATGAGAGAACATTTAGACAAATAACTTAATGTATCGTGTTGGACTAAACAAGTTTTATTAAAAACACATTCAAATTGGAAATCAAACATATTAATTTTAGATTATACAAAATCGATGCTTTAACCTTAATTAGATTTTAATTTGAAAAGGAGAGTTCAATAATTATTAATCAAATTAGCATGTTTGCTTTATAAAACAACGGGTAAAGCACTAGCCATATTTTAATTATAAAAGATTGGTTCAATAATTATTAATCATATTGA
Source organism: Digitaria exilis (assembly GCA_015342445.1). Taxonomy (NCBI): domain Eukaryota; kingdom Viridiplantae; phylum Streptophyta; class Magnoliopsida; order Poales; family Poaceae; genus Digitaria; species Digitaria exilis. The sequence continues at coordinate 1,822,023 of JACEFO010002629.1, forward strand.
TATCATTTGTTTATAAAACAACGGAGTATAACCTTAAATAACTTTTAATTAGAAAAGCAAGTTAATATTTTATTTATTTTAAAATATGAAACTTGGCAAACAACACTATTAAACTAAAGTCTATGCTTTTAGAAGATTAACGCAACAAAAACGAGGTTAAACGGAGACTAAACGTGAAAACTATGAATAAAACAAGGTTCAGGGGCTTCTTTGTACTAAATCTAACCTTCCAGGGGCTGTTTTGAAAGAAACCGAGGGCTAAAACATAATTACGTATGAAAACACAAGGGCTAACGCATAAAACTAGCAACCAAGGACGGCGGGTTTAAATCTATGAAAGATCAGGGGCTGAAACAAAAAGAAAAGGACTTAGATCTAATTATTTTTGAACTGGCTTGGACCGCGGGTTGATTTCTCTAAAACCGAGGGGCTTTTCTGCAAAAGGCGCGGCTGACCGGTGCTGACCGGTATGGCTAGGGTTTAGATCTAATATTGGCCGTCGGATTTCCATCGGGCGGCTCTGTTTCTTCTGGGCGGATCGGCTCGCCGGAGAGGAACGGCTAGCGGCGGCGCCGCTCGATTCCGCGGCGGAGCTTCGCCGGAGATGGCTGTGGAAGAAGCTAGAGTGCTCCGTTTCTTGCCGCGCTTGGCTTGAAAGAGAGAGGGGGAAACGGGGAACCTATTTTGGGGGTTCTCGACGAGAGACAGCCGGTGGTTGCGGTTGGCGGCGATGGACGGCGGCTCGGGATCCACTGCGAGGTCACATGCGCAACACAGAGCGAGGGAGAGAGGGATTAGAGGCTCGGCGGGTTGCTCACCTTCCTGGTAAACTCCGAAGCAAGCTCTTGGAGGCGGACTTGCGGCCAAACGGGGAGACGATGGCGGCGGCGCAAGGGAGCTCTGCGGCTAGGGTTTAGGCGGAGGGGCGAAGGGGTTCGAGAGACGATGGGAGAAGGGCGGCGCATTAAATAAGGCGCTAGAGGCGAGGCTGGCTTGGCGCGGAAGCCAAGGAAACGCGGCGGCGGCGTGTCGTGCAGTGGCCGGACTCGAGCAGAGTCCTGCTCGCGTGCGATTGGGATGAGAGGTAAGGGATGACAGACCGGGCCCACATGGCGGTGAGAGAGAGGAGGCGCGATGGAGCTGGGCCGAACTCTGGGAGAGGGAAAGGAAGAGGAGATTGCGGGCTGGGCCGAGAGAGGAAGATGGGCCGGCGCGGTTGGAATGATGGGCCGGGAAAAGAAATAGATCGGCCCAAGAAGAAGAAAAGATTAAGTTTATTATTTCGGGAAATAGATTCTATTTCAAAAACAATTCTAGGAAATCCCAGAAAATGTATTTAAACACTAGAAAATATTCTAAAATCTCCAAAAATCCTAGGAAAAATTCTAGAGATAGAGTTGGAGACTTTGAACCAAAATAAAATATTTGAAGTTCAAGAAAAGAGATTTAAAGCCTTCCAATAAATGGATTTGACTTTAGAAAAAGAGAATTAATTCTCAGAAAAATCTAGGAAATTCTCGGGGGAAGATTGATCGACGTCTAAACGTATTTTGAAATCTCACACTCAATAACTATTATATGCAACGGCATGAATGCAACACTTCAATTATTAAGCAACACGAAGCATATTTATTTAATTTAGGAAAATGATTATTTTTTTTCTATACTAAATACCCTGTAAATTAAACAAATGTTGAAAAAATTTTAATAATTAATAAAAATTATTTATTTAATTTTCTTTCTAATTCACATCTCGAAATTTCAAATTTCGGGGTGCGACAGAACCTGACCCCATCCCTAGCGCCGGGTCCATCGACTTGCAAGTTGCCACCACTCGTGCTCGTTCGCATTGAAACAGTCAGGGGGCAAAACGTAAAGCAGCCGGATCCATAGCCAAGGGTCCCAACTGCAAGAGAGATAGAAAAGCATTTCCAAAATCTGAAAGACTCAGGGGGCAAAACGTAAAGCAGCCATATGTAGGAGTATTTCATTATTTCAAGTTCAACCCCTTCCCCAAACCGTCTTCCCTCTCCTCTTCCCTTCCACCAGGACCACCGCGCATTCCCCAACAAACCAAAAAACCGCCGCCGCCGCGTCGCCATGGAGGAGCCCGCGCCTACCTGGGCAGATCCTCCAGAAGGGCTCCTCGACGCCATCTTCTCCCGCCTCCCGTCCTTCGCCGACCGCGCTCCTGCACGGGCGTGTGCACCAACTGGCGCGCCTCCGCGGCGCGGCAGGAGCACGCGTCCCCGCCTCTGCTCCCGTGTCTGCTCAGGCCATCCACCGCGGGGATCTCCAGGTGCTTCCACTTCTTCAGCAAGACCTCCACCGACCACCCCGCCGTCTCCGAGGCGCGCTTCTGCGGCTCCGTCCCGGGCGGCTGGTTCGTCGTCGTCCGCCAGCAGTGGCGCGGCTACGCGGTGCTCAACGTCAGCTCCGGTGAGGAGATCTCCCTCCCTGATGGCTCACGGGAGGACCAAATCCTCATCCCCATCGATCTTAGGGTCGGCATCCTACCCAGCGCCCTGGTCATCCTCGCCGCGACCGTGTCCCCCGCGCCGACCCCCGATGGGCACTTCGTCGTCGCCGCGATTACCTTCGGCCACCACAAGGCCGTGGTCTGGCAGCCCGGGATGAACCGTTGGATCCCATTGGAGGCGGAGCAAGGTTTGGTCGGCCCGGCCTTGGGGCAGAGGAGTCAGATCATGCTTGAAGAGTTGGAGGATGTGATTTACTACAGCTGCGATCAGCACGAAGGCTTCTACTTCCTCACGTCTCAGGAGCACCTCCTGGTGTTCGATCCAGAAGACGACGACGGCCAACTGTTCGGCGATTTGGACGGTTACCTCTTCCCTGATCATCTTATGAGCTCGCCCCCGGAAGCAGGGCAGGAGGTTGCAGGCCGCTACCTGGTGGAGTCGGAGGGGAGGCTGCTCATGGTCAAGAGATTCACCGCTCCAGGGAAGGGCACGGTGTCTTTCCAAGTCTTCACGCTCGTGTGGGATAGCAGCGACCCTCACTGGGTGTGCTCCGACGCCGACGCCGTGACCGGGAAGCTGCTCTTCATTGGCCGAGGCTGCTCCAGGGCCATCCGAACGGGACGATCTGGCCCGGGCTTCATCTACTTCTTGGACGATGCCGAGGGATTCCCTGACGTGATGTCCATTGTCCGCACGGACAAGCAGTACCGCTGCAGCGACGCCGGCTGGTTCCGCTACTCCCCACAGTACATCGAGAAGAGCTGGCCGCAAGGGCCCCCGCCGGACTGCTCGCCATGGATTTGGCTCTACCATTGATGGTTCAGATGCACTTTTGGTTGGGCGAAGGTTTGTCTGCTTTCACTGTCCGAAACTAGTTTTGGTTGTGGGGAGGTTTGTCTGCTTTCACTCTCTCAAAATGGTTTTGGTTGGGGGAGGTTTATCTGCTTTCACTCTCTGAAACTGGTCCGGAATGTTGAAGATTGAGGCATGATTGAACGTTGTAACTACGGTGAGGTGCGTGAAACATTAATTGGTGCGTGATACCCATTGCTATTTGAAATTGATAGTTTGGGTATGAACTGTCCTAGTTTCACTAGTTGCTTTTCTGTTTCAGCGTGCGAGCCCAAATTGGGTATACAAACAGTTATGTTGTCGTCCTGGTAAATGACCCAACTCAAGCGTAGTACATGTCAGCTATCCCTTTTGTTACTGTTCCTAGCAATTTTCCTAATTTGAGCAAGAGCTGCCCAAATTGAGAAATCCAAATGATAGTTATAATTTTTTTTTTCAGAGTCAACGTACCAAGTTTCTTTGGTTTGGCATGTGGTTTGATAAATTCGAGGTGTAGTGTTGGTACAAAAAGTTTCTTGCATTTTTTTTTTCAGAGTCCAATATGCCAAGTTTCTTTGATTTGGCATTTGGTACCAAAAGTTTCTAGCATTGTTTTCAGAGTCAATATGTCAAGTTTCTAGATCCACCTTCGGTGAGCGAGGTTTCGGTTGACATGAATTTGAACTGGAAATCTTGCTTCAGATGATCTGAGCAAAGTGTACGTCGACTAACAGTTTTCACATGCTATCTGAATAAATAATTCTTCGTGGTGACATGGTACTCTCTTGTCGGCAGGGTTTTTTTTACCGCGGTACGACCGGTTCCCGAACCTAAAAAAACCGGTCCGGCTAACCGGTGAAACCGGCCGGCTAACCGGTGGGAGTGGCTTTATAGTGTCGGTTCGGGGGCGGTAACCGAGCGGTTTTGCAACCGGGCCGGGGCGGTTTGGTCGGGAACCGGTCAAACCGGACCGGTTCCCAACGGTTACGTGAACCCTGCGTCGGAGCTTGTTCACCCATACGACGTGCATGTAAATATGGTGGGTTCTAAATGAGTGCTCTGTTTAGAATAGGTCATGCTATCCAAATCTGAATATCTGATGGCGTTCTTGCTGATGACACTGATAGACGGAATATTTCTATTTCTGCAAGTGAAGATCCAAGCAATGAATACCTTGCATTTCGGTGATATCTAATATGTCTCTTTGAAGTTGATACTATGGAATAGAACCTTGATTTGGAATACCAGTTAGCTCTGAACATTTGTTATCTATTTGCCTTTGACACGTGCCCCTGAGATGACATAGGTAAAATCTTATGGCAAATTAGCAATGTATCTCATTTATACGTCGAGAGGATGAGACAATAGTGCTGCTCAGGTAAAATCAATGCTCATCAATTGCCGATCTCCAAAGCAGAACTAGTGTACTGGTTGTCATTTTTGTGCCTTCTAATTTGTCAGGCTCTGAAGCTTACATATGATCACGCTAATTTGTCATCAATAGCCGATCTCCGAGTTGATTACCAAGCGTACGTGGTTAACTGCATTGCATAGGATGCACGCTGCTCCGATCGGACAGTCGGTTCGTTCGTTGCATACGATGTACGCGACCGAGTACGGCGCTTAAGATTGATCGAACGTCCTGCTTATCATGGGCAATCGTTTTTTTTTTGTCCTGGTTCGTAGCACCGTACAGATTTCCTAGCTGCCGTGTGAATGTGCTGGAACAGAGTATGTAATCAGTAGAATCAGGCTCTTGAGTCTGTCACATAATGAACACATTCCTCTTGTTTCTAGCCCCGTGTTGAATTCGCTGCATTCCAGTAACGGTAGTGCTTGCGCCACTGTGGTTCTTGATCAAACCTTCTTGGACACGGGGTCAGTGTGGGTAGCATGTCTCAGATGTCCACGTCGACTCAATTTTCGGTCCAGTAGGCCCCGTTTAGTTCCCAATTTTTTCTTTAAAAAAAAATATTCATCTCATTCCTCCCACTCACAGACACGCTTACTAAGACTTAGCTGCAGTGTTTTTCTAGTTCTACAATGTATATTCCCCAATCTATACACACTCACGTTGCCTACCGTAAGTGTGAACGATGCTTTGTTTGCAGTGCATAGCCCTCCACATCAGCCACGCCCGGTCCTCCTAGAGTCTAGTCCTTTGACGGTGCATTCTTCAGATCATGCGTACCATCATACAACAGGTGAACTGTGAAACTTTTTACAGCAATGCTCAGCAACGATACAAGGTTTGTTCTACAAATTCACTGTGAATGCGCCCAGCACGGCACAGATGGAAGGCCCAAACAAATTGAAGCGTGGATTGTACGATGGGATGTATGAAGGGGGGCCAAACTGACAATATTAGCATAATCTTCTATTCTAGTATTACAAACTAGATCGCCAATATATCTCCTAACTCCGGCAGATAATAATGGTTGCTCTAGAAATCAGTATCAAAGCAGGATGTCATCACTCTCGACACGATTGACCTTGCGAAAGGAATGTAGCTAAGGCTGTACCTGCAGGCACAACCAATCGGAACGTCAGTTTCGTCAACCAGTCTCCCTGCTCATGCAAGAGTATGCAACACTAACTTTACGAGATGGTTTCCTTTATATGTTTAAATATGACGGATGAGAATGTTACTTAAATACTAGTGCTTATGGTAGCAATAAATTTAGAATCAAGTATAAGACATTATGCAAGTTAAAAATATGTTCAGATCAATTCAGTGAAGGATAACTAAACTTACCAGACAAGGGCACCAAATTCCAAAATGATGGCCAGTAGAGTCAACAGCTTGCTGTGAACCTATTTGATGCAGAAAAAGTGCAATTTACTTGATTGTACCATTTGTGTCGACATAAAATTTATAAAAGGTGCCTTTTGTGCTAGGGCTTAGATCATTGTACTTACAAGAAGAGCACAGAATAGAGCAATTATGATGCTTGCAATGTATATAGCAGTAGCATATATTCGCACTGAATCAAGCATCATATCAAACTGCCTTTTGGGGCCTATAAGAAATGCTGTACTGCCAAACAAATGATCCCTCCATTAGTTGACTTGACAAAAAAAAACATCGAGATATAAATAAATAGTAATCAATAAAGTAAGCCTGCACATTACACAGCATATGCACAAACTTACCAGATAACATCCACTGCTTTACTGTGCCAAAGCTCAGCAGGGAAACTTTTTATTTCAAGATAATTTAAGATGTTACGAGTCCACCAGAAAAATAGGCACATCATTTTGATACAGATATGAAGAGTTCAGGGATGCACTAATTTCGCAGCCTGGCGCAACAGTGAAAAGTGCAATGCTAGTTCTCAAACTTAACATTATGCTGATATCCATGGTGGGCAAGGCAAAGCAGATATAATTTGGTATAGGAATAGCTTATGCTACCGGATTCTCTGATCCAAAATTGGGTCACTGTTAACCCAAACTTCTTAAGAGTAGATTAGTTTTGCATTTTTTTTTGGGTGGGGGTGGGGGTGTTGGGGGGGGGGGGACCTCTAATGGACCGATTGTGTATGAGATGGCTTATAGTTATAGTATATAAGGCATTAGCCGGATTAACCCCTGATGACAGACTATGATACATATATAAGACTTTGATTAAGGGTTATATGGATCTGATCGTGTCATCAGTGATCATGGTCACTTGCTAACCCTCAAAACCACCACCAAACCAATATGGAGAGTATTCTGCTGACTTGAAGGCCGTTCCACATGCCAGGAGGGTTTACCCGGGCTATTCAAGCATCTACACTGACTACAAGGGAATGGGCGAATGGCATAAAGGTTCTAATCCGTAATTTCCACATAATTAAGCGCTGAATTCTCGACAGGTCATGCCACTCATATTTGTTTAAGTTCTTAACAGTTTGTTTATCAAATTCAATTTTACTGGAAAATTCAGATCTAAAGCAGAAATGAAGAGATTTTAGCAAGGGGTGCAAATATATATCTTAAGCAGAGATTTGATAGCTAGTGAAACAGACCTTCCAAGAGCCATCAAATTGCCAAGGGTGAATGTTACTCCAAATTTCACCGGGTTGAAGAAGACAAGCATTGACTGGAACAACAGAAAGAAACAATGTCAAATATTAATTCATAAGGTTTTCAAGTGGGAAAATATAAGGTAATTATGACAGGCTAGGTAGGTATAAATCTAAGAATACTAAGTGTAATCTCGAGAGAAACAGCATTGTGCTTTTCCTTTATTCTTTGAATGGTAGAGTATCATGATGGATATATCATGAGACCTGCTAGCTGTTGTATTCTGCCTTGAATATTAAGACCGTATTGTTAATTAAGCTAATATCCTAATATTGTTTTGAAGGAAAAAAAGCATCATCATATGAGGAGACTTGGAACTTCCTTTCAAAGAAAAGAAGAGCTTAGGGACAGCGTTAGAGCTTCAATTAGTGACTTATTACAATCGTAAGAATGCCTCTAATCATTTGACAGGAACAATGTCAAATTAGAACTAATGAGAAACAGTATAGTTGTCCCCAACTGAGACCAAAAGGCAGCAGGACAGGTGAACTCACCAAGAAGGTGCACGTCAGGCCAGCAGCCAAGCAAATCGCGAAACCATAGAGCCTCTGCAAACAAGAAGTTAGCAAGACATTGTTAGACAGCGGGACCACATTGCTCGATTGATTTCACCACGGCTCCTCGCTTATCCCCGGGGAGAATAGCAGCCGCCTAGCGAGATCCGCGGCTGGATCTGCGCCGGCCCCCCGGATCCAAGAGGGGAGGTAAGCTGCGTGGATCCATGGGTGCGTGCGTGCTTGCCTGGGTGGTGTTGAGAGTGCAGTTGCGGTTGATGTCGTCGAAGAAGGACTGCTCCTCGGGTGGCGGAAGCGCGGACTCCTCGTCGACCTCCATGCCCACCAGCATCTTGGCCCGCTCCAGCGCGCCGCGCATCGTGTCCATGGCCCCCGGCTTTGCTCTGCTCTGCTCTGCTCCGCTCCCACTTCGTGTCCCCTCCTCCCCCTGCTGCGGGAGAAGGGAGGAGCTCGCGCGTCGCCGGCGACGAGTAGTCGGAGGATCGACGCCGCGTCGAGTCGAGGGATTTGGCCGCGGATTTCCCCAGTAGGAGCAACTACCTCACTCTCCAACCAATTCGGTCGTGTAGGCTCGTCGCAGGGTTGATTCGGAGATCATTATTCTTATGGGCCGGGCTTTGTTTTATATCATGGGCTTTGTTTTTTTTTTAGGGAATTATGCTGTGCATAATTCCCTAAAAAAACCTGAGCATAAAGCCGTTTTAAAACCGAGGCCGAAACAAATTGAAAGCCAGAAGTTGTTTTTGGGTGAAGCGTCCCAACCAGAGCCCCTTTAACGTGAGCACAAAAAAGAGTGAGGAGCTATGACTTCAACTCTTTTTCTTTTTTTTTTCTTTTTTCTTTATTTATGATGAATATAGTGAATAAAGCGATTTCCAATTGGTAGTATCATACATAACAATTAGATTCTATATATTAATTTTGATGATATGACGGCGTATTTGGCACAAAGCCTAATAGCATATATCTACTCTTATAGACACATCCTCGCATGGTGTTTCATTGAGTAGTATACACGGTAACGTAAAAGGGAATTGGAAAGGTAAACGCTAACAAGTTAAGCGATTACTTGCTTCGTTTTAGTTCTACTCGGTAATGAAAGTAGATATCATAGTAAGAGAAAAATGGAGGACGAACAGCTATCATATGAAACTCTGATTCGATTTGTCAAATCAGATCGGCAAATAGAACGAAGTGCTTTGCCCATGGCAGCAAGCTCATTGAAAAAACGGATGTGGTCGGCAGGGGCGGACCCAGCACAAAAAATGAGGTGGGGCACCCTCATAAGAGACAATCACCATGTGCACACTAACAAATAATTATATACTATAAATCTTGTGTGAACAGTAAACCAACCTTCTCAAAATGACTTTTAGTTGGGAATTATAATACATAATAAAGTGCTATTAGTACCTTTGGAGAGGTAAATGAAACAATCATCTAGATCATATGATTCATATCTCCAAAATATTATACCCTCAAATTGGATAGCTAGTTTGGTATTGAGTAGCCAAAATTTTGCTAGTGAAGTTGTTTGGCTAATCTCTTCGAGATACTCTAATTCTTCGGCTTTTTTTCTGTCTTTCATTCTTTGCTGGTATCAACGGGTGAAACATAAAAGGTACCAAGAAAGACCTAGAAAAATGTAAGCTGGGACAAATATCAAAATAGGAAAAGTATTCCAACCACCACAAAGCAAACATGTGGCATGGCTCAAATACTCACCACCGTGTACGTATGGCATTTTTTTTAACAATTTTTATAGCTGGAATGCACCTTGCAACTCAATGCGTTTTTTTTACTTTATTTAATATTGTAGTGCTTCGGGTGCGTAGCTAAGGATTGGACGAGCAACAGGATGAAACTTAGAATCAGTTATCAGATTAATCCTCAGGGAGACTGATACATGTAATCTCTAATCACAGAACTAATCTCTAAAAACTTTATGCAACCGTATAACTAACAATATGGTTACTTAGCTTGCAATTAGACTACCGGCACTCATTTTGACGATGTAGTTGGAGGCTTGCCGTTGCAGACCTTTTGAACGATGCTTGTGTTCGCAATGAAATTGACAAGTGACAAGGGCAGGAGAGGATGTCAGCCTGTTAGCCTAGCACGCACAAGCCGGAGCAGAGAGAGAGTTACGACCTTACGGGGTTAAATGATTCTCTCACGGCCAGAGATCATGTTGTTGGGCTTTCTCCTGGAGTTCTTTGAGAACTTAACACGAGCTTAGCTGGGCCAGTGAGGGCACTCATTCCATCTGATCTAGGGCCTTAATGGTGAAAAATTAGGCCATATAACTTAAAACCGAAAACTAAGTGAGGGCCTAGGTCCTCGCTGGGGCCTCTTTGGGTCCGCCCCTGGTGGTCGACAATCAGATAGGTAGAAAACGATGGACTACTCATGACTAAACTGGATCTGATTTTGTATCCGGGGCTAGATTAATCCCAAGGAAAAACAAACAAACGTCGAACTGGATCTGAAACAAAAACCAAACTCATGATCGAAAAAATCCTTTGGATTTCTATAGTGCTAAAGCGATTCGAGCACGGTTATTTGGAGTGGTCTCGTCTCGTCTCGTCTCCTCTCTCTGATCACTTCTCCGGTTGCCACTCGGTTTTTGGGTTTTGGCGCTAATTTGATGGCTTTCAAATGGCAAGCCGCCGTGCTCTGCTGAACAAACTGCACACGTGGTTCTCCCATACGCGGACGACGGAGACGGCTTTGCCCGCTGCACCTGCGCGGCGCGGCACCACGGCTTTTGGGAGGCCCCAGCCGGGCTGCTCGAATCGAACGCCACCAAGGCCCAGCTGTCAGATGCGCCATGCGCGCGGCGCACTGGCAGCGCCGCGCCTGGCGGCGGCTCCAGGCCCGAGGAGAAAAACCCTAGCGCTGCGCCGCCTTCTATATATAACCACGCTCGCCACAGCAGCCGCGCCGCACGCAGAGCAGAGCTCAACGCCGTCGCCGCTCTCCCGGCCGTCCTCTCCTCCCCGTCGCGGCCATTCCGAGGGAACACAGCCACACGGAGCAATGCCGCGCGCCACCGTCGCCACGCTGCTCTCCTTCAGGTGCCCACGCCGGCCTCCCGAACCCAACGTTCCCCTGTTCGTTTCCGCGTCTCCTTTGTGTTTTTTTTCTGATCCTCTGATTTTCTTTCGCAGCCGGACGGGATACGCCGCGGCGGCGGCAGGAGCGGAGGTGCACCAGCGCGCGGCGGCGATGGCGGGGAGGGTATCAGCCTCGGCTGGTGGTAGTAGCGCGGCGGCGGCGGCGGCGTCCAGGGAGGTGTTCTGGATGAGGGACCCCCAGACGGGGTGCTGGGCCCCCGAGGACCGCTTCGCCGACGTCGACGCGGCCGAGCTTCGTGCGCGCCTTCTCGCCAGGAAGGACTAGAGAGGAGATGGTTAATAACCTCACATTTGCTAGGATCCTTCTCTCCCAACTCCAAATCAATGGACGATCTGCTTCAAATTTTGGTCGCCCTAAGGGAGCGTTTAGATTCACCCACTTTTCCTAAAAATCTACTATTCATCCCAACTTTTTCCTATTCATACTATTCCTCCCTCTCACGCGGAACACCTCTCACGCAACACGCTTCCCAGATGAACAGTGCATTTTTGGTGCTACAGGGGAATTTTCTCCTATCTAAACGCAGCCTAAACCATTTGAATTGAAACCATTGGAACAGTGAAACGTCTGGCAATTGAGACGCGTAGGCAGGCAGCACAGCCCAAATTAGCACAGTTCAAAAAATAATTCGCCCCATGATATCTGGAATTCGATTCTTTTTCTAAGATTTCGGTTGTTATCATTTATAGCAGAAGAAGAAAGAAAAAAGAACATGTTGTCATGTGTAGCTTAAAACAAGCCACAACCGAACGAGAGATGCGTCGTTGTCTGCTCAAGAGACTCCAAATTAGGGACGAATTAACCATATGTTCTTGTGAGTTGTGACGAAAAGTCGAAAACAAAAGGGCAAGAAGAACCAGTAGAACATGCAACAAACTGTCAGGCATCTAAACTTCAGGAGGATGGCTTGACTCTTCTTCCACGGAGGCTCCAACCAACCTAGGCTCTGGACCTCATCTCCCTCGCGCCGCCGAACGCGTTCACCCCGCGCAGCATCTCCTTCGCATCAAGTTTCTCTAAGCCGGCGTCATCTGCTTCCTCCGCAGCGCCACTGATCACCGGCCGCTCGGCGGCCGAGGACGTCCCCTCCTGGTCAGAGATCGCCGACGCCAGCGCGATCGGCATGAGGCAGAGGCCCTTGCTCTGCAGGTACTGCATCGCCGTCGTCATGTTGTTCTCCATCAGCTGCACCACCTCCTGCTCGAACTCAGCACCGTCCTGGAGCTTGGACGGCCCGAGCAAGCTGCCCCCGCTCGCCTGCTGCCTGCGTGATCTTGGGGACAGGAGGAGACCCCCGGAGGAGCTCTGCATTGCCAGGACGCGTCACAGCAAAGCCATGGTATACAAAGCATGATGGACTCTGAATGAATTCAGATTTTTGCGTGATTTAATTACCTCAGTCTGAGACTCTGTCAGGAGCGGGACGACGGCTTCTGTCGCGCCCAGCCTGCTCATGCTAAGAACCTTCAACCACAGAAATGAGATCAGCAAACAAATAACGGGAACCCAGGCAGCAGGGAACAGGGAGATGGCAGTGGTGAGCAGACCTTCACTTGCAACTGGAGAAATTTGACGTAGTCAATGATTTCGTCGAGCATGGATGCCTTATCAGTCTGCACGACAGAAACACAGGTTAAAAAACAAGAGGTGCACAAAGAAGTGTTGTTTGGACAGGAATTAACTTTGCCAATTGAGTACCCTGTTAGAGTTTGGAACTAGTTCCTGTAAATTCTTCATCCTGTCAGAGATCTTCTCCCTTCGGAGCTGCAACAAACATAGCCACAGTACGTTAAAACCTCATTCTCATGATAAAACTGATCAAATTCAGACACGGGAAATAAACACACCCTCTCTGCAATGCTGTGTGGATCAGTGGCCTGGCCTCGGCGAGCTCTGACACGTGGCTTCGGAGCTCCATTCCCAGCAACCCCACTGCCGTTGGGCACTTCTGATCGAGCCATGAATGGTGCCGCATTCAGTCCATTCTTACCACTGCTGACTTCATTGGACTGTACACGGAGGAGCATTGCTCATCTGATCAATTCAAATACACTTTGGCTAGAAAAGGTACAAGTAGCAATAAACAGAGACTAAGAAGACAGAAACCTGTTTAGGATTAGGCGTTACTCCTGTAGCATTAAATGATGAGAGCTGCCCAGAAACCAGCGAGGAGAGATTCAGGTGATGCAGACCGCTGAATTCCTGCAACGTTGCAATCAAGTTAGGTAAACAAACGCATCATTGTACACACTAGTCTGTGTCAACATTCAACACCGTCAATTTACTGTGCGTCTTTATTCAGATGCCTGTAAATGGTACTATTAACAAATGAATCATGCTTCTATTACAAATGAAACATGTCCGAGAAAGAAGACAAACAAGAAAGTAGGCATCTCACCCTGACCTTTTGATTGATCTGCAGATCCTCAAAGTTTGCATTCACTTGCTGCCCAGGACCAGGAGCGAAAGAAAGCATCTTTCCAGTGTTGAAGTCAGCATCATTCTACAAACATACAAAATGAAAATCACCAAATCATATAAGAACAGATTGGAATTGTGCCAAAAGTTTTGAGGTTTATGCTTCTGGTCGCCTACTTGTAGCTGCAGTGGTGCTGAGGGTACATTGCGTAGCTGTGGATACTTCTTCCCATCTGCAGCGCAGCCCTCATGCAGAAGATCATCATTGCTAACCACACCGAAGTCGAAGCTCTGCGATGTTTCTTCCCCAACCAACGAAGAAATTTGCGTGAACGTTGATGGCCACGTAGCTGGCGCCGGTACAGGCTGCTCCCCCAGGAGGAACTGTGGCAGGCCAGACTGCTCGCTCCCGCTGCTGTCATTAGAGCTGCACACCACAGGTGCGCTGTCGGCAAGTGATATGGCACAGGGCGTGTTCATGACCGAACCCAGTGTGCCGCCCATCAGTGCACCGTCCATTTCGAAGTTCAGGCCCTGAGTCACGTCGTCCTGCAGCTGCGCTTGCAAGAATTGCTTGTGTAGCTCCACAGGCGACACGATCTCTTTTGTGTTTCCATTCAACAGCATCAGCGAGGTACTGTTCTGCAGGTGAAACTCTGCATCTTGTTCTGGTGCAGCTGCCAAGTATGTTCCAGAAGAGTCAGCGAGAGAGGAATCACTGCCTGACCATGATGTGCCATTGAACACGATGTCCTGAGGCCACGCCGGCGCTGGAATGAAGGGATCGACGAAACCGCCCATCTTGCTTCTCTAGTGTGATGCCTGAAAAGGTATAATCGTGGAACAGATCGAGGTGGAAGGTTCAGATATTCTCATATTCAGATGGATGCAATGGGATAACAGTGGCTCTTATCAGTGACTAGAGGAAGGGAGAAGGCCAATCATGCGGGGTAGCAGCTGCTTCAAGATCTCTAAACGGATAAAGCAGGGTTGACTATGTCTCAAGTTTGAGATCTGGAACATGAAGCTATTAAAAAGAAGCCACCCAAATGTTTGTAATAAAGTTCTACAGCATGTATGCCTAATATGGTCAACCAGGCCATTGGGACTAGAGAAAGTAAAAAAACTTTCCCATTTTGTCTCTATTATCTGACAAGTGCATTTAGAAATGCATCGTCTCCTCCCCTCCCTGAGAAGAATCTCCAAGATTCCCCTTATTAATCTCACTAACAAAAACCGTTTGGATCCGAGAAAATTGCTGCATAAAGAAACTGATAAATTCAGGAGTCACAAGATAAGAAGCCAGACCTAGTGCCACTAGTTCTTTTTTATCATTTCCCTCTACTCTTCCCGTTAGGGCCAAATTTTAGTATATTCAGAACAAAATATAGGGTTTACTAATATAGAAGCCATCACTCACCGAGCACGTCTCCATTTCATCAAAGCCGTCTCTTACTTTAATCAAAGACATTGTAATTAAGATCTATAACCGCGTTATCACGAACAACGGTAACGAAGTAACAAAGCCTACCAAAGAACATCATTTTCGCTAGAGGAAATCCAACAAGTGATCCTACCCAGGAGGCCAGGAACATCCACGCAAGAGGAAACGGAAAGGCGACATCTCTCACTCTACTGTCAGTTGCAGAGAGAAACAGAGAGAATCACTCACTCGGGTTCATCAAAGCCATGCTTTTATTAGAAATTAAGAACTGTCACTGCCTCACTGATATCACGGCGAATAGCAGTAATAAAAGAACATTTTTTGACTAGGGGAGACCAGAGTACAGTGTACAGATCCTAGCAAGAAACGATGCAGCGCAAAGAAAATAAAACACGCGTGCACTAACATCATCCCCACGAAAACGCGCAAGAACGACACATGCGCACCAGCCAAATTCACTCGATCCACACCGCATCCAACACTCCAACCGCCGCCGCCTGCTCACGGCCGGCGGCGGATAAAGCTCTCTCGGTCGCCGAACATGCACCGGCGGTCGGAGAGGGGGCGAGATCGAAGGGCGCGGGCCTGCCGGGGGGGGAAAGAGAAGGAGGTGGAGATGCGGGAGGAGATGAGCTCACCAGTTGACGGAGTCGGAGTGGTAACCGCTTCAGCTCCCGGTCCTCCGCGCCCGCCTGGAGAAGAGGAGGGGAGAGGAGAGGAGAGGAGGAGGCGCCGTTTGTTTGTTGCGCGTGTGCCTGCGCCTTTTGTTTGTGCGGGCGCGCGTCAGTGTGGGTGGCTGGGTGCCGCCGCTGCGCGTGACAAGTGTGGGCAGCGCAGCCGGGCAGCTGTGTTTTATACCCGTCCGGCCACGCAAGCGGCAACCCCTTCTTCCGTTCTTCGTCACTTGTGCAATTTTTATTTTATTTTTCTTATTCGCACCATTTGTGATACGAGAGTTCTACTACAATCGCTGCCTCTTGATGGATGGGACCCATGCATGGTAGTAAGTTTGTAACCATGATGAGAGGAGTTATGTGTACGAGTGGTTACTGCTGCACAGCGAGAGTTTTTTTTTCCTAAACCTATTAATACCGAGTTATGTCGATCGATCTAGTAATTGGCAGTAACTCAATGTGTGATTTAAGATTAAATAAAAAACAAGGCTTGTCCTCTTTTGCTTCACGGTGTTGGGTATTCAAGAAAATCCCTTTTGTCTAGGTGGAGGACTGTAAAGAAAAGTTTAACCATGAATTCACAATGCTTATGCATCGAGGGGGAAAAGTGCCACTTTCCCATGATTAGTAACTAGCAAGAGTTTCTTTCTTTTTTACTAATTTGATTTGAATTATTTCCTCTGTTTCCCTTTTCTCTTTATTTGATTTAATATTTCCAATATTAACGTTCTTTTAGTATGTAGCCAGCAGGAGTGCATGCCTCATGCTTCCTTCAAGATAAATCAATAGGTACCAATTTGCATGCCGATGACGACATTCCGTAGTGCAGTGGGCGAAATCTTGACTTATCTTTTGGGGGAAAAAAACTTTGGCATAATGTTTATAATGATAGAATTTCCATCACTATTACATTAATTTTTGAGCAGGGCTACGTCCTCCTTCTAGAGGCAACCCAAATGATATTTCCCTCTTGATGTTTCCGGTGGAAATGTTCCTTCCCATCGAATAGGTAAGCCCCACGTCCCTTTTCCAAGAGGCTTTTTACGAGATTTTTGTGCAGCGCCGCTGTCGCTAAAAGAAGATATAGATTCCATACGGACGATTTGATCGATAACCCGGCGATTCTTTCACATCTTCTGAACGGACACAAAGTACAGAATCATACAAGACATCAGGTAGAAAGGCTCGAGGCTGGTACTCTCCCCAGGACTGATGGACAGGGGCATAGGGCAGTGACACATCCTGACATCCAGTGACAAACTGACAGCAATTACTAGCTCAACCCATCCCGTCCTGTGTGTTCCGCACTACTAGTAGATCATTAGGCACGGTGAATCCAACAAGTTCCGGTCCAGGAGCAATGGAATTAGCCGAAAGCCTCCGCCTAGTCAGTAGATTCGAGATGGTTTAAGGATGACCGCGGTAATTAAACTAATCAGCAGGGAATATGAAGTTACGTTACCATCAGCAGCAGCAATTAAAGGCGCTTTGCAGGAGCAGGCTGGGGCTCGCTGCAGGCGCCCTGATCCCGAAAGTGATATTATTCTGGCAGCTGCAGCCTCGGGATAGATGAAGATGATGACAGGATCCACTGCAAGTCTGGTCTGCAACGGCTCGGCGCCAATTTTTTTTTTAAGTCCCGGCCGGGTCGTTGTCGCCGGCGGTCGGCTTTGCCTTGGCAGCTTGGCTCTCTCTCTCTCCCCCCGCACGCTGCAAAAGAAAAGCGAGGCACGATGGCGAGTCCTGTGCCAACCGAATGACCCAACTGCCCCCCCTGGTAACCGTTGATGCATCATGCATGCGTCTGGCCCGGTCAACGTACGTGGAGGATATGTACGTTGTTTGTAGTTTCAGTTCTTGAAAGATAACTCCAGATAACACGGAATCAAAGTTACTCGAGGAAGACCGACTAGTAACCCGTTTGGAAAATGACAAAAGAACACGTGATAGCCCATTAATTCTATGAAAGTGTATTAGTCCACCAGAATTACCATGACACTGTGGAGGGTCAGTATATGACGGTGTTTTAGTCCACCAAAATTACCACGATACTGTGGAGGGTCAATATATGGCGGTGTTTTAGTCCATCAGAATTACCATGGCACTATGAAGGGCAATATATTGTAAATAAATCAGTATATATGTAGACGGACATACGGTGGATGTGTCATTGGACATACTACTAAACTCTTCGGGTCTATGGGTTCGTTTGATTCCAATCTTGGAAAAAATGAAGGGGCCTCCCCTGATGTTAACCTAAAAATAATATAGAAAAACTGCTAATGTCTGCTTGTGCAACGCTGCCTGGCTTTTAGATGCCATCAAACAAGATCCTTATGTGTGCGGAGCTACCTCCGATTCCTAACCACTAGTCATCGTCCCGGCTTGACACGATCTTCTAGTGAATCCATTGTACATGCTTTTGCTTGGATCATTTTGCGAGATGTTCAAACAGTTCAATTGGTAATAATCATTCATCAACTACACTGGTCATTGTGCTACACAAAGATACATTGCAAGTCTAGCATAGAAACCATAGGCTCAATGTGCCAATGACAAGATGGTTGTTATATGCACGCGTCATTTGAGCTCTCACACAAAACCACTTCTATTTTTATATAAAAAAGCCATAACAGATGTATCGCTCGCGGAAATTAATGAAAATACATTAGTGAACGACTTTGGTCGACGGGTCATCAGTCATGCCAAAGGGTCAGTCAACATGTAAGGCACAACGAGCATTCACCATTCCACCTCAGGACCACCACTAGGTGCCTCTCCACTTGTGTGCCCTGCCGACGATGTCACTCCTCCGACTCAATCGCTTCCTTTACAAGAACACCAACTAACAGCCAGTGTAGTGCCAAGCGGCTCGCACCAACTTCCCCGTTGGTGGGTGGGTGACCCATGGGTCACACCAACTCTCTGACCGTTTGCCCATGGATCCCGCCGTGGTTGTCGACAACCTTTGACCCCATTTTGAGTACGAACTAAAAAACATCCATATGCATAGATGTGCACTTATCAATATCAGTGTGAATATATACATACACAACTCTATTGTAATAACTCCATAAAAATACCAATATGTCCCTTATAACCCCAAAAAGAATTACCATGCCTCTATGGAGGGTCAGTATTGTAAATGAGTATCAAATGGACGTACATGGATTAATCAACAACCTACATTAAACACTAGTATACGAGGATCACTCAACTACATTGGTCATTGTGCTACGCAAAGATACATTGCAAGTCTAGCATAAAAACCATACGCTCAACGTGTCATTGACGAAATGGTCGCTATAGACACACGTCATTCGAGAATTCGATGTTCCACCTCAGGATCACCACTGGGTGTCTGTCCACTTGTGCGCCAACAACGTCACTCCTCTGACTCGGTCATACCCTTTGCAAGAACGCAAGCCACCAGCCAGCCAGCATGGTGCCAACCGTGTGTACATTCACACACCTCACACCACCACTCTCTTTTCCCGTTGGCGGTAGGAGAACACATGCGCCACACCATCTCTCTGGCTGGCTGCTCATGGATCCGGCCGCGGTCATCAGTAACTGTCGGTCCCATTTCTCCAGCAAAACATATACTGAAAAATTGGAAAAAAAAAATCTTCTATATAGGTAGATGTGCACTCTCATCAAACCGATTATACGTACAAAACTAATAACTCCATGAAAATCATCATGCCGCGATGACCCCAGAAAGGATTACCATGCCACTAGGATGGTCAATACTGTAAATGAGCATGAGCATGATGAATATTGATCATGAGCTGGAAGCGCCTGAATGAATTAATTAATAACCTAGTGAATGAATTAATTAGCCTACGATAAACACCGATCCACGGGGATCTATGGGTTAAGCGCCGCCGTTCCTATCCACTCGATCGTCCCTGACGCGACGTTCTCGACCGATCCATCATACGTACCTGCCTGAACCTGAATCGCCTTTTACGACGAGTTGCGTGATTGCCACAGGCTCCGATCCCCAACCAAGCAGTGCCGCCGCGCCACCTCTCCTCTCCCATCGTCTCGGCCGGCCGTCCTGAGCTCTTGAAGAATGACGAGGGGGGCGTGCGGTGCTTTTTGGATGGAAAATGGTGGATCCGCTTCGGCGTGCGTCTTCCAGGACAGCCCGGGCGCTACACGTAACGTACGGTACATGCGCGCCGAGGAAAGAGACGTTGGGTCACCGGAGGCACACACACGCCGGAACTGGTTCGCTGGTCGCCGAGCTAAGCCACGGCCACCCTGCGAACGTGTCGATCGATCGATGTCTTCGACTGCAAGTAGATCAAATAATTAGTTTTGCTTCGAATGAAATGGACCTAGAAAAAAAACATGCAAATGGAACTGATACGAGCCATGGTAAAAATTAATGTTGTATAGCATGGCCATTTGCTTAAAGCGATCGAGTCTCCCTCCAGAAAAATACTATGCAGATAACTCACACCCATGAGCAGAAACCACGTAGCCACCTCCTCTGTTTCCCGCGCGCTGCTCTTGCTCACTTTCTTCTTCCTTCGTGGGCTTTTGGATATAATGGCCCAATTTCAAGGCCCATGTCTGTTTTTCTAAACGTCGATTCAAATCCGTAAGTTCCTCTATCAGTGAACATCGATCGAACCTAAAAAAACGTTGTCGTATCAATAAGCATGGAAAATATTGCCTTTTTCCTCGGAAAATACCCACATCCAGGGTAAAGATGGCAACGGGCACAAAAAATCCGCATACCCGCGGGCATGAGACCCCGTTGGGCGCGGATACGGGCGCCGTTCCACCCCCGCGGGCGCGGGCGCGGGCACGAAGCTGTGCCCAACGGATAGTTCTTCGCGGGCGAATAAAACTGCTATCCGCACCCGCATACCCGCCAAACCCATTATGACAAATGGGACCCACATGTCAGCATATATATACATCTCATCCTCATCCCAACCCTAATCCGCTCCCATTCCGCCGCCACCCCAAGATCCAACCCGTCACGCGCGCGACGGCGCTGCCTCGCTGCGCCACCGCCCCTACCCGGCGGTGAGGCCCTCCATCGGCGCGTGGCCTCCTCTCTCCTCTGCTCGCCGCGCCCGGCATGGGCCCTTCGTCCCTTCCCCGCCTCCTCTCCTGCTCCCTCCGGGCGCCGCGCAGCCCCCTCAGCGGCTCTGCTCCGCCTCGCTCTCTCCGCCGCCCGCCTAGGGCCACCTCCTCGCGGCACCTCCTCGGGCATGGCAGCTACGGGTGGAGATCCAGCGCGCCGTCGGGGCCTTGCGGCGAGGAGACGAGCGGCGAGGGCGGCATCGACTCGATCTGGCGAGGGCGGCGAAAGAGGTAGACAAGGTGGTGGCGGAGCTTTTGGTGGTGGGGTTTGGTGTCGATTTTCTTCGATTTGTCTCGATTTCCTTCGATTTGTCTCGATTTCCATCAATTTGCGTCTCAATTTGAGCCTTGATTCTTCTTCTTTCTTCCCCTTTCTTGGTGGCGGCCTCGACGGCGAGCTGCTCCGGCAGTCCGGCCCGCTTCCTGCTCCACCTTTCCTCCTCTTCCACCCCGCCACCTCCTCTGCAGGGCGGGCATGCCCGCGGGCATGAAATGCCCGTGGATGGAGGGCGCGGGTGTCGTCTGTCGCCCGTGGCGGGTGGCGGGCGTGGGCGCGGGATTTGACGCGCGGGCGCGGGCACAGGAAAGCAGTATCCGCGGGCGTGACGCCCGTTGCCATCTTTAATCCAGGGTGAGTTCTCTAAGAAAAATCTAGTGCCCCACAGCCTTGAGTGACGATTGTCGTGTTGGTGGACGGCGGCGGCATGTGGATACGCGCCATGGGCGGCGGACGCCGCTGCAGCAGCTGGCCGAGGGGTCCGACCCCATGCCACGGGCGTAGCTCAAGCATGGTGTGATGGCCGAGCTCACCTGCCGTCAGGTCCCGGTGGCCTCTGACTTGCGGTGCCGGCGAGGCGCGTGGCAACCGCGGCGAGAAGCCGAGAACAACAACCTCTGGCCACCACGGCGCCGACATATTGTTTGGTGTTGCTTGGTTTAAAATAATCATATGGTTCGGTTTGGTCTAGTTATTAGAGGTGGAGGTGTGGTTTGGTCCGGTCGAATTAGAGCAAGTATTATGGTGAGTGAGAAGCCGGCTAAATCCTACATGGAGGAGTGAGAAGAGGAGTGAGAATAAAGCGGGCTGTTCATGAAACGTTGGCTTGAAGCGGGCTGAGTGCAATCCTGCTGCTCCTACGGGTCACCATGATGACAAACAGTGAATTGTGCAGAATCCATATGAATAAAATAAAAAATAGTTATTTTGGATGGATGACGTGGCACTACTCTTCACCGGCAGGAGGCTAAATCTATTAGCCTTGCTCTGAGAAGTGCTTCCTCGGAACGGGGTGGCGCGGGTTTGGTGCGGTTATTAGACCATTAGCAGCTTTACTTCCATTTGTGCGCTCAACGACGTCACTCCTCTCGACTCGGCCGCTCCTACAAGAACGCCAACTAATTAGGCAGCCGTCCGGGTGACTGTATACGCTCACACCTTTTGCTCTCCTTTCCCATTGGCCTCATGTCTGACAACACCCCCTTCGGCTGGCTGCCCATGGACCCCGCCACCGCCGCCGCGCTCGCCGGCAACCTTCCCCACCCGTTCTCCGCCGCAGCTGCCCACGGCGTCGTGTACTACCTCAACCTTCCCCAACCGCTCGCCACGGTCTCGACCGCCACCGCAGCCGCGGCGGTGGCGAGGCAGCAGCGTCAGAACGAGGAAGAGGACGCGGCGGGGGTCCGCATGGTCCACCTCCTCCTCACCAGCGCCGGCGCCATCCAGGCCGGCGACCACTCGTCCGCCCAAGACAGCCTGACCCAGGCGCGCTCCATCCTCGCCGGACTCCCCACTTCCACCGGGATCGGCCGCATCGCCAGGCACTTCGTCGACGCCCTCGCGCAGCGCATCTCGCCGGCGTCCGCGGCGGCGCTCCCTCCGCCGCCTCCCCCCGTGCTGGCCGATCTGCACAACCACTTCTATAACGCGGGCCCCTACCTCAAGTTCGCCTTCTCCACGGCGAACAAGGCCATCCTCGACGCGTTCCGTGGATGCGACCGCGTCCACATCGTCGACCTTGGCATCATGCAGGGCCACCAGTGGCCGTCGCTCATCCACGCCCTCTCCCGACGCCACGGCGGGCCGCCGCACCTACGCATCACCGGCGTCGGAGCCACAGCCTCCGGCGACGTTCTTGCCGAGGTGGGGCGCCGGCTCAGGCAGTTCGCGAGCTCCCTCGACGTCCCCTTCACCTTCCGCGAGGTCCGCGTCGACGCGCTCGACGGAATCCCTGGCTGGATGCTCGGCGTCGTCCCCGGTGAGGCGCTGGCCATCAACTCCGTCCTCCAGCTCCACCGCCTCCTCGCCGAGGACGCCGACGACACGGCGGCGATCGACGCCGTGCTCCGCCTGGTGACCTCGCTGCAGCCTCGGGTGTTCACGGTGGTGGAGCAGGAGGCGGATCACAACAGGCCGGCGCTGCTGGAGCGCTTCACCAACGCGCTCTTCCACTACGCCTCCATGTTCGACTCCATGGAGGCCGTGATGATGAGCCACCGCCTCCGCGGCGGCCTCGCCGGCGGCGTCGGCGTCGTGACCAGGGCGCTCGCGGAGGCGTTGCTGCGGGCGGAGATCCTCGACGTGGTGTGCGGCGAGGGGAGCGCCCGTGTGGAGCGGCACGAGCCGATGGTCCGGTGGCGCGAGAGGCTGGCGCGGGCCGGGCTGGCCCAGGTGCCGTTCGGCCCCGACGAGGCCCGGCATGCGGTGGCGCAGCTGGCCCTCGCGACGAGGATGATGGTCGCCGGCGGCCGCTCCGCCGGGTACGGCATCGTGGAGTGCGACGGAGCGCTCGCGCTGGCGTGGCATGGCCGCGCGCTGTACGCGGCCACGGCGTGGCGCGTGGCGACAAGATGGTGGGCTGCTGCTGGCAACGCGGTGCGCGACGAGGGCGGCAGCAGCAGGAACGGAAGCAGCGGCGAGAGTAGTAACGGACGCGGAGACTGGGCAAGTTTTGTCTAGGGCGGCGGAGATGGGGTAAGCATGCATGCAGTGACGACAGTGAGAGGAGGCCAGGAGGGGCGAGATTGTAGTCGAATAATTATCGTAAATTAATTAATGGGACTGTGATCTGTTTTTTCTTTTTTATTTCCTTTTTTTGTGTGTGTGCCAGCGTGTAAGGTTGCATTGGAATGATGAAAAATTCAGACTCAGCCGCTGCTGAAGATAATCTTAAGTTTGAGATTTTGAAATGTTTTAGACGTGCCTTGATCTTATGGAACATACAGTTGCTGAGCTTGAAAGTACTGGCGGTGAAATGGTCATTGATCCTTGCGGGTCTGATTCTCATGCTTTGATCGTCAACTCATTGTAATGATCACAGGACGTGTTTGCAGGCATATCTTGGCCATTCTACTGAAACCATGAACAGAAACTCCGTTGGCACGTCAGCCCTGACCTGTGCAATGCCTTCTTCCTGTCGATCAGGAAGACCACTGATTGCCGATTGGGGCCTACGGTAGAGAAGTAGAGACAACGTGAAACTGGGACGAACCAAGTGCTCCTACATGGTTATCACTGTTATCAGACCCCCACTGATGATGGCCATGGCCTTGCCACAAGCCCACAAGCACTAGGGTTCTGGTTTTCACGGACAACGTGGCATGCTCAAACGGAGGAAGAAAACTCCATAACGCCAAGTGTATCTCTCAATTTATTTATGTTAGTTTCTTCGTTTATACAAATGGGGACGTAGCTCATATGGTAGAGCGCTCGCTTCGCATGCGAGAGGTTGTTAATATTTTTTTGCTTTGATTTTCTATTACATTCCAGAAATCCTGTTTCAATGATTTTCTATTACATTCCTGTAATCCTGTTTCAATGCAACAAGAAGGTCGTTCTCTGTTTAATCTCTGCCTGAGAAAGCTAAAAATTATCCCCTCCCCCCCCCCCCCCCTTTTTTTTTGTTGCCTAAACTACAAACGCAAAAACTACATGATCATAGATAGATCATACAAACTCTAAAACGTTATGATCCTTATTGTCCAACCTGAACCCATTTTTGCCATCATAGAAACCATCCTGGCCTTGCTGCCCAATCGGATTCGTGGGCAGAACCTTCTTCGAGTACTATTCTACTACTAAGCGCCGTACTCGGTCGAGCACATCGTATGCAACTAACGTAACGAACCGAGTCCGATCGGAGCAGTGTACATCCTAAGCAATGCAGTTAACCTACGTGCGTTCGGTGATCAACTCGGATTAAGAACGAGCGATAAATAGCGGCCTCCCCATTAGCCTTCCTGGTCGAAGTTTGTGACTCGCATACTCGATCTTCCACCACTTCTCGGCCTTCCTTCCTTCCTTGCGGCAGCGATCGATTTGATCGATCGCTTCTCCTCCAGCTCCAGTCCAGGGGTCTCCGACCTTGCTTCTTGCCCCACACCGGCGAAGAACCATGTGCTCCATCGCTCCCTTCCTCCATCCAGGCCTCGCCGGCGTCGCTCCTCGCGCCGCGCCCGTCCTCGACGTGCGCTGCCCGACGATGGCGACCTACGCAGAGGGCGTTCCTGCAGCCACATGGTACGGTTGCAGCTACGAGGACGACGATGCTTCCGACATCGGCGCGTTGCTCCGGGGCATCGACGCCGTCGTGCGCCCTCCCATGCCCTCCGATCTTCCCAAGCCATCCATGGACTTTCTTGCCCGTTCTCGCCACCACGGCGACCATGACGCCGCCTTCAGGGCCATGCTCACCGGCATCCACAGCGTCCGCGTTCCATCTGCCGGTCTGATGGCTTCCGTACCCATGGACGCTCACGACGCCACCCCAACGACGCCCGTAGCGGTTCTTGAAGCGCCACGCAGCTACGGCGACGACGACGATGCCGACGCGATCACCACCATCAAGACGACCTCGCCCAAGAATAAGCCACAGCAGCAGAAGCAGTGCGGCGCCGAGTATGACGCCGACATCGACGCGGCTTTCCGGGTGATGGAGACAGACCCCATGGAGCGTCCATCGGAGGACTACCTCAGCCGCACACAGGCCGGAGCCATGATGATGACCGACCGCGCCGAGCTCATCGAGAAGATGCACCGCTTCTCCACGTACTACGAGCTCGCCCCGGGAACGCTCCACCGCGCCGTCTCCTACGTCGACCGCTTCCTCTCGGCCAAGAAGATCGCCGGCGGCGACCGCCATGGCCAGCTCCTCCTCCTTGGCGCTACGGCCGTCTTCGCCGCGGCCAAGTACGAGGACAGGGCCACCTCGTGGAGGATCAACGCCGACGCCGTCGCTTTCTACGCCGGAACTACCAGGAGCGAGGTCCTCGACGCCGAGCGCGAGCTGGTCGCGGTGCTCGGTTACCGCCTGAGTGGGCCCACGGCCTACACGTTCGTCGACCACTTCATGAGGCACCACAGCCATGGCGACTCTCAGGCGCTGTTGATAATAAAGTCCCTGGCGCACCACCTGGCTGACATGGCGCTGCTGGACTACCGTTGCGTGGCGTTCCTGCCGTCCGCCGTGGCAGCGTCGGCGATCTTTCTGGCGAGGCTGACACTGGGCTGCTGCAACTTGACGGTGCCGGTGGCAGGGTATGCGCCCCAGGATCTGACCGAATGCATGGAGGCGATCTACGAGATGCACGAGAACGTGTCGGTCTGGCCAGGCTGCGCCGAGATGATGGCGGACTTTGAGCTCACTACTCGGCTCACATACTCCTTGCCTCCGTCGTCTTTGCTGATCGGCACACCGTGAACCTGAACAAACATGTGCTGCTGCAGCTGCTGCTAAATGGAGTATAAAGGTTTCAGTAGACCCTGGCTAGGTATAGCAACCGTTCGTCGAGTTGTAGTGTTGACATGTACATCTGAATTTAAGGCAGTGGATCCCTTAACTTGAGATTTGTTTGTTTCGGTTTGTAATGTTTATACTAGATGGATTATTGGAACTCAGATTAATTTGTTGTTTGTAAATGAAGATGTCTTATTATATAGTCTACCAAGTATTGTGATACGTGATATGATCTAACTTGAAAAATCTTGGGTCGAAGATGTTTGCAAATGAAGTAGTATTGCACAGTAGTAAAGGACTGACAAATTGCACTGAGATGGGCATAAAACATGCCCGTCAGAGAAGTGATATGGTTTTACATCGAGTGGGGCAGAACCGTTGAATAGGCGATTACATTTCAAGTACACTGATACTATATTGACAATGACCAACTATTGCTAAGGTTCAGGATTCGTTTCATAATAATTTACTACACTGGATAAAACAGACAAAAACAACATTCGTTCAGCATAATTTTTGAAAAATAGATAATAATGAAAAAATCGAGCTCGTATAAATGCAGAAACTGAACCAAAAAGGTTCGCAGGTGATCTAGGATTGGCGTCCTTGGCAGCTAAACCCGAATTCCGGCCACCATGTTGCGCTTGACGGTGAGCGTGGGTACGGCACAGCAGCTGGCCGTAGGGGTGGCGACTCCAAGTTTACCAATGGTGGATATTGTGACGCCACAGTTGGATCTCTGCCGCTGCATCGGCGGGGCAACGCCGCTGCAGCAAGAAACCACAAGGCTGCGCTCGTTCCCCTCTCTTTTCTCTGCCTTCTAAATACAATATCAAATCATCAAAATTGCCTACATAACAACCTATTTATTGCCCATACAGCTCTCATTGAGACTTACCTAAAACCTCCTCCAGCAAGGCTACATTAGCTAGCTCACAGCAACTCATCTCATCATAGCAATTATTTTTGTAACTATTTTATGTTTAGTACTCTTAATTAGTGTCCAAACATTCGATATGATAAGTTTGCAAACTTTTTTACGGATTAAATAGGGCCATAAGATAGACCATTGGAAGAGATGTTGATCTCTTATATGAGTTGACCTCTAGCTGGATTGGTTACATGGCCTATGTAGTACTAGATGGCCTCTGTAGTACTCCTCAGGTCCTGAGTTCGACTCCCCGTGGGAGCGAATTTCAGGCTGGGGTTAAAAAAATCGCATCGTCTGTCACCACGCCAGAGCACAGGTCGAAGGCCCAGCCCAGGTCTGCCGCTGTGTAAGGGAGGGGCAGGTGTTGGCGTCCCTTTGCTACACCTTATTAGTGCCATTTAGGTGGAGTTTTTGGACTAATTTATACTAACCCGTCACTTGGCATGTGAAGTAACCCCGTTCTCGCATATGCCCATATTTTTGGAAGATGCTGGTTTGCAGGTTTTTGAGTTATAAATGAGCACATTTGGATGAAGACCGAGATCGTGACCGACTACCAAGGATGTGCACGTGCAAAGGCTTCAAGAACACACTTGGATAACTTCGGGATCCGAGGAAATCCAACAGACATATCAAATATTCAATCATATCCCGAAGCAAACGACGTCAAAAGGGCCACATATGCGAAGGACATAAGTTACCAATTTAGAGAGGAGTTTGCACACGAAAGCAGAGGCCGAGATGGGCCAAAAATGGGCTGGGCCGGCCAGCCCAATGGACCCCTAGCCGGCCGGCCTAGGCCCTTTTTGCACCGCCTCCGCTTCTCCTTCGAGCTAGGGTTCCCTCGGACTATTTAAAGCTTATGTTTTATTGAAACCCGATGCTAATTCCCACCAAAGAGCCGTCGTATCGATGAAACACACACAGGAGGAAGCCGACGGCCGCGGCAAGATTGGAGGACGGCGAAGATCTTCGCCGATGACTTCTACACCATGAACTCCGTCGCCAAGACTAGCTTTTATGGGGTGAAGGCCACATTTGCCGATGGAGTTGTAAGGTGACCTTGGTTTGTAATTGCTGATATACTTTGTGAATTTGATCTATCTTGTACATAGAATTCGGTTCCCTACGTTTGATGTGCTTCTACTCCTAGTGCTGTGTGACGAGTGTGGGGGAAACAACATCGGCTTTCGGAGCTCGATAGATTAGATTGACACTTTAACTCGGTGATTGCATATCCTAGTGATCCTAAAATCCTAGGGGCAAACGTTCTCTATATCTTGTGCTCTCGCTAACCTAACCTCGCATTCTTAACCCTAGACTTATTTAGATTAAACTTAATAGTAGATATATTCATATACCAACCAAAACCAAAAAGATTAATAATCACCTTAGTTAGTGCTTAGATAAGCATAGCGATCTCCTTGTTCCACAGATTGATAACCTTGGAGGGAAACTCGGGAAAGGCTACAACCGACCCGTGCGCTTGTGGTACTTAATTGACGCGGCTAAGCGCCATCAACAGCAGGGGTTCAGGGTTTTTTTGGCCTGTGTGAGAAGGTCGTCTCTCTCAAATGAATGTTGTGGCGGCGGTCTTACCCCTTGCAGGTCAAGGTTTTTTTTTCATGGAAGTTTTGTGAGCATTAATTTCTATGTTATATCACTACTTTTGATGATTTAGCAAGTTATTTATGAGAAGAGAGAATGAAGAGTTCCATCCCTATGAAACTCCTATGACAGGGTTATCTAGATTGAAACCTAGATAACTATACAATGAATCTGTGGATTGAGACTGGCCTTAGCTATCACGATCAATGATTCTAGGTTATTTTTTTCTTCATATTAGAATAGAAGATTGTGCTAATATTGCCTATTCGCCCGCCCCCCCTTTCTTTGTACATTCCCTCAATCCGTCGTACAATCCATGCTTTAGTTTATTTGGGTCTTCCATCTTCCCGTGCTGGGCGCCTTAACTGGGGGATTTGTAGAATAGGCCTTGTATCATCACTGAGCTGCGGAAAAAGTTTCACAGGCCACCAGTACTGATGACAATATGGTATGCATGTTCTGTAGAACTTCCTTTAGCATGATGATGATGATACGTTTTGCACCGTCTTTTGAAGCTAGGGTACAATCTGTCTGTCTTGAGTTTCATGCCAATTTACGTTGTCATTGTTGAAACACCTCCTGTTAGAGGCAAAAATGCATGGTGGCATGCCGAGTGGAAACGTGCGCAACAGTATTGATCAAAGTTACAGACTTATTACGGTAGGCAACGGAAGAAGGACCTTATTCTGAACCAAAAATTGAGTCCGCGGGGACAGGACAGTGGCACAACACCAGTGGGCCATAAGCCCCCCCGAAACAACCGCTACTACCTTGCCTCCACGTCGTAGTTGTTGCCAGTGTCGCTGGCACGGGAGCACCTTGGGGTCTGATTGGTTCTCTTCTGAGTAGAACCTAGCCCATCTCCACTCAGCCTGGCTCCCACAGCCCAGGCTCTGCACATGCAAGCCTCCTTGATTGGTTTCTGTTCGCGTGCGTCTAGGCTAGACCGAGCCAGCGATTGGTTCCCTGCATGAGACTTCTTTTCATGTGACAGCAAGTAGGCCCACGTACACCCACTCGTATCGCGCCGGCTAGGCTCACCAAAAACGAAGAAAATTTCTGTACCCACAGAGCCAGGTTGCGGTGGCCATTTTGCACCGGACGGTTCAAGCCCACTTGCTTCTCCCAGAGAACCAATCGCGAGCAGTTGCATGACGGGAGCCTGGTTGTGCTCAAATGCAAGCAACCAATCAGCCCCTTAGGTTCGGGGATTAGGGGTTTTGGGGGCGGGATTGGTTCACCAAAGATAGAAATCGCCAGGGGGAGACCAGCCTGATGGTGTTGGAGGTGGGTGGGCGGTGGTGAGGCGGCACTGGCCCCACCGGCCGTGGGCAACAGGAGGAGGAGGGGGCAGGTGGGGGAAGTCGACGGGCTCTTCTCATCCAACTAGGCGGACCCGAGTCACCCTGTCACGCACGGTTACGTCATGGGAGTGATCGGGGTGGTCGGATGGAAACCTCCAGCCAGACACTCCCTCACTCTCCCTGGCACTCCTCTGCTATGCTTATTGAACGCACGTGGATATTTTTTTGAACGGTAAACCCACATGGATGCACACCTCGTAATGTAAGTATCTAAATTAAATTTTGATTGCATTGGTTGTATTTGTTACGACACAATCTTCGAAACTAGACCACACTTGACTAGGTTTAGTCTTTTTTTTGAATTTTTTTTGATGTAGTTGGAACAACTCACTTCATCTTAACTTCAAATAAATAATTTCAACTCATGGAACAAATCATTATACAAAAGGAACATAATTTTTTATAAGTGGAACAATTCACTTCATCTTAACCTCAAACAAATAATCTCAAGTTATGAAATAAATCATTATACAAAAGGACAAAACTTCATACAAGTGGAACAATTCAATTCATGTTAACCTCAAACAAATAATCCCTACCTATGAAACTAGTAATTGTACAGGAGGAACAAAATTTATATGAGTGGAACAAAATATTGTACAATAGAATAAATAATATAGAAATACAAAAACAACATAATGGCATCGTAGAAATATTATGCAAACAATTTAATTAAGATCATGGAACATCATATATATACTCGCGAACAATCCAAATAACATTGTGAAATATCTCATGATGAGCGTTATGTCCAATAAAAAGTTGTATCCCTAGAAAACAAATCATATGTACTCGGGGAACAAATATTTGTATGCATAGAATAAAACTCCAAACTCGTAGAACAAATTGTAGCTCATTGATTGATATTATGTGAACAATCCGAACTATATAATGGAACATTTAACAAATGCTAAGAGAACCATCCATCTACATGGTGGGATATTTGATGAGTACAGTCTAAATACACTAGATAGCATCAGATGGACAATTTAGAAACAATACAAATAATACCATCGGACAACTCTTTTATTGAATAGAACAATAAAAATAAATATTCCTAACCTAGATATTACAAAAAAGAATTAAAATAAAAAAGAAAATAAAGGCGCTGAAATCGTGAAAAAATGAAAAGCGAAAGGGAAAATAAAAAGTAAAGGGAAATAAACATTACAATAGAGGAGGAAAACTTTTTAAAAGAAGTGATAAAAGAAGCAAATGCTGGAGCAAGCAGGAATGAAAGAAAAAACGAAACAACTAAAAGCGAGGGTACGTGTCTCGTTTGCTAGGTGCTCCCTCCATTTCAAATTAAAATTAGTTTGATTTTTTTACCCTAAATTTGTCTGCTCGTCTTATTTAAAAAATAGGCGCAAACATAATCGAATTTTAAGCTTTCCTTGAAGAACTTTGGTTAATAAAGCAAACCATAACAATAAAAATGTCATTTTGTAAAAAAACAATAAAACAAGTTTCGTGCACTAAGGCCCCTGAGGAGATTATCACTTATTCAGGGCCCGAATTGTTCATTTGTCTGTTAAGAGAATCGATGTGGACCAAAGAGCACAAATGCTTCTCTTGTTCTGGAGAGCATGGCATTCGCGTAATGATTATGTTCATGGAAATGGCACATCTTCTGTGGTAGGGTCAGCAAAATACTTAGTAAGATATCTGAGCTCTCTTTTGAACATCAACCGGGGGACTATGGAGTATGGAGGATGTAAAAGGCAAACAACCAATTAGTCAAAGTTGGACATAGCAGAGAAGAATTAAGAGGGGCCACAAAGAAGATAAACCATAGGAAACATGGCAAGCACCGCCTGAAGTGTGGGTCAAATAAAATGTGGATGGTGCCTTTCAAAATACTGGTGATGCTAGTTTGGGTGGAATTATTCGAGACCACAATGCAATGTGATCATCTCAATGTTGTCTGTTCTTCATCACTGTGCTTCGGCTGAAGAGGTTGAAGCCCTAGCTTGCCGTGAAGGGGTGCGGGTGCGACTAACACCGGAATGGGTGAGAAAGGCAACTATCTTGGAGTCTGACTGCTCTAATGTGGTTGCAGTTGTGTGCCCTAGATGCAGATAGAGGCAAAACATCACATACTATAAATGAGATAAAAGAAGCCATGCTTTTGCTCCCCGCTTGTGAGGTTAACAATGTTAGAAGAGAGTGCAATAGAGTAGCTCGTGAACTAGCTCATTTAGCTAAAAGAACGGTGCAGTGTGGAGAGAAAATGGACCGATTTGTGTCTCCTCATGGAGGATTGTAAACACTTGATCCATGGATAAATATATGCATTCTTTTCCTGCAGAAAAAGAAGAATAAGCAATAGACTCCAGGAGATGAAAGCGACATTTTTCAAGCTGAGAAGAGCGAGGGGGAATTACCGCCAACGGTTTTATGTCCATCGACACGAGTTATGATAAGCAGAACCTTCGATTTTTATTCTTTAGCGCCGTACTCAGGTCGCGTACATCGTATGCAACTAACGTAACGAACCGAGTCCGATCGGAGCCGTGTACATCCTACGCAATGCAGTTAACCTACGTGCGTTCGGTGATCAACTCGGTGATAAATAGCGGCCTCCCCATTAGCCTTCCTTGTCGTAGTTTGACTCGCAAACTCGATCCACCACCACTTTCTCTGCCTGCCTTCCTTCCTTGCGGCGGCGATCGACTTGATCGATCGCTTCTCCTCCAGTCCAGGGGTCTCCGACCTTGCTTCTTGCCCCACACCGGCGAAGAACCATGTGCTCCATCGCTCCCTTCCTCCATCTAGGCCTCGCCGGCGTCGCCCCTCGCGCCGCGCCCGTCCTCGACGTGCGCCCGACGATGGCAACATACGCCGAGGGCGTTCCTGCAGCCACATGGTACGGTTCCAGCTACGAGGACGACGACGCCGACATCGGCGCGTTGCTCCGGGGCATCGACGCCGCCGTGCGCCCGCCCAATCCCGGCGATCTTCCCAAGCCGTCCATGGACTTTCTTGCCCGGTCTCACCGCCGCGGCGACCACGGCGTCGACTTCTTGGCCATGCTCAGCGGCATCCAGAGCATTCGCGTTCCAGCCGCCGGCCTGATGATGGCTTTTGTCCCCATGGACACTCACGACGCCACCCCAACGACGCCCGTAGCGGTTCTTGAAGCGCCACGCAGCTACGGCGACGACGACGATGCCGCCAAGGGAGACACGATCGCCACCATCAAGACGCCGCAGCAGCAGAAGAAGCAGCAGGATTGCGGGGCCGAGTACGACGCCGACATCGACGCCGCTTTCCGGGTGATGGAGACAGACCCATTGGAGCGGCCCTCGACGGACTACCTCAGCCGTACACAGGCCGGAGCCATGATGATGACAGACCGCGCCGAGCTCATCGAGAAGATGCACCGCTTCTCCACGTACTACGAGCTCGCCCCAGGCACGCTCCACCGCGCCGTCTCCTTCGTCGACCGCTTCCTCTCGGCCAAGAAGATCACCGGCGGCGACCGCCACGGCCAGCTCCTCCTCCTCGGCGCCACGGCCGTCTTCGCCGAGGCCAAGTACGAGGACAGGAACACCTCGTGTAGGATCAACGCCGACGCCGTCGCCTTGTACGCCGGAACCACCCGGAGCGAGGTCCTCGACGCCGAGCGCGAGCTGGTCGCGGCGCTCGGCTACCGCCTGAGTGGACCCACGGCCTACACGTTCGTCGAGCACTTCTTGAGGCACCACGGCCATGGAGACTCTCAGGCGCTGTTGATAATAAAGTCCCTGGCGCACCACCTGGCTGACATGGCGCTGCTGGACTACCGCTGCGTGGCGTTCCTGCCGTCCGCCGTGGCGGCGTCGGCGATCTTCCTAGCGAGGCTGACACTGGGCTGCTGCTACTTGACGGCGCCGGTGGCAGGGTATGTGCCCGAGGATCTGGGAGAATGCATGGAGGCGATCTACGAGATGCACGAGAACCTGTCGGCGTGGCCAGGTTGCGCCCAGATGATGGCGGACTTTGAGCTCACTAGTCGGCTGCGATACTCCTTGCCTCACTACAGTGCATTGACCTGTAGAAGGTAGAAACATGCGCAACTAGGAGTGTTCTGATGTGCAATGTTCATTGTCTTGGAATGGAACTCTGCTTGTGCCTGTCTCGGCTTGTAATGTTCATGTGATGTACTACAACTGGATGAATTGTTACAACCCAGTTTGGTTGCTGTAAATGGATGCTGTCTTTTTTTCCCCCATTAGTTGTAATATTATCTGTTTTGGAATTGTTGGGTTCAAGATGTTGCTAAACGTCGCTTAATTTTCTGATAGAAAAGCGATTCGTGTAACGTGATACAGAGTCACGACGAACGCTGCCGGTCGAATTTCGTTACAGATACTATATGGAAGTCGTAACAAAAATCCTCAGCAACGGGGACGTCCCAAAAACATTATGCAGCTTTTCTTTTTAAGAAAACAAGAGCCCAACAACACCATTTAGCACCTCCATGCCCCCTTATCATCTCTTGCATACCGTCGTTTCAAGTTTTTAACATCCTGCAGCTATTACAATTCATGAGCACCACACTTCTTACATATGACAAGTCTCTGCACGACATAGATACTGAAAGTGCTCGACCATACTTTTCCAAATCCTGCTGCAAAACATGCAAGGCGTGCAAGCGGCCGGGCAGGGCGTGCCGGGGCTCGAGAGAATGGGCGCTGCACATTCTGTTTCATCTACAAGGCTAATACTTACATAGATACAATTGGGATTAGATTCTTTACAGGTTATACTAGAGCTGTCAGAACCAAGAATCACATGCCTATGGCTCTTGACGCCGAAAGCTCAGCTTCTCCATCCACTTCGTTTCCTGCTCCATCTCTTGACACCTGTCACAATTTTCAGATGAATATTATACTGGCACCGAATGGAATCGATGTGAAGGACAATGATCCAGCAGCGTCAAGTGGGGAAGTCGAATTCAATGAATTAGTGTTTCTTACTTTGATCTGGGAGAGATATCGATCCAAGGCACCATCACCGTAAAGGATCTTGGCTCCACAGCCAGGTTGCTCCGCTGATCCTACTGCATCCTCATCCACAACCACCGCATCAATTCGTTCCTCCCCAGATTTTGCATCTGGAATCTGTAAGAAAGCAGAAAATCTTAAAAGTGATAGAGATGCCAGTCCCATAGA
Source organism: Digitaria exilis (assembly GCA_015342445.1). Lineage (NCBI taxonomy): Eukaryota > Viridiplantae > Streptophyta > Magnoliopsida > Poales > Poaceae > Digitaria > Digitaria exilis. The sequence goes on from JACEFO010002629.1 coordinate 1,857,491, forward strand.
GTTTATGAATAGGGCCAATGAAAGGAGGCCAAAGTCATCATGGTACAGACCTCGTACATGGAATCCATGAGAATATTCTCAAGGATAGTTCTTAATCCCCGTGCACCTGTATTTTTGGACATTGCCTTTTTGGCAATTATTCTAAGCGCCCCATCTGTAAAATGAAGCTTAACCTGAAATCCAATGTTGAGTCAAGATAAGACGCCAGGAAGATATTACAATGTGTATGCTTTCATCGCAGTATACTCACATTATTCATGCTAAATAATTTCTTGAATTGTTTGCCCAAAGCATTTTTTGGCTCCATGAGAACCTAGAAAGATAGTTGCATTAGTGCTTCGTGAGAAAGCACTGACATATAGAAATATGGACATATACATAGCTGTGTTCAGATTGGAAGTAAAAAATACTTTTTCTAGATGAATAGTGCACTGGGAAGCGTGTTCTGTGAGTGGGATGAATAGGAAAAACTTGTTGGGGAAGTACTTTTTCCTGAATCTGAACACAGCCAGAATTCTCCATGTAAGGGATACCTGGACAAGCTGGTCCTCATTTAAAGCAGCCAGGCTGACAAGGATCGGAAAGCGTCCAATAAATTCCGGGATAAGTCCATATGCTATTAGATCGCCACTCTCAACCTGAATAAAGGGCATGCGTTGAAACATCTGTAAGACAGAATGTCGTCTAAATCAAATAGGAGACCTCTACTCACTGATTCCAATAAGGATGATGTCACTTGAGCACTTGAAATGCCACCAGCCCTCATGTTTGCACGGACTGGTGCCCCAAAGCCAATAGAAGAATCCTGCCGCCTTTTTTTTTGGAGGTAAAAGAGAAGCAGAAAACACCTTAGATGAAGACAGAGGAAACACCAGAGTACCAGACAGCATACATAGAGGTAATGCTAGTACCTCTCTGATATGGTTTTCTCCAAGTCCACAAAAGCACCACCACAAATAAAAAGAATGTCTTTTGTATCTATCTGCATGGACATGAAGACCATACAGCAATGTAATTAACTTAGAATGCAAACATTGGTTAATTACATGAAGACCATGGTTGCTTAAGAATGCAAACATTGTTTAATTACATTCTTAAGAAAGATCGAGATTTAATTGGAAGTTTTTTTTTTTTGACTTAGACCATTTGCGACACATAGAAACACTTTGGTATTTTTTCCCCCAAATTAAGCAGTTTGTAGATCAAACATATCCGATTTATTATGCTTTTACAACAAAGTAATGGTCTTCACTGATCACCACTACTGCTGTTTCATATAGAAGTCCAAGTTGACCATATGCACGTAGATGCATAAAGCTAAGAAAATATTCAATTAAATTGGATGATGCATACCCAGATACCCCTGTCAAGTAGCCTAAAGAAATCAATTGACAGATTTCAAAATTTAGTAATCTAGCATTAAAGCGGGGTCCAGGACCTGTTGGTATCACTAAATTCTAGATCATCTCAATGGAGTATTGGAGTCAGTGTGGAATAACACGGACCAAGATAGGAGACTTCAGTTATGAAACAGAAAAGTAATGTGACCATGTCTCAAACACATTTATCTCTTTGGGCTACCATTCAGGATGAAGTGAAAAAGATGTTGAGACTCTTGTGGCCTGTGGGGTAAAACATCATAAATGAGCATGGTAACTTTACCTGTATATTATCACCACGAGGATGTTTCCTTGCTCCTTTCTCAGGAACGTTAACTATCTGAGCATGTCAAATTTTCAAAAATAAAATAAGTAATACATCCAACAAATTACGAACTTATGTTTGATAATATAAAACATCGAACCAAGACTAGATTGTAGATAGCTCAAATGGTATGGTACACATATCTTGTTGCTAACGGTTACACTTTTAGGTCACAAACTACATTATAGGTGGCCTTATTTATCAATTTTCCAGGATTTGATCCTATAATCTCTATGTCGTGAGGTCTTAAGGAGTTAAGGATAATGATGCTCACCAATTGCACCACTTCATCGCAAAAGAAAGAGGAAAAAGACTAACAAAGATCGATCCATTAAACTGCGACCGAGTGAACTGAGTTGCTTTTAAATGGTTACAGAATATCTGGTTTAAATCATACATGTGATGCAAACCCCCAAAGACGATATTGTAAGAGAAGGTCCAGAAGAATTTTTGTTATATAGAGCCTACAATAAAGGACAGTGAAAGTCTAACAAATCACCTACAACTATAACTTGCGATACAGATGCAGATACTACTTGACCAAGGAAATAAGCTATATATGTGCAATATCATGTATTTCAAGTGTACTAGCCTAGAGATAATAAAATTGTTTTACTCAAATTGCATAGACACAAAATTTCGAATTGCAACTCAGTATGCTAACAATCAAGAAAAACATGAGCTAAAAGAATCAGTAGAAGGTTAATACATATTCCTTACCGTGCCTTCTAGCATTTTCAGCAATGCTTGCTGAACACCTTCACCTGACACGTCTCTACTAATGTTAAGGCTCTCAGCCTGCATGTTGGATCACACACTAATTAATGTCCCCACAAAGAGGGAAAATCCATGCCAAGGATAACTATGCTGTACCTTTTTTGTAATCTTATCAACTTCGTCAATGTACACCATGCCTTGCTGTGCCGCTTGCACATTAAAATCTGCCACCTAGTTTATGTCAAAATAGAAGAGCCAACACTCACTCTAGAGGGCATGATATCAAGACAATTCATAGTTTAACATGTTTTGCTGCATGTAAATGAAAAAGCATACCGTGAGTAACTTGTATAGTATAGATTCTACATCTTCTCCTACATACCCTGCCTGCAGTAAGTAGAAAGTTTCAATCCTTAGTGCTGAAACCAAGTGTATAGGATGGGAAAAAGAAACCAACGAATGCTATGAATGCAGTAGCAAAAAATAAGAAGTGTCGATTTTTTATCACCTAGTCACATGGCTCAGTAAGAGCTATTGGATATCTGAGTCTAGATACATTTAATCATCAGCCCACATCCACACTAAGGTTACAACTTACAAGTACAGACACTCTATGAAGTAGAATATTGTATAGTGTATATGGTACAATCAATACCAAAATTTATGCAAAATTCATAAATAGCATACTTATTGTTGTTGCTAGTATAGTTTACATGACAATATTCTCATATGCCTGCAATACTGTCTATAGAGAGATGTTTGCAGCGTGCTTAAAAATTATGCATTTCTCTGGAATGCAAACACTAGTCAAGACTTGCCTGGGTCAATGTTGTCGCGTCAGCAATTACAAATGGTACATTCACAAAGCGTGCTAATGTCTTTGCAAGTAGAGTTTTACCTGTTAAAGAAATGAATCATCAAAATCAAATGATGCTGCTGTGTCCTTCCTTTTTACAGAATAGTTAATCCAACATTGTACAAGACAGAACTGACCTAGACTATGAGTCTATGAAAATTCTAAAAACTTTCCAGTGCCTTACCCGAGCCAGTAGGTCCCATTAACAGTACATTGCTTTTTTCTAGTTCCACATTGTCGTCGTCATCAGCTTCCCCATCAAAACCACCCGAATCTGCCCCAGACCTAATTTTTAGCTTATATACCACATAATTAGTCACTGAAAGATGGGTGAATTCTAGTTTCTGCAGTTGCACGAATAAATGCCCTTCATTATTTTATGGAAACGAAGAATTGGTGTGATAAAGTAGAACTGACCCCTTTCGTAAAGATTGATGGTATATCCGTTTATAGTGGTTGTAAACTGCGACAGATAACACCTGTAGGTTTAAAAGGCTACATCAGACCAAGACAAATCCAGAAAAGTGTTCTTGTTTAATACCCAAACCAAGGTTAAGCAATCAAGATTTTCACGGCAACTTGAATGAGTAAATATGGATATCTATGTGAAAAATTTCACTAATACAATTAATATATCTAAATTCACAAGTTAGAGGAACTAAAATATAGAATATTCTCCACAGGAGATTAGATCAAATGATAGTTCTGACTGGGTATCTGATTCTTTTTCATTATAAGATAGTATTAAAGCGGCGCTCTCATGTGCAACTCGTCAGCTCCGGCAATAGCAGGGATGTAAAAGCTTTCGGAGAAACTTAAGGGTCACCAGGTCAAAACAGCAAAATAGCAGCAGCCAAATGCAATTTTGAGATTGTATAGCAATTTATACCAAGGTTCATTCCTAAACAACCACTTCAATCAAAGCCAACGTTTCGTGTATTTCTTTTTTCCAAATGAGAAAACCACATTTCTCCATTTCCACTCACTACACATTAAAAAGTATAAAATCCTAACTATAAACAAGAATTCAGATGGAGAGCAACATACATGGGACAACATGGTCATTTCATTGAACAAGTTTTCTGAAATTAAAGTATATATAACACTGAAGTTTGTCAGTCAGAAGTTAAATATTAAAAGACATGGCCCTACCCCCATGTTCACGGTGCACAAGACAAACATTACAACAACTAAGCATGCTTTAGTATTGATACAAGTGTAACAGTCAGCCTATTAGAAGTATCACTTTTGACTCTTGGACCATCTTATTCAAGCCAGCAGAGACTTTACGCTATTTCCTACCCGCAGTGAAACTCCCAAACTCTCACAGGACAGTGATCACGGTAAAAATTTAAAGTACTATATTGCTAACAAGGCTCTACAAGAAAATCATCATTAATTGAATCCACTATGGTACGTGAAGGTCCCTCAAGTGAAGAAGTGCAGTCATCAGGGACCGTGCATTTTTCATGAGCTGACAAAAAAAATCATCAATATGCCCATTGCCACCTCTGACCGTGAGGAGTAACCAAAAACAGGCCAAAATGAAATGAAACGAGTATTTCACCTTCTTGGCCCTGTCCTGCCCAATCACATACTTGTCGAGTCCCTTGCAAATTTCCTTGGGCGTGGGCAGATCCTTCCCCAAATTGGAACCGCCCCAGCCCTCCTTCCCTGTTCCCTCCTCACCACCAACGCTCCCGCCACCTCCTCCGCCGCCCCCGCCGGCGACACGGACGACGTTAAGGTTGGGGTGGAACGGAGGGCCGGGCGGCACGTGCACGGCCACGCCCCCACCGTCCCCGTCGTCGCGCGATGAGGAGCTAGCCCTGATGGCCTCCCAGAAGGAAGGGTCCCTGACCCTCGCGGCGGGGTGGTCGAGGAAGTCGGCCCGGACGCGGCCGATCTCGACGAAGGTGCCCTGCAGCGGCGCGAGGACGTGCGGGCGGAAGAAGTAGGCGCTTCGGCAGTTGGGGCAGAGGTTGAGCGCCTGGTACCCGCCGGCGGCCGCGGGCGGCGGGCCCCGGTGGGAGAAGAGGATGTCCATGTGCTTGGAGCAGCGCGGGCAGTGGACCTCCGCGCGGATGCGGCGCGGCTCGGGCTCGTCGGTCGAGGACGACGACGAGCTGCCGCCCGAGGACGACTCCCACTTGTGCCGCTCCTGGACGCGCCGGTGCGGCGGCGGGGATGCGGCGCCCGCGGCCGCCACGGAGGCCGGGGAGCACTCGGCCGAGGTGAGGGTGGAGGCGGCGCGCGTGGCGGCGCCGGCGAGGCGCCTCCACCGGAGGAGGCCGGACATGGTAGTGGGTGACCTGAGTTGGGTGGGGATTGATTGGGATGAGTCGAGAGAGAGAGAGTGATCTGCTACTGCTAGCAATCTGTTGTGGGATTTCGCGGGGTGTGGGTAGCGAATTTTCGGGTGTTTGTGTTTTTTTTTCTCCACTCGTGTTTGTTCATGGAATTTTTTACGTAGTGGGACCGTGGAAGGGAAGACTTTTTTACAATTTAGTTTTTTTATACTTTTTCACATTTATTAGACACTGTGAAGACTTAGGGTGAGTTTAAATTGGAGAAAAAAAAACTATAGATCCAGAAAAATACTGTAGGTCGTGCTGCGTGTTTTGTGAGTAGGATGAATGAGCTAAATAGGGAAAAGTTGAATGAATAGTGTTTTGGGTGGAAGTTGGGGAACTGAACGCACTCTTAAACTTATTTTTCGACACTAAGGCTGGTACAATGGCTCATGGTGTTGATGTAATACGTCTTGACATGTGACTCTTGGTGTCGAAGTGTGTGCCCACCCGTTTACGTGGGTTAATTTAGCCCAATTTAGATTGCTACATCTCTATATTACATAAGCAAAATAGAGAAAAAAAAACTATGCAAAAAATAACTAAGACAATACAAATAGCTTCGAGCATTGTATAGTGAGAGGATCATATAGACAAAAGTCAATAGTTTAGAGAGTTTAGTAGACTTTAAACATGTCATGTTATCGTCTACGTGTGATGCCACATAAAAAAAACCACCTCTAAAACCATTCTAGTGGTTTATTTAGATCGTTTTCGATAGTTTAGACCGTAGAATGCCCGATTTTATAGGTGTAAAGGTAAAGAGAAACAAATCATGTAAAACTTCATCAACAAATCTTGTTCTTCCTTATTTGAATTGCTGGGCTCTAATGGCCGACCCTATTGGCGCTTCAGCGAGTGAGAAGCTGAACACGGCTAAGGGCAAGTACATTAGTGTCTTCTAATAGGTGGTCTCATGCATTGCCACGTCGAGGCGATATAACAGGTAACTCATACAATGGGTTGAGATATATGTGTCTCATAATAAAATGCATAACCCTTAATTTATGCATAGAAAAAAGAAATGTTGTAAGTTGCATGGCAACAACAACTCATACAATAGTGAGAAAGTCGTCTCATAGTCCTAAATTTTAGCCTATGAGGCGGTTGCCTCGCGAAATAACCATCTGGTTCTCTCTCCTCCCTCTCTCCGCCACCTCATCAAAAATCCTACGTGGACTTGCATGAGACCGCTGCTGACATGTAACAATGTACTTGCCCTAAAGCAAAGAATGGAGAAAATGCCACGAGGGTCCTTGCTTGCGAGCCCTTACTATGTGGCATTAACATAGCAACTGAGGATGGCAAAGCTGCCTGGTTCAGCCATGGCACATTGGCACACGGCGTGAGTTCCAGGCCTCGTCACGACCACCGTAGTAGAGTTCGCGAGGATGGCCGTTAGGGGTATATCGGCTTGCTACGTGGTTGGATTGATAGTAATGCCCATTTATAATTTATTCTAGTCCTTAAACTATCTGTACCATATATACATAAATTTCTCATTAGTATATATAATTAATCTTAACCAATACATGTTAACCATATAATTTTATACTAGTTCTTTTTCAACTCTAGCATACCCTCCTCTCTTAAAGACAACAAAGGCAAGGGTCCAATGATCACATGTTTTAAATGAATAATGATACCGCAAATTGGGAAGCTTAAGTGAGCTCTGTCTCATGGCCTTAGGCCAATCTCAATACATAGTGTCCTTGTGCTATTACCAATGTTGCAATGTCATCTTTACAATAATGTAATGAAACCCCATTTTTCTCTCAACGCATAGTTTGTGCACAAATTCATAGAAATGCTATAACATTTAATTTTTGGATAGTGCCATGGGATAAAACCATAACATTCTCAAAGCAAATTTTGTTGTGTTATTTCATAGGAGTTAGTAACTATGTCAGATAGGTTTTATGGGGATAACCGGTGAAACTCTCCTCTCTCTTCATGATGACATTGCCATCTCAAACAAAATGTTGATGTGCCACATGATTTAATAATATCCATAAAACTCTCATAACACTCCCTTAAAGATTGGCCTTAGACTACTACTAATCACTCAAAAAAATGGTACTACCTCTTATTCATAATAGCCTTTTGGAGGTGTGCATTATCTGTCGCTAATATATGAGAGCATTGGGATTGAATTGTGGAAGTGATATGTGTAAATTCGCCTGAAAGAATATTTCGATAGTATAAATGTCCTAAATTTTATATGTCTGCTTGCCACGAATATCATCACATGCATGCCTAGAGGCTAGCTAGCTCCAAGTACATATACTACTAGTATATTGGAACCCACTTAACAGTTTAGGCTTCGGATTGAGTTCGTGCACAGTTAGAGATCTCACCTTGCGGTTTCGCTCTCCCCCTTCATTGAGTTGAGGAACAATTCATCAGAACCCCCGGCAGGCATGCTTTGTCCAGGTTAGGACTCTTCTCAGCTCGTCGTATAAACTTCTAACAGTTTTCCTCTAAGAATGCATGTTTTTTCTTCAAGGCATCACTGCCGTTCCAACAGTTTTGTTTGCTAGAAGTTTGAGCTCTGGAAGGGGTCTTCGTTTCTGCTTGTTAAGCGCATTTATTTGTTTTGCTTCGATCTGGCTCTCGTACAGGAAGGCGACAGATCTTTCGGGTTATTATGAATGTTCCAAATCTAAATAGCTGGGCTTATCACCTTTGCCTCTATAGCCTTAAGGTTTCTCTGTTCCTATAGACGCGCGCGCACGCACGCACGCAAATAATTGTAGAAAAACGAAATAAAATATGCACGGCCAACGAGAGGGGCAGCATGAGAGACGGCAGATTTTCTCACCACAGTAAGAGCACCTCTCTCATCTCAGACCTGCAGTGGAGGGAGGCCACCTCTCTTTGATCATCTCAGCCACCACAGCATGGCACATTGCGGCTCTCAGGCCAAGCGAGACGCCCTGCCAAGTTGATCTATGGCCAAGACTTTTTTTTTTTGTGAGAATCAACTATGATCAAGATTTGAGGAGCTCGCCAATCTCAATGGGAGGTTTCATGGGCATTAAATACACTGCCACATCATCAGTTTTGCTGACATGGCAGGGTAATTAAGAGGGGAGTTTCATGGGATGTGAGGGGAGTTTTATCACCATGAAACCCCTGTGGCACAGTTACCTAGTTTCCAGTCTAGGTAACTGTGTCTATGAAACCCCCACTGAGACTGGCCTAATACCTTTGGATTGCTTGGCCTGGATCTGTGGAATGTGAGAGGTTGGTCAAGGTCTGAGAGGATCTCCGCACCCGGTGACTTTGTTAGCCATGCTACTTCTATACATTATTGTGAGAGATGCTTTTGAAGCTTTTAAATAATCATATCCATTAGCAATTACTTGCTTCATGTCAAATTATAGGTAATTCCAGTATTCTTGGAAGAGTCAAACAATCTCAAGTTAAATTAAATTTATACAACAAAATACTAACATTTGTGATACCAAATAAGTATAATTAGTTTCTTCAGTAAACATATAATATATCTATTTGGTACGGTGCTATATATTGGGTGAAAGTGTGAGACTCAACTCCCCTCTATTTGGGGAGAGTTAGGGCATAAGCATATTATTAGTTCGGCTATAAGCACATTACTATAATAGCTGCTATAATAGAATCAATGTGATAAAGTATATTTTTAACCACCCTTCATGAAAATGTCGTTCATCTCGCATAAGCTTGGATGTACGAGTTTTAATGGTGCTTTGTCTCCCAGCTGCCTTACAAGGTTTACAATGTTTGCTTAGGTTACACACAACTTTGAAATTTGGAAGCTTTGACAGTGTAAAATTTCAAAATTAAATTTAAGTTGTGACATATATATGTGGGTCACCGGACTTTAGACTTTTTTTTTTTGCGGGTTACCGGACTTTAGACTCAATACATTTAATGTTGGTTCACGGCTTAAGTCAGCGTTTACTAATAAATGGTCATACCTTGTATATTTGACTCATCACTTTAGCGTTGCAGCAAATATGTTGGTCATGCCTCGTATATTTGGCTTAGCACCATTAGCGATGCAACAAATATGGTTCCTCAGGGATGAGCTTGACGGACTACGCTCTTTGCCCTGACCTATGCCGAGGCTAGCAAGGTAAGACAAAAGCAACCATGAGATGCAATATTTATTATCCGTGTCAACCATTTGAGAGTTAATGGGGGCACTAATGATGCCCACTATGATCCTATACTTGCTTGAATAAGGCTATTAATCTAAAAGAATTTAGGTGGAAAAATAAAATAGGGTCCCAATGCTTTCATATGCAAACCATAGCATTTAATTATGATGTACAGGATCGAACAATGCTAGATGAAATGAACCCTCTAGACCCCAATGCCAGTTTTATCTAGCTTCATTATCTTGAAAATAGTGTATACAGTTTTATGAAACCCATCCCATCTATTTCTAATTAGTCTGCCATGTCACTATAGATGCTAGATGCCGATGTATCACCCTATTTAACATGCATGAAACCTCTATGAGACCGACACAAGGAATAGCCTAAGTGACCTTCAAAATTTACAGGAGTTATTATGGGCTTGGCCCAATATATCCATCACTTCTTCCTTTGTTGAAATGTTTTCAGCAATTTCTCTATTTTTGCCTGAAATATTGGGTCTGCTGAGGGAAGAAGGTGGGAGATTTTCAGGGGGCGCTCAAGCCCCTGGAAATGGGACTGTTTTTTTTAGGTATTTGAGGGTGCGGATGAGTTGCTTCAGTGCTCGTTCGTCAACTTTATGATTAGTTGTACTTTTGATCGGCCAAAATAAACGAGTGGCGTCCCATAAAATCAATTATATATTTATATCGTGGTCTCGAGTCCAACTTTAGGGCCGAACGCACCAACTGGACCAATGAAAAATTGGCAATTGATATAGACGTTTCTTAGAGAAACTAAGGCTATTTCTAGTGGAGGGTTATTGTATATTGTTTCCAATATAGCCACATCAACTAGAGCATAAGGCTAATCCCAATGTATTTTCTCTTACTAGTAAAATGTTTAAGATTTACTACAAATTGATTTAATTGGGATGAAAGTAGTACATAACTACATTCCGACTATCTGTAGTTTCTTTGGCCAAACGACGATGGATGCCAACGATGTTACTGGCCGACAATGTGAATTTCGTAGGTTTCACATAATGCTACGATATCCATTTGCCACGCCGACGCGTTTGACATCACAGTTTGTTAGACAAATCAAGAGTGATTTCTCCGATGAGAATACAATGGGAAGCGGCGTGTTTGGAGACGTTAACAAGGTAAGGTAATTTGTTGGAGACATTTCTACATGAAGTTACAAATTTCCGGGTCAGCACAGAAATTTAGTTCAACTCAGAGGCTATTGTGCTTGCACAACGCAGGTCCTCTACTCCCTTGAAGGAAAAAGTATTTGGACTGAAATGCAAGAAAGATTGCTCTGCTTTGAGTATGTACCTGATAAAAGCATTCGTGAGCACATTTCAGGTATGAGAATGTTGTAAAATGCGGCATGCATGGTTCCTCTCTTTTCAATGTCCTCTTTGAAACTGCGCAAACTATATTTCAGGTAGAGCAAGTCCCTCTTCTAAAATGAAGTACATGCCTACAATTTAATCGTTTTAATTAGTGCAAGGTTTAGCACTTAATGGTATCAGCTAGCAAACAGCTTTCCAGTAGATATTCACATCTGTTTTTTTTATACTCACATTGTATATTTTTTAAATCCATCCACCCAAATGCCACAATCTGTCTTTCTATTTGGATCTACAGATGTATCATGTGGAATCGAGCGGCGCGAAAGATATGAGATGACAAGGGGGATTTTCTCCGGCTTGAATTACCTTCACACGGAACGTGATATCGCTCACATGGACCTTAAGCCTGAAAATATATTGCTCGATGACAATATTATACCAAATATTGCAGATTTCGGTTTGTCGAGACTCTTTGGCAAAAATGGATCTCGAATAATCACTACAAGTCGTGCTGGGACATTGTAAGCTATCTAGCAAAAACGCCTTTCCGCATGATACCTATTGCATTTTCTTATCCAATTAACAAGTACACACTGGCTCATTCTCTTGCTCATACATCATGCAGGGAATACATGCTGGGACCAGAGTACCCGAATCGAAGGTTGATGCAGATGAATCCCAGCAATTCATGGCCATTGGTGACATGGATCCTAAAGGTCGTCTGGGCTCTGGGAATCTTGTTTGTCATTGGATTTATGGCTGTGCCTCTCGTCCTCTACCTACAGAACCTCAGCTGTTCATGGCCACGGATGATCTTAACGGCCATAGGTGCTGCGCTGGCTACAGTTTTGTCCTTCTGAATCGTAGCGGTCCATGGTCATGGGTGGTAGTGGTAATGACCTTGCAAGTCATCACTGCCGCTAAAACTTTAGTTGCCTTTGGATTTGAGACTGCATTTCTAACCCTATACTGCCTACAGTATTTTGGAAATTTTTGGGTATGGGTGATCTTAGTATTTGGAGTTAGAGTACTCTCTACAATTCTTGATGCTGCTGAAGAGAAACTAGCTCCAGTGCTCCTTTTGTCTTTTCAGATATGTATATACTGTTGGCTGCTGCAGTTATACTGTGCGGTGATCACTAGGTGTTTGGCGCGACCCGTTTTCGCGTCAACGGAACCAGACATGAATGATGAACTATGCATGAAAAAAGGAGCATGCTGCAACTTGAATTCATCCAACGACAAGAATTCTGAACAATGTTTGTATGATTTACACCTCTCGAAAGGTGCCTAGCTCAATCTTCGTTTATGTATGTTGGAAAAAATGAAAAAGAAAGAAATAAGAGAATGTGCCAGTGTAATGCTTTGGCAATTTCAAAGTGAAGCCATTCTTGGAAGATGGGGAAGCGTGCCGTCGTCATCAGTGCGGGTTACTTGTTTCTAAACTTTTGTCACAGCTTGATTGAAACAGAGAGCCGTGTTCTAGACGAGCCGACGAGGTTTGATCTCATCCGTCGGATCGAGCCTCACAAGAGCGGACGGTATCCGTACCCCGTTTCCTGGATAGGCCGCGGACAATCCACACCCGCAGCCGCAGGCCACACAAGGCATTCCCCGGCCCTCCGCAATGATGATCCCCACGCCGTCGGCATCGCCGGCGATCTCCTCCCTCCACTCCCTATCGTCCCACTACGTCTTCCTCCCCGCACGCTTCCTCCCGCCCGGCGGCGTCCGCCCTCCGCTCCGCCGCGGGGACCTGGCCATCCGCAACGGCGGCGGGCCGCGCACCTACCCCGGTGGCGTGTCCAAGTGGCAGTGGAAGCGGATGCAGGCCAAGAAGGCCCGGCAGCTCCTCAAGGCGCGCCTCGCCCGCGAGCGCCAGCTCTACGAGATGCGGAAGCGCACCGAGCTCCGCGACGCCGTCGCGCACCTCGAGCGGCCCTGGGACCCCGACACCCCCTCCGCCGCCGACGCGTCTGCCTTCGCGCCCAACCTGCTCTCCGTCGGGGCCGAGGACCAGCTCAGGGCGCTCGCCGACCGCTTCCACCGCCCCGGCGGCGTCGACCTCTGGAACGACCGCGACGGGCCCCGGGTCTTCGCGTCCCCGGCCACCGGCGCGGCGTCCGCCAGGTTCTTCCCCAAGAACGCCGTCCACAGCGTGCAGCCCTACGCGCTCGCCAGCGGAGAGGCGAGCGCGCCGCGTGCTCTCGGGAACGCCGCAGTCCTGCCACTGCTTGGGCGTGGAGACGGCGGCGCGCAAGGTGCTCGTGAGAATGCTACTGAGAATGGGGATGAAGCGTATCTAACTGGTGACGACGAGCCAGCGGTTGAACTCATGGAAAGGGACGGGACCTGGGAGCCGGTGAATGCCTTGGGCGACGGCGATGACAGCATTCCTGGCAATTGGAGTTCGGATGACGACAGCGATGTCGATCCCTTGGAATTGGAGGACATGGGAGATGTCCTTCCTAGGCATGTGCCACAACCAACTATGCTCAGGCGAAATGGAAGGTACAATGGAGTGGCAAGATGGGAAGCAGTGGGCGCCATGGCTCCTGGCAGCGATGATGATAGAGATTGGAGTGGTGGTGCTTCTTTCTCGGACTCTGAACAAGCAAGGGAAGGCCATCGTGAACAAAGATGGCAGGGAAGAAGTGCTGGTGCAAGGAAGCATGGTGTAAGATGGAATGCATCTAGCACCGCAGCGAGCAGTCGCCACAGGGGCCATGCAGGTGCTGGTTCGTTCTCTGACTCTGAGGTGATTCATGGTGGTTCAGAGCCAAAATGGAGACCAAGGACCACAGATGACATTAGGAATAGCGCCGGGAGGTGGAATGCTTCTGGACAGCAATCGGTCGGTAAAGAGTTCAACTCAAATTCAGGCAGTGCAAGAGATGGTAAAATGGAACCAAGTTTTGGAGCCAGAAATAAGTTTAATGGTAGAGAGAGCTTTAGGAGACGATCAAAACCAGAATACAGAACTGGTACCAGTGGCAGGGATGCACCGGGGCGACACGTGAAGGCCAACAATGGTGATGAGCACCTGGGCAGCAACAATGGTGACAGAAGTTATCGGTTTGATGGTGGCTTTGGCGGGGACTTGGAGGTGCCAACATGGAAACCTAGAAGAATGAACCGAGCTAGGGACAGCAATGGTGCTGGCAGAGACGACATGGGTGGGAGATTCAGGAGGGGAGGTAATGCGAGACGGTTACAGGAGAATCCTAGGAACATCAACAAGGAAGATGGACGTATGATGAACAGAAATCGAGGGCAACGGTTACGAGGTGACTACTCCCTAAGGCCAACATCGGAATTGCAGAATTCTTGGAGGGAAGGCGGGCTCGGATGAATTGAAGTTAACAGCGATGGACTGATACAATCTATCTATGCACGCTAACTTTTACATGACTAAACCTCTTTTGACAGTAATATATACTACTCCATCCGCTCCAACTTTGACTTATTTATTTATACAGCAGTACATATGTATCGAGACATAGTGTACATCTAAATACTTCCAAATTGTATGTCATTTTGGCATATTTAGAGACAACAATATGTATATAGATAAGAGTGTATATCTAAATACATACTGCTGTCTATGTATCTAGATATACCAAAACGGCTAAAATTTGAAATGGAGGGATGTTGTAATGCTATGCTTCTTCTGCTCATGCAGTAATACATAGCACAACAACTTTGCCGCAAGATTATGCAAGATCAGCTCAGGCAAGAGACTGAAATAGCCAATTTCACATATAGTCGCTCTGTACGAGTTCAGATCGACACTTTCAGAAATCAAACAAGCATACAAAAGATTCGCATGAGTTGTGCATTACAGGAACAATGCAATTTCCAAATGCTACATAAGCACGGGGTCTCATGGATCTTTGACAAGTGGGCATTTCTCCCTTGTTACAAACTACATGATGGTCATGGCTGACCTTATGAGTTCAAACTGGCAAAAGAAAAACAACACCGGCGATTGGTAAAGTTTGCTCCAGCTAGTTTACCTGCAATGTACAATATAACCAGTTAATCACATGAATATTAGGCTGAATTGGTATTGGATATAGAATGGCAGAGAACCAAGCAAGCCAATCATGCATAAACACTTCAGGAGTATTAATAACTCACTCGCAAGGTCAAGAACCAAACTACAAGTATTTGGTTTCCTTTTGCAAAAGACACGTCTGATCATTTCACCAACCCAGCATAAATACAATCAAGCGACCTCAAACTAATATACTAAATCCTTAAACAGTAATACAAACTATTCCTCATAATTTAGTTGAGTTACTCAAGGACGGGAATGTCAGACGCATAATAAAACCGATGTGTTGTTTGAGAAAAAAAAATAATATAACCACTGAAACTTCAGCTTATTTAGACATTTTCCCATATTCATTACTTTTTGAAGACTGATAGATATATTTGTATAACAGATCTCCAACTAATCAGCTAATAAGAGTTGCCATTTGCCACTTTCCATTTCACAAGAACACATTGAGCATCCAATATAGATTCACACAAACTGAAAAGTACATAAACGAATCTGACAAGTAAACAATGTTATTTTAAAAGTAGTCAGTATCACTAATAAAGGAAACGTATGAAGAATTTCTAACATAACAACTACATGAAATAGGTCTCAGCTACTACTTAAGTTCAGCAGTAAGGCGCGTCCTTAAGGCGTCGCCTAGGCGACAAGGCGGTGGGGAATCGCCTTGCCTAAGGCTCCGCCTTACATGGTTTTTATGGCGTCGCCTTGGCGTCCAGGCGAAATTTAAATCGTGGCGTCGCGGTCGCCACGACCTCCATGCGTATAGCGTCTAAAATCGTCGCCTAGGCGTCGTTTTTCCGCCCAGCAGACGCCGCATGAGCCGAATCAATGGGATTTGAGTCCGCACGCGGGGAGAGGCAGGTGCTGTGCGCAAAGAAAAAGGGATAAGGTTGCGAAATTGCGCGCGAAGAAAAAGGGATAAGGTTGCGAAATTGCACGCGGAAAGTTGCGCTTGCACGGGAAACGGTGGCAGCTGCGTGATTATAGGGGAATCCGATAGAGAGAGAGAGAGAGAGAGAGAGAGGGAGAGAGAGGGAGAGAGGGAGAGAGGGAGAGGGGGGGGAGAGGGAGGGAGGGAGGGGGAGAGAGAGACGGCGACGGCACCGTGCCAATTTGATCCCGCTGCTTCCGCTCCCCTCATCCGTGGCTTCGACTCTTTCTCCTTCGATGGATCCGCACCAAGCTTCGATTTGATTTTCCCAAGCCACCCTATCCAAGGCCAGGCTGCTCCCGCACCTCCCTTCTAGCACCCCTTTTTCTCCACTCCGTCCCTGTCCGCCTGTCATCCCAAGATATGTATTTCTTCTCTCCCCCTCTCCTCTGTTGCCTATACTTGATTTCTTGGACTTGGATAATGGATATATACACAAAGTGTTAGTCTTCTCTAATAGTAGCATGGGCTGCTTGTGCCATTCTATTGCATTAGACTGCTAGGGGCTCCTGCTATTAATCTGCTATTTAAGTAGGCAGCTCTTGTGTGGATTAGTAGTACACTGGCTCCAGAATTGGCAGCAAACTCGTACGTATCTATGCATGTTTGTGCTGCTACATCGTAGATCAGAGTATGTGTATGGCGTCGCCTCGCCACGCGACTTATTCGCCTAGGCGTCTGGACAGGGGTAGGTCGCCGCGCCTCGCCTTACCGCCGTAATAACCATGCCGCCTTAGGCCGCTTTATCCCGCCTAGGCCTCGCCTAGGCGATAAGGCGGTGGTGGCTCGCCTCGCCTTAACGCTTTAAAAACCATGAATCCAAGTAATGTCGAAAGAGTATATGTTTCCTTGTATACAAATAGGAATATAGTACAAATACCAAGAGTATATAAATTTACATGGTAGGGAAATACCAAGCAAAACACTGATAGATGTCTCGAAACTGTATTAGAGATGAAGCGGTGAAGCAACTTGATCATTCTCGATACTAGCATATATGCTGATTGATAAGGCCAAAAGGACATCACATCCGATGTACAAATTCCTTAGAGCAGTTCGATAGTAATAAACATTTAGAAACAAAATCTAGGCCACATATATGCACCTTAGATAAGATTTTAAGGTATTAACCCAATGCCTATCTCATCCATTTCACAAGGTGTTTTGTCAGTTCAATATGTCTCTTAGTGCAAATGAAGATTCAATTAACTGGAAATCTGGAACATATACATTGCATGAAGAAATTTAAAGCCTGCCCTAAGTTCTCAACAAAGTTCAGGTTACAAAGGAAAATCATTCATTGCTAAGGCATTTAGTTATAGTGATTAGTCACATTCAAGTGATTTACTCTAATGGCCTCAATGCCACCGAAATAAGTTGGCCGACTACATCACTGCCACTGGAGAAGAAAAATCTTAGAGGCTGCCAAGCGGAAAGAACGTGGTTTCACATTTCAGTTTGCATCTGTCAAATCTGAAATGGGTAAACCAATCTAAATTAAGTTATACCCTAACATATCTAATATGATTAGCACTTGACTGCCGATCAGAATGATACATATGCCATTCGATAGAAGATGAACGCATACAAACCTTGTGCAGACAAGCGACGCATTCAGGCCCCAAAGCTTTGGGGGAACAACATTCACTCATGCTATGGTTATGCCTTGAGTTAATCTGAATTCTGTGGTTCCGTGCACAATTCATAATCCAAAGGAAACATCATAGCGTACATCCCTAAAGGATAGATCTATGTGACAAACCCTACCAAATCGTCCAAATGGATCGTCAAATCGGAATCTGGCCAAACAGGCTCATTTCGCTGGGAAAACAAGGAGGCACGTCGGGGTTTTACCTCGGAGCCACAGATCCCGTTCAGCGATCGGCGATCTAGTGGTGGTGCTCGCCGGAGGACGGGTAGAGCTTGTTGTAGGCGGCCTCGCCCACGAGGTAGATCCCGAAGGCGACGATGGCGATGCCGAGCCCCGGTGTGGCGTGGCGCAGCTGATTCCCCACCATCGGGTGCCTCCTCCACTCGTCTCTCCGCCGGAAGAACTCCCCGGTCGCGTTCAGTCCCTTCCCTCCGCCCGCCATCGCCTCCGCCGCACTCTCTCTCCTCTTCTCTCTCTTCCCACTGTCAAAGGCACGAAGCACACGATGAAGAAGAAGATAGGGCAGATAATCCAAGGCCCCAAGCCCAGGTGATATACGCGGCCCAGCCCGCCACTACTTGGGCTCATACGGCCCAAAATGTGCTGCTTGTGCTGTGTGAGCGAGACGGAGAACGCGCGAGCTTCTCGGGCGTTCAGCTCTGCGCCCCTATCTCATGGCGATGGCGACCTCGTCGGCGCCGCTGCTCCCAAAGCCCGCGCTCCCAACTCCGTACTCTGCATCTCTCCCCACTCCGAATCCCAGGTCCAGGAGACAGCGAGCCACCCGCGAACAGCACGACCAACATGTCGACGGCAAGTGGAGGAGGGAGCCGGGCGGCCCTCCCCGGCGCGGTGGGGGAGCCAAGAGGCGCCTGCGGAGCCTCGTCCTGCGCGGGGAGATCGACGAAGCGCTCTCACTCATCGATTCGATATCCTCCTCCGGCGGCGGCGGCATGAATCGCCCGCCCGTCGTCCCCTGCAACATCCTCATCAAGCGGCTGTGCTCGGCCGGCTGCGTGGCCGACGCGGAGCGCGTGCTCGCGGCGCTCGGCGCCTCCGCCACCGTCGTCACCTACAACACCATGGTCAACGGCTACTGCCGCGCCGGCCGGATCGACGACGCGCGCCGCCTCATCGACGCCATGCCGTTCGCGCCGGACACGTTCACGTTCAACCCGCTCATCCGAGCGCTCTGCGTCCGCGGTCGCGTCCCCGACGCCCTCGCGGTGTTCGACGATATGATCCAGCGGGGCTGCTCCCCGAGCGTGGTCACCTACAGCATCCTCCTCGATGCCACCTGCAAGGAGAGCGGCTACAGGCAGGCCATGGTGCTCCTTGATGAGATGCGCGCCAAGGGCTGCGAACCAGACATCGTCACGTACAATGTCCTCATCAATGCCATGTGCAATGAGGGAGATGTTGATGAAGCTCTTAATGTCTTGTGCAGCTTGCCGTCCCGTGGATGCAAACCTGATGCTGTCACCTACACACCGGTGTTGAAGAGTTTGTGTGGCTCTGAACGGTGGAAAGAGGCTGAGGAGCTCTTGGCTGAGATGGCTAGCAACAAATGTGCCCTAGATGAAGTGACATTCAACACAATAATCACTTCTCTGTGTCAGAAAGGTTTGGTTGATCGTGCAATTAAAGTTGTCGATGATATGTCAGAGCATGGGTGCATCCCAGATATCGTCACATACAGCAGCATTCTTGATGGTTTGTGCAATGAAGGGCGTGTTGATGACGCGGTTGAATTGTTAAGCAGACTGCAATCCTACGGGTGCAAGCCTGATAGAGTTGCTTATACCACTGTTTTGAAGGGCCTGGGCAGAGCAGAGCAGTGGGAGCATGCTGAGAAGCTTCTGGCTGACATGATCCGCAATGATTGCCCCCCTGATGAAGTGACATTCAACACAATAATCGCTTCTCTGTGTCAGAAAGGGTTGATTAATCGTGCAATTAAAGTTGTTGAGCAAATGTTAGCAAATGGTTGCACCCCAGATATCATCACATACAATTGTATTATCGCTGGTCTGTGCAACGAAGGGTGTCTTGAGGATGCCATTGTATTGTTGAGCAATCTTCAGTCCTGTGCATGCAAGCCTGATATAGTTACCTATAACACTGTATTAAAAGGCTTGTGTAGTGTTGACAGGTGGGAGGATGCTGGGCAGCTCATGGTCAATATGATGCACAGAAATTGTCCCCCAGACGAAATGACATTCAATACAGTAATCACTTCTTTGTGCCAGAAAGGATTTCTTCTGCAAGCAATAGAAACTCTGAAGATAATGGCCGACAATGGTTGTATTCCGAACTCAACCACCTATAATATAGTAATCAATACTCTTTTGAAAACTGGAAAGACTCAGGTAGCCCTTGAGTTGCTAACTGGCATAACAAATGCTACTCCAGATTTGATTACCTACAATACAGTAATTTCCAATATCGCCAAGGCTGGCAAAATGGAGGAAGCTCTTGATTTGTTGCGGGTGATGGTCTCTAGTGGCCTTTGTCCAGATACATCTACTTACCAATCTTTAGCCCGCGGGATCTCTAGAGAAGATGGTACTGACAGGGCAATTCAAATGCTCTGCAGACTGCATGATATGGGATTGTCACCTGACACTACATTCTATAATGTTTTACTTCTTGGTCTATGTGAAAATTGGAGAAATGATGTTGCCATCGATTGCTTTGCTCACATGGTGTCCAATGGTTGCATGCCTGATGAATTGACCTACATTATTCTCCTTGAGGCTCTTGCTTATGAGGGTCTTTTGGATGAGGCAGAAGAATTGCTAGGCGACCTGTGTTCTCGAGGAGTTTTAGATAAGAGCTTGATCGAAGAAGAAAGACACTAGGGCTGACACTATTACTAAACTGAACTTGCATAACTCTGCTTACAGTAGTGCAAATGTGCAGTGCATGCACTGAAATACTTGTTTTGATCCCTTTCAAGTCATGGATGGATGTGCATACATATGTACAGTTGCGGTATGTTCTCCTTGTTTCATATGTACAATTTTGTAGCTTACTTCAAATTGCATGTAAAGCTGTTCTTCATCTCTCACCTTCCACTGTACCATCCAATAGACAGCTGCTACTAGTGTTGGGTCTGAAACATGCATGTTTCAGAATCATCTATCTGTAAGCTGGCCCCATGTATCAGCAGTAATTTCTCCGATAGAACCCGAACTTCCTTTCTGGGTCATAATACACAGCGATGAAGTGCCAGAACCGCATGCTCGGGCAGCAATCCAGAGGCAAACATCATACACACTAACCCAACACTTAATTACTGAACATGAGTGTTTCCAAACTCCAGCAGTTCATCTCACACTACGATGACAGCAGTTAGCCTGCTAACACATCAACACTAGCTAGCACCATGTCCATTACAACAACAGCATCGCACCATCAAACAAGTACAACAGCCGGAGTATGCACCGGCCCACTAAACAGGCGAAGCGGTTGACGACCCGCTTCGCCACTTCCTAAGGATTCTAAACATGTCCGTCAACAGGGAGCACGCCCCATCCCAAGGCGTCTGGTCATTCTCGGCTCCGCTTGCTGCTGCAGCTGGGGCACTTGTACTGCTTGATGTGCTCTGCCTTGGCAGGGGTAATGCGGACACACTTTCCATGGAACCACTTCTCACAGACATCACAGCAGATCCAGAACTCACCGTTTGCGTAGCTCTCCCCACAGGAGCCACAAAGGTATGCCTGGTCCTCCTCTTCTGCGTCCTCCTGGCCACTGTCCTCTTTTGGGTGAGAGAGCTTCACAGGCTTGCTGTTAGAGTTCGTCTGTTTTGATGGCTGAAAGAGAAGGCAAGATAGGGGTTGCATTGACAACATTAGAAAGATGTAATGCATGTGGCGTGTCACACATATACTTTAGAGCCACATACACACAAAAAAAAGTTTACTTACTTTAGAGTTAGACTTGCTGCTTTTGCTGCTGCCATTGGGGGCTTTTGATTGCTTTTTAGCAACCCCTGTCACAACTTCATAAACAGTGGGCAGGTTGTTAATCATGGTGAAGAGCCTTCTCCTGAAATTCAAATGCCAGTAATGGATGATCATCTTCTGTTCTCCAATAACTATTTTTTTGGCTAAAAGGTGAGATATTGCTTAATTACCTAAAGCTGAATCTGTGATTCTAAACTAACAACTGTAAGATAAATAGGCAATAATATTAAAAGAATGCAAATTCTATTTTTGAAACCTTAATGGCTAATTATTTCATATGTTGTGAAAATCTCCACATGAATGCATAGTACATGACTAGAATGTTTTCATAAAATGAACCAATTAAATTTTCTAACAAGATGAGAAGAAAATCCGTCATAACCCCAAAAGAAAATGGCAGATAGATAGCTACAGACATAAATGGAAAGAAATTGGGATCACCTAATTAGGGGACCTCCATCTTCTCACTTAAAAATGGGGCATGCCACAACAGCGGAAAAATAATGGCTGGGAGCCCACTGACCTTGGCCTTAAATACTCGTCCCCAACTCTCAACTCTCCAATTCCATACATCAACTCCCTGATACACCAACCACACCACGCTCCCACCCAACGGTTGTCGATTGACTAGTTTCGACTGGTTCCTCTCCACTCCCCAGTCTCCACGACAGCAACTGGTGCCACCAGGCCCTGTGGAACTAGTCACCAAATCTCCCCTGCTAGTGACTAGAGTACTAGATCCTCTGCCTCCTGGCACAGACTCCCCCGCCCAAACAACTCCCATTGCCAGATGTACAAACAATACACTTTTTTTTTTTGCCAAGAACAATGTTTTTGAGGAAAAAGAGGAAAATAAATCTGTGGTCAAATACATACCACAAACAGTTCTGTTGGGCAATAAAAAGGCATGAAAAGGAAACACATGCCCAGTGTAGGCCTGTACGGGAAAATAAAGGAACTAAACCCAAACCTGGCATCTTTGTCGAACCCAAAGCGAGCTCCAAAGTAGAATGCGACAGACAGCAGCCACGCATCACTATGAACTGCAACTAGAGACAACCAATCTTTTTCGATCATTCCATCACGGGCAAAATTGATCCCCAGTGCTGGTTCTGGGAGTTCAGGAGGCACTTCCTCAGCTGGCAGAGTGACCTCCCATGTCTCATTTGGCAATCCGTAAAGGCACAAGTTCTCTTTCTCTGGCATAAGAGGAGCAGCTTTGTATCAACAAGACAAAACAAAGGAAATTGAATCTGATGCATTCGGGTCACCACTTGCGGTGTATTATTGAACACCAATAGACAGCGGAATATGGAATGCTATTTCAAAAGTTAGTTAAGTAAAATGTGGATGCGACAAAAGTGACAAGAAGCTACTTTATTCAAAATTGTTTTCCATAAATATACATCAACATTAGTAGTGGATATTGGGCAATATTAGGCCAGTCACCATTGTCTCCACGTCTTCCTATAATTTGGAATTCCTTCTACTGACACATGCTTCTTATCATTCATTTTTCACTCACAGTAGGGCATCCTGGAAAAATTAGGTTACATAATTCCCACATGATGTATCAGGTGAAAGGCATTACATCGATTTGGTTAGACTTGATAGTTTGAACCGGATTTTTGCTCATGGTATTAGAAACAGATCTTAACATCTATCCGACGTTCGAACAAATAAGCTTGTGGTAATTAACGAATAACATGGCATAATCATGATTCATATTCAATCAACGTTGCACTTTCAGTACATAAAGATACACTCCAACACGTGTTAAATGATCATATGTCCCGCCAATTGACACCGTCTCTAATTGGCCATAGTTCCCTCTATCATGTAACGCCCAGTATTCGTTGTGTTCCTCCAAAGCGTTACGCATGCTGTAAACAGAAACACAAACAATTGCAGCTCAAGCATCACTGGTCTTAAATTAACCAAACTTGACATTTCCCAAACACTTCCTTTAACTGATGTAATATAATCGACTCAATTTTCTCTAACTTAAGGACTTAATCAACCGGTTTATATACACTGGAGGTCAGGGCAAACAAATTACCGAACAGAGCGTGCCAATCGCACACTGGAATTTACATACCTGACATCAGTCATGTCAGGGCCAAACAGACCAACTATTCGAGCTTAAGAACCCGACGAAGCCCTAAACGGCAGCCAGATCGAGCTCCATAAACAAACGTGGGATCGCCACATGATGAGAGGCACAGCTTAGCTGGAAGATACGAGCAGCATAGGCAGAAGAAAAAAATAGAACCAAGTCGGGAGCCTCACCTGGGTCGCACATCTGATAGAACTTCTCCACATCTGCGCACACCACAGAAGCACCGATTGCTTAAGTGAAGCATCCACAAACCCATAGGACAAGAGGATGAAGCTAGAAAAAAAAAAGCGCGGGGCTAGCTGACCCGTGGTGAGCGCCTTGACGATGCCAGCTCGGCGCGCGCGGAAGTCGCGGAAGACATCCTCCGGGGAGCGTGTGTGGTGATGCGCGGCCACGGCCCCCGCCGCAGCGCCGCCTCCGTCGCCGGCCATCGCCGGCCACCGCCTCCCTTGGCTAGGGTTTGCGGGGAAGCGAAGGTAGTGGTGGTGGTGGACTGGTAGTGGAGGGAGCAGGAAGAGGATTACAGAGAGCAAAACCACGGCGAAGAATTGGCGGATGTCGTAGGGGTAGCTTGGGAAAGTAGGAAAGCACGAGGGGCTCGTTCAAAAAGTTTCCACTTCGCTTTCATTTCGTGGAAAAAATTGGAGGGGAGTAAAGGACAGTGGGCCCACAAACTGGGCTCGGCTTTCGGCGCGCGAGAGGTCGCGCGCGGCAGGGGTCGCACAGTGGGGCTACCTGTCATAAGGCGTGACGTGATTGGGCCGGGCTTTTCTTTGCTAACCTTGGGCCGGATCACCAATAGGCCCAATTTGAGTTGCCTTCCGTGTTCCACTTCGCTTGCGGTTGCGGTTCTTCCTCTTCTGCTCCTGTCGCTCAGACTAGCAGCAGTTCCGCGAAGAAGCTAGTCCATCGCGAGTCGTGACTGACAAATGGCGGAGATGGAGGGGACGGCGAAGGCGGGGCGGCCTAGGCTGTACTCATACTGGCGCAGCTCATGCTCCCACCGCGCCCGCATCGCCCTCAATTTCAAAGGTTCGTGCTGCTCGGCCACCGCTTAATCAGGCCACCGTCTTCGGATGGATTGGGGAATTTGGGACACTGAGTTGGGTTGGATTGGGTTGGTTCGACGTGCTCTTGATCTTGACACTGTGTCTGTGTATGCAGGTGTGGAGTACGAGTACAAGGCGGTGAACCTTCTCAAGGGCGAGCAGTCTGATCCAGGTGGGTTGGTACTATTACTCTACAACCGTATGCTAGAATTGCTTCGATATGGAGTGTTAGATAGCTCAATAGATTATGCAGGGAGTCTTTGCTTGGACATTCACTAATAGTTTGATCACTGTGGGAGACAGAATTCCTGAAGCTTAATCCTATGAAGTTTGTCCCTGCGCTGGTTGATGACGATGCAGTAATTGGTGACTCTTATGCAATTGCGTTGGCAAGTATTGACTTATTAGGATTTTTTCGTCCCATTTTTGGTTATCACGCGAATGATTTTTTTTTCTTTGTGGTTATGCAGTATTTAGAGGACAAGTACCCCAGCCCTCCTCTTTTGCCTCAGGACCCTAAAAAGAAGGCTCTGAATCACCAGGTGATAGGTTCTGCACCCTTTTGCTCATGAATGTGGCAACATGTTTTTCATAATCCATTCAAGCTAGAAGGGGGATTGAAATCTGCAATTTGCAAAGTTGTTCAGGCAATCACTGTAAAGTGGAATGTTATGCAATTTGATTACTGGTTTTTTGGGCGGCATCTTTTATACTCCTATCCAGACCCATCAAGTCATTGCACCCTATCATCCACAATTCCATCTTAGGAGGCAAAACCACTAAATAGGTAGCACAATAAAAGGGATAGCAAAGGATTATCTCATTAGCCTACATGTGGGGCTAGGGCCCTGTGTTAGTGATGTAATGTATGGTATATTCCAGCCTACTATAGTGGTCTTGAGACAATTTTACTCAAAAGGAACGAGTTGTAAACGGAAAAATTCCTAGTTTGAAGTGGCATGACTGCTGACCAGAGCCCTTATCTAGGTCTAAAGGTTCATAAAGTATAAAGTTGGGCTACCACACACTTGATTCCATTGTGCTTGTGCAATGTGCAGCACTTGTATGGTAAGGACTCAACAAACAATCTAATAAAGTAAGAGAGAAAGGGTACAAATGCTAGAGATAATGCTCAAGTAAAACAATTACGTTAGTCCGTGCATGTGTGTGCAAGCCCTGCAGGCAGCCAGGGATAGCATACTACAGCTTGAAACAATATAGTAGAAAGGTGCCAAGGTCTAACTGAAATCTGGAATACTCCCTCCACCCCAAGAAGAAAATTAGGAACATTTATGTATTTAAGTAGATTTAGTATGAAAATATATTCCATGGTTAATCTAGTGATAGAAATTATTTGACTCCTCGGGAAGCAGGAGTTGCATACTTTTTGAAATGGAGGGAGTACATTGTATTTTATGTTTGCCTCTTTTTTTTTCTTTTTTATGTTTTGTTCCCCAGTAATTAATTCATCATTCTTAATGTGTACTTCGCTATCTTTCTGTGGCAGATCGCGAACATTGTAAGTTCTGGTATTCAACCTCTACATAATCTCACTGTGTTAGTAAGTATACTGTACAACTTCTTGGCATATGTCATTCTACATGTAGAATAGATTGCTTGGCATGCCTGAGATGAGTTTTACAACTAAGTAAGATTCTTATTTGCACGGTGTAATTATGCAATTTGTTTGCTGCGGATTAATTCTATTGATAGAACTTGTTTTGGTATACTAAAATATGCTGTAAAGTTTTTTAAAAGAATAAAAGCTACATTATCATCACTTAATTTGCTGCTTATTTCTCTGCAGAGGTTCATTGACCAAAAGATTGGTGCAGGGGAGAGCGTCTCCTGGACCCAACAACAAATTGAGAGAGGTTTCACAGGTTGCGTTTAGAGTCATAACTGTTAATTACTGATTGAAGAAAATACTAATTTTGCTTCATTATTTCATATTTCATCAAGAAAATTTTGCTTCAAGAAGTGTTGCTTGCCTTGAACTTATAGTTGTAGAAACTCAATCATAGTTCTCTCAATTCAGTTGTTAAACATATTGTCGCTTAGTATTCTTGTTTTTCCCTCGCTTTTGCGCTTGTCGGCTATTCTGAAATGTGCTCACTTTCCCTAATGGTTTAGCAATTGAGAACCTTATACAACTAAAAGGCTGTGCTGGGAAGTATGCAACAGGAGATGAAGTCCAACTGGTATGTTTGCTTCCCCTAGATTTGTCACAATTTTCCTTTTATATTAGGTTTTTATCCCATTGTAGTGAATTTTCCTTTGAAGTGATATTATATTAATGTGGCGTAAATGTTCTCTTGGCAATGTGTGAGTGAAGAACCTAAACAGAAATTAACAATGAACCATCAGCTAATTCCTTTAATGTTCCATAGTTTTTTAGATTTTTTCTGAAAGTTTTATATGACACCGGTAATAATAATTTACTAAAACTAAAGGAGAGGTATGGGTTATTAACTCAAAATGAACATAAGCATACGGTTTCTAAAATCTATTATGCTTGTGCTGTACTAGTCTCATATGGAATTAAATAGATTTCCTAACAGAACATTAATGCAGTATGATACACACTGCTACTTGTTCTTGCTCCACTAGGAGTTCCACAGACTACAACTCATCAAAGATAACATGTGTATCAATATAGTGCAGAATTAATCTGGAATGTGTTCTTTTTCAATCCAACGCCAGAATTAATCTGGAATGTGATATACACCAGTGGTCAATTGATGTGTATCTTCTGTATTCTTGACATGCAGGCAGATGTATTCCTTGCACCCCAGATTTTTGCTGCCATTGAGCGTACTAAAATTGACATGGTACCACCTTTCTACGTCATTATTTTACAAATGTAAATCGTTGTATATTTGTACCAATTTTGTCAATCGAAGTAGTGAAATGCATCGATGTGCCTTTGCTGCAGTCAAATTACCCCGCTCTTGCGAGGCTCCACGACGAGTACATGGGACACCCTGCATTCCAAGCAGCGCTACCTGATAGGCAACTGGACGCCCCTTCCTCTACATAGGACATGCGGCGTTGTGGCTTCTTCGGCCTTTTATAAGGCTCATCTGAATATAGCTTCGAAGTTGTTACTGTGGAATAAGATTGAGCGGCTTGACCCTTGAGGGCGTCGATCATGTTCATTGTATAGGACGGAAAGAATCCTGTCCTGATCGTATTACAAGTGATCTCCATGTAGGACAGGATTACATGCATAGGACTCATGGTCCGTGTTGTATCATAATACGACGTCTACAGTTACTACTCCTAGCTGGTTAATTACTCTGTAAGAACAAGCACTAATGTTCCCGCGTGATGTGCAAATAATTTGGCTTCAAAAACTACTCTAGGTGCAAACCTCTCTATCCTGCAAACTATGCAAACTTCAATCTAGGCCATACGATGTTGATCTAAGAGTGCGCTCAGGTGAGATGGGAGGGGTGATTTGCACAAGTGTCTCTAATCACGCTTTACAAATCACCCCTCCCACCTTGCAAATTACCCCTCCCACATCACATGAACACACCCTTGGATTAATATCATGTGGTCCAGATTGAAGTTTGCATAGTTTGCATAGAAGGATTGGTTTGCACCTGATATGTCCCCATTATAGGAATAACACTAATGTTCCTATGTTCTCTGTTCTCGAGTTGGGCCTTTTTCAAACTGGTGTACTCTTTTTCCGTGTTTTCTGTTATCGAGTTGGGTTTTTTTCCAGTCTGGTGTACTCTTTTTCTACCTTAATGAAATGACTCGTAGCTCTCCTGCGTCGTTCAAGCAAAAAAAAAAGGATAAGATGGAGTGGATTCTGGTGTTCACGTAGGCGGCTTCTCATGTAGTGTTTTTGTAGCTGTACACTTTTGTCCATGCACATATAATTGGCAGGAGGTCTGGAATCCTTGGAGAAACGGAGTAGCATAGCATGTAAATTACGAGCGAGTTCCGTCGTTGTGTTCTAGATCAAGCCTCAAACATTAAATATGAAATGAAATCCTCAAATCCTAATCCCCACCCTGCCACCCCACTACGTCAGGTCCATTGTGCCCTCCTAGCTCGGGCTCTTGGGCTCTTGGCGCTCGTCCTCCATTTGCCACAATTGCAAAGACCTTTCGTCCTTCAGGCCAGCAACCACATCTTCTACAACACATAACGTGCAGATGTCCTTCCATTAGGGAAAAAAAAAACTAGTATGTCCTTCCATTAGGGGAAAAAAACTATAATGCTCTGATAGGAAACAAAACCCAAACACATTGCGCTTCGTAAAGTGGAAGCTAGCACCAGTTGCAAAACAAAACAAAAAAAACGCCCATGCTAAACTTAAGCTCTCTGTTCGTTAAAAAAAAAAAAAAAGCTTACTCGTAAGCTCTAAACCCGCACGGCCGCGGCCGAGTACACGAACCCGCCGAACCCTGACGGCACGGGCACCCTCTTCCACGGACCTCCGCTCGCTTCCATCACCCACGCAGAGTACTTCCTTCCCTCCCCCTCCGCCTCGCCGGCCACCGTCCGGAACACGAACACGGCGTCGCCGACGCCGGCCGCCTTCACGCACGCCTCCATGCCCGGCGGCCCGTCAGCCACCTCCCTCCACGCGCGCGCGGCGGCGCCGTCCCATTCGCGCACGCCGCCCTTCCCTGCCCTGACCGCCCACACCTTCCCACCCACCGAGGCCAGGCACGTCGTCTCCGCCGTCGCGTCGTCGGGGACCACCACGTCGCCCTCGTCGGCCCAGGCTCCCTCGCCGGTGGCGTAGCGCTCGGCCGTTCTCTTGAACGCACCCTGGGCCTCGGTCGAGTACCCGCTCGCGGCGAGGACTCCGCCGCCGCCGCCGGGGACCGCGACGAGCTGCGGCTCGTCGCGCTCCTGGGCCATGTCCGGCAGCGCGCGCCAGGCGTCGGCGTCGACGGCGTACGCGCAGGCGGAGCGGAGCGCGTTCTTGGACTCGTCGTGGCCGCCGGCGATGTAGACATTACCATCACCGCCGGCGGCGCATCCGAAGAAGCTCCGGCTGTCGGGCATCGGCCTTCCGCGCCGCCACGTGCCGGCGAGGACGTCGAGGACGCGCACGCCGGTGGTCGGGCGGAGCGTGTCTGGGTCCCACCCACCCACGACGGCCACGTGGCGCCCGTCGTCGCCGGCGGCCGCGCACTGCGCGAACAGCGGCACGGGTCCCCACCACGACGCCGCCTCGGCTGCCGGGTTATTATTATTACCCTGCTTCACGCGCCGCAACTCGCCGGTGGTGAGGTTCGCTGCCGTCAGCGCGCACTCCGCTGTCGTCGTCGATCCCTTCCCGTCGCCGGGCGCGGGGAAGGCCTGGACGAGGAACGCGACGTCCTCCGACGCGCCAGCGGCGCCCCGGCGACGCCGGAACTCGGGGGACGCGACGGCGCCGCGCCACCGGCAGCACACGCGGCGCATGCGCCGGTGTGAGTGGCTCGGCACCCGCACCAGGCACTCCATGGCCACGTCGTCGGGGAGCCCCGGGATGAGGTCTCCCATCTCTTCCCCTGCTCCCATCGCCATGGCGCGTTCTTGCTTGTTGGGGTTCGAATCGTAGCAGTGGCGTGCTGGTTGAGTGGCTGTGCGGACGCCTTCAACCTCTTGCTTGACGGCGCCCATGGAGAAGGCAGTACAATGCTGCGTGCACGGCTTGTAATTCTTGTGACGTGTGGGATGCTGTGGGATGGGTGTGAAGGGGGTTTGGCGGGTTTAAGTAGAGGGAGTGTGAGAGTGAGGACAAATTGTTGGATTAGGGTCTGATGAGGAGCGCTAGTCTCTAGGTACTGTGGTCGAGTAAAGGTTACACTTTTTTTTTTCGAATCACAAATTACAAAGGCAGACACTCATATACACGTACGCACACTGCCCCTACAAACATACGCACGCAACCCTACCCCCTATGAGCACCTCCGAAGGACTAGGCCGGCAAATCCTCCAAATTGACGAAGTCACCACAGGCGCCTCGCTATCGACGGGCACGTCGCCTACCACTGAAAGAATAGCGCCGGTTAAATCCTGGAATAAATCCAGGAAAATGCGAGCACCAGTGCCGAGTCACCTTTTTGTATATAGTAAAATAACACTAACAACTTTTTTCAGAAAGCGAGTGAAAACCAATAACAAAGTGAGAAATGGGAGATAATGTCATCTTATCGTGTTTGATTCATAAAGTTGAATTTCTAATCTCTCTTGACTAGCGATATTTTTTTCACGGAAATGATTGAGGATATTTTTTTGACAGGACTAGGGTAAAAGAAGATTGATGAAGCATACGAACGAAGAGGTGAGATACCAACTAGTGAATGTTAGCAACAAAGGAGTCAAGATTAACTTGTTAGGCAACCATGAGCATGTAGATGCACATGCTTTTAATTTCTATGTAATAGATTAAAGTAAACATTTGTATGAATAATAAGTTTATTTTCTTTAAACATCAAATCTCACATTTGTAGAATAAATCACAATATTTTTTATCTTGGGAGGAAAATTTAATTCATATAGTGCACAAGTGTAGTATGTTTTGCTTTTTCTTTGTGATGTATGATATTGTAATGAATCATGTACATTAAGGGCTTTAGTGGACTGGAGTGAAGGGAGGATGACGGTGTGGATAATTTGGTTTTGTTTGATGAGTTCTAGGTACTATGTTTGAGTGCAAACAATAAGTTTTATCCAGTTAAAATATAATAGTGGATAAGTGAGTTGTTTTCTAGGAGGAATTTATCTAATCATTTTTCTTGTAAAAAGTTGCATTAGTAACATTTGATTATTATATATTGATTATAATATGTGATAAATGTATTGTACGCATTTAGAATAATGCAATTATTCCATTTAATAAATTTTATAAAATAGTATACTGTGCTAAATGCATCCCTTTAGATAGTCGAAAAACTTTTTTTTGTTGCTATCTTTGTTTGTCTGTTTTGGATGGTATTCTGGTATCAAAAAGATCTTTCTAAAAAAATAGCCCTTTTTTGTGGCTGGTGATGATGCAATAAACGGATACGAAAATGATTTGGGGGTGCTCTTTACATGCTTATACGCTACAATGTCCAAATTGGGTAAGGACAAGTATGATTCTCTTCATGATATGAAAAGGACACAGGAATACACACCTTATCGGTTGTGGCCTTTTGTAAATCGACATCATATGGATAAACATTCTCTGGGTGTTGATTCTTGCAATTTATCAATTTCCACCTGATTGCTATTCGATTTGATATTCAGAGAAGAGTATGGTTGTTACCAAGTCACCAAGATATTCCTCTGATCCTTTAATTGTTAAGGAGGGAGTAACTGTCAGCAACTTACATCTGTCTGGAGTGATTAGCATGCGCTGTACGACAGGATTTGAGGGACGGAAGGACTATACCTGAAGGTTGCAAGCTAAAACTGCGAGCAGCAGCTGATGCGAGGATAGCAGAGCATGGTCTGCTTTCTACCGAAGCAGAGCAGCCTGCTGCCACCCTGAATCGGGTTCGGGCCAGAAAGGCGCAGGTGGTTTCTCGAAGCAAATCAGTGACAGTGCAGCCGGCCTATACCAAAGTGAAATAGCTCCTCGAATCAGGGTGTGAGGTGCTCCCTAGCCCTAATGGAGGATGCTCTGGTTCCTGTCTTGTTTCTTTTTTTTCTTTAACAATCTTTCAGCTCTCCTTTTGCCTTGACCATGCCAAAAAAAAAACTGTTTTTTCAATTTGCTGTCTTGATCGTATCAAATTTTAGTACTACGTGCATGTTTTCTTCCTTGATCATTCTAGAAAGGCAAAGCTTGTCTTGGAAACGCCAACATATATTGTCCTGTTCTTATCCCTCCGACCAATCTAATCAAATAGCTCGGCGATTCCCATAGCATTCTCAGCCCGGTTCCATTTGTCTATGAGTAATTGAGTAGGATACCATGACAGCGTAGGTATCACATTCACATCTACTGGCCTATGGGAGAAAAAATGGTATCGCAAGACGCCATCTGCTGCCAATGCTCACCCTAATCACGAGTATCCAACGTTTTGCACACATACAACAATTCTGAACTTTGATTGTTAATAACAATAGAATTAATTTGTAGACAATTAAGATACTGATTTCCGGCCGCTCTTCTTCTACAATGGCCACAGCTGTAAAGCGGCTGCATGTGATCTAAAGCTACCGATGGTTCAGATGATATGATAGCATTCTGATGAAAACGACTTGGCATGCATCATCCCAACGATTTCTCCTACCATGCATCTTCCACTCGCGGAACGCAGAGATATTACGGAACCCATCGGATCCCACGCTGCCACGCACCATGGCCAGACATAGAAACATATATAGCGTCCATGTCGACGTCCACTTCGCCAGATTGTTACTGCTTTTTTTTACACTAGATTATTACTGCTAGGCCACTGTATTCTGCTGTTTGCTCGCTTTTGTATTCTGCCGTTCTTGATCATCCGGGCTCCGGGACCCTCCATTTGGCGCCGACCTCGCTGCAGAGGATAGGAGGAGGAGGAGCAACGCTAGCGGCGAAGATGCTGAGGTCCCACTTCTTGTGAAAGGCGTCTCAAAAAAGCAGCTCCGATTTTTGTTTTTTGTAAAAGGAAAAAGGCAGCTCCGATTGTCTCGCACTTGCTTGATTGAAAAGTGCTCGTGCTAGCACATGCATGCTACATTGCTACCTATGCCTGAACCAGTAAGGCTGTGTTCACATAGAGAAAACGAAAAATATTTTTTTTTACTGGGATAGTGTTATGAGAGGGGATGAATAGGAGAGGTAGAAAATAAATTTTGTAATAAGCGTGTTATGTGAGAAGGATGAATAGGAACTAAAAAGTACTTTTCGTACGTGAACATGGCCTGCCTTCTAGAAGCCATCGTCGTAGCAACCCTGTACACTGGCCCAGCTTTCTCGAGCAGAGTACAGCGCTAACGTTTGGCAACAGTCTACCATACTTTTTTTTTCTGGCAATGGCAGTACTCGTATGATGAAACTTATTTTAATAGACCAGGTAGGATAGTTATATACTAAAAAGGAGATAAAAATCCGAACAGCGCAATATAACAAACAGAAAAAAATAACAATTCAACTTAATTCCAAGCAATCTAACAAGGACTCCAACCGCGTATGATGCAGCTTCAGTGTACCTGAAATGCTAATAAGGTCGTCTAGGATCATGGTACATTTGTACATTCGTCTAGGTTCATGTCTGTCCTCTAGTAAAATAAAAACTCCCTTTACCCTTGAATATAGCTAGTTTTGTTTTTCATGGTTGTGCTTATGCTAGCTAAATTCGTTGATGTTCATGTACTTGTCGTCCAGACCTTCTCTCATAAATTCTTTCATAAAACCCCTCTGACTTTGTTGAAATACGACTCACCGTCCATCCGCCTCTCACAAACAAATTTTTGAACCCCCCCCTCGATCTTTCATGAAATTAGAACATCGTCCTACCACTTCATAGAATACTGATGAAAATACAGAAACATGTGAATTAACTTATGTTGGCTTCGCTGTCCAATATAAATATTAATTATTGATAATGTCCATTAAAGTACCTCAAACTAGGATTTTGTGCTCTCGTAAATGTTTAAAGTCCACAAATAATGGTTACATTATTTCTACATTAACAAAAAGTTCCTATTGCATATTAACGGTGATGAAATCAAAGAAAATACTTTGTCAATATCTTAGTCATGTTAGTTCATGTTCACAACTATAGTGACTGCACAACTTTATTTACTAATTTTGAATTACTCATAGTTAAAAAATATATAACTTAATCTTCAATACAGACAAAATTTCCAAATTAGAAACACTCTTGTTTATATCTAAGACAACACCGTTAAACAATACAACAACAAGAAACAAACAAAACATAAAATTACTAAATTCATATATTACATAGAATTGCAAGTGCATGGTTGCGATCCAACGCCTTGTTAGTTGCAGAGGTGGCTCGTGGCTATAGTAGAGCATAACGCTTGGTTTGCAGCTTTAGCGTCCTTAGACGAGGACGACACCAAGAAAAGACCTTGACTAGTTGACCTGGACCCGCTCAGCGTAGCCAGATTGCTACTTCTGCTAGACCTTGACCCATGCTCTATCAGTCCTCACAAACTAACAAAGCCTGACTCCTACGGCACGGTACGGCACGGCTGGCCATGTACTCCGCACCAGCGAACAAGTTGGGCACGTTGTATTCACAAAGAAAAAGCTGGAATGAGATGTCCATCGTGTCTCCATTCAACCTCAATCGGAAGAAGCCAGTGCATGCCCATGTCTCGAGGTCATATATCCTGACTCTTTTGAGGTTTGGAGTTGTTTAGTTGGAGGAGGTTGAAGAAATTTACTCTAGCAAAATTTTAGATAAATCACGGTTTTCAATGCAACGAAAAAACTAAAGGAATAGTAAACTTTAGAGAACTAAACAACTCCAAACCTTATAAACTGATGAGCAAAGATCTGGTGCTTTGCTGCATTGACCCCTTGACTTTGCTCGTAGCCGCGGAGCCATCACAATTTCAGATCGCGCTTTGTTTGTCTTCATGTAGTTTGTTTGAGCTTGAAGTCAGTCTTGACTTGATTGCCGATCGACGAGGCGACGACTTGACCGGGAGGAATCCATGGCGGGCGGCCACCGTGCAGTCTGGAGCCCGCGCTTTAATTTGTCCCCTGGCACACGGCCGATTATACTTTACCTGACTAGCTCCGTCTGATCCACCGGAGACGACCGCGACTCCAGCCGAGTCCCCCTCGTTCTGCTGGGGATCCCAGGGTCAATGCAGATGCAGGAGGGGAACTTTCCTGATCACATTGCTCTGCTCTGCTGCTCAAGGAACTTGCTAGCTAGTAGCTCCATCCAAATGCTGGGCAGCAACCAAACATACTCCATATATATATGTGTGGGCATTTCTTAGGAATAGTGAAGTGTTGGTTTTCACATACTCCATATATGTTTGTACTTTGCGGGAAGGAAATCATTCTAAATCTAAGTTTTCAATGTGATGAACCGGTTCAATTATGGAATAAGAAAATTAAGCTCAAGGCAACACATGGGTGCAGCATGTAACGCATTGATGCACCATTCATTTCGGTTTTAGAAAATGTTTACAAAAAAGTGTTCCGTAAAAAAAATAGTGGTATATGTGGTATCTATCAACCATGTCATGAATTACAAATATCTATTGATCTATAGAAGCCTTTTTTTCGTTTGTTTTGAAATGTCGTATTGGGACCAAAAGATCTATGTCAACAAAATTACAATCTCTATTTTTGCGGCTTGTGTTGATGATGCATAAAATTGATGAGAAAACGATTTGGAATTCAGCTGTAGCGAGTCTTATCCTACTTCCACATGCAAAATTGGGCAAGAACAGAATGATGTTTCTCATGACATGAAAATGACGAACATGGGACACAGGAACACATGATTTCGATCAGTGCCTGGATTTTCCTTTGTACATTGACATAATGTGGTGGATGACCAATCTCTGGTTGCAAATGCTAGTAGTTCACACTGGATGCAAATGCTAGTAGTTCACACCAGCAGCTATAGCGCAGACTTGTTTGGTAGGGCTCCGGCTTCTGTCAAAGCGGCTCCGGTTGTGGCTTTTTTTGGTGAGGTGACTTCTTTGATAGGGTTGGAGCCATTTTAAAAAACGTTTGGTTAAACGGAGTTTTCTCTGGCTTCGTCCTCATTATGTGAGGAAAAACCACAAATTTTGGCTTCATCCTACTAGCAGAAGCCATTTTGGGTTTCATCTCCGACTTCAGCCTTGAAGCTGTTTTGCAAAACACCGTTTGGTAAGGCTTCATAAGCTAGCGGTGAAGCCGTTTTGGAAGCCCTACCAAAGGGGCTCATGGGGGCATACAAATATGCACCAAGAGAATCAAGTTTGTTGTATAGATGTTCCTCTTGTTGTTGGGTAACCAGGACTAGTAACGGTCACCATCTTGGCCCTTGCTTGCTCATGGTACCTCAAAATATTTATGTTTCAAAATGTTTTTTAGTTTTATCAGAAGTCAAACCTTTTTTAGATGCTAAGTTAATAAAAAATATATATACTAACATGTACTACACACAAAAAATGCTCTGCGATTTTTTTTTTAAAAAGGAGCTCTGCAGGTAAGTTTCGTGGTAGATCTAACAAAACTAATTCTGATGTAGTTTTTTCTAAATACTTTGTCAAAGTTGGAAAAAAGTTCGACTTGTGAAAAAAAAATTAAATAAACTACGTCTCGAAAGGAAGAGAGTAGCTTCACATATCGATGGCCAGAAAATCTATATACATCATATCATTTGATTTGATAGCAAGCCAAAAGTGGTTCAAGTTCAAATGAACCTCCACAATTTTGTTGCAAAATTTGGAGCATCCACTGTACATTGATGGTAAAACTCCACTTTCCAGTACTCCATCTGCACACGATGAGAGCGTGAGAGTTGTGACCATGCCAACTTGCCAAGCACAAGCTGCATGATTCCTCAATCCTCAGCGGTCCACTCCAGCTCCAACCCGGATCAGGAACAGGCCAGAAAGACAGGGCATGTTCGGCTGGCCGGTCCCACCCGTCAGCCCCTCACCAGCAGCCAGCCCTGGCTGGCTTGTAGCCAGCCGAACAAGGCCACACAGAGAGACCTTCTAGAAGCAAAAATCAGTGAAGGTGGGGGTGGGGCCCTCCTGCCAAAACAAAGGATCTCTCGAAGCAGGGTGTGAGGTGCAGCGTGCGGCTAGCTGGGGGCACATTTTGGGCCTTGTCTAGCTCACCCTTTTCACTCAATTGGTGTCATCAGGCAATGTTGCTGCCTCGATCACGCCAAAATCTTTTTGTTTGATGCATTGATAATGCCATTTTGTGATTGTTTGCTGCCTCGATGATGATTCTACAAATGCAAAAATATTGTCTTGGTATGGCGACATCAACATGGATGTTCATCTCTCCCATCAGTGCCTGGATGTCTTGGTAATGTCGTGGTCATCAGTGCCTGAATACACAAGTTTGCATTGCCAATGGCTTCTCTACTTCTTGTCGTTCTATTATTCACAATCTGACGTTAAAGATGGTTCAGATAACAGAAAGTTTTGACCACAAAAGGGGGAAAAAATCTGCTATGTTATTCCCTGATGAAAACAACTTGACATCAACACAGTGGTTACACTACGCCACGGGGCAATGCTACCAACCAGCAGTTGCAGGGATGCAGAGATATTTCTCATGCGGAAACTAAGCTTCATCACCGATGAGCTCCGATCAACAAATATCACATCCATGTTGGTCGTCAGAAAGATGGAGATACAGTTGGCACTCTGCAATTGCATCTGCTCGCATTTCTCCCGCAACGTTTTTCTATCAGTCTCCTGTGTGTTTTCTTGTTCTTGGATCCTCATCTGGGGCCCTCCACTATTTGGAGCCTACTAGCTTGCAAGGTCGGAAGGAAGGCAACAGGAGCAACCAGAATAGTGCAGCTAGCAGCGAAGATGACAAGGCCCACTGGTGCTAGTAGTAGAGAGGCAGCCACATCCACATCCACATCCAAATAAAAAGGCATCCGCTGCAACTATCTCGCCGTTGCTTTGCATATGCCTGAACCAGCAAGCCTTCTAGAAGCCATCATAGAGTAGAGCCTGCCAAGCTTTGGGCTCTCTCTCTCTCTAACCCAAATTGGAGTTCGCCACAGTTGGTGGCATGAAGAGGTGCTAGTCGGAGAATAGGTACTCATTCAAGTTGGAGGTCTCCAAATTTAGTTTGTAACTTCGATTCAATTAATACCACGTTTTTCCCTTTTTATGCCTGGACATCCTCTTCTTTTTCAATCTTTCAGGGATCTCGGGTTAAGCTAAGATTGAGAGTCCTCTCGTGTTAGATTTTACTATTGGGAACATTAGTGTTAAGCAAGATTGAGAGTCCTCATGTGTTAGATTTTACTTTATTGGGTACATTATTTACATAAATTGACTAAAAAGTTTACAGATGAGTTTTTTTAAGGCATGGGCCATAGTTGTGAAGAGAACATTAGGGAGAGCTTCGACAATAATGAGGAGACCGGGGGACACTAAGCTGGCTCCAGTTGGTCCTTCTGTCAAGAGCTCTCCTGCAACGAGTATGTCAAATAGCATGCCCCAACGACGTTGGAGTATATCTGACAGATAAAAATGCCGACACGCGAAGAAACTAATCAGGTTTATAAGGGAGTTCGCAATGGGCCGTTAAGACCTTACTATAACGATCCACATCAGCATTAAACCTGATTAGACAGCGTTCCTAGTGATTGTCAAACCATTTCATCATAGTCAACTTTGTTATGCCTCTATCAGTCATAGTCAACTTTGTTTATGCCTTCATCGGTCTGATGACAAAAAAACAAGGGCAAAAATAGACAGCATTCCCTAGTAATTGTTGAGGGAGTGACCAAACAAGGTCAAGTCATCATGCTGAAAAGCATGACGCGCAGAAGCGAACGTCAACTGTTAACGGTGTACTGATAATGTAAGGAGAAGAGTATGTTTACAATCTGCTGGGGCAGGTCCAAAAAAAACTAATTCATGACGCAGGCAGCTAGTTAAAAGCTTCCAGTAACATCTATCGTGCAAGCTAAGAATCAAAGGTTGTTTATTTCTTCCACGAGGTTGGGTTTCAGATTCTGGATATACACACCAGCACACCGCTAAGACGATGAGCAATTTACCTTTGATGCAGAGTACTACGAACAAGACCTATCATGCCTGGCCTGAACTACTAGCGCCCTTCACTACCTCATACACTGCCGAGAAATCCAGGTCACCCAGCCCCAGGCTTCTGGCTTTCTTGAATGCCTACAATATTGAAATAGTGGTATCATATGTTTTCTGAATCATAGGCATATCACAAGTTCAATAGAAAAGTAGGATATACCTCATTGGCAGCTGCTGAGACAGGCATGGAGACGGCATTTTCATCCCCCAGAGCAAGAGCTAACCTCATGTCCTTCTGCTGATGTTTCAGAGGAAACGCAGGATTGTAGCTGCCCTGCAGCATTGCAGGCCCCTTAAGCTTGAACATTGGGTTTGCAATGGCGCCGAGGTCCTTTAAAGTCAAGAGATACAGATGTGGTTATTCAACGGTGATGAGAGGGTGGAGCCACAGGTTTACAGCAACAAGCAATCACAAAGACATCGAGCATCATACCAGTACATCGAGAAGCGTCTGGGGGCTCAACCCACTTTTATCGGCCAAACTGAGTCCCTCAGACAAAGAATTCATCATACTGTAGCCAAGAAACAAAGTTGTTTAGATGAGGAAGTTGGTGGAAACTTGGAGGTGTGAATAGTGCATTGGTAAGCGTGTCTGTGAGAGAAGATGTGACTCGATGTGACTGGAAAGTTGGTGAAAGTTGGTGAACTAAACATACAAACCACAATGGCAAAGAGGCACTCAAATGTGCTAACAGCAGAATGGGTTGTGTGTGTCAGCATGTGCAGCAAGCATCTCTACAACAGAAAGACATCTGAGAAGGCATAAAAATCTTAGACAAAAATCAGGAGTCATTTCTAAATCCCTCTATCATGTGATGAAGTTAGAAATCTTTATCATTAAATAGTTAGAAACGTGCATCTAAAATTGTTTATATGCATAAAGCATGGAGGGAACTATGCTCATATTCAAAACAAGAAAGGCTCAGATTTTCAGTAGGAAAAACATCTATCATGTTATAAAGTTAGAAATCTTTATCATTAAATAGTAAAAAGGATTAGTTAGCTCCAAAAAATTTGTCAAAGCACAAGATGCATGTCTTCCACTGATATCCCAGTGATCCTTAACAATTAACATAACGCTAGGTTGCATGAATCAAATGATAATCTATAATTATTGAATTTAGGTGCTCCCAAGTCCCAACCATGCATTAGTCTGTTCTTTTGTACTTGTCCTACAATCCTAGAAGGCATGCATTGCACATTATTATCCACTAATATAAACATAAGTGCTAAGATTTGTCATGTCACAGTGATATCAGTAGATTTGTAATCACAAGTACTTTAATTTCTACACCTTTAGTGACATTTATATGCCTTTTCAACTGCCATGATCATGTAAACTGCTAATCCTTTGTCTTTTATTAGGTGGTGGCGATGCCCTAAAACTGTAAAAAAAATGCCTTTTCAACTGGCAAAAATAAACAGTTACCTTCCCATGATCATGTTGACAACCAGTTTCATCTTAGCGCCATTTCCAATCTCTCCCAAAAAGAACGACTTTTTCCCAAGTACATCAAATGCAGGAATCATTTCATCATACAATGTCTGGAATGCATAGGGGAGAATCAAATGAGCAAACAAAAATGGTAGGGTATGATTACACCATATGTAGTGTTATCTTTTGGCAGGGCTGTTTTATTTGATTACTGACAGGTTAGTAATATGTACCGGTAAATTTCCCTCCTTGAATAACATAATATGATCCAAAATCATGTCCAATTTGATAAAAAAAAATCATGTCCAATTAAATGTAGATAATGTACGTACCATAACTCCTTAACCCAAAGTGAATTTTTATTTATGTTTTTTCTTGTTTTGTTCTGATCAAAGTAAACCAGTAAACCCAGATACAGGGATGAAGGTTATTGAACCTACACGACTGAGGAAAATTATGATCATTAGACCCATGGGTCACAGGCAATTAAATAATAGCATAAATGTAGCCAACTTAATCATTTCCAAGGAAAATATCGCATTAGAGGTTCTGTGAAGTACCATAAACCCATAAAGACAGCGAGTTTGCAGAAATAGCTGTGAGGGATGATCATAAACTCAGAACACAGTGAATAACCTTGTCCCCGGCAGCAAGAATGACCAATTGACCATCTTCAGCTGGCTTCTTGCTCCCTGAAACTGGAGCTTCAACAAAAGCTCCACCTTTTTGTTTAACTGCCTGAAAAATAAATAACCAAAGAACAAATCTCAGTAGACTATTATTAAACCTCATCCGTATGGTGACCCTGATGAAAGTCGTACATATTTGAAGTAGAGAAGACATAAATCTGCTACAATGTTGCTGTGTTCATACAATCCACAAATAAGATGCTACAGAATTCATCTCATACTAAACACAAGTTTGCACTAGTTCATACATCCTATACATGATGGCGCACTAGTGCCTCAACCATCAAACAAGATGTCAATGGAGAACATGTTTATAAGTTTACAACTACATGAATTTGTCAGGAAATGCCCAATAGTATGTAAGGAAATTAGTTTTTTCTTCCTTGCCTCCCGTTCCATAATCCCCCTCATTTTATAACTCATTTAGTGGAAAATGCAAAAAGAAAAAAGTGGTACATGAACATACTTTAACAATCATTCTTCTCTACATCATTTTATAACTTTATTAATGTAAAAAGATTCAACTTATTATCTTAGCTCATCAAAATGCCTCAATATGCAAAAGTGAGTTAAATGATTAGAAGATGGGATGCACATCAAATAAGGCAGATTGGGTACGGTAGTAGACAAGTACTTATGCATGCAAGCTGGAAAAGCCAGAATCATCTAATTATAAGCAATCCGGGACATTCTAGAAGTGTACTCATATTACCATACCCACAGCCAAAATGTGCAGAGAGATGGAGCAACCATGTAGTTAATGATACAAATAAAAAAAAACGACAACGTATATTGATTGCCAGTATTGCTCAAATCTTAAAAAATATGTTGCCTGACTTTCTCCCTAGTAGCCTTCCAAGTGGCAATCCAGACACCCAAGACAGTCAGAAGACCTAGCCCTTAACAGAGTATGCAGCATTATATTGGAAATCCAACAAAGCTTATAATCATATAGACTGTATGCATAAACTAGACCTTTTTTTTACGGAATGCATAAAGTAAACCTCT
Source organism: Digitaria exilis (assembly GCA_015342445.1). NCBI lineage: Eukaryota > Viridiplantae > Streptophyta > Magnoliopsida > Poales > Poaceae > Digitaria > Digitaria exilis. The sequence continues at coordinate 1,900,249 of JACEFO010002629.1, forward strand.
TTGAGAGCTTAATGATGCAGGGCAACGTCTTATACTTTTATGTAATCTAGGATAGCCTAGTCTTTGCTCTATCTCCATAATCCCTTAGTTACAAATCTTATACACAAACAATTTGGCATTCTAATATAATGTTCAGACTGGCATAGCCGTAGGTTTCAATACAAAATCAACAACAAGAACAAGCGCTGGGGACGATACCTCATCAATCTTGGAACAAGTTGCGGCATCCACAGTGGACATGTCGATATAGCCTTTGCCATCCCCGATCTGCTCGAGCACCCCATCCTTGTCGAAGACAACCTAGTAGATGCAAAAGAAATGGATTAGAGATCGATTAAGCAGGGGGGGCTCCGTCTTAGCAAAGCTACAAAGGCGCTACGAATCGTGCGCTTACGGATAGGGCGGCGCTGGGGTCTGAGAGCATGGCGATGGTGTATCTGCACTTGGCGACGACGGCTGCGGGCGTCTCCCCGACGGTGGCGCCGAGCGCGACGAGCTCTTGGCACTAGGAGGAGCGCAGCCATGGATGTAAATCAGGAGCACGAGTGGGGTGAATCGGACGGGAGGAGACGGATTCGGATTGAACCGCCGGCGGCGCCTCCAGTAGGGAGATCGAGATACCTTGGCGAGGGTCCGGTTCCAGACGGTGACGCGGTAGCCGTGGCGGAGTAGGTTGGTCGCCATTGCCTTGCCCATGATGCCCAGCCCCAGGAAGCCGACCTCCATCTCGACCTCCGACGACCCCTGCTGCTCTTCCTCCTGTGTGTGCGCGACGCAGCAACCGCCGTGATAGTGATACACTTGTGCAAAAGGCAGGGCAGGACGAACCCTCCTGACCTCCTCTCCTCCCTATCCCTGCCAATCCACGATTTTTTTTCTTATTAAAAATCAACGATTTTTTAAAATATTTTTATGATGTTTTCTTGTCGCTCTTTGGGCTTTTTGTTGTTGCGTCAGGTCTGAGGTATAGGGAGATGGACTGCTGGAGGAGCCTCGCGCATCGCCGTCCACCAGAGTGGTTGGACGGCCGGGCTAGGCCTAGCGTGCACGTGCACCACAACAGCGAATTTCATATACTTCGGCAAATTTTAGGAAGTGTTTAGTTCGGTACATGGTATGTAAACAAATCTCGGCAAATTTTAAGAAGTGTTTAGTTCGGTACATGGTATGTAAACAAATCACGGAGTGTTGTGAGATTTGCATTACAACCGTTTGTTTCAACCTAATTTGTAATTAAATACCATGTAATTGGATACCGGCTTAGGTTTTGTTTGTTATGTATGAATTGGTTGGGTTCCATGTGGAATGGGTGGGATTGAGTCCATGAGTAGTCCGCTGCCTCCGACTCTCATCAGGGTCTCGTTGACTTGCTTCATTCAATACCGTTACATGTTGTGCTACCAAACAAAGCAGGTAAATGCTCATCCCACCATCAAATCTCGTGCAATCTATTTTCAATACCGTTACCATTACCCGTAGGCAAATCAAACACCTCCATAGTTTTTTACCTTCTACTCCCTCCGTCCCAAATTGTAAGTCATTCCAAGATTTTTGGAGAGTCAAACTCTTTTTATGTTTGACCAAAATTATAGAGTGAATCGCAAAAAATTATAGAACTAAATATATATAATCTAAAAATATACTTAATGAAGAAGCTAATGATACTTATTTAGTATCATAAATCTTAGTACTTTGTTATATAAATTTAGTCAAATTTGAGATAGTTTGACTCTCCAAGAATCTTGGAATGACTTACAATTTAGGACGGAGGGAGTAATATTTAAGATCCATGTACAAACCATAGCCATTGATTCTAGCACTCTAAAGCCTACTCCCTCCATCCCGAAAAACATACAATCTTTGTTCCAAAACTAAGGCTCAATTTTACCAAAGTTGTCAGCTCGTACCGGTAATCTGAACAAACAGTCAGACATGGTGTAGGTTCTTGTTGGAAAAAAAAACAAGGCTGTATGTAGGGAGGTGGAGCAATTCCATCCACTCACTCCATCTTCAAGAAGAGTCTCACAGTATCTCACAGGCACGAAAGGCAGCCATTGTTGTGTCTAGTACTATTATACTAATTTTTTTTCCTTGCCCGATGATGTGGGTTCTGCAAACTAGATAGTCTGAACATACTTGTGCGTAGGGCATTTAGGTAATTTCACTTCCTACATTGGTATCAATGTTTGGTCTTACAATTGTATTTTTTCGAGACGAAGGGAGTACCCTCCTCCTTCCCTGTCCCGTTGCCTGCATTGGCCGTCGCCGCTACCCCTGTATTGCCGCTCGTGTGTTGTCTCCCGCTGCACCCCGCGTGCCCAACGACCGTCGCGAACCCAACACGAAATGTTAAAGTCCACCCCGTGTGCCCAACACAAAATGTTGAAGACAAAATTTCAACATTTCATGCTTTCAATTTCAATATTTCTTCAAGAGTTAGAACTTCAAATATTAAATATGTTGTACACGTTTTTTTAAAAAAAAACAAATGTTGAACATATGTGCATGCTAATTGAATAAGGTGGACTTTTACAATAGAATTTTTTTTAGATAAGACATTAACAATATATGACTATCTTCTGGAAGATAATGTATAGGAAGCCCAGCACCCAGCTTAGTGCTCGAGCCGGTCTAGATGCCACACGTGGTCGTGGGCTTGTTGTTGAAGGCCTATTGGGGTTAAGGCATCTCCAGCAGCGAGTCGATCCTTAGGGAAAAAATCTAGCCACATGTGCCATGCATGAACCGATTCAACCAAAAATTGTTTTCTCCTTCTCCAATGGCATGAGACCCACAAAGCGAATCTTGTCTTCTCTTTCTATCGTTTGCCTTCTTTCAGACTACCTGCACTGAGTTCTTGGATCGTTTCCTGAAGGAACAGTTTAAAGGAACTGGCGATGCAGTAGGCTCCTGAACAACAATAGAAGCTCCTGATTCCTCCACATATAGAGGGCACTGCGGTTTCCTCGATCAACTTGCATGGCACTTGCGCGGAACCCGTCCTCATCGCCTACCCGGCAGCCCGATTCCCGCTGCCAGAGCTCAGAGCAGAGAGAGAGGTGGTGCGGCACGGTGGTGTGTGGCGGCGGTACGACGTGGTGCCGCGCAAGCAGAGCCCACCGCCGACGAGTTCTTGGCACTAGTACGAGCGGCAACCGTGGATGTAAATCAGGAGCATGAGTAGGGTGAATCGGATGGGAGGGGACGGAATCGGATTGAACCACCAGTGGCGCCTCCAGTAGATAGATAGAGATACCTTGGTGAGGGTCCAGTTCTAGACGGTGACGTGGTAGCCGTGGCGGAGGAGGTTGGTCGCCATTGCCTTTCCCATGATGCTCAAGCCCAGGAGGCCGATCTCCATCTCGACCTCCACAACCCCTGCGGCCCTTGCTCGTGGTCGGCTATGACCTCCCCTTCCCCTCTCCTCTCTTCCTCCTATGTGTGCACAACGCAGCAACCGCAGTGATACACTTGTGATGGAGCTGGGCATATAGATCGCAAGAGGCAGGATGAACCCTCCTCTCCCACTCCCATACCAATCCACGATTTTTAAAATATGTTTATTATGTTTTTTCGCTCTCTTTGGGCTCAATCGGATATTCGGATGGGATTTTTGTTGTGGCGTCAAGTACAGGGAGCTGCACTGCTGAAGCCCCACGCATCGCCGTCCACCGGGGGCATTGGACGGCTGTGATGGGGTTCAGCGGGCCAGGTGGAGCCTCCCACATGTTAGCAACGGCGCGGCTAGGCCTAGAAGTGTGGTGGGTGCACCGCAACAACGAATTTCATATATACTAGCATCATGCCCATGTGTTATGAGTAGCAAAAATTATGTGACGAATAATATATAACATGAGAAAAGAAAATAATTCAATGATGTAGTGTTATTCCCGTAAAACAAAATATTTTTCTCTATTATATATCATGACTTGTCATGTGATTGAGATAATTTTTTATATTAGTCGCAAGCATACCTCGTCCAGTCCAATTGGCTAGACAAAAAAGGTGGAAGAAAGGTAGAAATGTAACAAGAAATTGCATTGCTCCAAGGCATATATGTTTAGATAACAGCACTTTGCACCAACAGTAGTGTTCCTCTTCAATCAATCATCATATATCTTGCAATAGATATGGCAAAAAGTCGTTACATTGATTTGCATTCAAGCAATGGAAACATGGAATCTTGTGAAATTTATTAGTTTTAGGAAGATGAGTAATCTGCTCACCGTTGTCTTCATGAAACTGCATCACTCGAGTGTTGAGTACACATGGATGGCAAACTCGAAACCTAGTCGTTCTATGATCTTCATTGATCGATATATATTTAAAGAGCTTAGCTAAAAGAGAAAAAAAAGATACACATCGCTTGGCCCGTATATCTGAGAAATTAGAAGAAGGGAAATACAACCATACAGATATATTGATGTACCTGGGAAATTGATCTATTTGGGAAGTCCATATTTTATTTGAAGAACTTGTTAAAAAAGTCATACATTCATTTTTGTATGACAAATTACCACATGACTAGGAAAAGAGAGGACATACACATTATAAAACGGAGAGAAATTTATGAATTGTTTTGATCATTTGAATCATACCTCTGCTAAAACGTCTGTTGCGGTGAACAATGTAAAACTTCAATTATCTCATGCAAAAGGACTTAATATATTAAAATTTATCAAACTAACAGGACCTTAACCTTACATTGAGAAAAATAAAATGAAGGTAATAGAAATTTATCTATTTAGAACATAGGACAGTATGAGTATGAAATTGTCAAAACAAAAAAAATAGGCCTACGGAGGAGACCGCCCCCACGGTTTTGCTTTAAGAAGAAGACCTCGCGTAGGCCTAGAAAACCTACCGAACTCCTGCCCCACGGACCCAACCCCGCGAGTGGACGGGCCGTCTAGGCTTCGAACTCCCGACCTCCTGAAGGGAGGCCTTGAGGGCCAGCAGCTAGCCATCTGGCCTCGCGGCCAACTCATGGATTTGTCAAAACAAAACTTTATGTCCAAGAAGGTGGTTTTTCCAAGTAATCAGCATGGGTGACTGTCGGCGAGATAACACCAATAAAATAACCTACATATAAACCTCCTGCTGCTAGAAGATGCATCACCAGATTATTATTTTTTTTGAACGAACGTTTGATTCACCAAATTAAATTTAACAAATTACAAAACTGACTTAGTTTTCGTATAACATCTGAATGATATCAATATCATAAAAAATGTCATGGGCACCAATGCGTTCTTCTAAAATTGGAAGACAGGAAATCAGGCATCCTATCCTAGATAGATAATTTGGAGTTAAGGCTTAGAAAATTGTTCTACTACCTTCCATTGAACAACTTGATCTATGTGTTGATGTCCTTTCATACATGTGAACAATAATTTTTTAGAGATCAAAAGAGTTGCACCTAAGATCTTGACGGTGTCTGGCAGCTGCTCGTGCGGTGAGGACCTGTGAGAGATTACACGTCGACGGCATGTGCCTGCGGTTGAACTTAACGGAATGCATGAACAACAGGATTGAAATTTCAGAGATCAAAGGAGTTGGACCTCAGTCACATCGATGGCGTGCGCTGCGGTCGAACTTGCGGGCGACGACGTTGTGGCCAGTTGGTCATCTCCACCACGAGGGCGTCCAATCAGCGGCGCAGGGATGGAGGCTGCGTGCAGCCAGGCGGTCGCGGAAGGGAAGCGGCGTGATTCGGTGGTGGAGTGGAAACATTGCGGCATCGTAAGAAGATGGTGAAACTGCGATTGGAAGGAGAGGATCAACACGAAATTTGTCTCCGCTAATTTGGAAGGACAGGAACGGGCGATGCGAGGTATCGCGAGGGGGTGACGACTACACATTACGTTCCTTTTAGGAGTAGAGATTTCGGTGAGAGTAAATTAAGCTCACAAGTCACAATACAATTTGTCAAGTGGGTGCATATTAGTTCAACGTCTCGTAAATTGCCTGAGTTGATGCAACAACTTGATCAGTGGGTGCAAATTGGTCCAACAACTCATAACTTGCTCGAGTTAGTGCAACAACTTATAACTTGCTTGAGTTAGTGCAACAACTTAGTAAATTGTGCATATATATAGTCTAAACATAGCCTCTATGATGATTTTGACCATGTGTGATGGTGATCGTTACCTTGAAGGGTATAGCATAAGTTTTCTCCTAGAGAATATGCACCCGCATTTTGACAAAATAGTCAAAGTAAAAAAAATTCACATGGCTAAAAGTTCCTTTTTATCCACTCTAAACCTAATATTGATTAGCGTCACCATGATGTTAGCTATGGCATATGCGCGAGCAGTAATGTGTAGTCATAGATATTGATTGATACCCCTTTGGTCGAGCAAAAGTTTGTGCTCCATTGCTCCAGATTTTAATAATGAACTAGAGAAGCATATCTAGGAAGCCGCTTAGCCAATTACCCTTGTTGACAACACAATACAGTTTAATGGGAGGTCCATTGTGCTATTTAGATGTGAGGACAAACAAGAATGACAGCAATTGCAAGCAAATCTAGAGTAGTACATAGATTGCGATGTGTATGCGAAGTGCATGAATAAGACAGAACGTGGATGCAATAACTTGCATGACCATATCATTTTTTTTAGAATGGAGGATATAATGTCTTGACAATATTTAAATTGTAAATGCACCAATTTTTCAAAATGTTTTGCAAAAAAATGAGCAGTTTATAAGTTATTGGACCAATGTGCACCCACCTGTCAAGTCGTTGTATCAAAACGATTCACAAGATGTTGGACTAATATAAATGCACCCACCTAACTTTCGATATTTGAGATCCATGCAACCAAACCACAGTCATACATCCTAAAGCCGGCTGCGGCTTCTGTGTCTCCTAACTTGTGTCTCCATCCGTATCTCCGATGCAATTAACGATAAATAAATCATCCAAATTCAATTTTGATCACACCATTGGGTTTGTTATGATTAGATCTTCAAAACTAAACCATACTTGATCATGTTTGGACTATATTTTCTTTTTGAAATATTTTTTAGGTTAAACAATTATTTTAATACAAAAATATTCTAAAAATATATATATAATCCAAATATGGTCAAGTTTGGTTTATTTTTTAAGATCTTATTATAACAAACACAATGGTGTGATCAGAATTAATTTTGGATGATTAATTTGACATTAATTGCCATGGAGACACAGATAGAGACACATGTTAGGAGACACATAAATCACAGCCCCTAAAGCCTACCCTCCTTGTGTTGCTGCCCGCAACGGGAAACGCTGCCCCTGCACCGCCACCCACGGCAGCCCGCGTGCCCAACGACCGTCGGGACCTCCACGCTGCCGTGGCGTGAAGAAGAAGAAGCTTCAACCCTTCATGTTTGCAAATTCAATATTTCTTCAACGGTTTGAACTTCAAATATTAACTATGTTCCAGAGAAAGTATTGAATATGTATGCATGCTAATTGGATAAAATGAATCTCCACAATATGTAAACGTTGTGCTATTGTGCGCTCATGAATTAACCTAGATTAGTAAATCTTATGAACCTTCTGGGATGCCTTTGAACATGCTAACTCCATGTAGGCCCCCTTGGCAGAGGGAAAATAGTCATAGCTAAAAAAAAATTTCAAATCAAGCTCCCCTTCCCGACTATTATGATTACATTGTTTTTCCATTTTTTTCTGAATTGTGCTATAAATTCTCCTCGTAGACATTTGAAATCAGTCGTCACCGGCGTCTACTCCGTCCGGGCGGAACGGCCCGATCCGAATGGCACGGGCACGGCAGCAGGGTGCTGCCTGCGGGCCGCGGCAGGCGATTCAGCAATTCGAGAATTTATTATGCTTGTGTTGTTGGGTCGTTCCGTCGTTGCTCGGGCCGTGGGCTTGTTTGTTGAAGGCATGATGGGCTTAGTTAGGGCGTCCGCAGCAATCTGTCGAGATTTTTTCATTTTTATATTTTTTATTTTACGTTATTTCAAAAATATATGCCTGATAAAATTTTTTGCAAGTTTGTCAGCCTGCCGCCGTTTGGTCCGGCGTTAGGCTCCTATCGCCAAATGAAACGGCGATAGCCATAGAAATCGCCATTTGGGCTGGCGGCACAGCTTACCGCCGTATGAAACGGCGATAGCTGCTGGGCCTCGATGGGCCAGCTACTTATCGCCGTTTCATCCGGCGGTAGGCAGACGAGCCGCGGGGCCCAATTAAATGCCACCGGATGAACCGGTGGTAGGTTGGTGGCGCCTGGGCCCCACTTCTTATCGCCATTTGAAACGGCGGTAGGCGATGGAAGGAACAAGAAGGGAAAATTTCTTCGCTTCACCCAGTAGATTGTTCATTGTCTATTGTCATTTTACGTTACCAAAGGCATGTTATCCGTAGGCATGGTAACCTATAGGTTAGTAATTAGAGGTACCGCTAATGCCGTTGTACTGATCTCTCTCCCTCCCTGTCTCTCTCACTGTTTGTATGCGTGTCTTGTTCACATGAAACACTAAAAATGCTATGCATGACTCATGGAGGTGTAGCTTTCGGAGAAGTAGCCTTTTCAGATGGACGAGACAAGTCCATGTCCAAGCACAGAGCAAAGCAATGCTCTTGTCGCATCGCAATTAATGGTAGTACTGCACTTGCAACAGGGGCAATAAATAGACTATAGCTGAGTAACTAGCCTTTTCAGATGGATGAGACCCGTGCACAGGTATGCTAGGCTTTTCAGAGCATTCGATGCGTCCTTCAAACATGAATTTATTTCGGACGTACATACAAATTTATTTCATGCAAATACTTTGCCTACAAATCTAACCACTAAGTACATTATTATTTACACTATACAAATTTCATCTTTTTTCTAAAGAAAAGATAAAAAAAAGTAATTTAAATTTTGTATCAACTAACAACAATTAATGTGTCACGGGCCGCTTTATAGACATACAACTATGTCGTCATGCGACTAACGGAGTAACGGACTAGTCAGCAAAACCCAAATTCATAACATTATGAAACATTATATAATGAAAAAAATATTTGATAAAAATACAACATACCGCCGGTTGAAATGGCTATAACCGTTTCATCCGGCGATAGGTGTCTTGGGCCACGGCCCAGCCAAGAAATCGCCGTTTGAGTCGGCGATTGCCTCCTATCGCCAGACCAAATGGCGGCGGGGTGACAAATTTGAAAAAAAATTTATCAGGTATATATTTTTGAAATAACGATAAATAAAAAATATAAAAATAAAAAAATTTCCAATCTGTCGATTTGAGCGAGTGATTTGGAGGAGAGAGAGGAGTGCAGCAGATGCTTGGGACGCGCGCATGTGAGAGAGAGGAGCTTCGGCGAGCGTGCGAGCTAGCAACGAAGAAATCGCTAGTGAGCACTGTGCGTGTTCATGGATTAAGGGTGCGTTCAGTTCACTCAGAAAAACACTATTCATCTAACTTTTCTCTATTTATCATATTTCTTCCACTCACAGAACACGCTTCCCAATACGACCTACAGTGTTTTTTTTTATCTACAGTATTTTTTTCTCCCAAAACTCACCCTAAACAAATCAAACAGCTAGGCAAATCGTCTGCCCTTGGGGACGCCCTTAAGGTGGGCTCTGACAGTCCGTGTTTTTACGTGCTCTGACATAAAGGGCCTCTCACCTGCTAATTATTTCTCCTCCAGCTTTTCTTTTCTTGAGGGCATTATTTCTCCTCCAGCTAGACAGTGTCGATAAAGAAGATTTTGTACAGGCCCTGGCTAACAGGATCATAATTACATCGCGCTATTCTCCAATACAAGTGACTCTAGAGACGACCTCATTGCATTGGCCTGGCATGTCTAACTCAGACAACCCGTTTCTTTTTTTCTCTCTCTCCCTCTCTCTTGTTTGATGCAGTGCGCAACAAGCCTTATTTTGTTGCCCAACCTCCTAGTTGCTGGCTATAGACCTATAGTGATTAAGAAAACACACGCATTCCTCAGGCCATTCCTAACCCAATAACTAAGATGGTGTCCATAGAATTAAATGAGCTGCCACCTAAGATAAAAGATGTGGCAAAGAAATAAATAAGGAAAGAGGAGGAAACTGGGTCTTGCATGAGACATGGTTTCTACACAACATCCAAGACATAATGAGAGATGGGTAGCATTAAATTTAAGTATTGGTTAGTGGTGTTTGCATTGAAAGGGTAGTGTCTAGTGCTAGTTTCTTGCTGATGTGGATCTTGTCTTAGGTTGGGAATGGCCTCAGGAGCACGACGAAAATTCGTCCCGACGGTTAAGATTTGAGCATCAGTTGTGGTATCACACGTCATCACGTAACGAGTCAGACTTGTGGGCCTTTTTTCTTCGTTATATAATAGTATCATAGTATGTATCCATGCTCTACACCCGAAGCAGCTGGATGCACACTGATCTCTCTTTCTCCTTCCACAATGTTGATTTTTTATGATGGTATAAATACATTCCTAACATTTGAATGGTTCTTTTACACAGTCAGAGATGCATCCACGAATTCTGACACTAGTGGAGAAAAGGCACATGTCAACAATGGCAAGCGGGCTAGTGTCAATTATTTATCATTTTCACATAATATCAGGCTATCAGCGAACTATAGCATGGTCAAATATCGAACTATGTGGTCAACGTTCTAAACTATTGGGTCCAACATTAATTCAAACTTAATCAACAAGTCTTTTTTTCGGGTACTTAATCAACAAGTCTAGCGAACCAATTCAATATTTGACAATGAAATATTAAACAATATAGTCACATTGTTAAAAAATGTAGATTCAAAATGTTAAACCGGTAGTACAATTCAAATGTTGGCTTTTAAATATGCAATTTGAGAAATTAAAATATATACTCATATTGGATCTTTTTTGCTGTATAAATTCTAAATAACATCACGCATGGTGCAAACAGAATCTAAAATGCATTTGTAGTTTAAAAGAAAATTGAAGCCAAAGTTTCAAATCCAAAATTCCTACATTGACACTTGTGTAGTTGTGTGCCGCCAACCACAAACCCAGCTCACGTGTTACCGGCTCTCCCGTCATGTTTGATCTCCTTGTGATTCACAGGCGACAGGAGGAGGGCGGGCGAGAGCCGTGTGGGTGCGGCCGCAGTGCGCGACACGACGCGGCTACTAGTTGCTCAGTCCATCGTACGTATCCCATGCATTCCAAGCATGCAGCTCGATCGGTCTCAGTTGGATTTGAGCACTCCTACGTACCGCGCCCGAAAGGTCTCCGCACGCGTGGACAAACGGACGTGGAAATAACGTGGAACGTAAGCACTATAGTCTATAGGCCGGGCATGCAGTCGTGGGCTCTATACGTGCTGCACTTGCACCCATTTGTGCGGTTGTGCATGCCATGGGGCTCCATGCCTACTTGTACTCTTCATAGTGTTACGTGTACGTCTCTCGCGATAAGGGTCGGATGGATCGGTGTATCTCTCAGCTCGGGCGCCGATCTAATCCGTTGTTGATCGCGTCCCGACGACTACCGAGGCGACACCGCGCGCCTGACCAAGTCGCCGGTCACCAGTTCGCCACCAGCAGAGCACCAACCACCTGCCCCGGCGACGTACTACGTCCTTGCTAATAGATCGTCGTCCTCGCGCCGTGCACTCACCGTCACCACGATGCTCTCTTTAGTTGGTAAGAGCATTTCAGTGGGAGCTCATAAATGGGTCTATATTCTAAATTTTAGGAGTCAAGCAAAAAACCGTCTTCAGTGGGGCTCCTAAACTTTCTCCTATTTTACGTGTTTGAAAAAGCATCTAGACCCCTAATTTGGTTTTGGCGATTAATGGCAACATTATCATTGCGACTAACAAGTGTTTTGCAGAAACTAAGTTAAGTTAGTGCAATGATGGGCTTTCATGGTATTCTTGGCCCCCATCATTCGCGAATGATTGTATTGGTGCAAAGGATATGATCGAAGATTAAGGATAAGCTAGTCCTAAGTGCCGTTTGGATGATGAGAGGCACTTAGAGCAGTTTAGGTCTTTGTTTTCCTTTGCCGTACTATAAAGAGGAGTTAAGGATTGGTAGCTTGACCTAGATAAAACTAGAGTTTAGGTGTAGTGCACACTTGTGAAACCTAGTGCTAGGTAGCTATGTCAAAGCCCTTGAGAAGGTTGGTAACTCAAAGAATTTGAATTGGACGAGTTTCAGCCTTAAGAAGTTTGAAGCAGTTTGCTCTGTAGGGACCGACTATCTCGGTGCTCACTGGGGCAGTGACCGAATTAGTCGGTGCTCTGTTTGCTTTGCGAGGCAAACAGAGGCACCGACTTGTTCAGTCCGTGTCAGCAGGGCTCACCAAATCAGTCGGTGCCCTCGGCCTCTTGGTAGCCTAAGTCCCAGAGGGGACCGACTGGTTCGGTGGGGGGCACCGAATCAGTCGGTCATTCTGGCTAGAAATGGCTGTTAGGTACTGAGTGAAAATGGAGGGGGACCGATTGGTTCGGTGAACCCCATGAAGACCCACCGTATGAGTCGGTGGCCCTCGAGATCCAGCTCTAGCCCATGTCCCCAAGGGGGACCGACTAATTCGGTGAGCAGCACCGAATCAGTCGGTCATTGTGGCTGGAAATGCCAGTTCGATACTGGTGCGCACCGACTGTTTCGATGCAGCTCTGGCGGTGGCCACCGAATCAGTCGGTGGTCACTGGCTAGCCGTTGGATGTTCAATTCAAAGGAGGCACCGACTGTTTCGGTGGCCATTTTTTGAGGGCACCGAATCAGTCGGTCCCTCTACGTCAGTACTAACGGCTAGGAGCTTTTGAGTGGGCTATTTATAGCCACTCTTCTCCTACTTGGAGACGCTCTTGCTACACGAGTTTCACTGTTCATCCAGCTGCTGTTTGGGAGTGTTGAGGGCAAGAGAGGCACTTGGATTGATTGGTGTTCTTGATCTTGAGAAGATTAAGGACTCTCTTTAGTGCTTGGGAGTAGCAAGTGTGCATCCATCTAGCTCTTGATCTAGTCTAGGTCAAGTAAAGATCTTTGGCTTGTTACTCTTGGTGATTCGGCATCACCTAGATGGCTTGGTGGTGTTGATCTTGGGAGCTCACGGTGGAGATTGTGTGAAGCCCCAAGAAAGTGTACATGGTTTGGAATCCGCCGTCCCGGAGTGGGAAATGGATATCCACTACGAGACCACTTGATCCTTGCGCGGATCAAGGGGGAGCTACACCCTTGCGCGGGTGCTCCAACGAGGACTAGGGGGAGTTGCCGACTCCTCGATACCTCGGGAAAAATCGGCTTCCTACTCTTCTCTTTACTTTGAGCAAGTTTACTTTCCGCGTTTCTATTCCTAGAATTGCCATGTTAGAGTAAGTTTGGAACTAGGTTGTTTGACTCTTTTCAACACTAGCTAGGCACAAACCACACTTGTAGGCACATGGGGTGAATTGGCTTATTGCATAGGATTGTTTTACTGCTTAAATTTTGTAGAAGCCTAATTCACCCCCCCTCTTAGGCATCTTGATCCTTTCAGTGTTCTTCCAAATTTTTCCTCCAAGCCCTAGATTTGAGATCCTCTCATCCTCCCTTCCAAACCATGGATCTCATCATTTTTCATGCTCCATAAGAGTTTTTTTATACCCCACAAGACTATGGATGCACGCCTCGCTTGAGTTGGATGCAAAATTGGACCCCTAAATTTTACATATAGACTTATAAAATAGAATTTAGAAATAGAATTTAGAAGTCTAAATATACATGCACAACCGAAGATGCTCTTATAGTCGTCGCTCGTGTCAGAAATACATTTGACGCGCCGCGCCGAAGTAACACATGCTGCTGCAGCGGCGGTCAGTTGATCGTGCATCTGTCTGTCTGCATTCCTGTGATTTCCTGCCCCAACAATCACATGCTGAGATATGCTGCAGATTTCCGGCGGTTGATCGATGAGATGACCAGCTCGATGCTGGATCGTCTAGCTACGGTCGTCTGAGTTCAGTTTTGTTTTTCCCATGCCTGGGAGAGTCGCACAACGCCCCACTTGCCGTTCCTGTGCAGTGCGTTGATATGAGGTCATCAAGCAGACCAGTTTACAGTTTAAGTATCAGTGCGTCCTAATGAAATCTATACTTAATTACGTTCAAAGGCAGGTTCTCTCCTTTTATTAAAAGAAAATGTGTCTACGTCAATCCCATCAGTCCGCATAGTGACTTTTCATCAGGTAAACCTACCTGAAGATATTGCTAAAGATTAATTCAATTCAGTGTCTCTGACCAAGGCGTCCCGCATATCTCAAGTATTACGTGCTCATTCTTCTGTCTCATTGCAGTCATGCACTGACTCAAATAACTCAGTCTCTTTCTCTTGCTTGATTTGATGCAATTCAAATTAACTCAGTCCTTTCGCTGTTCAAGGCGCACATGTATTGCAAGCTTAGCTTCATCTAGCCACCTATGTCATCCGCGTTGACACCATGGCAGATCCAACTGCAACAACTCATTTCTTTTCCATACACTATTCCTCCGCTTGATGCAATAACAAACCATCTCTTTGTCCAACCTGCTAATACAATTTCTTCTCCAAGGCCCAAGATAATTCGTTTAGGCAGTTATATATAAGCTTTGAGCAGCTAGCAATATATTTATCACACGCCATCAGAGAGCTAGGCAGAGAGGGCGTCTTCTTCTCTCCGTTATGACGTACTGCACAGTATATGCATGCTATTTCACCAGAAGCGCCTAACCGGACGAACAGGGACAACTATCGCGACTTGTAAGCGCTCTACCTCCCTCTCTGCCCATACCTGATTATTTTATAAAAAAAATCTTGAAATTAACGAACGATGGTTCCCTAGCTACTCATTCCTACTCCTTCCGTTCCATTTCTATTTGTTTCTGATCGATCGTTCCTCCATGACGCTGCAGAGCCTTCAATAGTCTCTAGCTAGCTAGGCTCATTCAGTTCCATGTTCGTTTTTGCTGCGTGGGCGTGGCGCATCGTTCACCGACGATCTTGAGTCAAACAAAGAAAGCAAAACATTGCACGTTCCAATAGGGAGGGCGGTCTCAAGGTATCTCATATTATTTTTTTTTCTCACCCCTAGACCGTGTCAAAATTCCCAAGTCAATAGAGTGGACCAATATTATGATGAACTCAATTAACTACTAATCGAGAGGCGAGCAAACTTGCTGCTATATATATATATGTCATGAACTCATGATTGCCACTTCATCATCCTATACAAATATCATATATGTGTATGATGAGATGACGCCCGCTTTTGACATTCGAGAGGGACAGTAGGGAGATCTCAGAGAGTTGTAGTACCCTCGCTCTTGTTGGCGACCGGCATCTCGCCATGGCCGGTGGGACGGAGGTCAAGCTAGACTACACGCCCACATGGATCGTCGCGTCCGTCTGCTCCGTCATAGTCATCATCTCTTTGCTCTTCGAGCGCCTGCTCCACCGCCTCGGCAAGGTACGTAATGTATTGTATGATCGATAACTAGTGTAGTAGTCTCGATGAACACTGCCTGTAGTCTCTAATGCTAGCTATTCTCCTGCAAGAACAGAAGCTGTCGAAAAGCCATCGGAAGCCGCTGTACGAGGCCCTGCTCAAGGTCAAAGAAGGTTAGTTTTGGCTGTTGGACATTACTATTGAACGTGGGAAAAACTTATTCTGCAGAGTGCTCTCTGTGCATCCCTACCTTTGATACGTGGACCCGACCCTCATCCACGCAGCCACACAGGCTCAGCTCCTATGGTTATTCCGGTATTCCCCGACTCCAACGACTTGGTGCTACCTATCAGGGGCAGGGCTGCACAGAGGGCACTTTACAGCACTCTGCACATAAGTTTTTTCCGTGCGTCGTGGCATCACCGATCGATGATTTGCCGGTGATTTGCAGAGCTGATGCTGCTGGGGTTCATCTCCCTTCTACTCACCGTGCTCCAGGGCGCCCTCACGCAGAGGATATGCGTCTCGGAGAGCGTCCTGCACCACTTCCTGCCCTGCCCGCTGCCGCCGCCGCTTCCCAGCGCCGCCGAGACGACCGCGCACTACGGCGTCACCGTGTTCGCCGGCGTGATGGGCAGCACGAGGAGGCTCCTCGCAGGTGGTGCCGCCGCCAATAGTGACTACTGCGAGAAAAAGGTGTGTGCGTACTATCTGCTTTGCTTTGCTATTTGCCGCTTGCCGGACGGGATTCCCGTGGCACCTTGTTTGATGCTCCTTGAACCCTTAAAAAAAAAAAGGTCATATTTTGCAAATAAATATTTTTTACTTTGACTTTTGAGTTTAATTTACACGTTTCATTGTAATGCTTTTCTTGACAAGTGATTTTTCCCCTATGTTGTTGAGGAACACGTTGCCATAAGTTTGCCTATTATCATTACCCTTCATCTTTTCATGAACGGCTCACACCACTTCTCTGTTCCCATATTCTACAGGGCAAACATCCGATTCTCTCTGTAGAGGCCGTTCATCAGTTGCACATTTTCGTCTTTGTCCTAGCAGTCACACATGTAGTTCTCAGTGCTGTTACACTTATTCTTGGAACCACACAGGTAAGCAGATGTGAAGCTTTGTGTTCACAATGACTTGTCACATTCTTTCTCTAAATATATTTTGTTTATTGCCATCTAGACAAGAAACTGGAAACATTGGGAGGAGAAGATCCAACAAAATGGTGACAATGATGGTATAATGTATTCGCGTGCCTCCTAGTTTATTAACAAGTAATTAACTATGCTGTTTCATTTAAACAGCGATAGTGCTCATTGTGTCATTGGTTCAAAATTTGTAGGTCCTCAAATGATCAAACATGTGCACGAATTCAAATTTATCCAAAATCACTTCAAAGGTCATGGAAAAAGATGGGGAATTTTCGGTTGGATGGTATCCTACTTCCCATATTTTTGTTTTCTAAAAAATTGTTGCCACATAATGTCTGATATTATTTTTCATGGACTGAATACAAACCAATACTCCAGCGTGCGTTCTTCAAACAATTCTATGGGTCAATTACTGAGGAGGACTACACAACCCTGCGCCTTGGCTTTGTCATGGTAGTCACAAAATACAATATTTATATATATACCCCCACCCCCGAATGTCATATTATAGAAAAGGTGTTTCTTTTTTGTAGAAACATTGCAGGAGCCATCCAAAATTCAATTTTTACAATTATATGCATAGAGCATTGGAGGGTGATTTCAAGAAAGTTGTTGGCATAAGGTAAATTCTAGAAGCTATCATGCTAACATATTAGCTTCCATATTATTTTACTTACACTAAATTGTAAGGTTGATGAGCTAATGTTCTTTTTTCTTTATTGCAGTTGGTACCTTTGGGCTTTGCTTATGATATTCTTGTTTCTAAATGTTCATGGTACAATTTATATGCCAAATGAGTATTGCTTCTTCATATAGATAAAATAAGACACATCACCTTTTGCATTGTTGTTTTCATACTTATCTTTTAAACATACATCTATTTAAGAAATTTGTACCTTATGTGAAAGGCTAACACTCATTTTTGTGGTCATAGGATGGTATATCTACATATGGTTGTCGGCAATCCCTTTCATTGTAAGTAACAACTATACTGTGATTATAAATATTTTAATGCATCAGTATATCCAAGTTTTAGTTGTTGGACCTAATAAAAATCTAGAAGATAATCTTGGACTTGATGCTAGCTTCATAGTAAATTGATCATTTTATAGTAAGATGTATATGCATAGTTTTATTTTAGGCTGTATCTCATCAATATAATCACAACCTGTTTGTTCTTGAATAACTTATAATCACATGTTCGATGTTTCTCCTTTACAGGTGCTACTTGTGGTCGGAAGTAAGATGGAGCATATAATTACTGAATTGGCTCTTGAAGTTGCCCAAAAGCATACGGCAATAGAAGGGGATCTAGTTGTATCTCCATCAGATGAATTATTCTGGTTTCACCGGCCTAAACTAGTCCTTCTCTTGATCCACATCGTCTTATTCCAAAATGCATTTGAAATTGCATTTTTCTTTTGGTTGTTGGTGAGATCAATAAACTTGCATGCTTGACACATCCACCAAGCATTGAGTTTTTGTTATAGGATAAAGTTGCAATCACATGAAGGCTCATTCTTTTTTTAAAAAAAATAGCATCAAAATTTATCATGGAGGACTGACACAAATAAAATATTCAAACATACAAAATACCATATCAATCACGTTTGTCTTAATTTACATATGAAATCCAAACCATTTTAACAATCAACAAACTTTGCAGGTAATGTATGGATTTAAATCATGCATTATGGGGGAACCAGCATATGTTATTGCTCGACTCGTGATAAGGTATCTTATAAAAATATGTCTCGTAACTACTTTTAAACTTGCAACAGAGCATGGACTCATGTTATTTATTTGGTTATTCTAGTGTCATAAGCCAACTCCTATGTGGTTACAGCACTCTACCACTCTATGCTATCATCTCGCAGGTATTCTGAATAATTTTTTTGGGTATTTAAAATGAATTCATATTATCTATAATGCACTTATTGTTCCTCCTGTTTTGGTCTAGCAAGTTGACCAGTTTGGACAACTCTTAATTTTGTTAAATAAAAATTTGCATGTTATAAATGGTATTATATCCTCTGATATATGACACACATGCATATCTTACTACTGGTACAATCTTAATGTTCGATCTCTAACTAATCATATCTAGCATTGATGCTATTTTTCTATATTGTTTTATCAATGAAGATGGGAAGTTCATTCAAGAAAGCTATGTTCGACGAAAATATATCCGAAGGCCTCACCAATTGGGCTCAAAATGCCAGGCAACATAAGAGACTACCAACAACAAATGTAGGTGATAGTTCACCCGATGCTGAGGGAATTCAAATGGTGAGTGCCCAAAGAGCTTCATCAATGGAGCAAGGGACTGCTAGGCTAATATAAGTGAAATACATGGCTATATAACTTCTAATGTGTATTGCATAGATATCTGGAATTCACATTTTTTTTAGATTTTATTGATAAACTTATGTGAATTACAGGGGAATTTTATTTTTTAAATAATAAAAATAAAATTCTCAAATCATTCAGTACCATGTTATACATGAATGCTTCCATTTAAATGTTTTTCACCGTACCCCTCCCATCGGGCAGGGTCAATGAGGAAATCAAGGACCATGAAAATGCCTCTATTGTCTCATTTCTATTAAATTTACACCTCCAAACAACTCGAGCAATGATAGATTTACTTACCTGTGATAATTGTGTGTGAAAACACCAATAGCGTGGGATTCAAGGGAATCCATGGATTTGATCAAGGGAAAACACTTTGAGCAATCCATGAAATGGGACGAAAGGGGGAACGCAGAGGTTCATAAAGAATTGGACCACCATAAGACATAATTCCATATGCCCTATGTGTATGCGCGTGCTTGATTCCCTTGGCCCAGCAGAAAAAAAAACTTGTACAGTGATTGGGACCAAACTTTAGCATTCTCTACTCGTATCTTATTCTCTTTGTCCAACCCTATGGCCCATAATAAATGGTAATCGACGATGCGTGTCTTCCATATCTAGGGTTGATCTCTTCTAGTGGTGTCTGCCCTGGTGTATTGTCACACCTTGAAATTTGGAATTTCATAATATGATTAGAAAGAACAATTAATTCAAAGATTTGCAGGGAGGTGGACCAGGTATGTTAAAGAGCAGGACAACAACATATGTAACACAAGGGGTGGTATCCTACATGCTTCTCCACCTTGCTATGAAATCTGTGAGTTCCTCTAGTCACCATTAAAAGAGCTCGAGCCAAATTCACTCGATTCCCTCCCGTGGATTTGAAATCCCTTGAACCCGAAGCTCACTCGCCTCCCTAGCTCCCTTCCCAACCCTCCTTCATGAGCTCCGACGACCGCTCTGCCGGGATTCACAGATGTTCTGACCACCAGTCTCTATCATCGGCCGAACCCCACCTCATCATCAAACTGCTAGCTCTAGTCACCATTTTCTGTGTCCAGTGGCTCAAATTGAGCCTAGGTATTCGCTCATGCTCGTGTTCACCTCGTTCCCGAGGTTCGCCCCCGGCCGAATTCGTCTTGTCGTTGATCTTGTTCGTGGCACATATTGAGGCATGCGTGGACATTGGCTCATACTCTGGCTCGACCTCCAATCACGATAGAGGGCAGCACGAAGCAGGAGTGGGCCGGTGCAAAGCCACAAGCTTGCCGCCGGAGAGGGAAGAAAGAGAAAAAGATGAAAGAGAAGAGAGAAACATCAACTGGCATGTGGGATTCACTGTCACATGTAGTCCACGTCAGCGAAACCACTCTTAGAAACAACCGAATGGCCAAATATAAACGGTTCTGACAGTAAAATGGTTAAAGGTTACTTGTTTCGGAGTTCGATAGTCGAAATCAAACCCGCGCAATAATTGGGTGGTAAAAGATTTTTTTCCCCAAAATTTTAACATTGTATTTATATGAGGGAATAAAGGTCTTTTTAGGTAGCATTTAATGCCGGCAACTAGAAATGGATGGTAATAATAAATAAGGTAAAAAATTAGATAGATGTCGCCTAAAAAAATTGACAGTCAATTTTCTCATATTTTTTTTGTCGTACGTCCCGATCTCCTCCCTCGGGTAATAGGCGCCACGTTTTTCCCGTGCTCCTCCTTCCCCCCCGTCGTCTCGGTCTTCCTTGCGCCGGCGCGGCGCCTCCCCCACCGCCTGCCGTCCCTCCCCTCCACCTCGCCGCCGCCGCCATCTCTCTCTCTCTCCCGTCGCCTTCCCCACCGCACGCCTTCCCTCACCTGCACCTCACCGGCGCCATCCCTCACCTCCCCCTCGCCGTCGCCGTCGCCACCGTCCCTCCCTTCCTCTCTCCCTCTGTCCCTTCCTCCTCTTTTCCTGCTGTCGCGTCATCGCCCGGTGGAGGGGACTCGTGGCTGGCCCAGCTCAGATCCGCTGCAAACAGGCCTACCTCTCCGATTCTTCCCCCTTCACCTCTCTCTTGTTTCTGTTTCTGTCCTCTCTCGATCTCCTCCTCCGCCGGCGAAGACTGGGCGAGCAGCACTGCAGCGGCCGATGCGCGACGCCTCCACTGTGCCCTTTTCCATCGACGAGCACCCACGAGGTATGCCCGAACCTTCTCTTCCCTTCCTGCTGTGCGAAATGAAGAGCCCCAAACCCTAATGTAAGATGTATTCAGATCTTACCTAGTTATATACCATTTAGCTGCTAAATTCGATTTTCTTGCAAAAATTATTGGGTGTACACATGTACACCCATGTCCAATGCTGGGTCTGCCCTGAACTTTCTTGCATCAAATGGTAGAGCAAGACAAACCACGAGGCACTCCAGCGAAGGCGAAAAAATCGCCGCTCGTAGAGGCTGACGAGATTGGCCAGGCGAGCAGGGTGGCATTTGCAAGAGATTCGTCACTGGCGCCCAAGAATGAACTAGGATGTAGCGTCAGCCATAGTCATGGGGACGATGAAACACAGGAATCAGATGGGTGTGTGCAAAATGGATGGGTCGACTTTGGGCATTCTCTGCAGCTGCTGCTGTTCTCGCGGCAGTGGGGTCTTGCTGAGAGTCTTGTTGCTCTAGCAGATCAGCAGTCCATGCTGGATTATGGCCTCTCAGTCGCCCTTGACGCCATATGGTTCTTGCGGACGAAGCAGGACCTTGAGGGGCTCAATGGTCTGATAGCAAAGATTGTGGCCTCAGGAGCAAAGGACTTTGCAAGAGCAATCCTCAGGACGTCCCTGCTTGCATCTTGTGTTGCAGCCTGCCAAAGCAAGGCTATCTCTGTGGGTGATAGCAAGGATATTGTCGCCGAGAGGTGACTCTTAGCTTACTGCTCACATATAAATGTTTCTTTCAGAAGGGTCTGCTTAATATATTAATGGTGATGCTATTTCTTTTGGTTTTGATATTTAGATTGAATGACCGACTGCGAGATTGTCCTGGTTCCGACCATCTAAAAGTTGAGGCAGGTGCCAAAGTGCAGAAGTTTATGGAATGGGCTTTGCAGTGTATAAATATGCATCATTGTTCTGAAGACACACAAAGGTACAGATGGAACTGCAACACTCTCCCAGAGGTACAGCTCCATTTGTCAGCATTTAGAGCCTTCTTGGACATAGCTGGTGACAATCTCAGTGGCAAGATTTTCACCGAGGCATTTGATGCAGCCTGCTTTCCCCTTACACTATTCTCAAGTTTATTTGAACCTGGATGGTCTTCTGGGAGCTCAGCGGTCTCGATTAAGGGCCTTTTGTCATTGTTGGTGGAGGGAGGCGCTGACAATGTAAATCAGTGTTTCCTGGAAGCAGCGCGCTTTGGAAGTACTGAGCTTGTACGCATTCTGCTTCAGGTAATTTTGATTCTCATAGTAGCAAAATACTAAATGGCCATTTAAGCAGTGTATGGGCATTTCAACAGTGTTTGGTTTGTTTTTTCTAGAAGAGATAGACTGTGCTAGTTGTTACCAAGATATTAGATCCGGAATTCAAGATTATTTTCACTATTATTATGTTTCTAGTAGGGGGAAATTTTGAGATGACATTTAGGAATATACAATGCTTTGAGTAGAAAAAAGGTTATGGACAATATTGACCTTTTGTTTTTGAGATGTAAAATATTGGAATCATTCCAGTTGCAATTCAAGTTGATATAACTCATATTCTATTCGATGCTTGGTGCTAAGAATCTCCTTGTAAAACACAATAATAGTGGTTATCTGAATAGAAAATTTACTCAACAATGATATTGATTTATTCTTTATTGTAAAGAAGACACAACTTTCTAATGGAAGCACTCTATTGTAAATTTGTAACTTCCTACATCTGGGTTTGACAAAATCTAGAGTGGTGTTTAAATTTGCATATATGTAGTTTGTGTATTTAATTTTGGGTGTGCAACTAAAACATAGTGACCGTTTAGTTCATTCTCTTCCCACATTATAGCCAAGGTAGGGCAAACAATTTGATGGTTAAATTCTGTATGTCCTTTGGATTGTTTTAGTTTGCCTTTGGTAAGATCACAAAAACACTCTATTTTCAAATTGTTGGAGTATCCTTTTCTGGCAAGATCTTCAGTTTGTTGCCACTCCCCAAGAAACTCATTATTTTAGCCTTACTGATCTAATTTGCTCTTAAACGAGTACTAATATAATATTTTGAAATTTTAAAGAAGTACTCATAAAATAGTGTGTCAGTAATAGCTGTCAGTTTGTTCTTTCCATGGAATAGGACTGGACCTATACATTGCAATTTTGTAGCATTTATTAGCTATTCTGAAATTTAGAATGAAATAGGTTACTATAGGTTACTGGCTTATTTAGATTAAGTTTCCTCATGCAGTTTAATAGGATGCAAACCACTTACTCTATGGGAAACCATCCTAAAAATATCGTACGAATAATATCACTTCCTTATATAATGAATTGATGACATCAATTTATACCCTTTTGTCTACAAAACACACTATACTATCAAAAGCACCCTATTAAATCTACGTTCCGACATCTGAGGCTGCCAGAATCTGAGCATGTTAAAACTCAAGTTTTGCATATAGTTCACCTGTATCCATAATTTTGTCATGCCTCTAAAATATAGTCAATGATAATTCAAGTTGATGGCTAGTATTTTGCGTGTTCTTTGCCTAGTTTTTCGTAGGCTTAGGTAAGATCAGAAAATAAAATAACTTTCAATGTATGCATTCAAGAAAGTCAATATTTCGGCCATTCATGTTCTTTGCGCTTAAAAGTATTATATAATTGTGTAGCTACCGTTTTTCCTTATGATGTCTCCCTCTTTGAGTTTTTGGGCTTTCAACTATTTATCTTCATTTGATAGCATGCCCTTGAAGTACCTCAACTGGCTAAGGTATTTTGTGCTTTTCCACGAAGCATGCCCTTAAAGTACTCCAAGTGGTTACTTTTCTGCAGAATATGAGTGGCCTTATGTGCATTTTGAACAAAAATGTACATTGCTCCTGAATTATAGTTTGATCTTGTGATTTTGAAGCGATTTGTGAATTAACTCTACAATTTGCACCCCCCTCCCTCCCCACCCAAAAAAGGTTCAATGTAATATGAGGCTTTTGCTGGTTAGATTTTGTTTCCTTATGCCGTCGAATGAAATAAAAACAAAGTTTTCGTTTGAAAGTCTTGTCATAAATTTCAAGCAATGGTATTTGGCCTTTAACCATCATTTTAGTTTCAACTAATGATAGCACATTATAGTACTATAACTACCATTTTTTTTGAGCTTTTGCGCTTTTCACTACTTCTCTACATTCTAGAGCATGTTCTCAAAGTACGTCAACTAGGTGAGACAATTTGTTCTTTTCCTTGGAACCAGATTGGACCATCGTGCATAAATGTTGATTTTACTAATGAAGTGTAGTATATTCTTGGAATTTTGTGGCATTTGAGTCATTATATGAATTGGCTCATAAAGGTCCTTCCTGTTAGATTTTGTCTATTCTACATAGGAAGGATAGAAATCACTTTTCCTTCTATGTAAAAAAAATGTCAGATTATCCTATAGTTGTAAAAAAAAAAAAACTGTACCCTTGAACATCTTTGGAAAGTACTTCTGAGGAGGTGCACCATGCAATTGGCAACTGTAACATCTGTCCTTTTATGCAGATTGCATACCAGAATAGCTTGGCTGTGGACACCGATCTGGCTTTAGTGTATGCTTCTCATTACTGCAAGTTGGACACAATGGCATGCTTGGTTGATGAAGGGAATGCTTACTCTTTCCTTGCTCCTCTGATAAAAGCTGCTGAGCGTGGATGCATGCAGGTCATCCACTGGTTTGTCAGTCGAGGTGTTCCTGAGATCGAGATGTGCCTTGCCCTCACAACTGCTGCCTCCAGCGGCCATTACGTGGTGGCCTCCTACCTACTTGAACAGATACCCCAGCAGATCCTTGAAGCTCTCAGCACACAGATTCTGAAAGCTGCCCGTGGCCAGGGCAGTGGGTCACTCAACGGTGTCGCCTTCCTCCTGAGGTCCAACTTTCTGAGAGATGCCGCCATGACATATGAGGCAGCGGACCTCATCGCAAGGGGGGGCACCAACAGTGAGCCCCCAGACCTGGTCGCCTTCCTGAAAGAGCACTGGTCCCAGGCCGCCTTTGCCGAAGGGTTGAGTGCTGGCGAGGTGCATTTCACGAACGTCATGAGGGTCCTCAAGAGAGGAACGTCCCCGGTTTGCCTGGACGACCTCCCATCGCAGATGGTGCTTGGCATTGCCTACCTGCCGCTGTACCAGGCGTGTATGCGCGAGGTGGGTGGGCAGCTGCTGCCACAGAGACTGCGGGGTGAGCTGGTGGAGGCGATGAGCCGGCTCGGGGAGCCGGTGGACGCTGAGAGCCAGGGGAAGGACCTGATCGTGATTCTAGAACGCCACATGCCATCCTTCTTGGTTGGATCTCGAGAGGTTTCCCAAGTGTAAATAAACTTACAAGCATGGTATGGTGCTTGTTAGGTGGTGTAAGAGTGTACCGAAGCAGTGTGTACCTGCCAACTTCCAGCCTTCCAGTGTACTGGTGGAAGCAATAGTTTCGGTGCGTCGCAGCCTCGCAGGCATCATGGTCGTGTACAGAAGTTTTTATGTTTTGCTTTTGTAAGAAGAGACAATGTCTCTTGATCTCTGTTGAAGGGGCCTGCCGTGTTTATAACTTTGTATATCTCCATGCCATGCTGTCGAACCCTGAATCTGTTGTTGCTCCTGGCACATCAAATATATCTTAAATGTAATAAAAAAAAATGTAGAAAAATGTATATCTTATGAATTTAGTAGTTAATTCAAGTACATCTCCCTCTTTCAACAGACTAACACTAACCATCATTCTGAAAGCAAAATGATGTCAAGTAAACAAAAATAAAATACCAGACAACAGAGTAAAATAGAGGGAGCGAGCCCATATATGTACAAATCAACATCTAAGAGGAAACAAAAGGACATTATCTGTGCGCTTGAGATTGATGAATGGATCCCAGCGCTTGAATCAAAATCTGTCCCCTCAAAACTTTACAATTCACATTAATCTACAAAGGTTACAAGTAGCACGCCGGGTCCACAGCTTGGTTCCGGTCACCGGCTACCGGCATGAGCGCCAACGGCAGCACCGCCATCAACGCCACCGGCACGAGCAGCACCGCCAGCGGCGGCGGTGAGAGCGGTGGCAGGACGAGCGGGAGCACCAGCAGCAGAACGGTGATGAGGGCGAGCAGGAGGCACGACTCCACTGAGAAGTACTTGGCGCAGAAGCCCCTTGGCGTGCTTGGGTCATGATGCTTGTTGTGACGGCCGTCGAGATGAGCCGTCGTCCTCCCGCCTTCCGGTGATGTGGTCAGTGACGACGGCATTCACGTGCGGACCTGTCGGTTCTTGCTCCGGAACGCTGCTTTTAAAGCTCACAATGTAACGACCAACATGGCAACATGAGGTAGTAGGTTAAGTTCTTGTGTTACCTTAGCTTTTGTGAGTGTGCAAAATAAAGAGAATGAATAATATAGAACCGCGCAGAAATGGCTTAGGAGTGGATGAAAATAAAATGACATGCGCTATACTCTATTTAATCATACTCCTATAAGCATGTGTTTGTTTTTGTTACTATCAGTACCTTAATAATTCCTAAAAATGCAATCTTTGGGAAAATTTTTGAAGCGTACAATGTCATTCTTTTTGGGACAGGGAGGCTAACACAATATTGCTTAATTGGTGTTATGTACCTTGAACACGTTGTACTATAAGGTTTGGATACATATAGAGGTGGAGGTACATTGAGAAA
Source organism: Digitaria exilis (assembly GCA_015342445.1). Taxonomy (NCBI): domain Eukaryota; kingdom Viridiplantae; phylum Streptophyta; class Magnoliopsida; order Poales; family Poaceae; genus Digitaria; species Digitaria exilis. The sequence goes on from JACEFO010002629.1 coordinate 1,927,036, forward strand.
ATTTAGAGGAATCATTTTGTCTGTAGTTTAGAATTTAGATTAAGAGCATGTGTGTTTGGGCTTAATTTGGTAGGGTGACGAAAAACTTTAAAAAAAACTGTAGGCTTTGTTTTTCTAAGAGAAAAAAACTGTAGTTATTTGTGAATTGGCCTTTGCATTAGAGGTATATATACATGTAAGACCACTCAAAACAGTACCAGAAAAATAAATATGCAACCAAGAATTCCGATCCCAACCAACATTTCCCAAGAAAAAACTGAGCAAGTTAGTAAAGCTAATAATCGTCAAACATTCACCAAAAGCACAAGGCAAGTTGTGGGTCACAATGATACTTTGGAATTGTTTAATTAAGATATTTCAGATTATGATTACATTTTATATGTTGAGTTTGGATATATGAAAATCGTATGAGTATATTCATCTTGAAATATAGCCCCACGAGATTATATATTTTCTATGCTTTATCAATATTTCATAACAAAAAGTAGAACTTATTATGCTTTTTAGAACTCAATTATCAGTGTAAAAAACACACTTAGTTGTGATAGGATGGAGTTGTGAGCTTGAAGGAAAATCCAAAGGTGGTGGAGGATTATTATTCAGGTCTTACATCTATCGTCAATTTTTTTTATTGAGTTATGTGTATACCAACGCAAATATTCAATAGAGAGGGTTATACTACCATTTTTTTTTTAATCTATGACTATGTTGCATATCTTTTTATTATAGAAACATGGGCATTAGCTGTATATTCATTGGAGAAGACGAGGGTACTCGCTCGTTGTCTCGATGGTCCAAGTACTCCGATCCTGGCGAACCATATATGTATGATAAGTTCCGAGAGATTATTATAATTCAATGCTTTACGCAATATATAGTAGTGATGGCCCGGATTTGGCGAATCACGATATAGGATGTGATTTTCAGATGGAGATTGGAGGAATTTTCTATAGCAAAATTTTACTGTAGTAATAGTTTATGAGGAGCATGATTTTTAATAAAATAAATAGTGTAAGTAAACAGTGAATATTTAGGAACTAAACAACTCCGTTGTAATAATGTAGGACCGCCATGCTGATAAAATAACAAAGAAAAGAGAGAAAGGTAGCAGGAATTAGTCCTGGAAAGGTAAGCCGGACTGGTACCAATTCTCAGGTGGTTTCTTCAGAAGTAAAGCGAGCATGCACCGTTTAATTATTCGCAGAACCTAGCAGTCTAGTGATCGAATGGATCGAGATAGAAGAAAAGCGTCGAACATCACTGACAGCAGCGAGCGACGGAGCGAGCGTGGCCCATATATGGATCCGATCGACCGATCCAGTCGTTCCACGAACACATGCAGTATGTTCCGTTGTATCCATTTTATCCCAAACCCCAAAAAGGAAGATAACGAAGGACGAACTCGTGCAAAAGCATGCCTACCTCACCTGCAGCTGCCGGCTGGTGAGACGCGACGAGATCGGCGCGCATCTTTTTCGCAACTGATGATCATGCATGCAGCCGCGCCGCCGCCGCCAACGCTCACCCAACCACCATCACCATCCTGTCGGTTGGTCGGCCGGCCGGCTGGTCAGGTCCAGGTCCAGGTCCAGGTCTCTGAATTCTTCGGATTCGGATTTCGGAGTGAGAGAGCGGTGTTGTGTGCACGGCGAGGAACAGCGATTGAGTTCGCAGGTGCAGGGCGGCTATATAGTCGATCGAGTGATAATGGTGAGCTGTGTGTGTGTGAGAGAGAGAGTTCTGGGTGAGTACACTGCATCCAGCCATGGAAAATACATTAAGGTCCCGTTTAGATTTACCATTTTTTTCAAAAATCCACTATTCATCCCAACTTTTCTCTATTCATCCTATCCTTTTAGTCACATAACACTATTCATTTATGGTGTTTTTTTATGTAAACAATGTCTTTTGGGGGAATCTTTTCCAATCTAAACACACCCCGAAACCCTCTCAATTCTCATCGTAGTCTCCCACGCCAAGCTGAGGTGACGGCGATGAGTGAATTTTATAAGCCGATATCTTTGAGCAAAGAAAGAATGGAGTGCATGCACTCGGGCGGTTCCTCTCCCCTGGCCGCCCCTCTTGTAATTACCTGTGCTGCTAGTGCTACGCAGTCACCCTCTTCTCTTGTTAATCTGCTGCACCTTTTCCCTTTCATATTATTAATTAAAGAAAAAATAGTATGATCTCCCTGCCAGCTCTGCGCTCGAGGAAATCTTTTGTAATCTGGCCCATTTTTCTTTACAAATAGAGCCTTGATTAGTATTTCTGATGATTGTGGACCTTGGACAAAACTTGAGGTGGGGCACGTTTCAGGGTTAGCAAAATGTTTGAAGCATATAATGGTGACAATCTGTTTCATTTATTTTGCTTAAAATTTTTGAACCGCTCAGTCCCAATGGTCAATGGATTGAGGACTGAGGAGTGATGTAGAACCATTATATGCTTCTGTTTTAAGACCCAGTTCGTAAAACAACATTTTAGAAAGAGGTAAAACATAAAATACTGCCAGTGCTAGCAAGGCCACCCATTTGTTTATCTCGCCTTTCCTGTCTCATCGTGTCCCAATTCTGCATGTTGCCCCTGAAACCTCGGGGTTCTCGATGCTGTCCTTGTAGACTCTGGTTATGGGGGGTTAATCAAGACTAGTTTGGTTGGCGCGCCATACGCGCCGGTACACTTTTACTATTTATTTTAACTTTTCGTTAGTCATATTATGTTTTTCTCTAAGAAAACACGCTTCTCAGGACTTAGCTATGGTGTTTTTTAGAGCTATAGTGTTTCGTACTCTAATCTACACACAGACTAAACCGAAGTAACATTTTTTTTATACTCGTATAAGAAAATAGACTACTGTGAAATACGAAATTAAATGCATAAAAATGTTAGATTATTGTAGTATGTGATATGTAGTATTTTTTGTGTGGGTATAATGTATTTATGAGATCGTACAGTAAGATTAAGATGTTATGATATTTTATTTGTGAGTTTGATTTAATACAATCATTTAGTTAGATGTTAAATATTTTTAACGATCCAAAATTGTCAACCTGTGTGAAAGTAACACATAGGCTACGTATTTATATGGTGGACTCTCTTGCGAGCTATCCAAATTTGACTGGCTAACTGTAACTATAATTATATATTAGATAATCGGTACTCTAAATATTAGAAATCAAATATTGAGAAGCAGACCAGGAGGGATAAAAAATCTATGTGAACAGTGCTACACAGTACCGAACAGTGCCTGTGGGCCCCGTGTGGGGCCAGAGCTCACGGGAGCGTGCCGATTCTTGGCGCGTTAGTATAGGTATAGTAATAATTATAGTGATCATGTCTGGGCCTACCGTGGCAGATTTTGTCGTAAGTGCGTGCCTGATTCCGACCTGCTTGCTTGCGAATTTTTTAATTTTATTCTTTTTTTAATAATATTATAATAATAGCCGGTCCAGACCAATATTTGCACTGGATAGCCGTTTTGGCCGCACCACCTGGGCTGGCGCGGCCAAATCGCCTTGCCGTGCCAGTGCATGTGGCGCGGCAGGGCCGCCACGCTGGCCGCGGGCGCCAGCGAGGGGGCCAGTGGGCCAGCCGCTGCCGCGCCACCCCGCCTTGCGCGGCAAGGCCCTGCCGCGCCATCCCGCCTGGCGCGGCAAGGCCGTTTTGAACTGGGTCGCGGGCTCCTCCTCCTCCTTCCTCTCTTCTTTCTCCTCCGTCCAGAGTGACGCCTCTCGCCACCTAGCCGCCGCCTAGAGCTCCACCCCCCCATTTTGTTTCATTTTTTGCGGGTTAAACTTAGGAAAATCGGTCCCCCATCTCCGGTAAGCTTCTCCCCTCTTGAATCTTGTGTTTTGGATCTCATTCGTTAGTTTTTTGTTAGAGTTTGGTTGGTTAGGGTTAGATGGTGAAATGAAATACTTGTTTTATTTGTTATGATTTGCTTAGAGATGGTGAAATGAACGCGTTGGTTAGAGTTTGGTTAGGGTTTTATGGTGAAATAGAAAAGTTGTCCCATTTCATATGCTTTATTTTTAGAGATGGTGAAATGGAAGAGTTGTCCCATTTGTCATGGTTTGCTTAGAGTTTGGTCCTCATTCACTTTATTTTTGTATATTTGCAGTTCTGTGATGGACTTTGATAATCCTGCCGTTGTCCATGAGAGGATGCTACGCCAGAGGGGGTATGGTCGGTATTCATCTGTGGAGGATGCACATGGCCCTGTTCTGCCTGCCCTTCCTGTTCCAAATTATTGTTGCGGTGTGCCAGCGGAGGTCAAACAATCTAGGCACCCAAAGATTGCAGGACGAGCGTAATATATATGCAGGTTCAAATATGACAGGGGGACATGGCCCTATGAGTCCCTGCCTTGTTGGTTTTTCCAATGGATTGATAGCCCAGAGAAATTTGATCCGAGGATCCGGCTGTTTCCATATGAGAGTGAAAAACTGGTGCCATACCATGAGTTTTGGCGTTGGGTTGCTCCCCCACCAAACCCCCCTCCAATGACCGTAGACGAGCGGATGGCCGCTGCACGAAGGCGTAGGAAGGATCCTCCGCTCTGCCATTGTGGAGTCCGTGCTACCTTGGTGGTGCCCCTCGTGGTGGTTCCCCTAGCAGTCGGCCAAAGTACTCCCCATTCTTCCGGTGCTCGATAAAGACGATGGTTAGTTTGCATTTGTATTCTTTGTGCATAATACTTATACCTATATGTTTTCATGCAGTTATATTATTTGTTCATAATCTGAAACTAACTAAACTTGCAGGACGGTTGGCCAGTATGTCAGTTCAATGAGTACGTTTAGGGCCCGCGGTCAGTTTAGCCAAGTGATGAGGAAGTGCATGCGTATGAGGCTGGTCAGGCTCCATGGCCGTGTACGAAGTATCCTGAAAAGAGATGCAAGTGTGGTATTTTGGCCGAGCGTGGTGTGGTTCCCTCAGAGCTTGGTTATGGATGGTATTGCGGCAATGAAAACGCTTTTTGGGTGAGTGATATGATATTTATGTTTGATTTATGTTTTGGAGTTCAGTGTTGCACAATCTTGTATTGATGAAGCGATATTGTTTGCGCAGGAGGGCCGGACATGTGATTGGGAATGGTTCAGTGGTCGTGATGAGCTTGTTGCTAGGTTCAGACGTTTGGGTCAACGAGACAAAGAAAGAGAAACTAGAGAATTGAGGGACAAGATAAGGAACAAGTATGATGTCCCATTGCCAGATGATGAGCTTCTATTTGGTACCATTCTTGATGAGTACATCAAGGAGAAGAGGTGTAGGCCCCCTATTCTAGAGGCTCATGACACGCTTATCAAGTATTGGAGGCTGAATAGGATATTGTATCCAAGACCTCTATCCAGAGATGAGAGGGCTGAGAAGCGAAGGAAGTTGGAGGAGGAGAGGCATTTGGAGAGGCAGGTACAGGATCGGGCAAGAGAGGCACAACTAGAGGCTATGAGGGCTCTTGTTGGGGACTTACCCTGTAACATGACAATTAGGAAGGGTGCTTTGGAGAGAAGCAGTGATGGATTCGTTGGGATGAGGGATGCACAGAGAGATGCGGTGAGGGCTCCTGGGTCTATTTTGCGAAAAGAAAAAGACAAAGGGAAGTCTACGGGCTTGCGCGTGACATTTGCACCAGTTGAGCCTGCGGTTAACAAGGGCAAGGGAGTGGTGGTTATCAGCTCGGATGAAGATGATGGTTGGGGTGACGATGAGGTACTCTCTGGTTGTGAGTCGGACTAGCTAGGATCGATAGCTACGGCCATTATAAGTGTACCCTTGTATTTCCCCGTCAAGAACGTGCCATCCACGAGTATAACCGGACGACAATGCTGAAAAGCAGCGGCACACTGTGGAAAGCACCACCAAACCCTCTGCATGACAGGCTTGTACACTCCATCCTCAAGCTGGACCATGTCACCTGTGTGGATAAACCATTTCACGCCCTCATTGTAGTAAGACATTGCGCAAAGGCGCCGTGGAACCTGTGCATAGGACTCCTTCCAGTCTCCCCACAGCAGGGCTACGGCGTGTTGTTTTGCACGCCATGCCTTAGAGTAGTTCACACGGTATTCACTAAAGGCGAAGATCGACTCAATGAGAGAGGGAATCGATTCGTCATTGTTTTTCAAAACAATGCCCAGAATGCGGTGCCCCAGATATGATGTTGTCAACTGCGGATGCACTTGCTTAGGATTAGAGGAACGACACTCATGAGGTTGCTTAACTCTTGTAATCTTCTACTTCTTTGTGCCACGCACCTTGCGGCACCAAACACGCCACATGCACACATGATTTCATACCTCTCGTTCTTGTCAGAGTGAACAACGGTGAAAGGTCTATGAAATCTAACCGCATGGTCAGCTAAGAAAAACTTGAGGTCCTCAAAAGTATCAAATTTCTTTTTTGCCTCAATCTTAGGGGTCTCAAATTGTGGCAAACCTTCGTCTTCTGCATGCACCAAGGTGGTCTCACAGATAGCCCTATCGACACGGCTTATGTCCTTGTCATTGGCAATATGTGGAATCTCTACATGACATTGCTTTAGCAGATCGAGCTCACGAGCAGTGTACGTCACAGAGCCACGCTTATGAGCACCATCCGTCATATGCCGCACGAATGTGTCATCATCATGCGGAGAGCAAATGTTGGTTGGTACAGGAGGTGGTGCAACATGATGACTGTCTCCTGGAGGTGGTGCACTGTCCCTTTCTACCTCTTCTCCCTCGGATTCATACCCATCATTGTCATCCCCACCGTCAGAACCTTTTGAAATATCATCATCATCATCCTCCTCAGCTTTCTCCCTCTCAAATACATCATTAGGGAAATAATCATGTGCCGTGCCTGGTTCTGTCTCATCAAAGCTAAAGGTCTCGCTATCAGAATCATCAGCAAACTCTGTTCCCTTTGATTGCAATTGCTCTTGTTGGATCACACCAATACCTAGCTGTGAGATTGTTGACTCCTATGTCCCAAGCTGAGCCACTAACTCTCTACCTCCCTCTCTACCGGCAGTTTTTCGGCTAGTAACAACCACGTCCAAATAAGGCACACTAGATTGCTCTACTAATCTCTTAAATTGATCCAATTCCACATCAGTTTTCAAATCCACTAGAGCGTATGCCGCTCTTCCTCTACCACAATCAACACGGCCTTTCAAGCTGATCTCATCATCTACCCCACAACTAAAATGACTCTGAGCACATTCAACTATCTCATGCAAACACGGGGCAACTTCAAATATTCGCGTGACATCTTTCATATTCTTAAACTCTCCATTCTCTTTCACAACTCCACCATGAAACCAACGGACTAAACAAACCATCTATAAAATAACCATTTCAACCAGAATTAGACAAACAACATGAGTTTTCACAAATGCATTTCTCCTAATATACCCTACAAACCTAATCCCTTCACAACATCGTAGAATAAAAGTATGCAACAAATTCTACACGTTCAAATCGAGGGCAGAGCCAATACTACGTTCATCCTAACCATCGCATTGCAAGAAACAAACGTATAAATCACTACAATTTCAAAACATATCACAAACCCTAAAACACCTAAACCTACTCATATCTTCCAAATCTCATGGTGGAACAAGGGAAAAAAAGGTGGGAATACCTTCACGGGAGGGAGGGGAACGATTTCCCCCGCTTTTCCCAGCTAAAAATGGCCGGATTTGGCCGGAATAGGCCGCTGGCGGTGGCCGGCGGCGAAAAAACCTTCTCTGTTCGCGCATGGAGAAGAAAGAAGGGAGGAGGAAGAAAGAGAAGAGGAGCCCGCGGCCCAGTTCAAAACGGCTACCCAGTGCAAATATTGGTCTGGACCGGCTGTTATTATAATATTATTAAAAAAAGAATAAAATTTAAAAAAATTCCTTGCTTGCTTTCCCTGGTCTTGACTCTTCACCAGCAGATTGGTAGGAGCCCGGAATTAACGCTAGGTAAGGAATAAGCTAGCCTTTTTTTTTTGCAAACCAGGAGTAGGGTAAGCTTCAGGCTTGCTCGCTGTGAACAAGCGTTGCTTGTAATAAAGTTAATACTAGTTTTTTGTTTGGCCACGCAAGGAGGAAGTCAAGAAGATATTGTTGGTACTTTGATTGATAGCCTTTGAACATTAATGACAGAAGATACATAATAAGTGTATGCTCCAATATAGCATTGCTTATTACCTAGATATGTTGTTTTTATTTTTTTTTCTTGGTGAAAGTTACATTGTTTTTGTCAGTAAGTAGCAGTATATATACTCTCTTCATATTGGTAAAAAGAATGGCATTGTAAAAAAAATAACGTTTAGGGCAATCCCGTCCACAAAGCTTGCATGTGCTCCATAACCTCGTTTTCTCCGCAAACGATCGATGCTCCATATGTCTTTTCTTTTTTTTGCAAACGACCGATGCTCTGGACGTCGTTTATTCCCGATACAGAGGGAGTATATACATAATGCTCCCTCCATTCTAATTTACAACTCGTTTGAATTTTTTTGCCCCAACTTTGGTCACTTGTCTTATTCAAAGAATTTGTTCAAAAATAGTCAAATTTAAATTATTCTTGAAGAATATTCATTAATAAAGCAAGTCATAACAAAAAATATTGATATTTTGCATAATTTTTTAAATAAGGTTGGAGCCACAAAACTCAAACGACTTATAAATTGGAATATAGATGTGTAATAAAAACAGAGACATTATTATTAAATTAGTAAGGCAATACATATACATATAGAGAAGCAAATGTTTGTGGATAGCTATAGTGTTAACTTATACTTTCTCTGTTCTTGAATATATAACGTTTTGGACAACCAAATTGTTTCATTTTTTAAAGAACTAGGTGTTATAGACAGCATATATGCAAGGACGGGCATGGGGGAGTAATAATTAGGTCATTGGGTGGCACAATCCATAAGAAACAGCTTAAAGAAAAGACAAAAAGAAGATAATAACGCGACAGCTTCAGGGATGATTTGATTTGAAGAATCTTATCCAGACCGGTTATCCAGACCGGTGGTTTTGGAGCCAGGTGCTGGTTTCCGGTGCCTTGACTCGCTAGTCCTGGCTCCAAGGATCCTGTCAGCCAGGAATTTTTTCTCATAAGGGCTAAGGGTTCTTTCTTTTTGTAAATTTTAACCCAAAATAAACTATACTTCAAAAAGAACCCACCCGAAACTATTTCTAAAAATCTTGCGCGCATAGCGCATATCCCGCAAATAGTTTATCTTCCATTACCTCTGTTTAACCGCAGAACAGAAGATGCCAAGTAGCAATGTTTAATGCCTGTTTCTGTTTGAATTCTGTAACAAATAATTGTACAGAGTTGAGGTCAAGGTTCATTACAGGGCTAGCATCACACTAAACAAACAAAGCATGGGAAGTGGCTGAAAAGGCTATACAAAAGGAAATGGAAAAGTGCTTTGTCCATAATTAAGCTCAGGACCAGAACTGTCCTAACGGGGAATAGCTGAGCCCATCCGGATCCACAAACAACATCGATGAGACCTTGGTACAAGATCACAGCTCAAGCGCACATGCTTGAAGCTGTTATTCTTTCTAGTCGTCTAACTCAACAAGCTGAGCTCTCCTCTCAGCTGCCTTCTTCCTGACGAAGATGCCCCAGCGCATGGCAGCTTTGATCTTGAGCCACCCAACGACAGCTTTCCCTGGCGCACGAGTGCGGTCGTCCTCAAAGCTCAAGTTCGGGGAAGGTGCAGGCATGTAAGATGGGAAATTGAAGCCGTCTTCAGTCAGGTTGGTTCCTGCACCACCCATGCTCAGAATCCGAAGCATTTGCTGCATTTCTTCGTTTTCTAGTATCTCATGGCTCCTCATCCTGATCTCCTCCATCAAGTAGTCATCAACCCCGCCACGGTTCTCCTGCGGTTGTGACCATTCATCAAAAGGATTCATCCCTGTTGGCTGCATGGACTGGCCGAGAGCAGGGAATTCAAAACTTTGGTGCTGTTGTTGCGGAGGTCCCAATGCTAGCACACTGGGCCCTCTTGAAGCTTGAGCCTGAAAGGATGAACCACTAAACTGACTTTCAGGCGGCAGTGCACCCCGATCATATTGCATGGTGATGTTTGTGGGAACATTCTGAGTGTTGGCTGCATATCTTGCTGACTGGTTTCCATTGTATGCACTTCTTCCATCAGCTGAACAGGAAAAGTAATTCAGTGATGTCAGTACAGCGGGCACAAAATAAATTGATTGGATTCACACAAATATCATGTGGCATATTTCCATGGTCATAAGCACAACCACCAATTGTTTTTCTCATAAGAAAAAACAAAAATTGTTTACCTAGTGTTGTAAATGTTGTTATAAAGCAAACAGCTACAGTATGGTGCATCATTAGTTGAATTCCTTACTAATGCCCTGATTCTAGCATCAAGAATAACTGAACAAGCCTACCTGACTGATCATTTTGTAATCTGGCATCCACAGAAGCAAACACTTCTTATGGTATCAGAACATAATAGAGTGAAAGAAAAATGAAGTAATCAATTGGTTTGTGTGTAATAGTGAAAATAAGCCATCAGAAACCTTCATTATCATTTTTGTGTGTTAATGTTGGGTAGCCAATTGGAAGGTCTTGGACAGAAATCACTGGGCATGTCATGAGAAATGATTAAAAAAACACTGGCAATACTGTATAGTGCCATTGCAAAGATCAACACGACAGAAAATGACATCCCATTTGTCACTAGCATTTAGCCCACCATAACATATCATCCTCCTACTTTATGTTATTTCAGTTATGCTCTCTGCAGTAGTATCATGCTTATTGTCCTTAAAAAATTATGTACACTAGAGCAAAGCTAAAACAAAATTGGTGAACAAGAAAGCTCAAGGAGAAAATGTCACCTTCATTCGTAGTACCCGTTGAGGAAGGTTGTCCAGCTTTTGCTGGAAGGGACAATTGCTTCTGTGAATCGGCTGAACCATATGAAGCAGGATTACTTATTGAAGCAGCTGCAGTGTCACTTCTTGTTGTGACAGATTTCTTTTTCTGCTTGAAGCTCAATAGTGCCTTACCATCATATTCTACAGCATGCATCCAGTCCTCATATGCTTTCTTTACCAATGCATCAGCATAGACCTGCAGTTAACGATGAATAAGTTCATAATTTATTCAGTAGACCATATTATGGATAGAGGATTGGACTCCAAATCCTCAGGGATTAACTGATAAATCATAAAAACTCTCAGAGCCGTCCGCTCACCCAAACACCCTCTTAATGTTCATGACTTCCAGGTCTTGACTTTAGGTTTCAAACAGATAAAACATATAGCAACTTCCAAAATTATTCATCAAACAAGAATTTAATTCTTCTCCCACTGACACCCTCTCCTGGTACATTAGCTTTCAAGCCGATAAAATTAGTACAAATATGCAATGGTCTTCGATTTAAGGCATAGTAGTTGGCAGAGTCGCAGAGATAGATAGGACACTGACCTTCTGATTGTCTGTGAGATTTTCAGCTGAGATGAACTGATCATCGGCAATCAAACCAGTGAACTCGTAGATGTTATTGAATATTGCACCAACACTTCTAGTGTCAGCAGCATAATACACATAATGCTTTCCACTTAAGACACAAGTCTTTGCATGCTCAACAAGGCTCTCCCACATCTTATTTGACATGCCACTGCCCAGAATCTACAAAGAACAGGGATGTTAGATCATATAGCGAACATCATAAATTATAATCTAGTAAATAGGAACAGGCATCAGAGAACTTACGCTACGTAATCTCTGCTGATCCCTAACAAGAAGTCGGAGGAAATCTTCGACTGTATAGATCCCACTAGCATTTAACTTCTTGTGGAACGCGCCATCCTTGCCAATCTTTTCCAATCTCCAAACATCATCCTTCAGAGCAGGTGGGTAGTGCTTTTTGTACACTGATAGATAAAAAATCAGTATGCTTGGCAACTCATGCTACTTCTAAAACAATGTAACGTTTATATCATCTAATGCTATGAGTAAATCAAGAATGAGCGCCACACGTACATTCTCCTCTGTGATCCTTAACAGGAAAAGCTTCTGTCTTGGCCTCTCGGACACGAATTCCTTCACAAAAGCCAGGCGCAATCTTCAGCCCAAGCCTGAATTTCCTGCTTCTTATCCAGCTCGAGTTGTCAGTGAAGGTAAGCTCCCCTATGGTTCCAACACCTTCTTTAAGTGTCACTTGCAGGTCACCTGTCAAAAGAGGCCTCTTCCCTTCACGCTCCTTGACAATATTACTTTCAAACTCTTCTTCGGTCCAATCCTCATCTTCTTCTTTATTAAAGTCACCCTCAAGCACAAGGATATCCAGTTTTGCAAATGATTCAGGTCCTGAAGTAACAACACATCCAGTGTTTGCATCCAGCAGGACAACATGTATAGCTGCTCCCTGCTCACCTTCAACCTTTCCACCAGTAAAGATTGGAAGAGCCAACTGACTTCTGAACTGAAGCTGAAGATTTCTTCCATCAGGGCCTTCAATTCTTTTGGGGGAGGACCTGATTTAATTCATGTTAGTATCACATCTCAAAAGATTTTAATGTGGCCAAATCAAATTTGCAACAATAACTCTCAAATTCAAGCATCCCCCGAGTGCCACTCTGAAAAGTAGTTTTTTTTTACCTTCCTTGAATTCTGGCAGGGCCCAATTTGGCTAAAGCACGCTCTACTTCTTCACTTACCTAATACCAGAATAGAAGGATCAGTATCAATAAGGAGTTAAGGACAAGGCTATTGTATACAGAATTTACATATAAACTAAAAAATTAAGGCCAGTAGCAATGTGACTCACAACTCTCCGGAGAATGGGCTCGAGCGATGAACAAAGCTTCTGCAGACTGTCCATCTTGAGAGCTTCCACAATGACACTGAAAAAGGTTTCATTCTTTAAGCAACAAAAATATTTGTACTTTGTGGGTGGTAGTGAAAGAAACTAAGTTATCTACTAAATTCGACCAATATACTTTTGTGAATTATCATCATCTTATTTGATTATAAGATCAGTGCATCTGATATAATAGCATGCCCTGACTGTGAATCCACCTTCTGTTCACACCATAAACAAGAAAGTACACCAATACATTACTGAACAACAACAAATGTCTATATTCCCAAGCAAGCAGAGATAGGCAACAAAACAAAGAAACAAATAACAGGTGGAAGGAGAAGAAAAGGTATACATAATAACTGTAATAAATACAGAAGCAATAATAGTATAAGAGGACTGACAGCCTAGTTCATGGTTCAGGCATGTGGATTGCTAATTTATAACACTACTTGTAATTTCCCACTGAATCAGGAGAAATTGTTCCAAGAACAGAATGGCAGAAATACATGCCAATATTGAACTTCAATTTCTATAAGCACTAGAACATCCACTTTCCACAGCCTAACACTTGGTATGAGTGAGTACCTCTGAGGGGACAGCACCCAGTGGCCAAAAAGAGCAAACATTCGGAACTCCAGAGGAAACACAGCACTTTTGCATGGACCACAGTGCATTTAAGGTTCATAATTATCCACTCAAGCTATTTCCTTTTTTCCTCTACTAGTTTCTACCTCATCTCAGAACAAAAAAAAAAGGTCTCCACATGTAAACCGAACCATCGGTCAGCTCAAGCTCCCAGTGTGACAGTTAACCAAATTGACAGAAAAAATACTAAAACTAGGCGAACATCCTGTACTCGTTTGTACTGGGTCTAAGCTTTTAACAGCAACAACAGCACTGACAACGTAATCAATACTACTCCCATCAGTCATCTGAATCGAAATCAAGCTAAAGCAAAATTTTCAAATTTCCTCCAATTCCAATCCCAAAGCCACCGACAACCTAGCCATGGAACCGAAACCCTAACTAATCACAAGCCCTTACAGAGCATAACCAAAACATTTTTTGCGCGCGCTCACCTCGCGAGGGCGGGGACGCGTGGCCGCTTGGGCGCATGGTCGTCGTCATCTCCGCCGCCGGTGGGGTCAAGCCCGCGCTTCGACCCCGAGCGCTGCAGCCGTCCTCCCGGCCGCTGCATCGCGCCGGAACCCTAAACCTAGCCTCACCCGTGCCCTCCGCCGGCCGCCCGCCAGATCTGCGCCCACCACAAACCCAAAGTTAAGCACGAAAAAAAAAATCCCCAAAATAGCCACGAAAATCCAGCTCCTGAAGCGGCCGCGGTACCGAATCGAAGCCGCCGGCGACCAGAACAGCAGCCTCCGGCCGAATCGCGAGAGCTCGGCCGCGGCGGGAGATCTGCACGCGCGTGCGCCCTGACGGAGTGTGGCGGGGTCGAGCCCGAGCGCCGGTGGGGGCGTGCGTGGCGTGGGTGCTGTGCTTGTGCTTGCGCTCGCTCGCGAGCCTCCGCCTTTGTTTACGGCTCAAACGTTTTTGTTTACTTGCCGTGCTTCGCTTACCTGGCCGCAAGCCGCTCCGGCACGGCTCTCGCTCGCTGACTCCCGGGCCCAGGGGATCGGAGGTCCAGCCCCGCCAGTGGATGACACGCGGGTCCCGGGATCGCTGGGTCCATCGGTCAGTGGGTGGGTGGAATAGTGGGGGTTGACGGGGGTGGTGGGGTGAGTGCCGACGGCGGCGGCTACGGGAAAAGATGGCCGGACCGGATAATAGGATATTTCTTGCCCGATTGGGGCGTTGTGCACTGCCGCTCATTATTAGAGGCTCACTGACTGGTGGGTCATCTACTATGTGGGCCTACCTGTAAGTGAGGACCGTGGGTGTGGGGCAAGGGGAATGACAAGTGGGCCTCGGGAGCGGCGTCCCACCAATCAGTGGAGTGGGTTCTCCTGGTACAATAGAGTTCGTGGTTGGTGAAGAAACACATACGCAGGTGGGCCGTCGGGGCGCCCGACACTGCACCTAGTCAAGGATGCTGGGATCTTCTGTGGCGAAGGGATCCCGATTCTGCCACCCTGTGGCCACTCCGCCTTCCTACCAGGGTTAACAAAACCGGTGGGAACCGTTCCGAACCGACCGGTTCCCGACCAAACCGGTCTGACCCGGTTGCAAAAAAACCACGGTTACCGCTCTAAACCGACACTATAAAACCGGACCACTCGGCTAACCGGTCGGTTTGACCGGTTAGCCGGACCGGTTTTTTTCCTAACGAATACCGGTTAAACCACAGTTTTGTTAACCCTGCTTCCTACTGGCTATTGGGATCTTTTGGGGACAACGTGATCTGGAAAGAGAAGCTGGCCTATGTGGATCAATTGTACCCGGCAAAAAGTCTCGAACTCCATTCGGTAGGACACCTTTATGCCAAATCTATCAAAGTACTTGGTTTATGTCTACATCATCGATGTTAAACCATATATTACTCAAATACTTTATTTTGCGGATAGATTACCCAAATACTTGGTTAGAGAAGCTCTAGATTTACCTCCTGATGTGCGCCGTGATTAGTCCTTTAGCACCCGCCATCTTCTATGTCGCCTCCTTTTGGCGATGAGGTAAGAAATGATATGATCCCATGACATTGGAGGGTTCAGACGGAATGTACATAGATGAGTGTGGTGCTCCTGAGGAAAGAAATGTTGGGAGATGAAGATGGCACATCTTGTGGAGGCAATAGTTGATTTGTCATCGACAAGTCTTCCAAATACAAATTAGAGAGGATGTGAAGTGGTGCAAGATATAAGTGGACCGCGGGATGAAGATTCCAAGAAAAGAGAAGAAAGTAGCGTGAGATTATTGTGAGCAACGTAGTAGGGTAACGGAGCCGTTGCAAGGAGATTTAATCATTGAGGACGGTGGCTAAAAATATTTTTTTTTAAAATATGCCTTTTATTTCTTTAATGCCTAAAGCTTTGTATATACTAGCTAGAGGTGTGGTTGAAACGCGTCCATCGTTTCGCCGGTTTTTCATGTGTTTGAAACGCGTCTACCGAGACTTCGCCGGTTTTTCAGCCGAAGACATCTTCGTGTATGTCATGACCCCAAGAGAATGTTTTGCACGTGAACCTATAGACACAGCTGACACGACAAAAAAAATAAGAAAAGGAAACTACAGATACGTTAAAAAAGCACCATTGAAACTAAGCAAGATGCATACAAGTATTATTCAAGAGTTTGTGTGAACCTCCTTTTCGTTCAATAATCTATGTTTTGCTTAATAGCAATGAAAGTTATATTACACGTTCTATACATTGACGATGCCCTGGTGTATTTTTCTCAATCCAGCTTCGCCCCCCTCGCTCCAAGCAAGTCCACGCATGAGGTGTGGAGTTTGGATGCATCCATTTCATTATCGAAAACTCTTGTACGATCCGAACCTTTTGCAGACGGCTGATCTTGATCACACCGTCATGATTCGAGCGCCTGTTCGGAAAGCCAAAACCTTCTTCTTGAACCGGACAATAACTAATCCGACTGAACTCGCGTACATCGTATGCAACGACCTCGCGCGCGTACGGTCCAGGCGTCGGATTAAAATCGTCGCAACGCAACTAACGCAACGCAGCTCGTCCAATTCCAAGTTTCCAACGCAACTCGGATTCCGAGCCGGGCGAGATAAATAGGGGCCGCACCGGCGACGTCAATTCCAGTCTCGCACCAGTCCACGCACGACTCCACGGCTCTCTCCCTCCCTGCCGCGCGCGCCGGCGACTCGATCGCCTTCTCCGGCAAGAGAGTACTAGTTCGTGCCCGCGAGCGAGACCGGCGAATCGATCAACCATGTGCGCCGTCGCTCCCTTCCACCTTCCCGGCCTCGCCGCCGCACCATTCCTCCACGCCAGGAGCACGGCGGCGACGTACGCTCACGAGGGCGCTCCCGCCGCCGCCGACGACACGGACGCGTTGCTCCGCCGCGACGCCCACGCCGCCGTGCGCCCGCACACACCTGCCTCCGGCGACGACCAGCCCATGTCGTCCGCCGAGTTTCTTGGGCTGTCTCGGCAAGATTATCACAACGCCGCCGACTTCGACCTGGACGCCATCCTCCACGGCATCCGCAGCATCCGCGTCGTCCCGCCCCCCGGGTTTTCTCCCGTCCATGTGGCCGCTGCAGTCGTCTCCACCCCGACGACCCCCGTAGCGAGTCTTTCAGCGCCACGCAGCTACGGCGGCGACGACGAACCCTTCACCACCACCGTCGACAAGCCGAAGCCGTCCGAGAAGCAGGGCGAGACGTACGACGCCGGCATCGACGCGACCTACCGTGCCATGGAGAAGGATCCCATGGAGCATCCCTCGACGGACTACCTGGAGACGACGCAGGCGGGAGGAAAGATTCTGATGGCCGACCGCGCGGAGCTCGTCGCGTGGATGCACACCTTCGCCGAGTCCTACGGCCTCGCCGCCGGCGCGCTCCACCGCGCCGTCTCCTACGTCGACCGCTACCTGTCAGCCAGGAAGATCACCGGCGGCGACCGCCAGCTCCGCGTCCTGGGCGGCGCGGCGGTGTTCGCCGCGGCCAAGTACGAGGACAGGAGCACCACGGACGTGCTCGACGCCGACGCCGTGGCGAGGCACGCCGGCGGCGAGTGCGCCCGGCGCGACGTCCTCGACGCGGAGCGCGACCTGGTCGCCGCGTTGGGCTACCGCCTGAGTGGACCCACGGCCTACACGTTCGTCGAGCACTTCACCAGGAACATAGGGGACGACGACGGCGACGGCGAGGCCACCAGGTCGCTGGCGCATCGGCTGGCAAACATGGCGCTCTTGGACTACAGGTGCTTGGGTATCCTGCCGTCTGCCGTGGCGGCGTCAGCGATCATCATGGCGAAGCTGACACTGAACCCCGCGGCGGCGTGGAGGGAGGACCTTGCGGCGATGGGGTTTGTGCTGGAGGATTTGGCTGAGTGCATGGACGCGATCAAGGAGATGCATGGGCTTGGGCTCCAGGGCGTCTGGCCAGGTTGCGCGCAGATGATGGGGGATTTCGTGCTCAGCTAGTCAGCTACGCTCTTGATGCATTGAGTCCTTGACATGACACATATCGCTGATCGACGTGTAGGAGAGGAAGGCAGCTGCAATGCCATATTTTTTGTTGGTAGAGACAAGCTAGGTAGCAGGAAGCAAATGTTTTGATGACGATGCTGTATCACTGTCTGAATCCATTGCTGTAATGAATGTTCTGAATGTTCTCTGTAATTTCGATGCTTGCTGCAAATAATAAAATTCAGGGGTTTGCCCCCGGTGTGGAAAATGTTATGTGTACGTTGATGTGCTTAGTGTCCAAGGCCCTGTTCGGCTGGCTGCAGAGAAGCCAGCCGAACAGGCCCCAAATTAATTCACGAGATATCTATCATGTGTGAATGTTTAATTAGCTAAACGGCGTGCAGACTGCAAAGTAGTTGTATTTTGGTCTAGGTTCCAGTGAGTGTACAACTCGTGACCTTCGTAGTCTAGGAGCAATCACAACTTACCAGAAAGTGGGTTGTCTACAAAACGCCAGTGTTTTTTTTTCTCCTTTCAGCATCTGAATTTGTGGCCCTTGGATCGGAATCCAATGGCCCACATTAGCCTTCCTCTCCCTCACGCCCAACCTTATCTTCTTCGGTTCCTCTCTGCTCGCGTCGCCCTCCGTCCAACCCGACGCTGTCCTCCGCCTTCCCCTCGTCAGCGTTGTCCCGGCGCCGACGAGGACTGCCCTCAATATCTCCACCGCCCCTCCCTCCCTCATTCCTCCCTTCTTCTTCCCCGACACTAGTGGCCACTAGCCCCCGCCTCTGTCGCCGCCCTTCCCATCTCGGGTGGCTCCCGCTGTTGAATCCACCGCCGCCATCTCAATCTCGACCACCCACACGCTAACCCGTCGCGGTGCTCACCCTCGCCACCTCCATCGCCCAACCAAGGGTCCTCCACCCCCTTCGCTCCACCACCGCACAACCAGAAGGAAAAAAAATCGAGTGCTAGATGATTCCAAAACACTCGTGTACTCTTTAGCATTGCCGTCTTAGAAAGACGGGCATAATACTAGCAACTAAAAAAGACAAAAACTATAAGAACTAGTATGCCAATTAGCATGCCTGTATATACATGGGAGGGGCTAAGGAGGAAGCACCCCCCACCCTGTTGATCGACACCTACAGGCAGCTACCACAGTCTCCGCCGCCGACTCCCACGCCCACACCCACGTTGCCTTCATAGATCTAATAGTCAGACCGTACGTGTGGGTACCTCAGAGGTGCTACATCTGGAGCATGAGGACAAGACGAGCGTGACAGACGTAAGCAAGTACACTACCTGCTACCTCAACTAGCTCGCCTCCATCGAGACGGTTATGTTGCATATGCGCATATAGTGGTAAACTGGTACTGCTCTATGATCTCCTGCTTGCAAGCATCTTAGGTGTACCCAGTAGATAAAATTGTTATAGCTAGCGTAGCCTACCTGTTTCCCTATATTTGGATGGATCAATTGCACTGGCAAAAGGTCTCGAGATTCATTCAGTAGGACATCTTTATGCCAAATCCATCCAAGTACTTGGCATGTATTCTACATCATCCATGTTAGCTCATATGATTACTCAAGTACTTCGTTATAGAAGTTCTAGATTTACCTCATGATGTGCATGGTGACTAGTGCTTTAGCGGCTGCCATCTTCTCCTCCAGCCTCTTGTCGGGGATGAGGTATGACAATGATATGATCCATGAAATTGGAAGGTTCAAACGCAATGTACCAGATGTGTATGGTGCTCCTGAGAGGAAAGAGATGCTGGGAGATGGAGCATCTTATGCAGGCAACAACTGTTTTGTCATCGACAAGCAATCCAAGTGCAAATTGAAGAGGATGTTAAGTGGTGAAGGATATAAGTGGTGGTGTTGCCACCTTCAAGGCAGGCATGCCCGAGGGGGCGACCATAGATGTGCGCAGCAACACTAGGAAGCGGAAGAGATCAAATAGGAGTGGGCCAATGGAGAAAGGGCGTTGGCTAGGCTAGAAATGAGAAGTTAAGGTTAGGGTGGTTGTGTGTTTATATACACAAGTTTGTGGATGGGTTCGAACTAGGGTGGTCCGTGGGATGAAGATTTCAGGAAAAGAGAAGAAAATAGTGTTTGAGATTATTGTGAACATCATACTAGGGTAATTGACCAATTTGATGGAGATTTAATGGTTGTGGGCGGTGGCTAAAAAGGTTAAAAGGTATGCCTTTTATTACTTTAGTGCTTAAAGCTTTGTACATCATCCTATCTAGAGATGCTGAGACTTCGCCGGTTTTTGAGCCGAAGATAACTTCGTGTATGTCATGAACCCATGAGAATGTTTTGCATGCGAACCGATAGAGACAGCTCACATGATCAGAAAGAAGAAAAGGGAAGTACACATACAATTAGAAAGCTCCATTAACATTAAAGCAAACTACATACAATTACTATTCAATAGTTTGTGGATGGGTTCGAACTAAACTCTTCTTTTTTCGCTCAATAATACATGTTTTGCGTAATTATTACAGTGAAAGTTATATTACACGTGCTCCACAATGATGCTGCACGAGTGTATATATTTTCTCACTCCAGTTTGGCCCCTTGCTCCAAGCAAGTTCAGGCATGAGGTGTTGAGGTTTGGATGCGTCCATTTCGTAATCGAAAATTCTTATACTCTGAACCCTTTGGGCACCCCTGTTCGAAAGCCCGAAGCCAACCTTCTTCAGTTCTTTCTTGAACCGGACAATAACCAACTGAACTGCCAATCGGCCAATCCGACTGAACAATGATCGCGTACATCGCATCCAACGAACTCGCGTACATCGTATGCAACATGTTCCGTCGTCGATCGGAGCAGCGTACGGACATACCCCAACTCACTCGGGGTCGTCTCTTTTGGCGCAACTCGGATTCCGAGCCAGACGTCGGGCCGGGCGAGATAAATAGGGAGCGCACGGGCAACGTCAATTCCTCACATTCTCGCACCAGTCCACGGCTTTCTCCCTCCCTGCCGGCGACTCGATCGCCTTCTTCTCCCGGCAGGAGAGTAGTAGTTCGTGCGCGCGAGCGAGACCAGCGAATCGATCAACCATGTGCGCCGTCGCCCCCTTCCACCTTCCCGGACTCGCCGGCGTCGTCGCTCCCCGCGCCGCCGCACCATTCCTCCACGCCAGGAGCACGGCGGCGACGACGTACGGCTATGACGACGACGACGATGACGATGACCAGCAGCCGATGTCGACCGCCGAGTTTCTTGGTCTATCTCGGCCGGATCATCACCACAGCGTCGCCGACTTCGACCTGGAGGCCATCCTCCGTGGCATCCGCAGCATCCGCGTCCCGGCCGCCGCCGAGTTTGCTCCCGTCCACGTGGAATCCGTCGTGGGCGTCGCCACCCCGACGACGCCCGTAGCGAGCCTTCCCGCGCCGCGCAGCTACGGCGGCGGCGACGATGAACGACCGTGCCGAACTCATCGAGAAGATGCACCGCTTCTCCACGTCCTACGAGCTCGCCCCGGGCGCGCTCCACCGCGCCGTCTCCTACGTCGACCGCTTCCTCTCGGCCAAGAAGATCACTGGCGGCGACCGCCACGGCCAGCTCCTCCTCCTCGGCGCCACGGCCGTCTTCGCCGCGGCCAAGTACGAGGACAGGAACACCTCGTGGAGTATCAACGCCGACGCCGTCGCTTTCTACGCCGGAACTACCAGGAGCGAGGTCCTCGACACGGAGCGCGAGCTGGTGGCCGCGGTGGGGTACCGCCTCGGTGGCCCCACGGCCTACACGTTCGTCGAGCACTTCACCAGGAATATGGGGGAGGACGGCGACGGCGAGGCCACCAGGTCGCTGGCGCATCGGCTGGCCAACCTGGCGCTCTTGGACTACAGGTGCATGCGGATGCTGCCGTCCGCCGTGGCGGCTTCGGCGATCATCGTGGCGAAGCTGACCCTGAACCCCGCGGCGGCGTGGAGGGAGGACCTTGCGGCGATGGGGTACGCGGTGGAGGACTTGGCCGAGTGCATGGACGCGATCAAGGAGATGCATGGGCTCCAGGAAGTGTGGCCAGGTTGCGCCCAGATGATGGAGGGCTTCGTGCTCAGCTAGTTAGTTCTACGTCTTTGTGTTGAGACCTTGATACCTATCGCTGATCGGCGTGCTTGGAGCCCTTACTTGGACCCGTAGGCCGCGGGAGAGGAAGGCAGCTGCAATGCCATTGTTTTGGTAGAGACATGCTAGGTAGCAGGAAGCAATGTTTGGATGACTAATAGACTATGCTGTATCACTGAATCCATATTGTTGTAATGTCTGTTCTATGTAATTTTGATACTTACTGTAGCCTGAGAGTAATGAAATTCAGGCGTGGCCTCTGCTGTGGAAAATGTTATGTGTACTTTTCCCTGCTAATGTGCTTAGTATGGTCGAATATAATTTAGTAATTCACGAGCTAATTGTATCTCTTAATTTGGGGAAAGCTATAGCTCACAACTTAATCTGCTAACGGCGTGTACACTACAAAGTAGTTGTAGTTTGGTCTGGGTTCCAGTCAAATGTACAAACTGTGACCTACGTAGCGTAGGTGCAACTGCAACCATAACTTACCAGAAAGACGGGCATGATACTAGCATCTAGAAAAGACAAAAATCATAGGAACCAGCAAGCGTCTATGTATTTACAGTTGTAGCAATGTAACCATGCAACGGATGATCGGAACCAGTAACCAGTGCAAAGGTGTGTACTGGGTTGATGGGTTCGGAGGCTCACAGATTACAAGAGCTGAAGCAACCTGTTAGCTAAATCTGACTGATGTCAAGGGAATAACCAGCTGGAGTGCTCTGCAGCGTTGCAAAATGCAATAGAGTGGCTCCATAATTTCCACTCGTACCAGACAGGAAAGAAAACTCGCCCTAAATACAAGGATCCCTCACATCACAGGACTGCTGTCAACGGAATAAAATGTTAACCGTGGGCAAAACAAAACAACAGTGCAAAGATATAGAAGCAAATGGTTAAATAGGGTTATTGATACATTCCATGAATAGAAAACACCAGAATAACATTGTTGATCTGATATAAACAGTGAAAATGGATATGTGAATATGAGATGAACCCATGTAACTTAACGACCACAATCTCATGCTCTAATACTAGGCTACAATGTGTCCTTGAGAATGAACCATCAACCTTATCATAGCACGCATAGCACCACTAGTCTTTCCAGTGCAATCAAAAGTGAACAATTATGCAGAAAGTATAGAAATGAACTTCATAAACAGCTTCAATTCAGTCCATGATGAGAAATTCAAACAGGTTCATAAACTGATCGCTGACCATCTGTGCTGTTTATGTACAAATCACATCACATTTTTTGAGGATCGATAATTACTCAAAGGGTATTATGAAGCATAAGCATGGGTGATATTTTGACTGCCTTTTGTTGAACCTACTACCACCAGAAACAGGCAAGAAACTTGGTGATCTGGTCCACTTCAATTTGTGAGAAATGTTGGATCCATAAAAGTTACTCTCTCCTGTTGACGCCTTTTCGGGTCAACACACGATAAGCACTAGATCGCGCGGTAGCCGGAATCTCCTCGTCGGAACTTCTGGACAGGGAGTCAGACCGCCTGTACAGGGGGTTAGACCGCCTGTCACAGGAGGTCAGACCGCCCGTCACAGAGGGTCAGACCGCCTGTAGGCAGAGGCGCCGCGAAAGCCTACGATCGTCGCCTCGGGAGGGACCCCGTCGGAGGCGGCGGACCTAGGGTTGTTCTAAGGTTAGCAAGGCCACCTAGAACGTCCTAAAACGCCATGGAGACGAAGAAGGAAGAAGAGGGGGTTGGAAAAGCTAGGGTTTGATATAAAAGAGTAAAGGTAAATTGATTGTACGATTGGGTAGAGGTCCTCAATCGGCCACGACCCTTCATAATATAGGGTGGGGAGGTCTTGCCCCGTGGGGAGTCAATTCCATAATGAAGTCCCATCAAAATACAACTCTAATTCGGATTAGAACTGCTACAGGCGGTCTGACCTCCTGTACACGCGGTCTAACCGCCTGGGCCCGGGGTTGACCCTTAACAGAGCCATAACTCACTCATCCGGAGTCCAAATCAGGCGATCCACATATGCATTTTGACCTTCTCGACGAGCCCTACACAATGGTGGAGTCAAAATCATATTTTGAGTACTTTCCAACAAGCGGTCTAGACCGGCTGTACAGGCGGTCAGACCGCCTGGCCCATTGCCAGACCGGCTACAGGGTACAGACTGTCAGACCGCTTGTTACAGGCGGTTAGACCGGCTGTCGAGCCAGATCAGCATCCTTGCCATTTTCGGTCGTCAACACCTCCGTTCCAAATTATTAATCATCCTGGCTTTTTACTAGATTCATTGAAGATGGTATGAATTTAGATACCTATATGTCTAGGTTCATAGAATATGTCATGAACTTAGACACTCAAAATGGCACCTAGGATGACTAATAATTTAGAACGAAGGGAGTACCACCACAAGACATTGTGGATCAGAACCACTGCATGCATCATTAAAGATATGTATCCTGCAGAGTTTCAACCAAGATAGAAAGGTAACAACATACAAATAAAAAAGTGGATAACATATTACAACTTCAGAGATAAGTCAATTACCCCATTTGCTAGATCTACATTGCCTACTTCCTGTTGAAGAACTCTGTGGATCGTTGTTCCAGGTAATGTTGAACCAACTGATCCTCGCACTACTTGGCAAATCTTGCCATGTTGCTTCTTTCCTCGGAACATCGCTCCCAACTTCTGCAGAGAATGCAGAGCTTTCCTCCATCCTAGCATTTTCATCTTTCCTTTGGCTTGCTGCTAGAAAAGCCTCTCGATTTCTCTTACCAAGGTTACGCTGGAACTTATGCGCATTCTGGTGGCCACCTAAAGCCTGAGCACTCTGAAATTTCTGAGGACAGTAGCTGCAAGAAAATATTGTTGGAAGCCTTGGAGGATATAGCTGATGGAGAGACAAGTTTAAGTTGAGCTCATCCTTATCCATCTGCATATCCATGGGCTCAGGTGCCCCTTGAAATGGTATGGACAAATGATTAGAAAGTGGTTGCATCCCCTAGATTTGGATATAGGCAGAAGTGTTGGCTTGCAGGGGGAACATACCTGAACAGATTTGCATATTCATGGCTAGAGATGTATGAGATGAATTGCTTGTGTTGGTTATTTTGTGCCTTTCTAGTCTTGTCACTTTGTAGGCAGTTTTGTATGTGCTCAGCACCTACAAACTGTTGTTTGATGTGCTCTGCGTGATACTTTGCTTGCCATATATGGAGACAAGACAAGCAGAACGCACTAACCTGAATTTTTTTGCAAGTCCTTGAAGTCTTAACACAGCTATCCTATAAGACAGCATTGGATGCTTAGAAAATGCATGGTCCGGTCCACTAGTTATTATCTTGTTAGGATCAACCATCTAAAGCAGCTTTGACATGGAAGGCTGCATAATTAATTATGAAACAGTTTAGTTCACCGGTAGACCATCCACTTCTTTGAATTAGTTGCTTGGCTCCATCCACTTATTTCTTAAGAGCTTGATTGAATAAGGGAACTTGGTAAACTGGTTGCTTGGCTATACAATAATCCAATATTCTTACTTTAGCCAAGAACCCTGAGTACAAGACTGTTTACCTTTCCAAGTCTGATTAACTCACCATGCTAAGTGAAAGGAGCCATGTTATCGGTTCTGTTAAACAAGTTCAAGTGGTGAACTGCAGAGCCACATTTTATTCAAGCAAAGTACCAAACTATAGAACCAGCAGTTCACTAAAGGATAAAACAGACATACTAAGAAAGTTAACTACCAACGTGACTAACCCAGGTATCTTCCTAGTTCCTAGGCTCCTAGCCACCATGGATCACAGCATTGGACCGACTACTTAGACAAGCCTTGAGCAAAGGACATTTGGTTAATTTTTTTTATGTACACGCTAGGCAGTAGCAATGGACGGCTCTATGATCAAATTAAGATAACAAAAGTAGTGGCCCATTGAATTGCCTCCAGAACTGCTCAAATAAGATGTCTGACTTACCCAAGGCAATGGACTAATAGCAGATATTTCCACTGACCTGGTAGAAAACAATAACATATGTATACTACCATGAGTTTTTGATGTATGGCAGTTAGGCTGCTCCTGTTTTCTGAGACAGGATAACTTCAGGCTTCAGTGCACAACAATATTTCAAATGTGTTAAACATGCTTCAGTTGAAAAGTAGGGTCGGTTTCAATTGAAAAGTAATGTCAGTGTGTCAGAAGCATCATTCATCTGCGATTGAAGTAAAAAAATAAAGAGCAATTTTAAACTGGATTTGTTTAGATGTTTAACTGAGATGTTAGTACGAGCAAAAATTATCAGGATAAATCTTTTTTTTTACATTTCAGTTTTCTCCCTTAACTGTGTGTTAAGGTTGATTAGATTTGTTTTCTTTTCAAAGCAGTAATAGTTTTATTCATAGAAAAGCTGCGGATCTTTACCTAAACCTCAATTGCAATTGCGGATGTCTGTCATGTACCACAATCAAATATTGATGCTACATATGATAAATTCTACCATTCCTGCAGCAAAATGCCTCTTTGTGTAGAATAATTACTATTTTTAGAAGTGTGCTTCACCTCATCAGACTAAGTGATTCAACAATGAAATTCCGGCTACTTCCCAAAGACCACTGTCAATTCTTTCATTTGGTGCAATTTTTTTATCTTCAACTGATCCTCATACTAAATATTTTTCATTTTGCTGAGCATGTAAATTTTATTGAGCCTTTATCATTGTGATGCATTAATTCAATTATACCATCATTTTTCCAGGTATAATCATTAAAATTTGATAAATGAAAACCACAAATGCTTCAGCTGGAAGATATTATTGTAGGCAGCATCATAAACACTTGCTCAATATTAAAGTCTAACACTGGTAATTGATTTGATAGTACTACAGTGGACTGTATCAGCTCTGAAATCAGCGATAGGCTCCACACACATGATATGCCAAGTGGATGGATCATTAATAAAATTAGGAAATTTTCACTAAAACAATAAATTACATCAGTACATGCATCTATATTGCTAGCTCGCTTCAGTCTAGGAGCATTCAAGAAGACAAGAACCTTGTTCCCGATTTCAAACTTCACAACTAGCAACGATATTTTTGTAGGGACATTGGTTGTTGAATTCCCAGAAAATTCAAGAAGCTGTACTGTTGAGTTGCAACAAAATTTAAATTTGCATGTATTTCCATCTATTTCATAGTTCAAGCAAAATGGCTAGATCTTTTACACCGTGTGCTAATCCAAGCAGGCAACCGCCCATAGGCACATTTCATCGAACAGGCAATGGCCACACGTTTATCAAGAAGAGGACTAGAGGAGCGCCTACCTCTCCGGCGGCTCGACGCCAAACACGCCGTCCCTTCGTATCACAAACTCGCACGCCCGCTCCGGCAGGTGCGGCGCGAACGCCACCTTCATCCACCTCCTCGCGATCCCGCTGGCGCCATCCACTTCCCGCGTGAGGAACAGCCGCGTGTTGACGCAGTTGGCCCACGCAATCCCGAGCGCGGGGCTCACCCGGCGCCCTGACGACCACGCCACGGTGTTCCCGGCGTCGCCCTCCACCACGTCCCCCACCTGGTTGGTCACCACAACCACGCACTGGTGCCTGTAGGCCAGCTCCTTGAGCTTTGTGGATATCTGGAAGAAGAGTGCGGACCGGCGCCTGAGGTCGGTGGGGGAGGCGTCGAAGTCGGCGCGGAAGAGGGAGGCGATGGAGTCGAGGAGGATGAGGCGGATGGGGAGGGGGTGCGGGGAGCGGCCGGGGTGGGCGAGCAGGCGCTGGGCGCGGGAGAGGAGGGAGAGGAGATCGGTAGGAGAGTGCGCGGCGGCGACGAGGACGTGGTCGAGGATATCAGGGCGGGATTTGGGGGCGAGGCGGCGGAGGCGGTGAAGGGGGAATGGGAGGTCGGCGTGGAGGAAGAGGGCGGAGGCGGAGAGTGGGGATTGAGGAGCGAGGAGTGCTAGCTGGAGGCACAGCTGGGTCTTGCCGGAGGCGGACTCCCCGGCGATCTCGGTGACGGAGGCGGCGGGTAGGCCGCCGGCGAGGAGGCGGTCGAGGATGGGGCAGCCGAGGGAGAACTTGGCGGCGCGGCAGGATGGGAGGAGCAGGAGCGGGTTCTCCGGGCGGGGCTCGCGCTGGCTGTAGGAGGATGAGGAGGCGGCGGCAGGGGGCCTCGGCGCCGGCGGCCGCATCGCCGGCGAGCTCGCCGCCAAGGGGATTGGGGTTTCGGCGTTTCGCTCGGAATCTGACGGATAGTTTGATAGTTTCCCGCTGGGAAGGGGAACTTTTTTGGGACTTTTTGGGCCTATACTTGTTGAAATGCGAGTAATGGTTGGGCCCAGCCCAGTTGTCTCTGCATTTTTTCTTCTCAATTGCTGTATTATATTGTATTTTCTAGACAATCAGGTCGTGTTCATGCCAAAAAAAAAAGGAGACAATGAGGCTGTGTTTGTTTTTATTAATATTGAGAAAATACAATAGTATAGCGTTAAAAGATGTAGTTAAGATATGCGATATGTTTTTCCATTGAGTTTCATATAATGGAGATTGTTTCTTCATGGTAAGGATCGTTGGTTCGTTGCACTAGATGAGATCACGCTGAAAACTAAAGGTACAAAAAACTGAATAGGAATGGGAGACGGAAGCGAGCGCGCGGCAACACCATCTCTCAATCCGAGTCCGAGACGAACATGAGTTCTCCGTGTTCCCTTTGCGGCTCGGAGCTTCGGACTTGTGTGGGCGCTGGCTGAAGTCGGGCGCGACGCGTCACCACCATCGGACTCGGAATTGAATGCGCCTGTATACAACTAGAGGTCGCTCCCGATCCCGCACCCGCAGCGCGTTCTCCTTCGTTCTCCACACTCTCGATCGGCTCGTCAAGGGATAGATCCGGCTCCGCTCATGGCAGCGGCGGTGGCGGTGGCCGATGCGGCGGCTGTGGCCCTCAAGCTTCCGGCGCTCGACGACGGAGCCGCCTGTTTCGCCGAGGCGGCGGCGGCGGGCTTCCAGATCGAGAGCATCGACGACTACGAGATGGTGGAGGAGATAGGGGAGGGCACCTACGGCATCGTGGCGAAGGCACGTGACCGCCGCACGGGCGAGACGGTGGCCGTCAAGTGGGTCCGCGGCGGCGGCGACGATGCTACAGGCGACCTCTTCCTCGTCATGGAGTTCGCCGGCCCCACCACCCTCCGTCGCCACCTCAGCAAGCGGGGCCCCCTCACCGAGGCCGAGATCCGCGCGTCCATGCGTCAGGTGTCACATGGCATGGCATGACATGATGCTGACTGAATTAAAAAAAAAACTATGAAGTTCAAAAAAAAATTTAAAAAACTAAGAAGTCAACCTCATAATAATCTTTCAAAAACGAAGAAGTCAACCGCAGGTGAAGGCGACTCATGAGTTTTCCCAGCAAGAAATCAGAAGGCCAATTTCGTGGCAACAACTGCTAGACGAACCATAACGTAAGGATTCATGCTCCAATCACCTTCAGTTCAATCGAATAAAGACAGACGAGAGGCGAAGCTAGGATTTTAGGTCGAAAGATCCTCTCCTATGCTTACACGTTTTTGCTGCTCGGCTGCTCGTTGGTGAGGGCTTGAGGCATCTATGTCTTCCCGTCTCATTTCGTGTCAAGGAAGCAGCTGCCTGCCGTGTTCGAACATTGGAAGTCAAACGGAGATAAAGACCCCGATCACACCACGCCCTTGCCCCTTGGACTCATCCAACGAATTAACTCATGATGAGTCATCCAGACAGATACTCATACGGTCATACCAAGAGGATGAAATGGCTTGACGTATGATGCATATATAACGATTAAGTTTTTTTTTCCTGTCCTTACTAATTATGGTTTTGCCTCCATTTTTTAATTAACTTTGTAAATTTACGTTTGTCTATTCATTCACAAGTTAATGCGATTTTGCCGGTTGTATTTGCGAAGTTGCCCTGTTTTGACCATTGACTAAAGGCCAAATTACATTGACATGTCAACGGATAGGGGCAAATTCACAAGTTAAAAGATCGACTGTAAAATCATATACACGTTAAAGTAGGGGCAAGAACACAAATGCCCCAATTAGATATTCTCTCTTTTCTTGAATATATGCCATGTAGAACAAACTAGCTAGTTAGTTCAAATCATTCTAAACGACAGGTATTCAAGGACGGATGGAATCATGGAATACGTACTTTCACATGGCACATGAAAAAAGTTGCAAGCTGGTCGCTGTGTCTTCCATGCATCATTCACTCTCGAGTTTTAGAAGAGAGAATACGGATATCTTTTAGTCCTGAGATTCAAAGTGAGTACGAGACTACTAATTTAGTCGCCTCAAATATATTCTAGACTATACATTTTAGTTTAGGTGACTCAACCAGGATCTAAGGTGACATCGATCTTGACTATACAACCGTTTTTACTGGTATATGGAGTGCATGTTACTGGTTCCAAGACATTCGGATCAACTTCAATCTTCGCGGCGTCGAGAACGAGCTATTTTGGCTACCATGCAGCTTTTTTCCGCTTCCCTTTTTCTTTCTTTTTGAGATTGCACATGCAGTATCTGAACTGTTAGCTGACAGATGAAGTTGATAAATCCAAATGCAGCACGCAAAAGGTATGATGCCAACGCCAATATAATATCCGGAGATACAATATATAGAAGGAAAAAAGGACGAGGAAATAACACCGGTGGTCGCTTGGGCATCAACGAGTCATGGTCCTCACAGACGACGACTGACGACAACCTCCCTCACGTACGTGGCGGACAACCGAGACATACCATCACTCCACCGCGCACGTTTCGTCCCTAGGAAAAACGAAAGAAAGTGCGCCGCCGCCGATGCTTAACGGTCGCTATAATTAAGTTTATATAACACGGCACGTGAAAAAGTTTAAGTTGGTCACTGCGGCTTTCATGCATGCATCATCCCAGATGAAAGCGGCATAATATTGTTATGTACGGTCAAGTTTGGAAAGGAGAGATTTGAATTTGCGAGGGAATATGTAAAGGTGCCATGTATCTTGACTACTACGGAGTACAATACAGCCATTTATAGGTGTGTGTTGACTGCATCTTACTGCTATTAACCTCGAAGAACATTCAGATCAATTTTAGTTTGAGCTTCGTGGCATCGACAACAAACTTTTCCACTGCATATGCGGCATCTGAGTCGTTCAGATCCATCCAGATGCAGCAAGTTGCGCCAACGTTAGGTAGTTCATCGAAGGAAATGCTGGCGGTCGCTCAACATCACGACTTTCACGAGCCATTTATATGGTTACAGATGGCGATGGTCCAGTTACACGGACCATGCAAAGCACCGGACACCCCCGTTATCCTTCTTTCTTTATTGTTTAGTGCTTCTTCTTTCCCATTCCGCTTCCTTATTTTATTTATTTATTTTTCTATGTTCTCTGTTCTCTTTCTTCTTTAATTCTTGTATATTATATATTGCTTATAGGATATTTTTCAAGGAACCATTTCATGATGATATTCATGAGATGGTTTAAAATGTAGTTTAAATTATTTCTAAAACATTTATAGAATGTTTCATGATATAAATTGAATTGTTCGTGTATTATCAAGCGTTCAATGATATTTTTTTCATTTTCATTAGATTCATGAGATATTTTATTATTTTAATTTCTATATTATTCCTGAAATGATCTACAATATTTTATTGGATTGTTCCCTCTGTATCCATGCTATGTTCTCTAGCATGGCTTGGATTGTCCCTACAATATCCATGGGATGTTCCATGATATTTTTAATTATTCCCATAATAAGCATAAAATGCCCATAGTGTTTCTTAAATTGTTTCCCCAATATCCATGAGATCTTTAATGGTGTTGTTTGGATTATTCAGATATTATATCTATAAGATGTTCATGGTATATTGTTTGGATTGTTCACACAATATCCATAATATGTTTTATTATGTTGTTTGGATTGTTCCCATTATGTACATGAGATTTTCCCGGTGTTGTTTAGGCTATTTGCACGATATCCATAAGATGTTGTATCATTCTAAGAAGCAGATATTTGCTTGGAGGAATTGCATTGGGGTAGGAATACCATAGTTGGCGGAAACAGAAGTGACCGACAATGCTAACATCTGTTGCTAGCTCGTAATCGTTAGATAGAATCAGAGGTAGAATGAATTAGAATTGTTTGGATGTACATACTTTTGATCTGTATATATTGAAGAGTTTGAGCATTATACAATGATGTGAATTCATGAAAATATACATGAATTTTAGATATATTGCAATTATATATCAGTTTACACATAAAAATAAGAAAATAGTAGGAAAATATCTAAAAATTACAAAAACAAAAAATGACATATAAAAATAGAAAAATAGCATAAAAATATTGATGATGATGATGATGATCATAATAATAATAATAATAATAATAATAATAATAATAATAATAATAATAATAATAATAATATCACAGCAACCATTATATAGGCAATAACATGTCTTTGATTTGTTTCAAATTAGCTACAAGTACAAACAACAAACTACAATATAGTAAAAGTGCTACTATCATAGAAGACATTTTCTTGTCCATCATATAGGAGTCAGCAAACTATTATAACTAAGTGAAGCATCTAACTAGGACCACTAAGTTCTGAAGTATCACATCATTCTTTTCATTCAATAACAAGAGTCACTCCTTCCTCATTGCCATGGGCAGTTCCATAAGCGCTTGGAACATGCGTTCATTAAGGATCAACTTCTCATAAGATTGCAGCATGTCACATCTAACCAAATCATATACCATTTGAATTGCAGTAAGCATTTCAAAAGGAGGAGTAACTTGGGGGGCAACGACAATGGCTCGGTGGACTTCAAAGCATCATTGAATGAGGTATTCATATCTCCGAGCATACAAATAATTGCAACGTCACTTGGCTGCCTCTTTTGGGGAAAGTTTGGGGATGCTTCTGATAAGACGTAGGTGGCCGATCTTCAGACAGGTAAGGATAACTCTCATTTGGGCGGAGTGAAACACACCGATCTGGCTTCAAGTCAGCAACTCGAACCCTGCAATCTTAGCACCACGACTCCTCTGGTTATCAACCGTGTCACAACCCGGTTGACCTCGCCAAGAAGGCTAATCCCTGCAAGCGAAACGAAGAACACAAGCAAGAACTTGAAAGAACACAGCTCTCAATATTGGCGACAATCTGCAGATGAATGATTAAGCACACAAGTTGGAGTTCTACAAACCGAAGACGGCGACTGTTCAAAGACAGATTAATCTAAAGCAAAACCCAAACCCTAATGATGGCGACGGCTACTGAATCATAGAGCTCAAGGTTGTGGATGACCCCCTGCTCACGCCCTCTAATGGGCTTCATGACGATACACGGCCCAAAGGCCAAAAGTGGGTGACGGAGCACCGGGACAGATTCTGGACGTCAACTTGTTTCGATGATTCCCAACGACTCAGACCTTATTTTGACATGGGACCGGTGTCATTGGAAGCTTTATCAAATTATCTTTCCATCCATATATATAACGCCCAAATCCAAGCCCGTATGCGACCTGGGCGTCCGATTTACTGAAGACAGCTCCTGGACTCCGAGGTGGACTCGAAGTTAAATTGTATTGGGCCTCCATGTAGCCTGCTCAACCCTTGATGGTCTCCTAAGGTGGCGGCCAAGGGGAAGGACGTCCTTGCACATCATTGTAGTCCTTTCCACATGTTTGGGGCCTGCTCCAACCGGGGTTTGGATCCCATGTGTGAATAACAAGCCAACGACGATATTGTAGTGACGCATTTGTACCTTCAGTCAAACAATGACATGGACATTTGGAACCAAGTGAATTGTATAACAAATCATTATGCAAATTGGGAAATAAATTCACCTTATGACCAATGTTCATATCCGATGGTGTCATGTTCTCATCAGCTTCATCAGCTTGATCAGGTGAATCGTGATCACTCTCAGCTTTACCATACAAAAAAAAATGATTTGATATGTAAGTTCATCTAATTTGTTGCGTATGTGCAAATCTTTTGTTCTCTGAATACCTAATTTGTTATTCCCCTTTATGCAAAATTGTGTTCCTTATATGTGAATGTTATATGTGCTTTTCTTTACAATACTTTGTTCTACTTATAAAAATGTTTGTTTCTCATGGACAAAAAAATGTTCCACCTTTATAAAAAAAATGTCCCAAAAAAATATAACCAAAATATTCTCGTGTGGTTTAGTTTTAATAATGGTATTGTAACAAACACAATGATACAATTGATTTCAATCATGAAGTATAGATTCTTTTTTCAACATTTTCGCGTAAAACGTGCATGCTTGATTAGGGGGGGGGGGGTTACTACCGGTGGTTAGGTGCCGCACATTTGGACATGACGTGGTGAAACTAGACGGCTAACACAATCTGTATTAAGGGGCCGCTTGGATCTAAAAGTTTACGATGTAGCAAAAAAGAATCAGAATCTAGTCCAAAGGGGCGGGAATCAGAATCTGTATTAAGGGTCATTATAATCTCAAGATCCAAACTGACCCAGAATCCAGATTCTCATAATTCCTAGATTCTCGTACTAATCTCTAACAAATCCAAACGTGCTCTAACACCACTCTCCACCGCTCGCGCACATTTCGTCACGAGGAGAAACGAAACGAAGTCCACGGATGCTGAAAGCGACAGCGTGGCACGCACGGACAAACCGTTGGTAATCCAAGATGCCTCGCCAGCCGTCATTGACCCGCCCGCTGCCCAGCCCGGCCAGCCGCCCAGCCCGGTCTCGCGGTCTCACCTCACCTGGCCAGTTGCGCATCCACCAGCAACCTTGGCCACCGAGCCTGCAGCCCGCGGGGCGCCGCCGCAGGCGCAACCACTCCCCAACTTCGCCGCTCCTTCTCCTCCTCCCCTCTCCACCCCGTCACTTGCCTACCTACGCACGCGCACACGCCCGTCGCGCTACCCCCCTCGTCACGGCGCCATCACTCGAATGGATATATAGGCTCGAGCTCGCCGAGTTTCGAGTACTCGCCCCGTCCACGCAAACCAACTCTCGCCGACCGTGCCCGTGTCAACCTGCTGGGCTTCAATCAATTCGATCGGGCGAGCGATATACATACAGATGACGCAAGATTCCAACCAAGGCGTCGCCGGCGCGGCGTACTCGCCGTGGCAGAACGGCGGCGACGCCGCCACCACTCCAGCGGGCGGCGGCGCGGGGGGAGTCATGACGCTCGGCAGCATCCTCACGGTGGCGGGCATCCTGCTGCTCTTCATCGTCTTCGCCTTCGGCCTCGTCTCGCTCCAGTACTGCTTCAACTCCTGGGACAGGGAGCGCCAGCTTCAGGCCGCACCGAGCAGGCGCCGCCGTGGAGGCAACGCCGGAGGCGGCGGTGTTCGGAGGAACAGGGGCGTCGACCCCGAGCTGCTACGCTCGCTGCCGGTCACGGTGTTCCACGCGGCGGCGTCCAAGGAGGAGGAAGGCGCGGCGGTGGTGGAGTGCGCCGTGTGCCTCTCGGAGCTCGAGGACGGCGAGGAGGCGCGGTTCCTGCCACGGTGCGGCCACGGCTTCCACGCCGAGTGCGTCGACGCGTGGCTCGCGTCCCACACCACCTGCCCGCTCTGCCGCCTCACCGTCGCCAAGCCCGACGACAACGACGCGCCGCCGCGCTCGGTGGCGCTTCTTCTTCCTCCCGTCCCGCCGGAGCCGGCGAACTACGCCGCCGCTAACAACCTGCCCGCCACCGTGCTTCTCGGAATGTCCGATGATCACGGCGGCGTGGCCATGGCCACCAGTGCTTCCAGGGGCGTCCCCCGCCTGGCGATCGAGATCCCGGAGCTCGCCGTGACGACGGCGCCGACGACACCGTGCGACGCCGCCGTGTCGTCGGGCTCGGCAAGGCTGAGGTCGTCGATCAAGAGGCTGTGGAGCTTCGGGATGCAGGGGGTGGGGACGAGCTCCTCCTGCACCTGTGCTGGAGCCAGCGAAGGAGGCGACCTGGAGCAGGGCATCAGCGTTACCATTACAACCGAAAGACCAGAGAGCAACAGCAGTCCTCTGGCCTTCCAGCAATAGTGCATATGTACATTCAATATGATGTACAGTTGTTTTTTTTAGTTTTAGAACTTGCACATTCTTTTATTTATCAATTCCTAGATTCTTAGACTTCCATTCGATCGATGTATATTGCTCACCGTTCTCCATTGATCAAACAAGGAGCAACGGAAAGGTAAAAGAAGGAAATACCCATCTGGTTTCTTTCTTCCAAAAAAAAAACACTCAACAATTGTGAAACTCTTAAATTGCATTCTCGATATCCATGTGTTCAATTTTTTGTATTTTTTTTTCTGAAAAATCTGTTGGAAAAATAGGCAATTGTAAGTTTAATTTCCGAACTAGATTAAACATGACGATAAACAATCCTAGCATGCAATTCTCTAGCAGACTTGGCAGTACGAACAACATAATCATGACATCAGAAAACATGATTAAAACACAATGTACGTACTGAGGAATTGCCGTAGGGGAGACGAACGGCGCAGTTGGAACGAGGACGGTTCTACGGACGGAGCGCAACAGATGATGTTGCAGACGACGGTACGCCGCAGCACCAGACTTGGACGGAGGACGAGCCGTGGTGAAGACGTCTTGAGCAGTCGCGCGCAGCGCTTCCCAAAAACCTTATTCGCCCTCTCCCGGTGCAGGATCTCGAAGACGACTGGTTCCGGAGACCTGCTCTCCCGTTTGCCGGTGCAAGCCGGCGCTCGGGATGGAGTAGACTACGATGACAACGTAGCAATGAGAAGTAGCAAAACCCTAACTCGTATAGACTTTATTAGGGACTCCCAAACCTAGGGGATTCCCGTATAGAGTCTATGGTGCACTTCTTCCATGAGGGAGGTGGTCTCTATTTATTGGGAGGAAAACCCCCACACCCTCATCCATTAGCAATATGTGACTAATAGATGACGTACCCCCTCAAGTGCTAATGAGCTTTTGAGATTTACTTGACATGAATAGCTATGCACACGAGACTCAACCATCGACTTGGTTTTTCTTAATAAACCGCACAAGATAGTGCGAGTTTCATTGATATAGCATAACAATACAAGGCTACGGCCTTGAGAGACCATAAACCGAAAAAAGAAAAAAATGAACAAAGAAAAGACTCACCCAGTTAGATTGGGACGTTAACATGTCGAACTCCACAACTCAACTCACCTGGTTGGATTGGAGCATTAACACGAGAAGCTCCACAACTCAACTCTACTCACCCATGTGGATTGGGACATTAGCATGGATGAACACTTAAACTACATGGATTGGGGTGTCGGATGTATAGCAAGGTTATAAGGAGACAGAGGAAGTCAATTTGAGTTCTTATCGAGTTCTCCTAAAGACCTTGGCACCAACCACTTGGTCGTGTGTTTTAGCAGCGCTCTTACTGCCTTGTGCACTTATCTACGGTCCAAAAGGCAGCAGAATACAGACTCTGCACCGGTAAGCACTTCTCGCCCACCTACCATATCGATCACACTAACATCAAAGTCTTCCATACCATATTTTTGGCGCTTTCCTTATTCAATGTCAATAGGCATCGAGATCAGAAGTCAAGCCGTTTCTGCCTAAATGCATAGCACTCATCTCATGATCCTCAAGTTAAGTTTTTTTCTTTTTGTTTTTTTTGGCTCAAATCGTTGTCAAGGAAAAGTTATAGCCGGCTGATCATGGCACAAATCACTCTTCAACCTATCATGTTAGCTTTCAACTGCTCAAATGATAATGACCGTTTACTCATGGCAAAAAGGAGAGAAAAAAATCTAGGATGCCATTTTTTTTGTGAGACTGCCAGGGAATGAGATATTTATGATGCGTCAAATCAATCAAGAACCGATGCGCTGCAACTGCAAGGCGCGACGAGCAGCTGTCACTGACCGGCGCGCGTGACCGCGCCCGCGTAACCGTTCGCGCCTTCGTAGAATCTCGCGGCGACGTCTCGTCGCCACCGCTGACCCGCCCGCCGGCCAAGCCTGCCCAGGCGCGCAAAACCCCAGCAAAATCTCCTTCCATGCCTCTCCCCAGGAGCAGTCGTCGCGACGCGCCTCCTTCTCGGCGCTTTCTCCTTTCTCCTCCCCGGATGCGTCAACATGCCGCTGTGTGTCCCCGTCGTCACGGCAATAATGCTCGGACACTTCCTGCGCCGTCGTCGTCGTCCCCGCTCCGTGTGTGTATATCTGTGCGACCTCTCCAGTGCTCTCGGCCTGCATTTAATTTACTCTCTAGCTAGTGCATGACGCCCCCAACGCGTGCGGCAGCGACGACGACGATATGAACTCATCACCACAGCCGAGCGCCGCCGCCGCCGCCGCCGTCGCCGGCGCTCCCACGGCGGCGGCCGCTGGCGGCGTCACGACGTCGGTCACCACAGTCGCCGGCACTATCATGATCTTTATGGCCATGGCCGCCGTGCTCATCTACCTGCAGTTCTACTTTGACGCGTGGACTCGCAGGGATCGTCAAAACCATGGCTCGTCCCAGGCGTCGTCACGACGCCGCCGTGGCGGAGGCGACGGCGCGGCGGGATCCCGCGGCGGAATCCGAGGCGCCATGGGCGTCGACCCGGAGCTGCTGCGCTCCATGCCGGTCACCGTGTACCGCGCGGGCTCGAAGGAGAGCTCGGTGGAGTGCGCCGTGTGCCTCTCGGAGCTCGAGGACGGCGAGGAGGCGCGGTTCCTGCCACGCTGCGGCCACGGCTTCCACGCCGAGTGCGTCGACACGTGGTTCGCGTCCCACACCACCTGCCCGCTCTGCCGCCTCACCGTCGCCAAGCCCGACCACGACGCGCCGCCGCCGTGCCCGGCGATTCTTCTTCCTCCGGTCCCGCCGGAGCCGGCGAACTACGCCCAGAACCGTCCCGCCAGCGTGCTTCTCGGCATGTCTGCAGATCACGGTGGCGTCGTCATGAGCGCAGGTGGTGGTAGGAGCGCTTCAAGGGGTGTCCTGGTGATCGAGATCCCGGAGCTGGCCGTGCCGACGACGCCAACAACACCGTGCGACGCCGCCGTGTCGACGGGCTCGGCCAGGCTGAGGTCGTCGTTCAAGAGGCTGTGGAGCTTCGGAATTCAAGGGGCGGGGACGAGCTCCTCCTGCACCTGTGCTGGAGCCACCCAAGGTGCCGACTTGGAGCAGGGTATCAGCTTTTCCACCGAACAACCGGAGAGCAACGCCAATCCTCTGGCCTTCCAGCAATAGCACATATGTACATTCAATGTAGTTTACTATTTCTTTTAGTTTTAGAACATGTACATTGTTTCATTTTACTAGTAAACACGCACGTGCGACACGCACGTGATAGAAAGAAATTCAATAACTATCAATATGACATCGCATCACTGTATCAATGTTATGGGTATTTTAACAATATGCTTATGGTTATGAGTATTTTAACAATATGCTACATCTACGCGAAGCATGTAAAGGTACGTAAAAATGCCAAGATAAAATCTGCAATTCAGACAAGAGCTAAAACATGCAATTCAGAGTTTCAGACGAGCTAAAAATATACAATTCAGAGAAGGACAGAAAAGAAATAGGAGCGAGAGCAATCTAACTCGGTGATCATTTAATTCCTCTTATGTGTCGAATTACTGTTACAAACACCAGGATTAAAACATGACTGTATCGTGGAATCTTTGGTGTATCGTGGAATCATCCCAAAGCTAGAGAGAGAGAGAGGAGCAAATCATCCACAAATCAGGTCGGCCTCCTGCTTCAGGAGCACGGCGATTAGCAACGAGCAGATCATACCGAGAAGGAGCGAGCCAGCTTAGAGGAAGGGTGGGTAACCCAAGACCGAGAAGCGGTCACCGGCGGCTGGTCGGCGACTGCACGGGGAAGATCAGGAGCAGCTATGGCGGGCGCCTGCATTATTGTACGTAGAACCCGTTCGCGGCGATGGCACATGCTCATCGGCCTCGAGCGACACCCTGGCGGCGTGGTCAGCATAGGCCCCGGCCACGCCGAGCACATCGTCCGAACCACGCCTGCGTCTAGCAGGTAGCAGCTCTTCCCCAAGCGGCGCTGTCCGAGTCGATGTCCGTACGGCGAGTATAGGGTGTAGGGGATGTGGTGTACCATATTGGTGTGGGTATACGACGGGGGTAACGATGATTGTAGTGAGAAAATAATTATGTTTTTAGCAGAAACATTCTCTAAATATCAGTTTTGGTGGGTTTGACCCACTTCCCATCTCCGTTGACCCTTACAGGTGGGTCCAGCGTGTGGGGTAAGACGGGCCCGATTTGGGTGAGAAACGTTTTCAATTTAACTCGTTCTTTTATAGATAGATTTCTTGCACCTCTATTTGATGTATGGAAAAAGTCTACTTAACAACACCCCCCCCCATCATTCCCAAACTATGAAACTGGCTTCTTTACCCCTAAACTTTCCAAAACCGGGCAAATCACCCTCTCAAAAGTCATTGTCGATGATAAGTTTAGCAGTCTTGATAATCACAGTCAACCTGTCATTTTAGATTTCAACTAATCAAATGAAAAGTGACCTTTACTCATGGCAAAAGGAGAAAATGATCATTCATGATGCCATCTTTGTGAGCCTGAAAGAGGCATCAATGAGATGGCATCTTGACTGCTGATGATAAAAACATTTAGAAAATGATCAACAATGTTGTTTCTGCCACTTGATTTAGAAATAGAGATTAGTTTGAAACTATTGCACCTAATTTACTCCAAACACATTATTAATCAAAATATAACGTGGATGCTATCTTTCCTTCAAAGTTATACATTTGTTTTTTTTTTCAAAGGTTATCACTTTCTTTGAATTAATTTCAGGAGTCGTAATTATCTACTTGCAACTCTTGTAATGGATTTATTAACAAACTAATTACTTCCGCAAAAAAACTAATTTGCGTTAATTTGCTGCATTTTGTAGTCAAAGTTTGGAACCACCATGTGGCGTCAAATCAATCAAGAACCGGTGCACGGCAACAGCAAGACGCGAGGAGCTGTCACTGACAAGCGCGCGCGACAGCGCCCGTAAGGCCGTAAACCGCTCGCGTTCGTGGAATTATCTCACGGCGAAGTCTCATCGGCCCATCGCCACCGCTGACCGGCCGGCCGGCCAAGCCTGTCCAGGCGCGCAAAACCCCAGCAGAAACTTCGCCTCCCTTCTCGGCGCCTTCTTCGTTCTCCTCCGCGCGTGCGTCAACATGCCGCTGATGTCCCCCTCGTCACGGCAATGCTCGGACACTTCGTGCGTGCGTCCCTCCCCGCTCCATGTATATATCTGTTCGAGCTCTCCAGTGCTAAGCCGCAGGTTACAGCTGACGACAGAATCCGACCAATGACCCAAGCCGCCGGCGACGACGACATGAACTCGCCA
This sequence comes from Digitaria exilis, assembly GCA_015342445.1. Lineage (NCBI taxonomy): Eukaryota > Viridiplantae > Streptophyta > Magnoliopsida > Poales > Poaceae > Digitaria > Digitaria exilis. The sequence continues at coordinate 1,968,425 of JACEFO010002629.1, forward strand.
CAGCCGAGCGGCGGCGCCGTCGCCGGCGCTCCCACGGCGTTGACGACCATGGGGGCAGCAGCTGGGGGTGTCATGACGGTTGGCAGCGTCACCACCGTGGTCGTCCCTATCATGATCTTCATGGCCATCGCCGCTGGGCTCCTCTTCCTGCAGCACTACTTCGACGCGTGGAATCGCAGTGATAACCAAAGTCACGGCCGCTCGCAGGCGTCACGGCGCCGTGGCGGAGGGGGCGCGTCGCCGGGGCGCGGTAGCGTCGGGATCGCCAGGGGCGGCCTCGACCCGGACGTGCTGCGCTCCCTGCCGGTCACGGTGTACCGCTCGAAGGAGAGCTTGGTGGAGTGCGCGGTGTGCCTCGCCGAGCTCAAGGACGGCGAGGCGGCGCGGTTCCTGCCACGCTGCGGCCACGGCTTCCACGCCGAGTGCGTCGACACGTGGCTCGCGTCCCACACCACCTGCCCGCTCTGCCGCCTCACCGTCGCCAAGCCCGACGACGCATCTCCGTCGCCTTCCTTGGCTCTTCATCCGGTGCCGCCAGAGCCGCCGCCGAGCTACCACGCCGCGAACCTGCCGCCGCCGGCGAGCGTGTCCAACCAGGGCGCGGTTAACACGGTGGCCATGGCCTCCGACGACGGGGACACGAGCGCTTCCGCAGGCACCATGGCCGTGTTGGTGATCGAGATCCCGGAGGTGGCCGTGGCGACGCTGCTGACCCCGCGCGGCGCGGCCAAGACGCCCGGCTCGGCGAGGCCGAGGTCGTTTCGGAGGCTGTGGAGCTTCGGAAGGCAAGGGGCGGGGCCGAGTTCATCTTGCTCCTGCGGCGGCGCCGGCGAAGGAGCCGACGTGGAGCAGGGTGTCAGCTCAGCGTGACCATCGGCATAGTCCTCGCGGAAGCGCAGCTGCCATCAACGGAGGCAGCGGCCGGAGCAATACAGGGTATAGCGACCGAACTGGACTTGTGGCGGGCCGACGGTCGGGAGAGAAATCCATACATACACTCTGTAGCGCTGAATTCGAGCCATTTATATTAGATTTAGTACATTTTTTTTGTGTTTAGATGTACATTGTTAGCCATATACGTACACTTAGTTTGGTGGCAGATGTACATTCTTTTACATTAGATTATTTTATATTAGATTAACCCATTTATTTTTTATGACCAGCGTAAGATCTAGGAAGATCTTTATGTCAACTCTGATATAGACCGGTCGTCCGGTCATCACTCGAATTTTCTTACTGTTAGATAACAAATGGACGTGATACCTCTCTCCCCTGTCTTCTTTCTGCATGCAACAAGAATTTGTTTACCGAGAATAAAGAAACACCCATGGCATTTTCTAAAAAAAGGCTCTAGTCAATTTTTTTTCAAAATATAGGAAAATTGAAGACGCTCAGACACATACTCATCCTTATAAGTACACGCACACAATACTACCTCTATGAACGCTTATAATATACTCAGAGAGTGATCTCGAGATTGATGAAGTCACGATGGAAACCTCGCTATTGACGGATATGTCGCCTACAACAAAAATAAAAACGATGATTCAATTCTAGAATAAATCTAGAAACATACGAACACTTGTCGGGTAGGCCATGGGCACATCACTCGATCGGTTCGGAAAAAGAAAAATTCCATACTAGAAGAGCATGTTACGCTGTAATGTTGCTGACGAGATCATGTATGCTGAAGCCTCGATTCAATTCACTATTCAACGGTAAGATGTAAGAACTGTAATAGTCGTTTCAATTGAACCCTAAATCCAACATACGATTTGGGAAAAGTGGCATTTGAAAAATAGTATAATAATAACCAAAAGGGCTCAACGTCCATGCAGCCAACGGTTTCTTGGTCGGACCAGGTACTGGCGGCATTGCTTCGGCGACCTGTTTGCGCAAAGTTAGTCTGGCCTACTACCTGACCGACGAAAAAGTCTTTTTTTAAAAAAAAAAATTATTGAACGATGACCGACGAAAAAGTCAGCACACTAGGATCACCACTGGGATGAGGCGGTATGCGGACCGGGCGCACGCAATTTTCTTCCCCAAAAAAGATTCCGTTAGCTACAGCCCATTCCCTGACTCCCATCCCTATCGTGCCATAGCCATCCAGCTTCCATGCAATTTCATCCTCTCCGCACGAGCTGTCAGCTGTGACTTCGGTTATCATCGATCAGGGGCAGAGAGACGGCCGAGTCAGTCACCCACATGGCCCACATGCCACGATCGATCGATCAATCGTCCAAAACCAGTGGCCGGTGCATATTGCACGAGCAAACCGTTCGCTTTCCATGTTCTTTAATAGCCACCCCATCGCCTCGATCACGTCCGGAAACCAGACGCGGCCGCCTGCCCACCAAGCAAGCGCGTCGCGGCGTCGGTCATCTTTGGCATGCGGCCATACCCACACGCCCGTCGCTCTGACCGTCTCATACTCTCGAACTTCGTGGCATCACCACAACACTTGCCACTTGCGAGTCGACCCTCCTCAGCTTGCATATATATATATGTGCGTGACCTCCGTGCGTTCCCTCCATAAACAGAGTACAGACACGTACGCACGCACACCTTTGCCAGAAAAAAAAGTTCAGATACACAACCATGACACGAGGTTCCGAGCTCGCCACCATCCTCTTCGTGGCGGGCGTGCTCCTCCTCTTCGTGCTCTTCGCCTGCGGCGTCGTCTCCCTCCAGCTCTGCATCAACGCGTTCTACCGCCGCCGCGCCGCCCAGGCGGCGGCGTCGCAGAGCCCGTGGCCCAGGCCCAGCACCCGCACCCAGACCAAGCGGGTCGCCGGCGATCCGGCGGAGGCGCCGCCGCGCTCGCTGCCAGCCACGGCAGTGTACCGCGCGGCGGAGGCGGGTTCGACGGCGGCGGAGGAGTGCGCGGTGTGCCTGGCCGGGCTGGAGGACGGCGAGGAGGCCCAGCTCATGCCATGCTGCGGCCACTGGTTCCACGCGCTCTGCGTCGACAAGTGGTTGGCATCCCACGCGACCTGCCCGCTCTGCCGGATCGCCGTCGCTAGGCCCGGCATGGCGCCGCCGGCTCTTTCTCGGGTCCCCTCGGTGGTGTCCGACCAGGTCGTGGTGACCGTGAACACCGGGAGCGACGACACGATGCCATTGCCATCCCCACGCGGCACGGCGGCGGTCGTCGTGATTGAGATACCGGAGATGATGGACGTGCCACACGGCGATCATCCCAAGTGATGCGGTCAGCTGGTGCCCAGGCTCTGCGACTGCGAGTGCGAGGTCGGCTTCGAAAGGCTAGGGGCGGAGCCGAGTGCCTCGTGATGTTGCTGTCTGCTGACATGCTCAACAGCTCGAGCAGTGCCGTCGCCGTAGCGTCTGAAGCAGCCGAGGTGCCTGAGGGCAGTGGGCATGGCTGCGCCCAGTGGGCAACCCACAACCCAGGGAGCCGCCGAGCCGCCGTATAACGCACGCACTAGAGATGCTTGCCCTACTTTCTAAAATTGTGTATATGTAATTCTTTGTAGCACTTTATTAAAATTGCCATTATTTTTTTAAACATCGTGATCGATGCAGCTACACAGACACACACCATATGTACGTAGAGGAATATCTGTGAAAAGATAGGAAAAAGAATATTATCAGGTGTTTTAATTTTCCTTTTTTGAAGCTTTGAACTCACCACATGCAAATACGTTAATATTGACACATGAAAAACCTTCCTGATTTTTCTTTTTTTTTTGAGATAAAACCTTCCTGATAGAGCCCGCGTCCAAGGTCCTGCCCTAACAAGGCCCAAGTCCCCCCTTAACCGACAAAGAGATAATGGGCCGCTTTATCGTCCATCTATATTCGATGTTGCGATTCTCTTTCAAGACTAACCAAGGGCCTTTTGACAGCCCTTTTTCTCATTCTGATGCATTATGAGAAGTGATTCTAAAAGTGATTCGGAGTCTCGAAGTGATTCTTCATGTTAAATTTTAAATATAAAGTAGAATCATCAAAAATCGAGTCAGGATAATCTACTTTTTTGAGCTCCCAACCCTTAAGTATATTTCAGAGAGTCATTTCATGAAATTCGTCTTAAATTACTTCACTGCAAAAAATTGTTTGGCAGAGCTCCACCGGATTCAACCGAGTAAACTCTCGGAGCTCTTCTAAAGAGGCCAAAAAAACATTGTCCTTTGCTTATAACCAGTTATCTTATAACTTTTTCCTAATATATACACAGTATCTTACTCTGCATGTATTCTAGCATGTCCTATTCACCTCTCTCTGCACCTTCGTTGGGCACTCAACCTCCTATATCCGTGGAGAGTCTGAACGAATCCACTGATAGGCCTAGACCTCCAATCTGGCCACAATGGCACCAGCCTCCTCCTCCTCTAAGCTCATGACCAATTGACCACGGTAATCACCTCTTCCCCAGCCCATGGCGTTTGGAACAGCTAAATACCAACACTCTTCTCTACATCCGAGGATAGAAGATCCATCTTTAGAATCACGTCCAACGGAAGCGAGGTGTTTGGATCCATCTTTAGAATCACGTCTGTGTCACCCCTGGTCCTCTGTAGCTCTGCCTCCGATCCGGCGGCGCCCTCCTTAGCTCAAGCTGCCCTCGCCACATGATCACATCTGGAGCTGAGCATTTGTGGCCCGGCCCGGCCTGTGGGCCCGGCCCGAGCCCGGTGGGTCTTGGCCCGCCCACGCCTTCTAATAGGACGGGCGTGGGCACCCAAAACCAAGCCCGAAAAAAATTCAGGCCGGGCCGAGTCCGCCCAGATGCTTTATTTCATTTATTTTCCAACTAAAAAAGAACGGGAAGCCCGAGCCCGCCCACGGCCCGGCCCAAAAACTCGGCCCAAACTTGCCCATGGGATGGGCGTGGGCACAAATTTTTGGCCCGAAACAAACCGGGCTTTTTTACGGCCCTGCCCGAATTAGGCCCGGCCCGCAAAATGCTCAGGTGTGATCACATCTCATGCCCATGCTACTCCTTGTGCCTGAACCAACCCGCGCTTGCGGCCTCGTGCCTCCCTCGCGCACCTCTTCGTGGATTCCTCTCATGACGGGTCGATTCCTCTCGCCGACAAGGTCCAAAATTTGAATTATGAACGAGTTTGATGAAATAGTTAATGGAGAGTATATACCAAATATATTTTAGTTGATTTGGGAAGAACTTGGGAAGAACTTGAGTGTATACAAAATATTACTAAAATGATTTGGGAAGCAAAATAATCGAAGAGTATACACTGAATATAATTAATTAATAAATAAATACATCTAAAACATGTAAGCATATTACTTATATAATGAGTTCTGAGCTATAATTTATGTTTCATGCCGTATACACAAATAATATGATGATCATAAACAAAGCCAATTCCTTAGACTGGGCTACTTACCAAATTAATTTTCAACTAAGAGCCTCAAAATTAGGGATTAGTATAAAAATCTAGATATTTGTGCTATTTGCACGGACCATCTGTCGGGTACCAAAAGTAGGGGTATCCTAATTTGGGCCCTGAACCACCTGACAGCAAGGCCACAATCGGCAGACGAATCAAGCCCAGCTTCGCGGCCCGACAAAGGCCCACTACGACGACTCTGCCACGACGTCCGCCCCGCTCGAGGGTGTCACACTCCCTCGAACGGGAATGTCCATGACGATCGAGCCCGACCGGGCCCGAGACTACCGGTCACTCTCGAGCGGGCATCTCCGTCACGTTCGAGGCTCGCCGCGCTCGAGACCGTTGTCTGCGCTCGAGGGGCGCCACACCGGTAACAACGCCTAGCACTCTGCAACGCATTAACTCAAGACATGATGGCGCGCCTCTATGGTCGAAGAGGAGGGGAGTTACTGCGCCACGCTACCGTCCCACACCGCGGATAAGACACCGGTCAAATCCGCTCGTGTCACACCCCAAAATTTGGGATTTCGGGATGTGATTAGAAAAATAAAATTAAATAAACAATTTTCACAAGTTATTAAAATTTTCCAACATTTGTTTAATTTAACAGGAAATTTACTATAAGAAAATAAACATTTTTCTAAAAAAATAAATATGCTTTATGTTGTCTTAATTGAAGTGCTACATTCATGCTGGAGTGCATTATGTGTTTTTGAGTGTTAAAGTTTCAAATTGCGTTTAGATGTCGAGCAAATCATCCCTGAGAATTTCCTAGATTTTCTAGGAATTAATTCTCTTTTCCTAAAGTCAAATCTATTTATTGGAAGGCTTTAAATTCTCTTTTCATGAGCTCCAAATATTTTATTTGGTTCAAAGTCTCCAACTCTATCTCTGGAATTTTTCCTAGGATTTTTGGAGATTTCAGAATATTTTCTATGGTTTAAATGTATTATCTGGGATTTCTTAGATTTGTTTTTGAGCTGGAATCTTTTTCCCGAAATAATAAACTTAATCTTTCTTTCTTTTCTTTTTGGGCTGACTCATCTTTCCAGCCCAAGCCCAACTCCCTTTTCCCTTCCATCAGACCAGCCGACTCATTCCCTTTCGGCCCAACCCATCTATCCCGGCCCAGCCCGCCTCCTTCTCTCTTCTCTCTCCGACGCGTGGTCCCGGTCTGTCATCTCTTACCTCTCATCCCAATCGCACGCGAGCAGGACTCTGCTCGAGTCCGGCCTCTGCACGACGCGCCACCAGCCATCCTTGGCTTCCGCGCCAAGTCAGCCTCGCCTCGCCCCTGCCTCTCTCTCGCCTCGCCCCTCCTCCATGCGCAAGCGCCGCCGCCCGCAGAGGCTTGACGAAGCCGAGCGCCACTGGCCAAAGCTTCGATTCGCCGCCGCGGAGCTATGCCGGAGGAAGAAGACGACCTCACGAGCTTCCCTGAGCCAAGAAGCACTTGCGCCACGTATCGCCAAGCCCCAATCGCCCCGGAGGAGCTCGTCGCCGTGAAGGTCAAAGCCAGCGCCACCACGACTCCAATTCTGGCCGCCACCGTCGACCTCCGCCGCTGGTGAGGACCTATTCGCGATCCCCGTCCGTCCCTCTCTCTCCTAGGCCAACCGCGGCGAGGTTTGGAGCCTTGTAGCGCCGCCGTCGCTGAACTCCGGCGAGTCTCCGATATGGCGCCGCCGCGAGCCGCGGATTTCGACGACCCCTTGAGCCCGATGAATCGCAACCGTCCGATTGAAATCCGACGGCCTGTAGTAGATCCAATCCTGGTCAGCACCGGTCAACCGAGCCGCCCATGGCTCTTTTGCGAAAACAGCCTCGTAGTTCATGCTAATCAACCCGCGGTCCAACCCTAGTCAAAAGTAATTTCTTATAGGTCCTGTTTTTATCGTTTTAGCCCCTGTGCTTTTGTAGATTCGAACCCGCCATCCATAGGTGCTAGTTTTACGCGTTAGCCCTCCTGTTTTCATACGTATTTATGTTTTAGCCCTCGGTTTCTTTCAAAACAGCCCCTGAAAGCCCTGTTTCCTCGTAGTTAAGCCCTGCAACCTTGTTTTATCCCTAGATTTCACGTTTTAACTCCGTTTAACCTCATTTTTGTTGCGCTAATCTTCTATAAGCGTAGAGTTTAGTTCACCAGTGTTGTTTACCATGTTTCATGTTTTGAAATAAATTAATAAATATTAATTTGCCTAATTCTTATTTAACTAGTCTTTCCAATTAAAAGCTATATAGGATATACCTCGGCTTTCATAAGCTAATTTAATATGGTTAATGAGCATTCACCTTGTTTTTATGAATAAAAGCTACATAGGTTATATCCGAGCTTTCATAATCACATGTTAACTTGATTAACAATTATTAAATTAGTTTTCATAATTAAAATCTAACAAGGTTTAAACATCGGTTTTGTGCAATCTAAATTAATATGGTTAATTCACAACTTTGGTCCAACGCGCGACATTATGTTATTCGTCTAGATGCTCTCACATGCTTTCTTGCAAATTAAAATATTTAATTGGTATAATCATTATATAAGTATTTGCAAATAAAATTGATTAAGCTTTAACCCGTCTTTTCATATCAAAGTATAATTTTGATTAATTTAAATATTGAATATTTCTCTAAATATTCATTACATGCCTTTTATTAATTGAAATAAAAGAAGCATATTGGTATAATCATTTCTTTTGTATTATAAACCTTACGATAGTTGTATCCTTTCCAACCGTTGTTCTGTTTTCAACGTTCCTTACGCCCTTGTGATCGTAGTAGCGAGCCCCATCGTTTAGTGCGTTATTTTAAAAGCTTTTCTTTTGATTGGTGTATTGTTCTTAGTTGTACCTATTTCTTTGCTTGCATGTTTGTGCTTGTGCTCGATGTTTGCTACGATTAGAGGAGCATCGTTCCGAAGCTGTCAAGAACAAGAGTTGAAGACTGAGCAGTGGTATTCTTTTGCGGAAAGGCAAGTGTCCCTAACCATCTTTCTCCTTGTGCTTTTATAAGATCATATATGTTAATTGGAACATGGAGAACCACCCAGGATTACCCGTACAACCACAATACTATAATGGCTCTGGTCTTGGCTAATTAATTAGAAACCTTGGTTAGGAATGATCTTACCGAAAGGGCATGGGGGGTGGCGGTTGACGGAAAGTGGGCTTAGCTAAGACACTATGCCCGTTAGGGAGGGTTATGCCTGCTTCCGATCCGGAAACCTTAGCGGGTCGTTTCTAACTAGGGAATCTTTGTAAAGGCCTCATAGCGTTCCTATGCAGTCACACCTCGGAAGTGTGGTACGTGCTTCGGCCGGCACAGCATGGTTGGGTTTAAAGTTCCTCGGAGCTTTTATGCGAATTGTGGTGAAAGTGTACAACCTCTGCAGAGTGTAAAACTGTTATAACAGCCGTGTTCGCGGTTATGAACGGCCTGGACCCTTACATGATTAATATACTTGAAGTTGATGATTAAATTGTTCTGGTTATTTCGGTGGCCTTGCTGAGTACCAACCATAAGTGTACTCATCCTTGCTTATTGCTGCTCAGTATTCAGAAGGTGTGTGAAGTTGTTGAAGATGATGCTAGGCGTACGCAACCCCCAGTCAACTGCCTGTGGTGAAGAGTTCAAGATTCCGCTGCTAGAAAATGTTTGTATTGCATTTATTTTATTATTTCCGCTGTAACTTTGTGTTCTGTTTATTCATGGAGTGTATCATATGTGTGAAACTTGATCCTGGCACACATATGAGATGCATCTAGTTTCCTATAGAAAACCAGGTGTGACACTCGCCATAGTGGTTCCTGAACATAATGCTGCACGGTTAGGCCTAACTTGGTAGCGTTACTGTTTTAACCACTATTTGACTCTGCTCGCCTCGGGTATGCCACCAACCCTCAAGAAGACCTTGAAGGCCCTATATTGCCCCCGCACTCAAATGGCACCCCTCGAAGCAGTGCGCCGTCACGATCAAGCGTCAAGTCGATGCCATGATGACCATGCCGTCAGCCGGAGTTGGAAGGCGTGATTCCCGCTCAAACAGTGCACGGTATGGACAACACGCTCACACTACGTCACGATACGACCCACAATCACTCTATCACACGCGCCTGTGTACTCACACCCTCACCCTTGGTCTATAAAAGGGGGGGAGCCCATGCAATGGGCAAGCGAACAAGGAGAACAATGAGAGCACTCACAGACACTTAGCCTGCTCACACGATATTGGCACCCAGCCCAATCGCAAACCCCAGGGACTTGGGAGCTTTCCTCCCTCTCCCGCCTTGCTTGTACTCCCCTACTACGAGCAACACGAAACTCGGTGCTATGCACCACTGCTGGACGTATGGCCGCATGGCCGGAACTAGGATAAAATCCCTGCGTCCCGAGTTCGACACACAAAGCCGCCATCGACGCGAGTGGTTAGCAGCGCAATCACTTGTTAGTGTCGGTGTGACCAAATCAGGCACCGATAGTTGGCACGCCAGGTAGGGGCTGCGCTGCGCAACTCTCACTCCGCTCCTGACGGAAAACTTCGACCATCAACGATCCCTGATGGGAGAAAGTGATCCGTTCCCAGCGGGATACGAGATCTGGTTCAGGGGCATGCAATTCCAGGCGACTGGCAATGGCTACCACATGCACATCCTCTCAAGGGGACGAGCGACCACCTGGAGCCTCTGGGGCCGACGCTGGCGGCCCCCCAACGAAGAAGGCGCCCAGAACCACACACACGGCGAGCACGCGCCGCAAGGCGTGCCGCCGACTTCAACAGCACCACTCCCGCAAGGGACGGAGGTGCCCCACAACGGACGCCATGGGTGGAGGCAATGTCTTTCCTCCCGGCAGCCATGGTTGGGCGACGGCTGCCTCAGCACCGTCCCACCTCTACGGGCTACGTAATGATGCAGCCACGTACGCCTTATCGGTCAGCACCAACATGAGCATGTACGATGACTTACCGGGCCACCATCTGGCCTTGGTGCGTAACCTCATCGCCTCCACGCTCGACGATTCCTACCCAGAATCGGAGGAGGAATACGCCCTCGGCAAGAATACCCTGAGTGGGATTACTCCAGTTTCCGAGATGAGATCGAGAGGCCTTCCAGGCTTTCTAGGCCACAACCAATTACTGCTTCGTCTACTGCGACGACGAGAATGACCCCACTAGGGAATGCTTCGTCATTGACGATGAGCGGGTCAGTGACGGGCGTACGATAGACGACGATGAAGAAGAAGATGGCGATGATAGGGATCCGGTAGGCGCGCAGCCACCGGACCTGCAAGATCGCTCGTCCCAAGGGGACGAGCCGTGCTCACACCATCTGGCACAAGCTGCCCACGACAACGAGATCGACGACGGGGACGAGCATACCCTGCCACCCGCGCGTTCCGCCCGATGGAAACACCGGACGTGACACAGACGCACGGCAGGCGGGACGCTTGGCCCACGCTCGCATCCTCAACGATAGGGCAAACGACGATCCCGTCACACTCCCCCCGATGAGCCAAAAGCTCATCGCGGCAGTCGTGCTGCTCAGGGCCATGCCACAGCCAGCGACCCCCGAAGGGCGCAAGTTGCACCTCGAGGCGCAGACGTTGGTCGAGAACACCGCACGACAGCAAGCCGAGAGTTCAGCCTCCCGTCTACGCAATGTTTCAAATATCCGGCTAAACTACCGCTATAGCCGGCTATAGCTGTTAGAAAAGAGCTTCCGCTATGGCATTTATCTGGCTAGATCCGGCTATATCCGACTATAGCCGGCTATATCCTGTAACAGCAGCCCCGCCGCTAAACGTCTTAGCCCGCTTTTTAAAACACTGCGTCTACGTCACTCCTCAGTCTCAAGGAGTGAACGCGGAGGGGAGTCCTCGGTGCGCTCTCCTTGACAAAACAACGAGACATTACCATCGCCAGGAGGCAACCGACGGCACACCGGCAAACTGCGCACGCCTGCAGTGGCGACACCGGCGACAAGGGTTCCTGTGAGGTCTCGTCTCAAGGACACCCGTGGCGCCATGGACGATGGCGACGCCCGCAACATCCTGAACCAGAGAAGGCAGTGGGAGGAAGCAGAGGCTCACCAACCATGGCATGATGACCAGCGCCACAGCGAGCGGGACCATGACAGAATGCCGGAACCGGTAGGAACACGTGTGTTCAGCCGCAGCATCCGCATGGCTTCGATTCCCCCTCGTTTCTGGCAACCGACGACCATCACCAAGTACTCTGGGGAGATAGACCCCAGGGTGTGGCTGAACGAATACCGCCTTGCATGCCAGCTCGGTGGTGCGATTGACGATGCCATGATCATCCGCAACCTGCCGCATCACCTGGCAGATTCTGCGTAGACGTGGCTCGAGCACCTGCCCTCGAACCGAATCCACGACTGGAATGACCTGCTCGACACCTTCGTGGGCAACTTCCAGGGCACCTACGTGTGCCCCGGAAACACGTGGGATCTTCGAGGGCGCAACCAAAAGCCCGGTGAATCCTTGAGGGATTTCATCTGGCGCTTCTTCAAGCGCTGCACCGAACTCCCCAACATCACCGATCATTAGATCATCCACTCCTTCCTCGAGAGCACCACCTGCTACAGTCTGGTGTGCAAGTTGGGAAGGGACCCTCCTCCCAACACAAACCGGCTGTTTGTGGTGGCCTCCAAGTACGCTTCGGGAGAGGAGGCGGCCAATGCCTTAACGGCAAGAAGGAGAAGCACCCTGAAGAGACACCCATGGAGGGCAGCAAGCCAAAGAACCCCTCGAATAAACAGAAGCACGGCAAGAAGGGAAAGAAGTCTCGGGCCGCCCGCGAGAAGGGAGACAATGACGATGAAGCCCTCGTCGTGGACCCCAACTACAAGGGGCCTCGAGGCCCCCCCCATGTGGAGGGGGTGTCTTCGATGACCTCCTCAAGAAATTGTGCCCATACCACAAGACCATGGTGTCTCACACCCTCGAACAGTGTGAGATGCTGCGGAAGTACTACAACCGCATCCCCCGAAAGGATGGCGGCCCATGGAAGGATGGCGGCGACAAGGACGACGATGGCTACCCCGAGGTGGAGCACGTGTTCTTCATCGTGGGAGGGCCCACGACCAACATGGTGCCTCAACAACGAAGGCGGGAACGACGGGAGGTCCTTCTAGCCCAGCCAGCGACTCCCTCGTATCTCGACTGGTCTTCGGAGACCATCTCGTTTGGCCACGAGGACCACCCCGACCACATCCCGAATCTCGGGCAGTACCCTCTCATCGTCGAACCCGTCATCGGCAACACCTGCTTCTCCAAGGTGCTCATGGACGGAGGCAGCAGCCTCAACATCATGTACGCTCCTACCCTGGAGCTCATGGGGATTAGCACGAGCGAGCTGCGCCCCAACAAGTCATCATTCCATGGAGTCGCGCCTGGAAAGCACGTCCAACCTCTCGGGCAGATCGACCTGCCCGTCTGCTTCGGCACCCGCCGAACTTCCGCAAGGAGGTGCTCACCTTCAAGGTGGTGGGGTTCAAGGGGGCTTAACACGCCATCCAGGGACGGCCATGTTACGCTAAGTTCATGGCCATCCTGAACTACACCTACCTCAAGCTGAAGATGTTGGGGCCTAACGGAATCATCACCGTCGCCCCGACGGGTAAACATGCCTACGAGTGCGATGTCGAGAGCGTGGAGCTACCGGAGGCGTTCGCCCTCGAGGAGTCCTTGGTAGCAGACCTGGAGGCAACCGCCAACGCAACCCTCGACACCAACGCACGTCAAGCTGGGAGCTTCGCGCCCGCTGAAGACACCAAGGCCATACCCCTCAACCCCAACAACGACGACGGCAAGACGTTGAGGATCAGCTCCACCCTCGACAGCAAATAGGAAGTGGTTCTCGGGGTAAAGCCCAACCCTGAGAAGTGCATTTTCGGTGTGCCTCGAGGCATGCTTCTAGGCTTCATTGTCTCTGAGCGAGGCATCGAGCCTAACCCCGAGAAGGTCGCGGCTATCCAGCGAATGGAGCCGATCTGAGACCTGAAGGGTGTACAGAAGGTAATGGGATGCCTAGCCTCCCTAAGCCGCTTCATCTCGCGTCTTGCAGAGAAGGGGCTACCTCTGTATCGACTATTGAGGAAGTCTGAGCGATTCAGCTAGACCGCGGAAGGCCAGGAGGCCCTCGACCGACTCAAAGTAGCGCTAACGAACGCGAAGTCCTCACTTCACCAAAAGAGGGCGAACCTCTCTACCTCTATGTAGCAGCGACCACCCAGGTCATCAGCATTGTCATCGTCGTAGAGAGAACCGAGGAAGGGCACTCTCTGCCCGTCCAGCGGCCGGTGTATTACATCAGCGAAGTCCTGGCAAACACCAAGACGAAGTACCCCCATATCCAGAAGCTGATCTACGCCAACGTGCTGGCTCGACGCAAGCTGCGGCACTACTTCGAGGCGCATCCGGTGACCGTTGTGTCATCCTTCTCTCTAGGCGAAATCATCCAGACCCGAAAAGTCTCCGGCCGAATCTCGAAGTGGTCGATGGAGCTAATGGGGGAGACTCTCACTTACGCACCGAGGAAGGCCATCAAGTCCCAGACTCTGGCTGACTTCGTGGCTGAGTGGACGAACACTCAGCTCCCTCCCTCGAAGGTCAACACCGACTGTTGGGAAATGTACTTCGATCGGGTCGGTGATGAAAACGGGGGCAAGCGCCGGCCTACTCTTCATCTCACCCCTCAGGGAACACCTCCGATACTTCTTGCGGCTGAACTTCCCCACATCCAACAACATGGCGGAATACGAAGCGCTTCTCGCAGGCTTGCACATCGCCCTCGAGCTCGGCATCAAGCGCCTGGACATTTGCGGGGACTCCCGGTTGGTCGTCGACCAGGTCATGAAGGAATCGAGCTGCAACGATGAAAAGATGGCGGCCTACTGTGAGGCAGTGCGCAACCTCGAAGACAAGTTCGACGGCCTCGAGCTTGACCACATCGCGCGAAGATACAACAAGGAAGATGACGAGCTGGCGAAGATCGCGTCGGGATGAACTATCGTTCCCCCGAACGTATTCGCAAAGGACGTCAACAAGCCCTCGATAGCCATTGTCGCTCCGACCGAAGTCCTGAGATCCACAGACGCCCGAGAGTCCACCCTCGACCCCATGAGCGTAGACCCCTTGGCGGGTGGGGACGAGCCCATGGGGTACGAGGCCTGCTCGGGGGACGAGGACGAGGCTGAGGCGATGGAGATCGACGAGGTCCCAACACCTCGAGACTGACAGAGTCCATACCTAGACTGGCTCGATCGAGGCCTCCTACCCTCTGATCGCACAGAGGCGAGGCGCGTTGCTAGAAGAGCCAAGCGCTTCCTCGTCATCGAGGGGGAGCTCTACAGACGGAGAACCTTGGGGGTTTTGCAGCGCTGCATCCCCATACCCGAGGGAAAGGAGCTGATCCATGACATCCACGCGAGCGTGTGCGGGCATCACGCAGCCTCACGCACGCTCGTGGGCAATGCCTTCAGACAAGGCTTCTTCTGGCCCACCACTGTGGCTGACACCACGGGGGTGGTACGAACCTGCGAAGGGTGCCAGTTCTACGCTCGCAAGACGCACCTTCCTGCTCACGCGCTTCAAACTATCCCCATCACTTGGCCTTTTGCTGTGTGGGGCCTGGACCTCGTCGGGCCAATGGCAAAGGCGCCCGGGGGCTTCACACATCTGCTGGTGGCCGTCGACAAGTTCTCCAAATGGATCGAGGCTCGACCCATCAACAGGATCAAGTCCGAGCAGGCGATGCTCTTCTTCACTGACATAGTTCACAGGTTTGGGGTCCCAAACTCTATCATAACTGACAACGGTACCCAGTTCACGGGCAAGAAGTTCCTGGAGTTCTGTGAAAACTACCACATCCGGGTGGACTGGTCGGCGGTGGCGCACCCACAGACGAATGGCCAGGTGGAGTGTGCCAATGGTATGATTGTGCAGGGTCTCAAGCCAAGAATCCACAACAAGTTGAAGAAGTTCGGGCGCAAGTGGGTGCAAGAGCTGTCGTCCGTGATCTGGAGCCTGAGGACGACCCCGAGCAGAGCAACGGGATTCACCCCGTACTCCCTTGTCTATGGGGCAGAGGCCATCCTCCCCACGGATTTGGAATACGGGTCCCCCAGGCTCAAAGCGTATCAAGAGCGCCAAAACCAACAAGCACAAGAGGATTCGCTGGACCAAGTCGACGAAGCTCGAGACGTGGCTCTACTCCACTCAGCAAGGTACCAGCAGAGCCTCCGACGGCACTCACAGACACTTAGCCTGCTCACACGATATTGGCACCTAGCTCAATCGCAAACGCCAGGGACTGGGGAGCTTTCATCTTGCTTGTACTCCCCTATTACGAGCAACACGAAACTCGGTGCTACGCACCGCTGCTGGACATACGGCCGCGTGGCCGGAACCAGGATAAAATCCCTGCATCCCGAGTTCAACACACAAAGCCACCATCGGAGCGAGTGGTTAGTAGCACAATTACTTGTTAGTGCCGGTGTGACCAAATCAGGCACCGACACCTGTCTAGCTATATCTAATTTGTATTATAAAAAATGACTTACAGAAAAGAACTTGTAAAAAATAGACAATGACAATCGAATTTGTCAAACTTTTTTTTCTCCACTACTGTCATGAAAACCATTGCATGTTGTTCCCATAGAAGGAAGGATAAACGGAGAGCCAAGCCAAACTACTAGACGATTCGCGCGACCATAACGACTTGCGGCCAAGAAGAAGAGCGAAGCTTTGGCATGCAACAAAGGGGTCCGTGCCTTTTACTATTACATCATTCTACCCGCCTTGACGATGAATTTTTCACTGGAAAATTACTAGCGTTGAGTGCTCGTCCGGAACCAGAACTAGTTGGCGAGTCGAATTTGTGCGGTTGGGAAAGCTCCCGGATGCACCAGCCGAGCGAGTAGTCAGATCCTCCCGTCATCCTCGTCCGCTCCGATCGACGTGGCCGCGTCGCGGCCGTGAGGTGGTCGCCGGTCGTCGCAGATAGCCGCTTGACTAGTCCGGTGTGGCTTTCTTCCTCCGTACGGCCTTCCTCCGTTGGCTAGTGGACTCGAATTGGACGCGTCGTCTGCTGAACTCGCCACTGTAGATGCAACGTGCACAGGAGGGTCGATGCTGGCGTCACTGCTGCCGTCGATGCCACCTGTGCGCCCGCGTGGAGCACAGCCACCGGCGGCCGAGAGCCGACGTCACCGGACTCCACCGTTGGAGAGGAGGCGCGTGTGCCTCCGTGGCGGATGTGAGGACGTGGCTGTCTGACACGTGTGCCTCAGTGCTTGCCTGGCCAGCCTCTATCTATTCAATCAACACGCTGGCGCGCGTAGGTTCGGGACGGTTGCTGAGCACCTCGGCCCTATAAGTACAAGCACTACACGCACACATGCTCACAGGTCACAGCCCAATTGCCCAAAGCAGTCGAGGAGAGCAAATTAACAGCAGCAACAACAAAAGAGAGAACAATGGCGGAGAGTCATGGCATTGTGATCGTCGGCGGCGGCATCTGCGGCCTTGCCACCGCTCTCGCTCTTCACCGGTGAGCTCGCTTGCTCGTGCTCTTTCCATCTTGGCTGCCTCACTGGTGACTCCGTTGGACAAATCGTTCCCCTGCTTGTTGATATGAAATTTCTCACTGCTGCTGACTACAAACACCAGAAAGACTAACTGCTGCTGCTGCCTTGCACTGTTGGGTCTAGGAAAGGGATCGCTAGCCTTGTGCTGGAGAAGTCTCGAGTGTTGCGTGCAGAGGGCGCGGGGATTGGCATTCAGGCCAACGGGTGGAGAACTCTGGAGCAGCTTGGCGTCGCGGCAGAGCTCAGGAAGACTGCTGATCTCATCACCACGTACGGTTCTAGCCTTCTTCATACTCGTTAGTAATTTGTACTATACCTGCTGGCCTAGTGCTACAAGAAAACTAGCAGTGTATATAACACGCAGGGGGATGATCGTCGTTGCAGGTATCAGGACGTGTGGCTGCAGGGAAGCAAGAGTACCCGGGATCGGTATCCAGTAAGGTTAGTACTAGGTGGCCTTTACGTTACTTCTCAAAATCAAAATGCAGGACGTTTTAGTTTTCTCCTGTGTTCAATTTTTTTTTTGTTCAAATTTTGGTCAAGTTTATAAAAAAAATCTATATATTAACATCGTTATTGATTCGGCCAGGACGGAGTTCCGGTGCTTAAATAGAAAGTATCTGATAGAGGCACTGGCCAAGGAGCTGCCTGCCGGTGCGATCCGGTTCGGCTGCCGCATCACCGCCGTCCACGCGGATACGGACGGCCATGGCGCCGTTCTTACAATGGCGGACGGCACTACCATGAAGGCCAAGGTACATAACGTGGCAGCACTCGATAAAACCTTTACCAAATTCAGATCTCTGTCTGATTCATTTTCGTTCCCGAGATGTAAACCAAACCTGTAATCCCGCATTAATTCGTTTTCACTCTGTCTGAAAACTCTGTCAGGTCCTGATCGGCTGCGACGGCGGCACGAACTCGGTGGTGGCCAGGTATCTTGGGCTGCCGCCGATCAGGACGATCCCTCGCCCGGTCCTACGGGGCTTCACAAGCTACCCGCATGGGCATCCCTTCGAGACCGAGTTCTTGCGCCTGAGGGTTGGGGATTTCTTCATCGGCCGGCTGACCATCACCGACAACCTCGTCCATTTCTTCATCACCATGGCCAAACCTGTCACAGGTAACGATGAGGATCAGTCCTTATTACTAGTTTACTACTATTAGCAAACTAACTAGCCTTTACTATCTTCATTTTTTTCCGGCGAACCTGATGATGTTCTTGCAGATGCATGGCTCAAAAACTCGGACCTGAGAGTCGTCAGGGATCACATGCTGAAAGTCATGGAAGATCAGCAATGCCCGGCCGAGATCATCGAGGTGGTCCGGCAGTCGGACCCGGAGTCGCTCAACCTGGTGAGGGACTTCTGGTACCGGCCGCCATGGGAGGTGGCGTTGAGGGGCTTCCAGAAGGGCGCCGTGACGGTGGCCGGCGACTCGATGCACGCCATGGGCCCCTTCATCGGCCAGGGCGGCTCGGCCGGGCTCGAGGACGCCGTCGTGCTCGCCCGCTCGCTGGCGCGCGCCGTGGGCGGCGCCGCCGCCGGCGAGGAGAAGATGATCGGAGAGGCGATCGGGGCGTACGTGAGGGAGAGGAGGCTGCGGCTGACGCTGCTGTCGCTCGAGTCGTTCATCATGGGGGTGCTGCTGGTGCGCTCGCCGTCGCCGGTCGTCAAGCTCGCCTGCGTCGCCGTGCTGGTGCTCTTGGGCAGCAGGTCACTCAGGCACGCCAACTTTGACTGCGGTCGCCTCTAGATGATGCCAACTTTTCCTCGTGGATCGACGAGGATCGTGGGACCCACCTCTCACACTGTCTCAGGTTGTCAGCTGAACTGTGGTGTGAATAATTGTTGTTTCTGTGTAGTCGATTCCAATAAATCTCAGCAGATTTTGAGTTTCCTGTCGATAGTTCATATTGGTTTGTTTTTCCCATTATTTCCACACGTGTGATGTACTACGTAATAATACTTCGGTTTTCATTGAGTTGAGTCTATATGAAATTCAAGGATGGGGAAAGTCGACATCCTTTTAAAGGGCAGAATTAGCGCGCCCGTCACCTTCTTCCTTCGTCACCTATCCGTTTAACTGGGACGATCCAGGATGCGTGATCGTGCACAGATAAACCTGGACTGCCGGGCCCTGTAGCATGTGGCAGTACCGCCCAATTTAAACTGGCTCAAGTACGCCATAACATCCAATTAAGGACATTGAACGTACTTCAGACAGTTTAAACTAGGGAACTATCGAGTGTCCCAAGGACTCCTCGATAAACCACATTAACTCTTATCTTTACCATACGTCAGGATCGTTTTCGGTAAGGAGAACACAACGAGCATTACTATTTTTACATAACATACCAAGATTCTTACTTAATACAAGCCAAGTTTTGAAGAGAATTCAAATGCAAAGTCAAGCCATCACTAAGAGTTTGATACAAACCAGTCTAGGTAGTTTTATTACACATATATCTACAACCTCCGGCTCAACCCTAGAACCACCGGGACCATGATGATCTAGGCCTTCAGGTCCTCCTTCTCGACGACTTCTGGTGCTGCTTCTGAAAAACAACAAGGGAGATTCCCTGAGTACGAAGGTACTCAGCAAGACTTACCCGCCTTACCAAAGAAAAGACTTTCAAAGAATATGATTGGCCTTTATGTGGGTTTGGCTAACTCGACTCTTTTGCAAAAAAGCATTACTAAAGCTTGATCCTTATATTTTCTTTATTTTAGCTCCCTTGAGTTGTTACTTATCCATCTAGGTTATAAAATATTTCGCATACAAGTGGTACTAAGCTCACTCAACATTTATGAATCAAGCGTATCTTGTTCAACTTGTTTCCTCTACGATGCTTAACAGTTGATCAAGTGCACTCATAACCAAGAGTTGTGTCGATCCGGATCAATGTACATCCTGCAGGAGATACCTAACCCCCAGTCACGCACAGTTGTTCCTACTGTACGTAACAACCTTTCAATCAGCTGGGCCAACGACCGGAAATATCCTTACTCGAACCTAGGAACGCACCCCCAAGTGGGCCCCACGTCCGGCGACCACCCCGTGAGTTACAGGCTACGGCCTCGCCTTTCTCCGACCCAGCAAACACGAGTAAGCGATATTTCCAATCATTGAACCAGCTAATCTAGTTGGCTTTACTGGTCCCATAACCCAGTAAGAAACCAGGTAGAATCAATTGATCCTCAGTTAAAACAACGGATCGGTCCTTAGTCACTTAAGCAAGCATGCAGAACTAAGGATCGAGCTTACCTCAATCCCTCCTACCAACTTCTGCCACTATCTTTCAACACCAAGCCCTTCGTGATTCAATATAAGATTGGTGATAGCCTAGATCATCATCTTTTAACTTAACCTTACGAAGCATAGCCAATGTAGACATTGCTAGTCAAGTTTATTAACTAGGCAAGGATAGTTCTACCAAGGATTATTTCATGCATCAAAGAGTTCCAATCAATTCCTAACCTAATGCAACATTAAAGCATAAGATTTGGACTCCTGAAAATTATGAAAAATAAATAGGTGATTTAAGATGCTCCGGGGCTTGCCTAGAATCACAAGCAAGTTAGACCCTTCTGAGAGTTGAGATTCCAGAGCGACGACGATCACTTCGTTGAATTGCCGCTGCTCCTCCGAGAGTCCAACGAACCCGTACTCCGAAGCTTGAGATACTAAACGCAATGCAAGTTAGTGAGATGACATGCGACACTTTCCAAAGAAGCTATGCAACTTTCCCTTCTCGATAAAGTTGCAAGCCAACTCAAGCTACCCCAAGATTTTCAAAAGGCGAGCCTATATTTTTCTTTTAATAAATCTTGCCCTAAATCATTTTTAGTTGATTTTAATGATTTAAAATTATTTTATAAATGTATAAAGAATTTAAATAAATAAATAAACCAATTTTATAAATCATTTTTAAATATTAAAGGATTATTCAGAACTTCAGCACTTTTAGTCATTATTAAGCATTTATTTACTAAATCTAAACAAAGGAATTAAATTAATTATCTATATTTAATTACTTAACATTTTTAATGGATAACAAACTTAAAAAAAATATTAACAAAATTGATTTCATGAATTTTGGACATTGTTATGATTTTCTATGAATTTTCTACTGAAAAACTGAATTTAAATCTAATATCCAAAACCTAAAAGAACATTTTACAGAAAACCCCCTGGACTATTGCTTCTTCACCCCCCAAGCCCCTCCCGCGCCCAACACAAAGGTCGGCTTTGACTGACCTCCCCACCGACCTTGACCGGCCGTTACCTCGCCAGCGGTGAGATCCTCGGCGATGGAACTTGCCCCAACAGGATCTCCTCGTCCTCGCGTACCTATTGCCCTTCTTCTGCCTCTCGATTGCTGCGCGGGCGGAGGCTTGCGGCTGCACAGGCGGCGGCGCTGAGCATAGGCTCGCCGGCCGGCCAGATGAAGGCGAGCTGTGGACAACACACTAGCCTGAGAGCACCACCGGACCTAGGGGAAACTCATGCGAGTGCTATCTCGGGCGGAGGAGGCCTGAGGTGAGCCGTCCACGTGCGGCTGCTGCCATGGCGGCGGCGGCGGATTGAGATGGAGAAAAAAAATGACGTTTCAAAAGATTTGAGGTGGCTCACTATGGACAACGATGGAAGTAGAAGGTAGAGGGTTTCAAGGCGAAGTTGTGGGCAAAAGGCATCGAAAGATGGAGCTCGGATGGTGGTGAATTTTGCCGGCAACCGCGACGGACGGGAAGAGGACGAGCAGGAGAAAAAGAACTGAAAAGAGGGCAATGGCTTGGTATATATGGACGAGATACCGCCATGGAGGTCGCCACCTCCTGCAGGACCTCCTCGGTGCTGGCCTCGCGCGACGGCGACGCGTGGAATGGCCGGAAACCGATCTTGGCCAGCGACAACCGACCCCAACTCTTCCCCTTTGATACAGTTCCTCCTGCAGTCCGATATTCAACTCCAAATTAATCCCAAATCCGAATTCAAACTTATCTCTATCCAAAAGGAAAACTTGACATTGAATCCAAGCACTACAACTTTCATATTGACACTTCGTTGATTCGGTCGATGTTTAACTCAAATCTTGAGCCTCAATTTCGGCCACCAAGTTTTCCCCATTTTCAGACTTAGCAATTTGAAATCTCAAATTACTTTTGAATTCACATTCAAATTCTTTTCGATCCTAAAATCAAAGTTGTAGAGTAACACTTCAATTTCACTTTGTCTCTTAACCCATGTCTAAAATCTCAACAGAATGCTCCAAATTGAGCCCTGAATCTCAGTCGGTTCAAGTGTTCATTCCTCACTGAAACCCTAAAGTCAGCCCGAACTTCAATCTGAAATTACTCCCAAAATTTGAATAGAAATTGACCACGACCGAAATACAAAAGTTCTTTTCCTTGACTTTAATTTCATTTATTATTTTTGGACCTCTGTCAATTTATCAACGGTTTGAGCTGAATTTGAGAAATTCCAACTCAGCCTTTAAAACCCTGAATTTGAGGAATATTTTGCTGATTCGATGTTTGGCCCAATGTTTCTCCATGATCCTGACCCGATCTCGATCTGACCCAAACATAAAAGTTGTTTAGTGTACTTGGCTTAACATCTTTCTTTTTACACCTTGTTCATATGATGAATAGTTTGCTCACAAATCAGCTCTGAAGATGGCTGTCCACTATGCCAAAACCTGAAATTTGAATTTCCTATTTTCATATGGTGAATAGTAACATTTCTCTTTTTCTCATATTCAATTAATTGAGATGCTTTCCAAGTCTCTTTTTGCCCCAACTTCCATTCCAATACCTTTCATAGGTCACATTTGAATATTCGAATTTCTTTCTTTCAAAATCCTGTCGAACTTTGACCAAAATTTGACTTTGGTCAAATTTCCCTTTCGTATAAAAACATGGGATGTTACATAGCCTTTTGTCGTTGCTAGAATTCTAATAATATTTATTTGATCTCATAAATATTAGTACTTTTCTATTTATAATTATTCAAACCTAGCATACTAAAACATGACACTATGTCAAAACTGTATGTTTTTTTTGGACGGAGCGAGTATATAATTTATGAAAGAAAAATAATCTACATATCTTTCATGATTCAGGGTGTGTTCGGTTTACCCAAAGATTTCCCAAAAATACACTATTTATCCAAAAAAAACACTATAGATGAATAGTGTTCTGTAAGTGGGAAGGATGAGATGAATAGGGAAAAGTTAGATGAATAGTGTTTTTTCAAAAATTTTAGGAACTAAACACACCCTCACGCGTGTGGTATAAAGTATAAACTGTTCGTCGTTCCATTAGATTACCTCATCCAGAGACGGTGGGAGTAGGAGAGAGTTTTGGAAAGGCTGAATGGTTGGCTCAAATGCATGCAGTGGCGTTTTGGGATTTCAATCTTAAAACATGTTTTCCTTCTAAACCTTGAACTCATTTGTAATCGGTTTAAACCATAGTATTATTAAAAAGGAATGCATTCAACACAATGAGATTCAGTACGAATATACTTAATTATTTTTATGGTTCACGTTTTGGAAGTTTATACTCAATATACTCTTTTTTAGGGGAAGCCATTAGGGGAAGCCTCCAATATAATTTTTTATCATTTTTATTTTATTCTAAACTTAATTTGCTTTCGCAGGGAGTCGAACTTAGGTCTGGTAGATGTTATTAAGGTGCTCTAACACTAGGCTAGAGACCCTTTCATGACTCAATCCACTCTATTCTATTCCTTTCGTTTCAAATTATAATTCGTTTGACTATTTGACTCTAAGTTTGACCACTCATTCTATTTTAAAATACAAAATATTATATTTTTTGTATGACTTGTTTTATAAAATACATTTTTATAATGACTTAAAATTTTATAATAAATATATATATATATAAGGCAGCGCTAAATGGTACCCTGGGTACCAAATATTATTTGGTACCCGACCCCCTCCCACGTATGCCGCGCGCCCTCCGCCTCCGGTTCCTTACGCGTTTTTTTTCTTCCCAGGCGTGTGCCACGATGGGGTCCAAGCGCAGGTGGGCTTTTATTTTTGGTTCTGTTTTTTTGCGGTTACCTCCAGCGTGCCACGATGGGGTCCAAGCACAGCTGGTTTTTTATTTTTCTTTCTGTTCTTTTGCGCCAGCTCAGTGGGTTCTCGGTTTTTCTTTCTTACGATTTTGTAGAAGATTCCATGCTGTTTAATTGCTTATTTCTGCTGGAGGCATCCGACCTGTTGCTTTTTTTTCTTACTTGTTTTATTGTGCCAGCTCGCTGGGGTTTTGTGTTTTTCTTTCTTATGTTTCAAAGAACAGAACTCGAAAAGATACATACCAAACAAGGACAAACCCTCATATTATATTCATATTTAATAGCACAGATTACATAAAGTTCCAAGCTAGACCAGGTAATAAAAAATAATAGCTACCAGTCTTCCATATATTCTGCTACTCAGTTTTTTCTTTAGAGTATGATAGCCTTCACAATCAACCATCTTTCAGAGTTTTCAACTCCAACGCATATCTGTTGTGAAAGCAAGTATGAAAGGCTTGTCAAAGAACCGAATATCAAAGGACATTACTTTTGTCCGAAAACATGAAGCAAAGAAAAACAATTGTAAGAAAGGTACCGAATGCAAATGTCTAAAAATGATGTTGTAAAAAAGGTATCATATGCAGATGGCTGGAAAAGAATATGGACACCACATAGAAATTTTAGATAGCAAAATCTGAGAGCTAAGTAATGTCTAAAAATTCTGGTAGAGCAACGCTATTCCAAAAATCTTAAGTGGGATAACATTATCACTATATTACTTAGTTTTAGGCTAGGATATTATCCATATAAATTTGTACTTTATGATGCCTGACAGAGCTAGAAGAATTGCTTCCATCATGAACAATGGCACTGCAAACTCCTAACAACCCCTATACTAATCGGTAATTCAATCTGAGGATCTTTTAGGCATTTTTAAAGAAGTATATGTGATGCATCTCTGATTTTTTTATAAAATTTAACAGCTGCTCCCTGAAGCTAAAGCTTAATGCACTCAGAATTTCCGAAATTCTGGGTGCTTGTGATTTTCATGTTAACAGCAGCAGCAGCCACCTGCAAGAACAAAGGAAAACTCAACTAAAGGTAACCAAGCGAGGAAAGAAGGTTAGTGAGTAGTCACTAGCAAACCCTGATGTATCGCTCCACTGTGTGGCTATAACGAACTGCAGATGGAGCAGGTAAGTAAAGACTGCTATGCTTTTTCCTACAAACAAAAATATATTTAATATAAACCAACAAAAAGTTGATTCAATTAAACAAGTTAAGCATGCCTGTGTAAGTAAAGGTTAACAACTCATAAACATCTGAAACTGAAACTGATAAGTAAGGAGAGGAGAGAGCTCCCCTCTCCTGCCTGAAACTAAGCTTCCAAAGGAGCATCATGAACATCTGAAGTTCTGGACAGGGCATAGCAGTATCTGCTCCTTGTGACCTCAGACTACACAAAAGTGACGGAGATAAACTGCGAACACAATCATGTATTGAACGAATATGGTATTTTGAAAAAAATAAAAACCAAATGTGCAAATGCCTCACATAGAAAATGATTGAGTATACTAATGCACTCAAATCTGATAGAGGCAGATCCAAAACGAGGATAAGTCTGGCCTAGTTGCTTTCTCCTATGTTTTAAGTTGCACTATACCTCAATTGCAGTAGGACAAAATAAAAAGATAAGGATATAATGTAACAAATGGTAATGTAACCTTTCATTTGCCCATCTAGCTAGTCAAATAATTAGAAAACTCTAAGGAAAAATATCCTTTGAGTAATCACTACAGCTGGCCCTACCTCAAGCACGCAACTTTGCCAGATAAACAGTACACATGCACAATTATAGCTCAGTAATAATGGGCCTCGGGCCACCTGTTTTTAGTCAATCAATATTGTTTTCAGTTAGTCAATCAATATTAGTAGGCACTAGGCAGTAGTAATTTTCTTCCCTGAGGTAATAGGAACGGGGCAACAAGAATACACCCCCTCCATTGAAGCCTACTTTATAGACAACAGTTAGTCTTTCTATTCTACTGAGCTCAATTTCATCAAACAGGTATTGATTTTAGCCCCATCATCTGGAGCCCAATACACGCTTTGGCATCAATCCATGCTGTAACTTCTCAAGACACCAACACAAATCGAAAATGCAGAGTATGATTCCGACCAAATGAACTCTCCACTCATGACAGTAACAATCATCACAAGTCATCGTGGGAGGGGCAATCGGATACAGTTAAGAAAAGAGGGGACCTGATTAAGCCAGAGGACATCGCTGAAGACTCGTCCAAAAAAAGTCGTCCGCTCCAAAGAGTACCTGCGAGCTACTGAGTAGAAGATTCTGATGTGGAGAGGGGGCTAGCGTGCACGGACTTGACCTCCCCCTCCAGCTGCGGCATGATGGGGCCAGATCCGAGGGGAGTGGAGGCTCAGCGAAGGCTAGTCCAGCTCCATGCTTGCGGCGCCGCTCCAATCTTCGTGGCTGCAATCTTCCAATCCACCGGAATAGCAGATGCTCCGGTACAGATCCGCGAACTCAGCACCGATTATGATCCTCACATTCTGGATCTGCAGGGCACCAGTCAGTAGAGCTGCCATGGAGCCAAGAAGGGAAAGGACTCTGATGGTACCTCACGCGGGGGGATTAATGGAGAGTCATCCGAAGAAATCCACAGCATCGAGGGGCGATTGCACTGCTGCGGCCGCCGGACCAGGGTGCAGCAAACAAAAACGAGAGCATCTCTTTCAATGGCGAGGAGGAGAACAGGAGCCCGGCTGGGACGTCGTTCTGCAGCTCGCCCGGGCCGGACGGGAAGGGGAATCGCCGCATCGCCAGCGGATCGCCGGAGGTAGGCTGAGCGTCGCGAGAAATTGGAAACTGATTCGCCCACGATCTATAGAAAAAAGTGACAGAGGGAAGGGAACAACCGAAGGATAAAAAACAAATCGGAAGAAAAATAAAACCAGAAACCGACTAGTCGGGTGGAACGGTTGGGGAGGAGAGATGCGCTCGCTGCGGGTTTAGGGTGGGGACTCGGATGGGCTCGGGTACAGAATTGTTATTCGGTACCCAGGGTAGTATATAGAGTAATGCGTCTATTTAGCTCGCTGCGCGTTGAATAGTATTCAACGCGCCTGCGGCGGTCTGGCCGGAGCTCCGGCGTGCTTTAGTAACTCCGTAATTACTACGTTTTTCGTGGCAGGAAGTAAAAATTGAATACTGATCCGTTTAATGCAGGCAGGATCCATGAGCGACCGTAACTACCGCTCATTACCATCGGCGGCCGAAAATATCGTCCGACAAGTTTGTCCTGTCCTCGTTTGACGCGTCATCGATCGGCGTGGCGGACGGTGGACGCGCTGCAAGGGCGGCGGCGGCGCCGATACAGCCCAGCTGCCGTCTTCTTACATGACGCATGATGATTTGCAAGGGCGGCGGCGGCGCCGATACAGCCCAGCTGCCGTCTTCTTACATGACGCATGATGATTTGCTGGGCAGTTAATCAATCTGATGATTTTTTATGAACGGAGACGCCGCTTTGGCAGCATCCTGATCCACCACGCACGCATGCAGTTCCCTTTGGCTGCAAGCAGACCCACGCATGGCATGGATGTAGGTCCACTACGCATGGATGCTTTGTTGATGTGTGATGGCCACTCGAGTTGTAGATCCATGCGCCATGGTGCAGCCCCAGGTAGAAAAGCTTTTGAGTTCGGTACAAGTAATTGTTTGGAGAAGTAAGTTTTTTTGGTCGTAATTTCAAATTTGAAGAAGTAATTCGTATTACTTCATAATCTTTATAAGATTTTAATATCTTTATTTTTTTTGAAGATGTAATTTCAAAATAGAAAGAAGTAATTTGAAAATTATAAAGAAGTAACATGCACAATAGCTGTAGAAGTAGTTTCAAAAAGTTAGAGAAGTATTTTCATAATGACTCAAAAGTAATAATCCATTATATGTAGTCATAGATCTCGTAAATTAGTTATTATTCTGTGATCTTTTTGGAGTAGTAATTTCAAATTTGAAGAAGTACTTCATATTTATTACATCATTTTATAGTAATTTGTCATTTTATTTTCCAAAGAAGTAATTTCAAAAGAAAAAGAAGTAATAGGCATAATAACTTTAAGGAAGTAATTTAAAAAAAATAGAGCAATATTTTCATGATGGCTCAACAGAATAATCTCGTAGTCAAAGATCTCACAAATCAGTTGCTGATCAGTGATCACACATAATTTGATTCAGCAAAAATTTAAGCGACGTAGAAGCTGGTCACACACACACAATGCAATTGCCCCATTTTTCCTGAACCATGATGATGCCCAGCAGTACAGCAATAGAGGTAGTAGAGGGCATATAAGCCCCCTTGCACGAGAGCTCCACCGTGAGTCCACCACGCCAGCTAGTTGGCTTCTATTTTGTGGTGCATCCTCTATTGCTTTTCTTCCATGGCTTGCCAGATTTGCAAGAGAGCCATGCTTCATTTCATTTTGAACTGTAAATATGCATCGGTGATAGCAGGATAAAAAAATATTAGATACTCTTGTCAAAGAAATAAAAAATAGATACATGGATATTGTTGTTGAAAGAAGTAATTTTCAAACACAAAGCAGTCAATTTCATGATTTTTAAAAATTACTTCTCTTGTTTTTAAATTACTACTCATTTCATTCAATTTACTTCCAATGTTCTGTCATTACATTAGAAGTAATTTCTTGCTATAAGTTTACTTACGTGTGCATGAATGATTCCTTTTTAGTTCGTGCGTAAATAAAATTGCAGCAAACACTTTCTACTAATGTAAAAAATAACTAGTCAGTTTTTTATGCAAAAGAATAGTATGGGCAATTGAAAGTTACTGTTTCATGCATGAGTCAGTAATTTGCTCGGTTGACGGTAAAGAAGTATTTTAAAAAAAATTAGAGCAGTATTTTTTAACAATATCTTGCCGTAATAGTCTTTAAAACTTTAGAACTGAGCAGCAAATCACTAGATAATATAGCAAATATACTCTACATCATAATCAACCTGATTCTACTCACTATATATGGGTGTGGCCTAGGAATTAAATCTTCAATCAAAGGTGTCAGAGTGATAGAGCACAAGGGGGATGAACAAACGCAGTCAAATAATAATCAGTCGAATGAACAGAGAAAGAAAATTGTCGCCTGGGCATGCAGTGCTCCGGTATTGGGTGCCTATGTGCTTCACCCAAGGACTCCTAGCCAGAACAACAAAAGGCAAGGTGGGACATGAAATCAGTTAAAACCAGATAATCACGATTCATAGCGAGGGGAACTAGTGCTCAGCCGACGTACCATCACCAGCAAGGCAGCAAGCAACTGGATGCGCCACATATGGACCAGATAGATTTTGGCCGCGCCGCCTGGGGCCTATACCTAGAGCTCTAGTGATGCCAGTCCCCGATGGACTCGAGCTCGGGATGCAGCTGGGAGGAGCCGGCCCGAAGCAGATTTGTCGACTGCCACCACCATGCGCGTTGGGGATCTAGATTGACCGTGTGGAGAGAGAGAAAAAAGAGGAGGCAGGGATTGATGGAGTGGTGAATCGAGTCCGATGGGTTCGAAACGGTGGCAGAGATTTGTACGACGACCCTGAGGCCGTAAATGTTGCTGTTATTTTTACGGTTATGTTGGGAGTCATTGCGTATGCATGTCGTTCTTTACGGTGCAAGTGAGGCTCGTGAGCGGCTGTTACGGGGAGTAAAACTGGCTGCTGACGATGGTTACGGTTTAATGGTGTGGTGGTACGATTTTATTAATTACCTCGCCGGAGGCTTGAGCGGCGCCGCCGGCGCGTTGAATAATATTCAACGCGCTGGAGCCTAATATACATTCTTCATATATATATATATATATATATATGTATATATATGTATATGTATAGAGCAGTGCTAAATGGTACCTTGATATGCCCGAGCCACCCCCGTCGCACCAGTTTCCCCGACGCGCAACCCTCCTCCCGCGCCAGTTTTTCCCAGGGCCGCAGTTTCTTGGGTCTCGATATATTTTTTTGGCCCACGTCCGCACATGTTGCACCGATCTCTTTTTTTTTATGATTTTTTGTTTTTTCTGCGTGCGTGCATAAAGGCATATTTCACGGTGTGATGTTCAATGGTGGCGGGCCTAAAAATTCCATTTTTTTTATACTACAAAAGGTTCGAAGATGGTCAAACAGAAAATAAGACGTCACATTTGGAAGAAACAGAATTGATACAAAGAACATTTTTTATTATTACTTGGGTGCTACAGTTAATGTGATGGTAACTTTTTTTCCGAATTGAAGTGTATTTTCCTAAATGTTTATTTATTTTTTTCAACAAATTGTTTATCGCTTTTGTGCTACGCAATAAATGAAGTATCTCATTCCCAATCCATGCAACGGTGCAGATACAATATTTCCA
Source organism: Digitaria exilis (assembly GCA_015342445.1). Lineage (NCBI taxonomy): Eukaryota > Viridiplantae > Streptophyta > Magnoliopsida > Poales > Poaceae > Digitaria > Digitaria exilis. The sequence goes on from JACEFO010002629.1 coordinate 1,998,899, forward strand.
ATCACATCATACGTATGTTGCAAATAAATTTGTAGTCGAATGAGCAGCCAGGTGCGTCAAGGAATACAAATTGAACAATAAATGTAAACCCATCTTGCCCCTTCCAGTCATTCTTTGAGCTTGCATGTGACCATGTAACTGTAAACAAGTCTAGCCCCTTGTCGTCCTTTCAGCTTTATTCCGACCTTGTACACGATGCCATCTGTAGACTGAAACAGAATCAGCAAAACAAAAAGTTTAATGTGTATACCTAAATAATGAATCATAAAAACCTTAATTATGTGAAACCAAACTAGCTGCTAAAAAATACTCATGTTTCTGCTAGAAAAAACTTCAATTATATACGAACTAGCAGTGTAAGATTATCCTTGCAATGACATATATATACTTGCCAAAGTCATTCTATCATCTAAATAAAGGGAGCAAAACATAAAAATGCACTATCAAAGGATAGTTCATATAGAAACCATGCATGGAGTAACATTACGATCCATCCTTTACTCCATAATTTAACCTGTGCATCCACATAAATCTGAAAAGGAAAAGCTTATATAATATTCAGAAACTCCATTGAGGATTAGTCACAGATCAATTTGGAGCATAATGCTCAACCGAAAGATGTATGTACGACTAGTAGGTAAAAGAATCAGTTCTATGGTATATTATCCATTAGCTACCTTGAGGTTTGAGCTCTTTTGAGCCATTTGACTAGCTTGATTATTCACAGGTTGCGGATTTATCATCTGCGTAGGCAAGTGAACATTACAAACAAATCTGCCCCTACCAACAAACTGACAGGTCCTTGGACCTACATGCAAGAGAACTCAACATGGGGATATTCAACCAAATACATAGCATGCATCAGGAATTGTTCTTCCAACAAAAACAATAATATACAACATATAAGATTTAAGAAATTGCAATGGTCAGAGCATGCGTTCACCTGCCTGCCACGTTCTCTAGTGTACCACAACACCAACTCTCAGCCACTCACCATAGCTCGCCTTCTGCCAAAACATGCACAGCCGTGAAGGAAGAGATGCCACCATGTGATCGATTATAGTCAACAATAACAGCTAGCAGTTGCTGAACTACTCTGCAGTGACGTCTCGCAGAGCACCTGTGTTTGAATGTAATCAAAAGCATGTTGCGCCTTTTCTAGTGTAAATTTAGAAATATGCATCACACAAGAGCGTAAACATTGCTAAGTATAAATAATACCAGTAGAAAAGTGCTTGAAATTAATAATAAATTTTCAAGAACAAGGAGACTACAGATTGCAAGTATATATACTAATTAATTGTGAAGAACAAGAATAGTACAAATCATTGCAACCACATACTGATGTAACGAGATAAGCTATTTCCTGCTCACCATCACCATGGAGCAGAGTAGTCTTCTCGACTGTCGTCTTCGGCAACGTCCATGGTGGCAACACAGAGAACGACGTATCACGACAGCCTCCTGGCGTCATGCCCCAATGTTGTGCACCCCTGCCACAGCTAATGGAGGCCGCCCTGGTTGCCGCACGGCAGGTGCACCAGAGACACAGATGAATTGGACAGCGTACAACTGTAGCAAGCCCCAATTGCGGTAACTCGTCAAGCTGGATGCAATCATTGAATTTGAGGCACTGGAGATCAAAATTGAATCTAAAACAAAAGAGATGTTAACGAATCAAATGTGAAACAAGGAAAAGGGTCAACAAGTACCACATTGCAACATACTATGGCCAACGTTGCTCCACCAACTGCAAAAATCATTGAAGGTCTCTGGAGCACTAGTCAGCAACCAGCAGCTGCTTGATCTTCAGAGGCATTTGATCAAACATAGTACCTGCATGGGCGAGGCAGCCTGGAGATATGCACCACACCAATCCTGGATGTTATACATACCTGCAAGGAAAAATGAAATCCTTCAATGCAAATCGTGCATCAAAGACGAATTTAGTTCTCGTGCTAAAAAAATGTGCAATCTGTACACTTGAGTTAGGATTGGGGCAAACCTTGCTCCCATGCGGGGAGAGGAGAACAGCTGAACAGGGCACGGAGAAGACAATAACCAGCAGCATCTATGTCTGAATCACGGGGAAATACAAGACCGCATGTTAAAGAAATCTAGTAGGTCCAGACCTAGGTCCGAGCAGAAGAGGAGTGCCGCGGGTGAAGGCAAGGCCGAAGTGCAGGCGCACGGCGTGCGGCGCACAGTAAGGACAACAGGGGATGAATTAAGCTGGCTGTAGAGGGGCTACCAAGAACTCGGGGAGGCTGCCGACGAGCACGCCGGCTGGGTCCGGGCTGGCGGCAGCAGGAGGGAGAGAAACGGCGCCCAGTGAAGTCTCTGGAGCTCTACGTCGATGCGGCACGGTATGGCGAAAGTGGGGTCGCCGGCGCCCGGCGGTGGGCTCGGTGCTGCTGGTTATCGAGGATGGTCGACGGGAGTGAAATCGAGAAACTGAATGTTCCCCACGATCTATTCGGAGGTGGAATAAGGCGGATTTTTTTTTCTGAAATCGGGATTTGAAAAACAACGCGAGACCGTGTGAAAAACCGACGGGAGAAGCCGAGAAGGTGCGTCGGGGCGGTCGGGCTCGTGGGGAGAGGCTGGGGTCGGGTCGGAGAGTGGCTCGGGTACCGAATTGTTATTCGGTACCATGGTATTATATAGCTATATATATGTATATATATATAGACATACATATATATGTACCTATATACATATATACATATAGATATGTACATATATACATATAGATATGTACATATATACATATAGATATGTACATATATACATATAGATATGTATATATATATATACACATCTACATATGTATATATAAATATACATACGTATATATATACATATACGTATATGTATACGTATATATATATACGTATATATATACGTATGTATATACGTATATATATATACGTATATATATATATATATATAATGAGCTGTCAAACCGGGAGTATTTGTTCCACTTTTATCAAACATGCTCTACGCGCGCATGCTTTCCCCGTAGGAAAAGGTCCTTTTTTTTTTTTTACCTCCATAGACATTGGACTAAGTTTAATATTTCTCCCTAGACCGTAAAACCGGTTGAACAGCCTCCCTCAAGTCTTGAAACCGTTCGTTTTACCTCCCCGAGCTGAATATAAGCGGTATTGAAGGTGGTTTTGTCTTTTTTTCTTTTTTATTTAATTAGCTGAAATTTTAAAAAAATCATAGTAAATCAAAGAAAAATCATAAAATAAAAAATTCAATTTTATTGGACTCCTCGTAGGTATATCAACACAAAAAATATATAATATAGCATGGTTAAGTACAAAAATTTTACTATGGATTTAGATCTATTCTTTTTTACTGTTAAATAAAATAATATGTAACTATTTTTTTATGGTCCAGTCATGGTGAAATTTTATGGTAGTCTAATTATTGTATGTTTGAATTGTATTAAAAAAATCTTTACTCAATGGATCATGTATAACTTAATTATAGATTTATGTATGGAAAAACATACTAAATAAATCTATAACTAAATTATACTGAAATACAGGATCCAATGAGTATAATTATTTTTAATACAGTTGAAGCATACAATAATTAGCTCACCCTAAAATATTCACTATGACTATATCATAAAAAAAGACAGTTATGAATTATTTGTTTTTTCTATAGTAAAAAATAGACCTAAATCTATAGAAAAAATTGTGTACTAAAATATAATATTATTATATATTTTATGTGTTGATATATCTATAGAGTCCAACAAAATTGGATTTTTTATTTTATGATTTTTCTTTGATTTACTATGATTTATCAAAAATTCAGCCAAATTAAATATAAAAGAAAAAAAAATACAAAACCACCTTCAATACTGCTTATATTGAGTCCAGGGAGGTAAAACGAACGGTTTCAAGACTTGAGGGAGACTGTTTAACCGGTTTTACGGACTAGGGAGAAAAATGAAACTCGGTCCAGTGTCGAGGGAGGTAAAAAGGACTTTTTTCTTCCCCGTATTCTTGTCAGTCTTGGGCTTCAGGCCTGCTACCTTACTGCTCCTAATCTATTGGGCCCAGTTGGGTTTGGGCCAGCCTGCTCCGTGTCCACCTTCTGCGGGCGCGCCCCCGCGCGGTCGCGCGGGCGGGGGGAAATTGGCGGGAACGGCGCCTCCATCTTGGCGCGAACTAACGTCCCCCGCGTGCCCCATCTGACCCTTTCACACGCCTGACGCTTCGCGCCATCTCTCATTCCCGCCAAGCCTTGGCGCCATCACCCGGTAACCCGCGCCATATAAAGCCTCTCCCTCCCGTACCCGTTTCACCGCAGGTTAACCCCCCGTTCTTCTGACCCCACAACCCGCCGCCGCAATCCTCTCATCCCATAGATGGACACGCCATCCAAGAAAGCCAAGACGTCGGCGACCGCCGGCGCCACGCCGCAGAAGCCGTGGAAGGCCGCGCCGGCCGACCAGATCCTGACGCCAGAGAAGCTGACTCAGAGAGTTACTGCGGCGGCGGCGGCGGCCGACCAGATCTGGACTCCGGAGAAGCCAGAGGAGAGGCCGAGGGCACGTGGCCGCAGCGTGGCGTTCTCAGTAAAGGGGGTACGCCGCGCAGCGCTCGAGCTGCGGCGGCCAGAGAAGGGAACGCAGCCGGCGGCCGAGGAGGCGGACGAGCTCGAGTCCGTCGAGCGGGAGCTCGGTGTTGGCGCCGGGGCCAGCCAGAGCCCCGTCAAGCGCAAGGTCGAAATCAAACTGCCGGAAAGGTAAATCTGTAATTTTGCTGTAAATTTCAGATCCGGTTTCATTCTTCCATACCTCAAAGTTAAATCCTGTTTGGTAATCTGAGACCATCTCTATAAGAGCCCCTTGTGCGTCTGCTTCCTGCAGCAATGCTGATCTATGTGGCCCCAAACTTCTTTTTCTGTCTGAAATAGAAGTTCGAGGATAAGCTTTAGAGTTCCCAGCGAAATTTTGCCTGTGGAGATAATAATTTTATTTTTTTGTTATTTGTTTCCTGCTGTGATCAGTTATGAGATGCTTTGCGAGTTCTTCAATTGCCTCGAGAGCTCCACTAGGCTGCTCCGTATGAAGGGGTCCAAGGCGACGTTCCCCAACATCTGCGCTAGCATCCAGCATTTGTCTGAACGGTAAAAATCTCTTCTCATCAATTGTTATTGTATTACTGCTGCGTTGATTATGACAATTCAATATCTTATTTTTTTGTAAATGCTATTTGCAGGAGGTTTACCTACAGCCATCTTGCACAGCTCAAGTATATAATGCCCGAGGCAATTGTCATCAATAAAATCCTTTTGCGTGATGACACAACATGCTGTATGAAGCCAGATCTTCAGGTGAACCTCGTGGTTGGTGCTGTTGAGAGCCTTAAGAAGCAAAAGGGGGAAACTGCATACTCAGCGTTGAGAAGGATCTTCAGGCAGAGACTAGTTGATTTCTTAAGGGACCATCCCGAGGTATGAATCTTGTTTATTTCACACTTGATTACTGCTTACCAGAAGCACAAATTTATGATAGTGTTAGATTGTAACTAAAATGTTGATGCTAATGAAGTATTCATCATATACTTAATACTCTGAGGAAGGCTATAATGATGGTTCCTCTGTTATTAATTTCAGGGAGACGACATTCCAGAGCATGAATTGCCACATCCATTTAATCGAACAAGATTGAGCATGCCCCAGGCTGCCCCAAGAATTGCTCCTGAACCGACATCTCCAATTCAGTCTTCTGATCTCAATGGACAACCGACTGCTATGATGTCACACATGTCACAGTCATTCAAGAGAAGGTTTTCGCAGAGATCTCCAATCAGTTCTGCAACAACTAGCGCAACCAGTCCAGTGGCGAAGGTCGAGTCTAATGTTCTATCACCATTGAGCAAGAATTCACTATTCAGTAGTTATGTTTCTGCTTCTAAAGAAGCTCGGCCAGAGGAGGATGGCAAAGTTCTTGTATCCATGTCTGGAGTTTCAGAGGGCACCCCTGCTAAATATACCTCTACACCAGTGAGGTTAATGTCATCCACACCAGACCTTAAGACACCAAAGAGACCAATCTCTACTGCAGCTTATGGCACACCACCTCTGAAAATTGCAAAGAGGTCAGCTCGTGCTAAGTTGTTTCCCACTCCAACAAAGGATGCAAGTAGTATGATTGTAGAGAACCAAACAGCAACTATTTCTGCTGTTGATAGTGATGATGAGTTGCTAAGTTTCTTCCACAATCCCTCCTTCAGTCGGTAAGTCCTTGCCAATGAAAGCATCAACTAGCTCACCTGACTATTTGCTCAATTGTGAACAAAGAATGACATTTTATTCCTTTCAGGTTAAGCAGAAGGAACAGAGGGCTATGGAGGAAAAGGAAACTGGCTTTGCTGATCAGGTTAAAAGGCAGAAGTTGATTGCTTCGCTGCCAAGTACCTTTGATGTTATATTTCTTATCTACCAGTCAAGACAGCGGTCTGTAATGACAAAGCAGGAGCTGATTCATAAGATAGTTGCAAGCAGTCCAAAGATTGTTGACAGAAGTATGTGTGAACTTATCTCTATCCTTGTTACTTAAACTGGTGTATGCACTGTGGATTTTGACATTGAATGGTTACATCTGCAGGTGAAATCGAGGAGCAGCTGACACTGTTGAAAGAGTTTGTTCCAGATTGGATCTCTGAGAAGACTGCACGTAGTGGAGATGTTCTATGCTGGTAAGCACTCAATCTTTTTTTTTCCACGGTGAAATTCATGTTTGATATTTCAATGTTGGTAGTATAGATTTCCCCTCCTATCTGCAATGGCAGATGCTATAACACACACCATTTTTGGCTAATCTTAATTCCCTCCATTGCTAATTTTCAGCGTTGATATGACTTTGAGCCAATCGGATATTCGCCAAAGACTGTATGCTGCTGAGTAGGAAGGATGTACTAAATTCCAGTCACGTTGTTTGGGAGCATATACAAATGTCAACAACGAAAATAAGAGAATTCACCCGCCATGTGCTGCCTTAGAAATGGTGCATGTGCCCTTGGTGTCTGACAAGTCTGTTGTGTTCTGATAGATACCTTGACTATACGGAATGAATGGGATGTATAGCAAAACTGCTCTAACAACTGATGCCACCATTCCTTTTTTTTTTCCCTCCCCGTAGTGTGTAAATTATGTTGTCTAAAATATCTCTAAAGTCAAAATGTTGCATTCTGTATGTCTACTGCCTTACAAGTTTTGGTTACATGCTAATTTCTCAAAAATATAGATGTGGCGGTACATGTTTCCGCCGCCAAGCTTCAAGTTTTCATAGTATTCTCGTGGAGACTGATTTTACTGTCAATGATTTGTTAGCAAAAAGCTTAGATTTTGTTCTTTGTATTTCATGAACTCATGGTGAAAGATTTATACTGATCCAGTTCTGTTGCCACTGAAACTACAACCATTCAAGAATGATACAGCCTCAAGTGACTATATGTGATACTGTAAAATGTAAGCACTATTATAGGTGGCCAAATGGGCGTGACAAAACGACACTAGTAGTGTAGTGTTTGGGCCGTGACCTCGCCACGTGCCAACACACCTCGCCACGTAGTGCCAACACGACACGATTTTTGACTGGCACGACGTGTGACACGACTACCTTGAGTCATACTACTGCGAAATAGAGGCTATTTATTTCAGAAAATAAAGAAATAGTGCTGTACTGTGGGAGTGACCCAGTGGGCAGTGAGCACGATGGGGCATTCTGTCATGGAATTGTTGTGCCTGTGGCTCCAAAACAATTCGCACTGCATGGCGGGTTTAATAGCTGGTGTGCCGCAGTCTGAAAATTACTTCAACTAGATTTATTTGACGCTAGGGGCAAGTGGTAAGGAAAGGTAGTCATTGCTCAAGGCTGCCATGGAAACTAGATCAATAATTCAAGATGCATCACTGCAACCTCCAACGAGTTAGCTACAGTATCTGGTCGTTCCTGACTAATGAAGGCACGGAAGAGAACGACGTTGAGAGTTGTTTCATCCGCATATCGCATAGAAAGCATTGAGGTCTGCACGCTAGGTGTCCTTGAAAATAACTCATTTTCCTAAATGGATTCTAGGGATATTTTAAATAGTTCAGTGCAAGAATATTGTGGATGAAGTTACAAGTCAGAAAAAAAGAGTAAAAGTTCATAGCAACGCTGTGGACCAAATCAAAAGTTGAAATAAGTAAACTCAAGGTGATTTCCGTGGAGGTTTGCAACCATCCCCGATGTCTCAACCTCTATTTTTTAGCCTTTACCAAGCAGTGGGCCTAAATCTTTCTATGCCTTTTAGTAGACGTGCATCTGTTGCAAGATCAAGGTCCTGATAGGCTGATACTGTCTTCTTTCTTATACATGTATCCGTAGCAAGCAGGTTGTAATATTCAGTGCAGAAAAATACAGCTGGAGACTCACTTGAAAAGTACCGTTTTGGTAAATGCTTTGTGAGGATGCAGCACTACTGAAATCACTGCTGCCCAAAAAACTAGGTTCTCTAATTTACCTGAGTTTTACTTCTAAAACCTTTCAACCAAACAGGTCCTAAGCTTTGCCCTCTACAGTGCCTGACGTAACTGTTGGGGAAAAAAAAGAGTTACATATAAGAAAGGCAGTCATACAATGAAGAAACTGAGTTCAGTCTGGGGGCCCAGATGAGAGTCCACTGACCACTATGCATTTGGTAGCAGTGCTACAAGATACTATATGGACGGAAAGGAAACTCTGAAACTTCAGAAACTGTAACAGAACTACTATGTCTTGATCCAGAAACTGTAACAGAACTACTATGTCTTGATCCAACTCGTCAGGTATGGGATTCTTCGGCAAAATGATATAGTACAGATCAGCTCCATGCTCGACTCATCTGCGGTGGTGGTAGCGCCGGCTGTCATGCCTATCTCTGTCCCGGTCCCTGTCCCTGTCCCTGGAACTGGAATGGCGTGACATCTCCAAGCTCGAACTGTGGTTGCTCGAGTACTGCCTGCTCGGGTATGAATGCGGGGCCCAGGCACCGTCATCTGCTGGTTGATTCTCATATCGAGATGGGCTTCTCCATCCCCTGTCTGAGTGTGACCTCCCTAAGCTTGGGCTCATCTGCCCATAGTCATGGGAATGGTATCTCGATGAATAATGATCGGTACCAGGTGGGCCTCTATCACGGTAATCCCTAGAATCCGATGAGTGGTGGCGGACTGAGGACTGGGGTGGGGCGCTGCCCCACAGCCAGAGGTCGCCGTTCTCTGGGATAGGGGCATTTATTCCAGGGAATTCCACTGTCATCCTTTTCCGAGGCGGGGATGGTTCACCTTGCTCTGGGAGCTCTCCCTCCTCGAACTCCAGTTTCACGTCGCCATCTCCAAATATGGTGATACCAGAAGGTTTGTCTTCGTCATCGACCACATCTAAAAATCATAACCAGTGACTTATGAGATCCTGATAAAAAAACATTTGATTAAGAAACACCTAACAAAAACAAATATGCACAAAAAAACAAAGACGGGAGTACAAAAGCTTGAATTCACATGCTATCCTGATAGCAATGTTGTTCACTAACTTCCATATAGCCATATAGGAATGAGGCTAGTTGGATTGCAAGTGGACAAAAATATGTATGTAGTTGATCACAGTCAAAAAGGCCTAGTCAAGAATATGGTATAAAGAACAAATATTCTTGAGGCATAACGGTTAGACCGCTGAACTCCGGGGTCAATGAAACCTGTGTTGCTGGCCTGGGTTCTAATCTTGGTATTAGAGACTTTAAGGCAACATCAGAGGGACGTCTCTCCCTATGGCCAAGTTTTTTTTTAGAATATGGTATAAAGAACTAACCGAATGCAAGTCTGCGAAGTTTCTTTTAACTAGAGTGCAAACAATAGAGCAAACTGTTAACATTAGAAAGAAAAGTCTGCATACTTCGCAGAAAATATTCAAATGTATACTAAGTTCTCAGCTTACCTAGGTAGCCAGGAGGATAACCTAACTCGCGCATTCTATGCAGCCAGGGAGGCGGATCATTTTCCTGCAAAACATCATTATACTGAGAAAAAAATCTACATTCTGAGATTCAAAATTATCCTCTCACAGTAAGGTCATTCAATCCACAAAAGAATCTTTTTTTTTAAAAAAACACAGGACTAATAAGGCCTAACCCTGCAGTGTTATTACTGCTTCACTGAGGCTTCTGGCGTCATTTGCTAATAACTTACTGCAGGAAAAGCTTTTTGAAACTTTGTGCCAGCAGGCCAACACATGAAATGAGTAAACATGTTGTGAATATTTTTATGACTATGGAAACCTATTAATTAGGGTTGATCATAAATAAGACAAGGGTATAGAACACAAGACAAAATTACTTAACCCTGAACAATAACAATAACCCTGAATAGGTCAAATTGCTATTTCAATACATCTGTACTACTCGATTAAGATAAGTACAGACATTATTGAGAGTAATAAACTAAAGATTTTCATTTCATGAATGCAAATCTGGAGTAGTATTTCCTTAAGAGGTGAAACAGATAGATTTCATTTTATCTCACTGCAAACACATCAGAAGAAGACGGATTTATGTGGGTAAACAAGGTAAGCATAAACATTTTGTCAATAAAATCAGGATAGTTCAAGCTTTGACTGGAATTGATATAGTCATTACCCCGATTCCCAAGCACTCTCTAGTTTCAGGTCCCAGCACTCCAGGTTTCAGATCATCAAATTTGCCAGGCGTTTTCTGGTAATATCGATTTTGCATGCGGTTAACATTAGATTGGTTTCTTTTCAAATTATGCTGCTTCCGGGCATTGCTAATTGCAACATTATCACGAGGCTTTGGGCAATCCTTAAGAGCATGGCTGTAAGAACCACAATTGAAGCAGCGCGAGTCATCCTTATCTGCCCTGCTGTCAGAGAAACAAGGTATCTCAGTTGCTGGTCCATGTGAAAGTATACAATTTTAACAACGAGAACAGCCATCAAAAGCTAAATACTAGTCAACCTTTGGAAGGAGAATAACAGAATGCACATAAATAAAATTTGATCAAAAGAAAAGCACATGATTTTTTTAAATTATAATCAGACAATGGGAGAGCAACATAATGCCACAAGAACTATTATCAAACCATTGAAGGATCATTTCAGGCATAACTTTGTAATTTTTATAGTAATGAGATATGTCAAGTATATGATGTCACACAAAGAATAATTAGTACTCAGGAGTGACAAATGTGACCCAAAAGGATACTTTTCGGTATTTAGGATCGATGTTGCAACAGGATGGCGACATTGATGAAGATGTTAAGCATAGAATCACAGCAGGCTAGATGAAGTGGCGTCAAGCCTCTGGCGTCCTCTGTGATAGGAGGGCGCCACAAAAGCTGAAGGGGAAGTTCTATAGGACGGCGGTTCGACCGGCGATGTTATACGGGGCGGAATGTTGGCCTACTAAAAGACGACGTGTCCAGCAACTGAGTGTAGCAAAGATTTGAATGTTGTGATGGTCTTGCGGGTACACAAGAAGGGATAGAGTTCGGAATGAAGATATTCAGGAGAAGGTCGGGTGGCACCCATTAAGGAGAAATTGACCCAACATCGGCTGAGATAGTTTGGACATGTCCAACGGAGGCCCCCCGAGGCGCCGGTGCGTCTTGGGGTCCTAAGACGGGCCAATAATATAAAAAGAGGTAGAGGTAGACCAAGATTGACTTGGGACCAGGCGGTAAACAGAGACCTTAAGGAGAAGAATTTTTCCAAGGAGGTAGCTTTCGATAGGAGCGCTTGGAGACCAGCTATCAACGTGCCTGAGCCTTGAGCTTTGTTTCTTGGGTTTCATCTCTAGCCTACCCCAACTCGCTTGGGACTAAAGGCTATGTTGTTGTTGTTGTTGTTCTACTCAGATCTACCACAAGTTAAGCATGTGAGGGATAGAATTTATCCTGAAGCCAACTGAGTTTTGAGAGCATATATATTAATACCCCAAGCTTTTTCCGCTCAATAACTTTAGGGAAAAATTCTGGCACTATATTAGCATAAGACAGACTAAGATGCAATCCTATTAACATTTAAAACATCACGATGGTTGAAGAATACTGGGACAGTACATATATAAAACATGACAACCACTGAAACCCCAATTGAATGCAGGAGGTTCATATTCGTGTGGAAGTTGAAAGGGTTCATGAACATGCAGAATCCTGTCAAAATTCAAGTGTTCCAAACAGGTCCTAAATGATCGAGAAAAATGGCATTATTTAGTGGCACTAAAAGAACATAAGGAAGCTGGTGGGATCCAAAGTTCTCTTTACACATTAGGCAATGCTAGTAACACTAGTACACACTAGGCAGTTAAAATAAGCTATACCTTTCAGTGTTTGATGAATCACCCAGAGGAGTCGAGCCCAGGGTAAACTCCCGATCATAAAGTGGAACAGAATCATCATCCACGGTAGCACTTTCCCTTGCTTGGTTATCCACCCAAAATGACTTGTAAAGATAAGGGGGGGGGGGGGGGAGAAAAGAACATGGTGAATTTTATATTTCAGTTAAGTATGCCTCGAAAAGTAAAACAAATCATAATATTACATCAAAAGTTAGATGCATACTATCAGTAGCTATTTTGACACATGTTGCATGCAACTACAACTTCCAGATCCCATTGTAGAAACCTAGTACTATTTTCTGCAATGGGCACAGGAACACAATAATTTACAGCGATTGAGATTGCTCACCATTACGCAAATCAGAATAGATCCTAAAACGCATGCAGTCTTCAAAATTTGACCACCTATGTACATTTAGCTTCTTGGATTGCAAATAATTAAGATTAATAGATCTTCAAATAAAGCAGTTGGAGTATAATTTTTTAAACTTCAACAATACACCACAGTAAAATTAATGATAAAAGATGAAAGATGTGTCATTTTTTAAACTTCAACAATACATCACAGTAAAATACACCACACTAAATTTATGGTATTCATAACAAAGCATAACAAAAAGAAAAAGCAAGACTAGCACAAAATAAGCCACCAATGAAATATTCAAAGTATTCGTATACTATTGCTTCTCAAAATTGTGAAGTTCAATTTCAATAAATGGCATACATACCACAGCACACGAGTTCTCAGAACCAACATGTAATGCTGGATAATAAGTCTCTTCGCCACTTTCTAAGATCTCTTCCACAGCTTCCTGCTATTTCCAGAAGGAAAATAAACATCACAAAAAGAAACTTCAATTCTATAACTTCTACAGATAATTCTTTCTGAATACATCTTCTTGTACTTACAAGGACAATATTGAATCACTGCAAGGCAATAGCAACAAATAATCTTGAAACTAAGGATTCATTTCAAATAGTGAGGGAAGACGAAAGTTTCAAAAGTATAAGAACTGGAACAATTCTTTTTATCTCTACTCCCCAAATATCCCAAGAGTGAAACAGTTAACACTCACCTATTGCACTGTCAAGGACTACTGACATACAAATAACAATTAATCATCCGCATACATACATTAGGAACAGTACCTTCACACTGGGCTGCCTTCTCGCCTGCCACTGGGACCACTGTTGCATCAGTTCCATAAGCTTTCTTTTGCTTTCCCTAAGATATTAAATACACAATACCATTATAAATAACCAAATGGCTACCACAAAATGACATGTGCTACCGTCAAAATTAGTGAGAAACTGAGAATGTAAAAGCATCTTGCAATTAACCTTGTTAAGTCACTGTATATGACACGAACTGAAGGCTCCTTCGATTCCACTCGGGCCCTTTTAACTCCTCTTGCTGCTAAAAATCCCATATCAAGGAACAACAACAGCTAGAAATTGCCCAATTCACAATACATCTTTGGAGTCCCAGGAGGACAAGTATTAGTCGGCACCTCATATGCAAGCACAGTTTTGAGGATTCAACGGAAACAGATGAATCTTCGGACAACATAGACATGCTTGCAGTTGCAGAAGTATATTAACAGAAGTATACATATATTACATTTGAGAGGATACGACTTTCTTCAACAGAGATGATGTTTGACTCATGAATTGGTGCATTTTCAGCCCCATCAACCTTGTCCAGATTGACCTCAAAACCAATTAGAGTCTGTACAGCTGGAACACTGACCTCAGGCTGAACGGAAGCATCTAAAAGCTGGTCCTTCACGACCACCACATCGTCGTCTTCGAGGTCCATATCTTCCACTTGCCCCTCTTCAAGATCTATGTTACCATCAGATGGCTTGGGATTACTGCCCACAGTATAAGCTTCCTCTTCTGGTTGGAGCTCAGATGCGGGAGGCTCCACCCCATTCACATCAGGAGCTTCAGCCTGAAGGTCTTCCACTTGCCCCTCTTCAAGATCTATGTTCCCATCAGACGGCTTGGAATTACTACCCACAGTACAAGCTTCCCCTTCTGGTTGGAGCTCAGATGCTAGAGGCTCCGCCCCACTCACATCAGGAGCTTCAGCCTGAAGGTCACCCCCTTCTTCACTTTTCGCATCAGCCTCGCACGCAGTCTCAAGGCTGATGAACTCGTCTGATGCCATCTTTTCGCGGAGTAATTACACTATGTATTCACATTCCGGGTCCAATCTGCAGCAAACACAGCCGAGGAAGTACATGTAAAAAAAGAGAGATCAACTCCTCATCAACCGGTTGAAATTTTGCTTTTCTATCAATCATCCAAAATCTTGCTTCTCAGGTTAGGGTTTGGGGGATTTGGACGTTAGGGTTTGGGGATTTGGGTGCTTACCTCCGTGCCCGGCCGTAGATGGAGATCCTGGCAGCTCGTCGGCCGGCGGTGGAGGGGGGAGAGACGGCGGCGAGATCGCCGCCGGAGCCGGGCGGTGGAGGCGGCGGCGGCGTCTGGGGCGAATTGATGAGTGTAGGGCGGCGGCGTGGGAGTCGGGGCAGAAGCGAAGCGACGGCGCGAGTCGCGTGGCGAGGAGGAAGACGGTGATGAAGGAGAAATGAAAAAATAGGTAAGGGAAGAGGAGCGAATCTCAACGGTTGGATTTAGATTCAATGCTCATAAATAAATAAGGGATTGATGAACAACCCAAATTTCAATTAATTGACAAGGGCGCACTAAAAAACTTTAGTGAGATTTCAAATCGGAGATCTTAAAAGCCACAAAAAGTTCAGTGAGATTTCGAATCGGAGATCTTAAAAGTCACGGGGATTCATCCCTACAGCTCGCCACACACTCTCCAGGCGACGTGTTAAAAAACGTTCAACCCACGTCCCTCCATTCTCCCTTATGAATAAAACCCCTCTTGTTTTGCAGGAATCAATCCGCAGTCCAATCCTTCGCAGCTCAACCGGCAACCCTAGTTGTCCCCACCTCATTCCCCCACATCTGCTCGAGAAAATGCCTCCAAGGTAAGTTCCACACTGAATAGTTAGCATTTTAAGATTTAGCAGTTGTTGTTTTGGGTGCGTATAGTTCACCCAACATTTTCCAGAAAAACACTATTCATCTAACTTTTCCCTATTCATCTCACTCCTTCCGCTCACAGAACATGCTTCCCAGCACGACCTACAGTGTTTTTATGGATCTACAATGTTTTTTCTCCAAATCTAAACTCACCCTCGCATCAAACAATTCTGTATAGGACAAATTCTCTTTGTTATGGTGGTTGGTCATAACTTCTCAAATCCCATGATATCCTCATTATTGTCACCAAGGAAAAAAATAATAATTTGACATTCTATTGATTGTTGATTATTGGAACTCTTATATTTGCTGGTTATTGGAACTATTATATTTGCTGATTTTTTGAAACAAATCGTATCTTGAGTTTTTCAATGCAGTTTTCTATTTGTCAGAGATTAAACACAACTTTTGTAATTAGGCTTCAGTGAAAATTTTTGGGAATGCACGAAAAACTATACAAGAAGATCATGAGGATTAGATCAGTCATCCGGTGAGTGATACTAATGCAGGGATATTTGATAATCTTTGGGTAGGCAATCATTTAATTTTGTGGAACGTATGCGTTTTTTATATCCACTGTATTTGCACCTCAGGTTACCTCTTAGGAAGGGACCATGGTCTTTTTTAGCTCTTTATATGTTGTGCAACTAATGCACTAGCCGACAATATCACATATCTCAATGCACTAACTAACGCTCTTTATGTGCTGGTTTTCAGGTCATCACCACCTACAGTAAGAAGGATAATAAAATAAACTAATCATATAAAATGATTAGTCTTCAACGGAGAATGCTTGTGGTAAGGCCGTAGAGGCCAGGCTAATAGAGAAGCCACTGCTTGTGTGGAAAATTAGGCAGAGGAAAGTAAAGAGGCTGCCTGTCTAGCTCATGAAGTAGGTCGAGAGGTACATGAATGCAGCTCCACTTTGATTCTCTTATTGAGCGCATTATACTTTTTCTGTTCGTTTGTAAGCAATAGCAATGTGTGATTAGCTTTTCAATTCCAATGGAATGATCTAAATTGATTCTCAAATTGTTTCCGCTGTCCTTTTCGGTGATTACATTGAGACACCTGGATTTACTTCTCCAACTGCATTTTCTAGCTCATACTTGACTTGGCCTTTGGAACAGGAGATGCATATACCATTTTTCTGAGGTGAATTTGGGTGCTCGGTTTTGCACAGCAGGAAGGGAAGAGAAGGGATGTGCATATCGGGTGGGTGCTGATCGCCACCCAAGGGCCTGATGAAGACCTAGTGTAGGGCGTCGTCAGCACTCGCCCTGTCGTCGCCGCCGGGAAAAAAAGGGGGGTCACTGGTGAGAGAACGGGACAGAGAGGGATGGAACGGGACAGATATGGCAAGATGTTTTCGTTTTTATTTAGTTTTTAATAATTTCTCTAGAGGAATTATGATATATTATACAACTATTTCACAAAATTACGACTCTCATTCAAAAAATCAGCGAAAAGGATGAATGTGGCTCACTTATCGCGCACTTGAATATCTATGGTAACACTATTGGATGAAGAGTAGCGACTAATAGTAATTACGTGGCACTTAAATATGAAGTATGCTCGATCACTAGCGGATTGCTTATATTTGTCTTCAATAAAAAAAATACTATTTGAGAGATTTTGGAGATAAAAAAAGCCCTTCCCTCAATACCGTACTATTGAAAACTCATCTCCTCTTCCCTTAGGCCTAGTTTGGCAGCAAGAGGAAATAATCCTACAGAAGGGAACCCCTTTCACAATAAAATCATTTGCTAGTTGAGGATTCGCTAAAATAGAGATTTTTATTTGGTACCTCCAGTGAGGTGTTATTCTACCCCAGGATAATTTAGGAGTAGTCAAGAGAAACTGATCTAGAAGTCAAAAGTATTGTTTCTATGATGTCAATGGAACCATTAAAGACCTCTTTTTGCGTGCTAAGACTATACAGAGAATTATTCATATATCTACTGAGCTAAGCCCACCATGGAACCATATCTCATATGCTTACAAATAGATTAATGGGCATAAGTAAGTAAGATAAACTTTTGTTTTTGGTGGGGTTGCTGCTCCTATGTGGGCAACTTGGTGTACATGTAATAACTTTGTTTTGGAGAAAGAAACGGGTTATCTCTTTTATGCAGGCTATATTCAGGGAGTGTATTGGATGCGATTGTGTCCTTATTGTAGTGTGAGGAATCAAGAGAGATAATCTGTGCGGCAAGTAAAGCATTGGAATTCGTCACTTTGGATATCTTTGCTAACAAAGGACGGAGAAACAATTATGTACTTCATTTTATAATTCAGAGAACTGCTCCGATACTCCTCTTTTATTTTCTAGCACGAATCTTATAGCCGCCCACTAATTAAGTAATTATTTTTACCTAGGCCCCGAATGGATCCATCCTTATCCATGCCCAACCCATGCCATGACCCATCCCATTCAATTCACTCGATTTCAAACGCCAGGTCCTTCTCCCGTCGTCCTCCTTCGGCCTCTCCCTCTGCTCAACAACTGCCGGCCGTCACCCTCCCGGTCTCCCACCACCCCCTCTCCCTCCGTGTTGTCTGCACCCAGCTTCACATGCCCATGTCCGCCGCGCCCATCGGGTCCGTGTTGTACGCGAACCTCGTCAGACTTGCGCCGACGGCGTTGTTGACGACGAAAACGGCGTCCTCGAGCTCGGTGACCTACGCAGCTAGCAAGTAGCCATCGAGGCGGCATCGGTGTTGACCACCCCATTGAGCGGGAACAGGAGCGCCGCCAGGCACCGGCTCCTGAGCTCCCTGGCGATGTCGGTGGGCAAGACGCTGGGCGCCGCAGCGACACGGTGATGATAGTCCCGTCGCCGGTGGCTCGCACGTCGACCGCGAGCCGGTGTAAGCGGCCCAAGGCGCGCGCGAACACGTATGCAAGGTGCTTGACGGCGGCAACGTCGTGCTTTGCTGCTGGTTTGGGTCCTTTGGGAACAAAGACGCCCTCCTGAATGTAGTCAATATGGTGATCAGCCAGAGATCCCACGATGTTAGGTGGATGGCCCCCGGCATCGATGACGATGGCGGCTTGGCGTGGACTACGCGGAGGCAGAGGGGTCGGTGGGAGGGCGGGAGGGTGAAAGCCAGCAGTTGAGGGAGATGCAGAGAAAGACGACGGGAGAACTGCCGTCGAAAGTAAACAGATCGAACAGATGTAGAAAAAACAGATCAAGGAAAATAATTAAATAGAGGTCTGCTTTAAGATTCGTGCGTAAAAATAAAAGAGGAGTACCGAAGCAGATCTCGTATATTTAATCCTTCATTAGTGTACACTTTCTTTTATTTTATTTTAGTTTTCAATATGAGAATTATTAAAGACTTGACTGTATGCGGTCGCAGAGGGCGGAGCTTATTCCATTTTTTTTAAAAAAAAAGTGGTTGCCTTATTTTTGCCATAGTAAAACCTACTCTTATTTTTTTGTTGAAAAGATACTCTTATTTTTTCCAGATCGTTGAAGAATTAGAGAAGTGCCGTTTGGACCATCCTGTCAAGTAGTTTTTTGGAGAGTGCACACACCTTGAAACCAAGCTACACTACTGCTTCTGACAGGAGGTGAGTGCCTTTTATTCTTTTTATATTATGTATATTCCTAAACACGAGTAAAGTTTTCTTCCCTCAACAGGAAGAGACCATTTTCTAAATGCCACATTACTGTACTTGATTCATGAAGCTTTCAAGAGAAAGGTAAACTTTGAGGAATGCAAGAAATTTAAAGAAAAACTGCAGGCCTACAATAGGAAAATTGCAAAGAAAATCAGGGAATAAGAACTTGGAACAAAGGTCAAGAACATAAAGGTTCATGCTCTTTATCTGGCAGGATATCCACAAGGCCACAACTGTGACTGTGAATGAAGTGTGCTTGAACTGCATCGCTTCTAAAAAACATTTTCATGTTTTGTGAGGGGCAGTTACATTCTTACCGTTGGAATCTGGCTCATGGAGAGGCCAAAATTCTTAAATTCCAAAGTGTTTTCTTTTCTCTATTTGTTACAGCCATAAGGGACTATCAGTGTGGTTATTTGGTCAGATTGTAGTGGCTGGCTATGGCCTTTAAGCTCACAAGTTTAATGGCAAGTTATTTGGCAAACTACAGATATTACTAGGAAGTTTACTTGGTGTTTTGATGCACTACGTTACATCAGCTCAATGGTCTTGAATACTGCAGTTATTCATATTGCTGAGGGCAATAACTTGAACGAGTTGTTGTCTATAAATTATAAAATGACTTGGAGATGTCCAGGTATGAAGAGAAAAGTAGACACAACAATTCCATCCTATTCTTCATTCCTCATGGAGCTCATTGTATTGTGCTGTTGAGCCATCGTTCCACGTCGACTTTCTTCCCGGCTGAAACCATTGTCGTAAAGAGACCTGCATCAACCAGACTTGAGTCCTTGCCTCCTTTGTGGTAAAGGATGAAGTGGTGCGAGCCTATAGAACAGATCCTGTTCAAGTAAGGTCGTCAATTCTTGGCCTTCAATCCGGCTTTGTAATATGTTGACCAAGTTATCTCAATTTCATAAAATTCAGGCAACCTCCAAGGTTGCCGTTGTTTCCCTCAAAAAATAAAGAGACCTGCTGTTGCAACAGTTTTTCTTGTATTACAAACAGTAAGAAAGTCACAGTTGACTTCTTTTTCGTTCCTTCAAAAATTGTCCTCTACAGTTACTGTTGATCCGCTATTTATAGGGGTCAACCTCGTACATTTACAAGACCGTTGCTTCCCGCCAGAAATCCTGTACACATTCTAGTTTCTAGACGACCGTTGCTCTCGAGATCTTCTTTTTTCGAGGTTATATTTCCATCCTCGGCCTCGAGCTATTTTGCTCGAGGTATTCTTTTTGCGAGGTTATTTTTCAACCTCGGCCTCGAGCTATCTTGCTCGAGGTCTTCTATTGCGAGGTTATATTTCCAACCTCGGCCTCGAGCTATTTTACTCGAGGTCTTCTTTTGCGAGGTTTATTTTTCAACCTCGGCCTCGAGCTATCTTGCTCGAGGTCTTCTTTTGCGAGGTTTATTTTTCAACCTCGGCCTCGAGCTATCTTGCTCGAGGTCTTCTTTTGCGAGGTTTATTTTTCAACCTCGGCCTCGAGCTATCTTGCTCGAGGTCTTCTTTTGCGAGGCTAATTTTCAACCTCGGCCTCGAGCTATCTTGCTCGAGGTCTTCTTTTTGCGAGGTTATTTTTCAACCTCGGCCTCGAGCTATCTTGCTTGAGGTCTTCTTTTGCGAGGCTAATTTTCAACCTCGGCCTCGAGCTATCTTGCTCGAGGTCTTCTTTTTGCGAGGTTATTTTTCAACCTCGGCCTCGAGCTATCTTGCTTGAGGTCTTCTTTTGCGAGGCTAATTTTCAACCTCGGCCTCGAGCTATCTTGCTCGAGGTCTTCTTTTTGCGAGGTTATTTTTCAACCTCGTTGAATTTTTTGCTCAAGTGCTTTTAGGGGAATCTCCTTTATCGATTTTTGGAGAGATTTACATAGGTTCGCCTCATTAAAAACCTCACCTCCAGTTTCCTGGAGCCCCTTATGTGAGGAAAAGAGTACGACCTTTTGTGATGAAAGAAAAAGAGAAAAGAAGTACTTCGTATTTGTGCTTATAGCTCCGCACATTTACGAAGTTAACCTTTACAAAGAGAACTGAAACTTGGAAAAAACTGTACAGCTTTATTTGTTCCGATTCTAGTTATAGTACTTGCGAAGTTGCTCTACGTTCCATGAGTGAGGTAATTCTTCTCCATTTTCGGTGGACAGATGATAAGACCCTGGCCTCGAGCTTTTGATGACAATGTATGGTCCTTCCCATTTTTCCTCGAATTTGGATAGGTTTTCTGCGTTATGCTTTCTTTTGATTACCAGGTCCCCAACTCTGATCTCTCTTATCTTCGCCTTTGGGTCACGCCACTTTCGTGTTTGCCTTTGATATGATTCGAGGTTATGTGAAGCAACAAGTCGGTCGACTTCGATTAGATCCTTTTCCACCATTTCTTTTTCACCTTCGTCATTACTAAGTGTTACCCTTAGTGTTTTGGCCTTGATTTCTTCTGGAACCATTGCTTCAGTTCCGTATAGCAGTCTGAAAGGAGTGAACTTGGTTGCTCTGGATTCTGTGGTATTATGTGACCATACTGCGATTGGCAAATCGTCAATCCATTTTCCCTTTTTGTGGTCGAAGAGCATCTTCCTTATAGCTGAAAAAATGATGCCGTTGGCTCTTTCAACCGCGCCGTTTGATTGCGGATGATAAACGGATGCGTACTTCACTTTGGTTCCCATTGTCATGCAAAAATCTCTGAATGTTTCGCTGTCGAATTGCTTTCCATTGTCCACTGTTATTTCTTTTGGTACCCCGAATCTGCAAATGATGTTATGCCAGAAGAACTTTTGTATTGTATGCGAGGTTATCGATGCTAGGGCTTTTGCTTCGATCCACTTTGTGAAATATTCCACGGCAACTACTGCGAATCTGCAGTTTCCTTGAGCTGTTGGGAGAGGCCCTACCAAGTCTATTCCCCATCTTTGCAATGGCCAAGAAGGTGTGATGAGCTGCAACAGTGAACATGGAATCTTTTGATTGCTTGCGTTCTTTTGACATGCTTCGCATTTCTTTGCTACTTCGTCTGCATCTTTTATCATTGTTGGCCAGAACATTCCTTGCCTGACTGCTTTTGCTGCGAGGGCTCTTGGACCAATATGTGTTCCGCATATCCCTTCGTGTATGCTTCTTAGTATAGCCGTTCCTTGTTCTTTTGCGATGCATTTTAGCCATGGTGCTGATATCCCCTTTTTGTACAACTCTCCTTGTATTATCTGATACCCTTTTGCTCTTGCTGGTATTCTCTTGGCTTCGCTTGCTGAACAGGGTGTGAAATTGTTTTGTAAGTATGCCATGATTGGTGCTCTCCAATCTTCCCAGCAAATGTGTGCTAGATGCTGCTTTCTGATTGAGGGGATGGTCATGACCTCGTAAATTACGTCCTCAGGTAGTTCTTCCTTCTTTGCTGCTTTCTTGGCTAAGTCATCAGCTTCGTTGTTGTCGTTTCTGTGGATGTGCTCTACCGTGAATCCTTTGAAGTGTTTCTCCATTTCTCTGACCTCTTCGAGGTAATCGATTAGTTCTGGTTTTCTAGCTTCGCTATCCTTTTCGATGTGGTCCCTTGCTATTTTCGAGTCTGTCTTCACAATGAACCTTTGTTTGCCTAGTGATTTCATTTTTCGTAGCCCAAGCAGGAGTGCTTCGTATTCTGCTACGTTATTTGTGACTTGAATCTCCTGGTTGATGAATTCCAATCGTGTAGCGAATCTTGTTTTGATTCCGCCTGGTGAAACCAGTATTGCAGAGATCGCTGCTCCTTTGTTACAATATGCTCCATCATAATAGACTGCCATTGTTTTTCGTCTTCGTCTAAATTTTCATGCTTTGGAGAGGTCCAGTCTGCTACGAAGTCAGCCAATACCTGGGATTTGATTGCATTTCGTCTTACGAATTCGATATTGAATCCAGATAGCTCTACGGACCATTTGCTGATCCTATTCGAAGCTTCTCTGTTTGCAAATAACTCGGCTAGAGGTTTGTTGGTGACGACTGTAATTTTGTGAGCTTCGAAATAATGCCTGAGTTTTCTTGATGCCATAAGCAATGCGTATGCAATTTTTTCGAGTTCAGAGTATGACTTCTTGGCTCCAGATAATGCTTCAGAAACGAAGTAGGCTGGCAATTGCTTCAGAATGCCTTCGATTTCGGTTTCTTGTACTATTGCCGCGCTTACTGCTGACTCTGATACTGCGAGGTAAAGGAGAAGGTCTTTTCCTTGTGCTGGTGGTGATAGTTTGATCATTGTCGCGAGGTACTGCTTTAGTTCTCTGAATGCTTTCGATTGTTCTTCGCCCCAGTTGAATTTCTGCGCACGTCTGAGAGTTTTGAAGAAAGGAAGGCTTCGTTCAGCTGCTCTTGGTACGAATCTGTTTAGAGCTGCAATTCTGCCTGTCAATTGTTGCACTTCCTTAACCGTTTTTGGCTCCTCCATGGATGCCAAGGCTTGTACCTTGTCTGGGTTGGCCTCGATTCCCTTTGATGTTACAAGACATCCCAAGACTTTTCCTTTGGTTACTCCAAAGACGCATTTTTCTGGATTTAAGCTCAAGTTTGACATTCTTAGATTGTTGAAGGTTTCCTCGAGATCTTTGATGTGATCCGTTCTTTTGGTGCTTTTTACGACGAGGTCATCCACATAAGCTAACATGTTTCTATCAATTTGTGAGTTGAAGACTTTTTTGGTCATTCTCGAGAAAGTTGACCCTGCGTTTCTCAGCCCTTCTGGCATTCTGACGAAACAAAAAGTTCCGAAAGGTGTTATGAAGCTTGTCTTCTCCTCATCCTCTTGTTTCATCCAAACTTGGTGATACCCTGAAAAGCAATCTAGCAAGGATAGAATCTCGCTGTTGGCTGCGTCATCAACGACGCTATCAATTCTTGGCAGAGGAAAATCATCTTTTGGGCAATGCTTGTTTAGTGTTGTGAAGTCAATGCACATCCTCCATTTTCCGTTTTTCTTCTTCACTGGGACAGTATTTGCCAGCCATTCTGGGTATTGCACTTCCCTGATGACTTTTGCTTTCAGTAGCCTTTCAACTTCGGATTTTATTCCCTCTATCTTCTCATCCGACATTTTTCTCAATTTTTGTTTTCTTGGCTTTGTCTTCGGGTTTATGTTGAGGCTATGCTCGATTATGGTTCTGCTGACACCCTTTAGGTCTGCAGCTGTCCATGCAAAGACATCCTTATTCTTTCTTAGGAAAGTTATCAATTCCTCCTCTTCTTGAGGGGTAAGGTCTGCTCCGATCGTGACCTCTCTGCCTTCGACTCCTGGATCGAGAGAGACTCGCTTGGTGTCTTGTGCTTGAATAGCTTCTTTTACTTTTTCCACTCTGGGTTGCGTTGGTGTCTTTTTGATCGATTCTGTTTGAACTTTATTGCTTGTTTGTTTCGTTTCTGTCTGCAAGAGGTTGACGTTTTTCTCGCCTGGGGTAATTCCTTGTTCGATGTCCCTTGCGACTTGCTGGTTTCCAAATACTGTGATTACTCCATTTGATGCTGGGAGTTTCATACAGAGATATGCCTGTCGTACAATAGCTTCGAACGTGTTGAGAAAACCTCTTCCGAAGATTGCGTTGTAAGGGTAGTACATGTCAACTACGTCGAAAGTGATTCGTTCCGTTCTGGGATTGCTGAGGTCCCCCAAAGTTACCGGTAATTCGATTTTTCCTAAGGCCCGGATTCTTTTTCCTCCGAAACCAATGAGTGGAGTTTCTGATGGTTGTAACAAACTTCTGCTGATATTCATTTGATCAAAAGCACTAGCGAAGATAATATCGGCTGAACTGCCATTGTCTATCAGTATCTTTGTCAGCTCCCAGCCCGCCACATTTGTTTCGATGACCATGGCATCAGTGTGAGGATAACACTGAAGTTTGAGATCTTGCTCAGTAAAGGTTATTGGAACATGCGACCAATGGGTTTTTATTACTGGGCCATTTGGTAGTATTGCGTGCACTCTTCTGAAGTAGTCTTTTCTTTGTCTTTTGCTTTCGAAATCAACTGAAGATCCTCCTGCTATGGGCAGAATCATTCCGCGAGAGGGAATGGGACCCTTGGCGGGTGTTGAATTCGGTGCTGGAGCTGCTTGCATTACAGTTTCGTCTTTTCTTGCTGTGGTGGATTGGATTGAGCTGTGCGCTTGTTGATTTGATTCGGACTGGGTTTGATGCCAAGCCAAACGAGGCTGATGGTATGTTGAAAAGGATTCTGAATTCGTCGGGAGTTGTAGCTGCGGATTCGGCGTGTTATGGGTGGTGCACTGCCAAGAATTTGTTTGGACTGCGCGACCTTGACTGTTGTTTTGGTTCATTTCTTGCTTTACCCTGATGGTTATGGGACATCTTCCTGTACTGTGATCTGGGTTTTCGCCATGGAATTGACAGAACCAAGATCGCGATTGGTTGTCTTGTTGACCTCGACCTCTTCCACGGCCTCTGCCTCGTCCGCCTCTTCCTCGTGTGGATGAGGAGTTGAAGTTTTGCTTCGCTGCATTTGATTCGTTATTATGTTGGCCACTCACGTTTTCTATGTGAAAAACTTGGGTTGGTCTGTTGTAGTTCTGCTTTTCGTATGTGGGCTGCTTATAGTTTCCGTTTGCTTTTCTGAGCATGGCTCTTTCGTTAATTCTTCTCCTGTGATCGTCGTCTGATCTGCAAAATTTTTCCATCTCGTGGAATAGTTCATGGAGATTCCTTGGTTTGTTTTTGACAAATTCTGATGCGCATGGCCCTGGTCCCAACCCGTGAATGCATGCATCAATTGCTATTGAATCTGGGATATCATCTGTTTGGGCCCTTAATTGAATGAAACGTTTGAAATATTGAGCTAATGGCTCTCTTTCCTCCTGTCTGCATGCGAATAAATCTCCCGAGGTTAACAGTTGTCTATTGCATCCTTGGAAGTTTTGAAGTACTTTGGCTTTGAGTTGTTCCCAGCTGAAAATTGATCCTGGGCTTAGTCTCGTGAACCATGTGAGAGCCGGTCCTTCGCAAGCTATGATGAATGATTTTGCGAGAACTAGCTCGTTTCCTCCTGCGGAAGCTACCGCAACTTCGTAGCTCATCAGAAACTGCCTGGGATCACAAGTACCATTGTACTTGGGCAAGGTGATGGGCTTGTACGAAGTTGGCCATGGTGCATTTTGAAGGCCTGGAGATAATGGTGAATTCGAGTCGAAGCTTCTGAAACCGGTGTTGTAATTTGTTGTCTCGGTGTTGTGTTCTCTCTCGGGCTCTTGAACAGTTTCTTTGCTCGCATTGAGCTCGCTTTGTAGTCTCTGGAGCTCGTTCTTGGCCTCTGCAATTTTTCGTTTTTTCTCGGTTTCGTTTCTCTGGTTCTCTGCTTCTTTCAACAGGGCTTCTTTTTCTTGCTTAAGCCTCTCGATTTCTTGTAAGAGTTGTTCGAGGCTAGTTTCTTCTCGATTTTGGTTATCATTGGTAGTGACTGGCTCTGGTGCAACTTGTCGTTCATCGTTTTCTCTTTCATTTACATGAGCTTTGGAGGTCTGTGGATCATCTGACCTTCGCTTTTTCTTTGGTGGCATCGTGAGTTTTGATTTCGATCCTAACACGCGGACGGCGCCAACTGTTGCAACAGTTTTTCTTGTATTACAAACAGTAAGAAAGTCGCAGTTGACTTCTTTTTCGTTCCTTCAAAAATTGTCCTCTACAGTTACTGTTGATCCGCTATTTATAGGGGTCAACCTCGTACATTTACAAGACCGTTGCTTCCCGCCAGAAATCCTATACACATTCTAGTTTCTAGACGACCGTTGCTTCCCGCCAACCTTCATCTTAACCTCGTCGTAGACGATTGATTCGTTTTAGCATCTCCGTGTCTCACGACCAGCCTCGTATTATCGTCCTCTTTGCCTTGACTTCTTCGGTCCTGCTCAAAAAGGCTTTAATCTCTTCGACTTAGCTTCGCGTTAGTCAGCTTCGTCCTGACTTCTCTAACTTCACCCGCAACTTTAACCTCTTCGAAATAACTTCTCATTTGTCTTCTTCGTTCTAACCTCTTTCAGTCTCTCCTGCAAAAATAGAAAATACGATTCCAAGGGGCGCCTCCCCAACACCTGCCGGGGCAGCAATCAGGCTTTTTGGGCAACACAATCATGTGACCACTCGTCTCTCCATTGATTGACTAATCTTACTCGGTCTGCCATCGTGAACGCCTTGTCCTCGCGGCAGCGTGTTTTCAATATCTCATCAAGTAAGTTTTATACAAACTTAAACTAATTAATGAGAAATATGTCTTTTTAATTTGGATTACTAAGTCCTGCTGTACTTGTGCTTGCATCTAATTGAGTTGAAAATTTTTCCTCAAAATAAAATATACGACTAATATACGTTGTGTTCGTCCAACACTTCCTTGATTCTGAGATGGGCTGCCTTTTCATGTTCATCCATGCTCATGTATAATAACAATGAAACTTTGTATATCATATAAACACAAATAATTTTACTGCTTAACTTAAGCCCTTTTATTAGGAATTTAGCAGGGCCTTTTTTGTACTATTTGTTCTATATCGATGTGGTTTGCGTATCTTTAGAAACGTTAGATCCAAATTGTGTTAATTATTTCGTTGACCTTGTTCGATGCAACCCACCACATAGCCAGTTGTATTTCGTTATACAGAGAGAAAGGCCGGCTAACTAACCTTCAAGTTATTGTGAAATATAAATGTATAATTTCCTTTTAGTACCACTTTACAATTGTCGATTGTGAAATTTTAATTTCCCCAGCACATGGAGGCTGCGATTAACCAAATTTTAATTGCAACTAACCTTCAACTAACCAAATTTTAATTTCCTTTTGGTACCACTTTACAATTGTCAATTGTGAAATTTTAATTTCCCCAGCACACGCAGGCTGCGAACTGTCCAGTCATAGAAGGTTTTGCCATGTTGAACTCATTAGTAACAACAACATGTGGATTCGGTCATGTGGGGGCTGCTCATTCAATCATCACAAAAATGTGGATGTCATCACGAGCCGTGCGAGGAGGTGACCTGTCCTGCAGTGACGCGATCGGGGGAAACAACAGAGGAGTCCATGGCCTGGTTTCGGATCTCTTGTCCTGTATGAATGGTTCATAAACTGAAGCTCCCTGAGGAACGCACGCGCGCCATGCATGACGCCAAGTGCTCGACGCCGGGTCCCGGCTGTACGTGACGCCCTTGCTGACCTCCGCTGGCTAATAAACCCTCGCCGCCGGCTCCTACCACGTCAACCGTTAACCAGTTCAGATCACGCGCCAAACCGATGCGCCCGTTCTTCGTTCGTCTCGGACACCCAGTCAAGGTCGGCTGTATAAGGTAGGTGAGGCAAGGCAAGGCAAGGCATCATGCACCATGCAGGTTGCAGCAGAAGCCTCCATGTGCTGGGCGAGGAGCACATGCAGATTACTTAAACAAAAAATCCAGTGGTTAATTGCGCCGGATCGGAGCTCATTGTTTGAGGACTTCAAAGTCAAATGCAGCAGCAGCCGCGCTTATAAAGGTGTTTATCACTTACTTAAAAAACAATGCGTGTACAATTCTCCGGCACCAACAGCAATTATTAGGAGACATGTAGGAGGAGGTCCATAGCGAATATTTAACGTGGACTATCAAATCAATGACAAAAAAAGAATCTCTTATCCTCTATGTTTCTAACATCGGTTGCCGTCTCGCTAAATTGAAATCTAATACCACACTTGCGTATGGAGAAATGAAAATGGCAAATTATATTAGGGGGTAAACTAAGTCAAATGGTATAGTTTAGGGGGTAAAAAACAAAACAGTTTATGAGGGGGTAAAAAACAAAACAGTTTATGAGGCTATCTGGACTTTGGCTATCCTTGATGGAAATAATTTAGTTTTTTTTTTCATATCAAATACAATTAACAGAACACCACAAGCATACAAATTATTTATATAGTTAGCTTTAAATAGTCGTGAATTCATATTTCTCACCTCTAATATATTGTGACTATTAAAAACAACAATGCATAAATCAATTCAAACAAATTTATTAAAACCTCATATATTAATATAGGAAAACTGTTACTCGTGCTATTTGTTTAGGGCCATCTTACTAGTTGTTTAAGGACTTCAAAGTCAAATGCAGCATCAGACTATGAATATGAATATGTGTGTATCATCACCTTTATAAAAGAAGCATGTACCACTCTACGGCGCCAACAGCAACTAGCAGACATGGATGAGGAGGTTCATGGCATCGTCATCGTCGGTGGTGGCATCTGCGGCCTTGCCACTGCTCTTGCTCTTCACCGGTAACGTCCATTGCCCCTTTAGTTCCATCGATTGGTACGGCAGTTTTTCAGTTTGCTTGTCTCATTCCCCTGTTCATCTTCCTCTAGAGGTATATCTCAGTTTCTGATGTGTCTAGTTGTACAATGGCATGGTGATGTCCATTTACATCGAATCTTCTCCATAGAAATGTTTGATCTTGAATACATCATCAGGCCGCTGATAGCCTGATAGGTCGTTCAATCTGAACCCATACCATAATTCCCAATTGTGCTCAAGTATTGATTTCTGAAGTATCTGTGAACAACAAAACAATCCGCTGCTGATTTGCATCCAGGAAAGGGATTCCCAGCCTCGTGCTAGAGAAGTCCGAGAATTTACGAGCGGCTGGCGGGTCCATTGGTGTCCATGTCAATGGATGGCGTGCTCTAGATCAACTTGGGATTGCTGGAGAGCTCCGGGAGACTGCTGACAATGTTACTGAGTAAGTTTTTAGTTTAACAAAATTGTGTTACGCCCAGGGAACTAGTTAGGTCCCGATACTGGTACGGCATGCAGACTCTTCCCCTTTTTTCTCTTTGATTCTGAAAACTCCCCTCAGAAATAGTATGAGAACTTTCAGAATGCAAAAGTGTAACAATTGGATCCAAGGAAATGGTTTTCAGGAAGAACTTACTAACCAAACACCATGAGAACCAATCAGTAGCGTTTACTTAATTCGCGTCTGTCATTTCAGGTTTCACGACGTGTGGCAGAATGAAAACAACAAGAGCGTCGTGGTGCCTGTCAGGTACACAAGCAATTTCTTAGAACCAGAGCCCTGGTGATGCATTCCGTGAAAAATCAAGGCACTAAAATAAAGCAATAATCTTGTCTCCATCATTTGGCTAGGGGTGAGCTCCGATGGGTGAAAAGAAAAGATCTGATCGAGACCATGGCCAAGAACATACCTTCAGGAGCAATCCGCTTCGGTTGTCACATTGCAGATATAAAGCCAGCAAATCCTGGGAGCCATGGAGCGATTCTTACAACACTGGACGGCAGTATCATCAGGGCCAAGGTAATCCTGGGAACCATGGCGCGATTCATTCTTACAACACTGAATGGCACCTCTGAAGGACTGTTTTGCTCTGATTCTGCATATCTCTGCTGATGTGTTCCCATGCATTGCGCAGGCTCTGATCGGATGCGATGGAGGAAATTCAGTGGTAGCCAAGTATCTGGGCTTGTCCCCGCCCAAATCATTCCCTCGCTTGATTGTTCGTGGATTCACGAGATACCCACATGGGCATCCATTCGGTCCCCATTTCCTGCGATTGAGATGCAACGGCCTCTTCGTCGGTCGCTCCCCCATGACTGAAAATCTAGTCAATTTCTTTGTAGGCGTTTGGCACCCTGGTGGATCTGTCACCAAAGACCCAATCGCCGTGAGGGGTCTCGTGCTCGAGAAGGTGAAGGAGCAATGCTCCGACGAGATCGTCGAGATGGTCCGTGACGTGGACACCGAGTCGCTGATCGTCCTGACCAAGATCTGGTACCGGCCGCCATGGCAGGTCATGTTCAGCAGCTTCAGGAGGGGCACGGCGACGGTCGCCGGCGACTCGATGCACGTGATGGGGTCGTACATCGGCCAGGGGGGCTCGGCGGCGATGGAGGACGCCATCGTGCTCGCCCGGTCGCTGTCGCGAGCCGCCGGGTCAGGCGGTGGGGGCGGCGAGCTGTGCGAGAAGAAGATCGGCGCGGCGATGGCAGAGTACGTCAGGGAGAGGAGGCTGAGGGTGGTGAGGCTGTCGCTCGAGTCCTTCGCCATGGGGATGATATGGGCAACCAAGTCGATGCTTGCGAAGCTCGCCTGTCAGGCCATCGTGGCTGTGTTGGGCACCCATTCGCTCGGGCACACCAACTATGACTGTGGCCGCCTCTAGCGGTTGCTGCTCATGACCTGCTGTGGCTCTTTGGCTCTGGGCTCCACCAAGATGTCTGTGAAATTGGATTTTTAAAATAAAAAACTATGATCCGTTTGAGTGTGGTGGACTCGTGGGTTCATGACTCTAACCATCGAGGTACAAATCCTAGTGTGCATATATCTATATGTATGTAAAGTGTGAAGTTTTAATTGTCATATGTGACTGTTAGCTGACGGTGCAGACATTGGAGGTCATACTTATGTCATCTTATAAAATTAACCAAATTAAAATTAATTTTGGGTCGCCAACAAAATGTCAAGCCACTAGTAGAGAGACCACATTTTTTTGGGGGGGAACATAGATTCTTTATTAATCAAACAGAGCGATTACAATCAGTCTGCAAGCACTGCAGTAAGAATCTAGGGGGTTCATCAACCGAAACATGACTACCACTTAACGGAGAAGCAAACTTGGCGCACAGGTGTGCAGCAGCATTGCTTGATCTTCTGGCATGCATTAGTTTGAAAGCAGAGAACGTCGATGTGATGATGTCCTGAATATCCTCAAGGATGACTGAAATCTCAGCACGATGCTGTCCCATGGAGTTCCACAGGGCCACAAGCTCCATCGAGTCCCTCTCTGCTGTCACTACCCTCTGGTCTCCCGGGTCGCCGCCTCCGCCACCAGCGCCAGCACAGTTGATGGCAGCCATCTTGATATCGCTTTCAGGAATGCGCCTCCCGGTCCACGGACAATAGCGCCTGTAGCTCATGTCATATCTCCTGCATTGAACGCTCCGTCGGAATTCAGTTTTACTGATCCTAGTGATGGAGACGACCAGGACCTTGATGATTCTCCTTGGTCGGCCCTTGTTGCCTCCTTTGGTTCCACTATTAAGTGAAAACATGCCTCGACAGCCCATTCTATAGCCAGCTTGTGCTCAATTGGAGTTTTACCATGCCTTCTGTCATTTCTAGAGCACCAAAGTGACCACATAGCACACAGAATTATCCCTCTTTCCTCTTCTCTGCAGTGCGTAGTTGTCGTCCAGTAAGTCTACTGTCCAAGTCCTGGGGCACAGCCTGGGCAGCTTGATCCCTGTTAATTCCCTCACTTTGCTCCATAACATGTTTGCAAAGGTGCATTCGGTGAGGGCATGAAAGGTAGATTCCTGAGCAACCCCCACACGTTTCATGTATACCCAATGGTTCGACGTGTCTGAGGTGGAGGTTTGCTCTAGATGGAATGTAGTCATTGTACACTCGCCACCAGAAAACTCGCACTTTAGGTGGAACTTTAATCTTCCATAGCTTTTTCCATCGAGGGTCATTATTAGACGTTGAGTGTGAGGCCCTTGCCGTTCGGTTATCGGCATTCTGCGTCTCCGGGGCCCACAGGCCTGTCCTGGACATTGGCTGGTCGGCGAATCCGCGATCCTTTCAGGAACAAGCGAATACGAGGAGGGATGTCGCCCTCCCCAGGTCCTCACGACCGCCACCCCTCGCCGGCCGCCGCCCCGGCGCCGGCGCCCACCCCGGCGCCGGCGCCCACCCCTCCGCCGTGCGCCAGTCCCGTGCCGGCGTCCGGCTCCCTCCCTCTTCCCCTCCTCTCCTCCGCCTGCGGCCCACTGACGTCTCCTCCCCCGGGCGCTGCGACTTCCCCAGATCTGCACGCCCCTCCATCGCACCCTCCATCGCCGGTGACCAATCCAACCACCCCGGCGCCGGTGTCTGCCTCCCTCTCCCCCCTCCTTCCCTCCCTCGTCTGCCGCCTGCTGAAGTCTTCTTCCCCGGGCGCCGCTCCCAACCCAAATCTGCACGACCTCCCTTCGCTGGTGACCTCCCGTCGACCTCGAGGCACCTCACTGAAGGCGCATCCCCCCTCTCCCCCCATGCGGTGCCCTTTTTCCCTGCCGGCATCTCCAGTGGCCGGGGGAAGAGGCAGCGTTGGAGGGACTCAAGCCCACCCTTCGACGAGGAAGACCACGGGTGTGACGGCAAGTCTCCCCCCTCCTCCGCGGCCCGCGCCTCCTACCGCGACGTTCTCCTGCAGCCGGCGGCATCCTGGGTGGCCGGGGGTCCTTCTTCCACGGCGGCTGGGGGCTCTGCCCCCACTGCGGTGCCTCAAGCTGTTGGCCCTCAAGGCACCCTCCGGACCATCCAGGACCGGCTCGGCCCGAAGATGGGACCTCGTTCTGGCCGCCACCGGCAACGACGCCGCGGCCAGACGCAGTTGATCCATGGGCTCCCACCGCGGCAGGCACATCACGGCACCAACAAAAGCGTCGGCCACCTCCGTTCGGTGGTCGTTCCATTGCGGCGTTACCCCAGCCCACCGAGGGTCGACGCGGACGGCTTCACCGAGGTGCGCCGCAAGAGGTCGAGCCGTCGGAGACGCCAACAGAGGGCTCGGCACCAGCAAGAGCCTCGACGCCCTCCGTCACAAATCCCGGCGGCCTTCAATGGAAGATGCCTCAACTGCCTCTCCTACAAGCACCGCGTGGCTCAATGCAAGCTACCGACGAGGTGCTTCCGCTGCCACGGATTCCGGCACTTGGCGAGGGACTGTGGGCGGCCACGTGGTTCGGTGGCTGACCGCCAGCACACCAGACATCACACCAAAAGGTCGGTGCCGCTTCAGCGTGAGCCACCCACCTCTCTATCGGCCGAAGCAGTCGCACCTACCTCCAATTGTTGGCCAAGCCTCGATGATCTGGCGGCCAGCAACCAGGGCCAGCGTCCGGAGGTGTGCCCTCTGTCCCGCTCGGAAGAAATGGATGCGGTCGAGGCGCGGCTTCGCCACGCCTTGCTCGCGGTGGCGCCGAACGAGTGGCGTGATGTGCACCATGCTACCATGGGCTCCTCTAGCAACGACAACTTCGTTGTTCGACGATTCGCCCCTGGGATCTTCCTGGTGATCGTCACCCCACGGCGTGCTGGAGATCGGTCATCATCGACGAATTTGTCAGCCTCCGGCGAGCCTCCGGCCGCTTCCGCCGGACCCTGGCTGAGCAACCCCACCACTGGCGTCGAGCCGTTACTGGCTTGTCGTGTTGTGGCGGGCGGGGAGACCGGCGTGGGCGGCCCTGCTGGGTCAAACTCGCCCGTTGCAAAAGGCGTCCGTGCTTCTCGGCTAGTAGCCGATGCCAGGCCTGTCGTGGAGTGGGCCCCTTCGAGCTACAGTGCTCACGCACCCTCAATATTGAAGTCACCTCGGAGGACCCGATGCGCGCTGAGGGCTCCACCCAAATGTCGGGCAAATCTCAACAGGTGCCTGCCATCCAAGGCCCTGCTAGCCAGGGGCGGACCCAGCACAGAAAATGAGGTGGAGCACCCTCGTAATGATACTCATAATGATAGGAGCACCACACGTAGAAAATAATTAGATACCATATAGTTTTTACAATTTTGTATAAACAGTAAACTAACATCCTCAAAATAACTTTTTGTTGCAAATTATAATACATAATAATATAGTGCTACTAGTACCCTTTAGAGGGATAAATGAAACAATCATTTTGATCATGTCCTCAAAATAGTATACCCTGGAGAGGTGTGCAGCCATGTACTTTAAAAACGATGACAGGATAACTAGATAAAGGATAAAGAAAACATAGTAAAACTGTTAAAATAGAAGTGTTAAAATAGAAGTGGCCTCAGGCTCCAGACTCCATTCTTTGTTGTTTTTTTCGGTCTTTCATCTTTTAGAAATGTTTCACGATCACTTCATTTGGAATCATGTAAAACATTTCTTTCTTGACAAAACATATTATGGAATGGCTCAAATAGTTGTCACCATTTAAATAGTGCATTTTTAATAATTTTCATAGCGGAAAGTAACTGATTGCAATTTTTTACTTTATTGACTAGTGCTTTGGCTACTGAGCTAAGAATTGAAAGAGCAACCAGAGGTCCTAAGGTCAGTCTCACTGGAAGGGTCATCACACAATTACCAAGACTGCAAACTTGGAGACCCAAGGGTCATGGTGATGACCCTCCCCTCTCATCTCATGACCCTCTCCCTCCTCTCTCCTCATAAATAACCCTGCCATGTAAGCAAATTTGTTGATGTGACATGATATTTAATGCTATGACATTCTTCCATGACCCTCCCACTGAGACTGGCCTAAGTCTTGGAATCAATTATTAGATTAATTAATTAGGGAAATTGATGTGAGTAATCAACAAGAAATCGCAGAACAAATCTCCAAAATAATTAACACGATCACTTAGCTTGCAATTAGACCACTAGAGCTCATTTTGATGATGCAGTCGTGCACCTATGGAACTACGCTCCTTTCATTATGTGTTCGAGTCAAATCAGCAAGCAAGGCGAGTAGAAAGCCTGTGAGCTGTCAGCCATCTATCGCACATAGTAAGCAGATAGAGCAGAGTTGTGGGAGACGAAACATTTAAACGGGGGCCTTTGACACGAGCTGGGCTGGGACAGTGAGGGCACTAATTCTAGCTGAGGTGGGGCCTTAATGGTGAAAAACTTTATCATATAACTGAAACCAGAAAAATGAGTGAGGGACTGTGCCCTCACTAGAGCCTCTTTGGGTCCGCCCCTGCTACTAGCCCTCCAGCCCCAGCTTTGCTTAAGACATATCGGCGACGGCGCAAGCTTGACGACGGCCAGGAGAAGACGGGGCGGGACCTACCGCTAACCCCAACGCGGTTGGATTTCGACGCGAGCATGGTGCCGCCACTCCAAGCGAGCACCCCTCCGGCTACTGAGACCCGCACCAGTATTTCCCAGACTACCACACCAGCGGCCACCACGACCTTAAATTCAGATGAGCATGGGCAAACCCCCTCAACTACGGCGGCCATGGCGGCAACCTCTGCGTTTCTGGCGGGCATCACGCTTGCAACGCGATTCCCCCTCATCAGTAAGGTTCCTGCTGAGGCTAGGGTTCCCTTCCCACCAGCGCCTACGAGTCGCTGCCGCCTGGCGAGTCAGCCCCTCAACTTGACGGTTCGGCCATCGAAGAAGGGAGAGATCCTGGCCATGAAACGGTTAGGTTTCCTTGGCGGGGAGGAGACCAATGTTTCTAACATTGAGAACGCCCGAAAGGAGTTAGAGCGTTTCTTCGCGCGAGATTGTGGATATAAAGAACCTTCCTGCCCTCAGGGATCTCCTCCTGGCGGCAAGGGAGCTGACGGACGACGAGCTATTGGCCGCGGCACGACAGGGCAGCGCAATGGTTGGAGGGGCTACCCTGACATAGGCTCATATTTGCCTCTTTTCAGCTATATCCCAGTTGTTGTAGTTCTGTTTAGTAAATCCTAACTCGTCTGTAAACCGTGTGCGTGTGCCCAGTTAATAGGCCCACGTGTAATCGTAAACATTTTCTTCTTAATGTAAAGATACGCAGCTCTCCTGCGTATTCTCGAAAAAAAAAAGGCATTCTGTGTCTCCCATTCCGCCAGAAGCCTGTATGCTGAACGCAATGAGTATGTGCCGTTCCTCTCTGCTGACCAGGCCCAAAAATCCTCCTGGGTGCGTCCCAGAGGAATTTGCTTCACAGCCCTAGCATCCATGTGGATTAAGTTCTGGTTCAGTGCACTGTCCTCCCAGGCCCGATCATCTGGTGACATAAGATTTGCAACCCGAGTTGCTGCTGTTGTTTCTCTCCTGCATACTGGTTTGTGGCCAATGCCATTTGGAATCCATCGGTCGTTCCAAATATCTGTCGAGGCACCATCACCAATCCTTTTGATCAGTCCAAGATCAAGTACTCGTCGACCAGCAAGGATGGCTCTCCAAGTATGAGATGCCCTTCTTTTTTTGCCGGCTGACAGGAACTCTCCATGTGGAAAGTATCTCCCCTTTAGCACTCTTGCGCAAAGGGATTCTGGGTTAATCATCAACCTCCACCCTTGCTTCCCAAGCATCGCTAAATTGAACTGCTTGATATCCTGGAAGCCCATTCCTCCATGACACTTGGGCAATGTAGATCTTGCCATTTTCTCCAATGCATGCTTCTGCTGTTTTTGATACAGAATAAGTGATTTTTTTTGCAAGTTGCCAGCGCGACAAGGAAGCATCCCATTGAATAGATAGGGATTGCTTGCACCACAGACTTGTGCAGTGTTTAGTTGACTGGGAGGAAAAAGTAGTTTTAGATGAATAGTATACTGGAAAGCGTGTTCTTTGAGGGAGGTGAATAGAAAAAACTTGTTGAATATGAAAAACTTGTTGTATCTGAACACAGCCTTGATCAATGTTTCCCGAGCAGCACACGAGAGTTGGCGCTCACTCCATCCCCCCATAAGGCCTCTGATCTTTGCTGTGATATGCTCAAAAGCTTCTTTAGTACTTCTGCCAACAACTGTTGGAAGTCCCAAATATTTCTCGCAGAGCCTCTGTAGTTATGCCAGTTACTTGTTTCATCTCTTCTTTAAGGAACAAGCCTAGACTAGGTTGGTGCCCGTGCGTTGCTACGGGTAAATTTTTTTTATAAAAAAATTAAGAACAATCAAAATGCAAAACACACAAACATATAACCAGAAAATGTTCCAATTAAGAATATAAAAACTTCACAAAATTGAACACTTCTACGATGATACAATTATCATGGCAGTAGTGCATTTCATGACGATTTTCTTTGGCCGTAAAATACAGCTAATGACAATAAAGATATCATCACTAAAGTTAGTGTCTGTGACGATCAGTTGCATGACAAGTACATCATAAACTCGTTTGAGAAACTTCTAACAAGACCATGCTGTCATGAAGTCATGATGACATGTTGAATTTGTGACATTTCCATTGAAGCAATAATAGCACTGTAATTTACATCAGAGCATCCCATAATTATACAGCTCACATAAATAACAACTAAATTAGAGGTTCCACCAAGAATAAAGCCATTTAACATAACATAGAGGCAGTGTTCGCCTAAACGCGTTTAAACGACCGTCTAGACGCGTTTAAACGCTAGACGAAGGGTAGGCGTGTAGTTTATGCCCTAGTTGGCTAATTAAACGATAGATGCGTTTAAACGGTCAAACTAGTCAAATACGGTTTAAACGCTTCAATTAAACGGTAAGTAAATGCGTGTAGACTGGTTAGACGATGACTAGACGGTTGTTTAGGCGATAGAAAAATGTGCCTGGAGGGAAACATTGGGCGCTGGAAGTATAGAGTCTACTTAAGTCTAAAGTACTAAGTATTTTCTATATTCTATGGAAGTATGGAATATGTATTATAATACAATATGAGATGGCATTATGTGTATATCACTTTGTCTAATTATCAATGTCTAATTGTGCAGCTGCAGCTATTACATAGCTCAAAGTGTACTAGAAAAATTGCATTATGGAACTATGATATTAGATTTGTATTTTTATTTGGTGCCACAGTGCAAACCGTCTAGACCGTTTAATATATCGTCTAAACCGTCTAAACGCTAAACGGGGGTGACGGACTGTCTAGCGTTTAGCGTCTAGGATAACACTGCATAGAGGCCCTCATAGTAACATTTTCCCCTCACAGGGCATACGCATCAATCTGACATCCTTCCCCAAAGTTCCTACCAACATCGTAATAGTTATTCAGCGATATGTAATAGAGTATATTCAGCAATGATTAAATAACACAAGCAATTGCAAGCTTATAACATTGATGGTAACCACTGGGAGATCAGGTGTACAAAAAATGAGATATTATACATGTATGGTAACACAACACATTAGATAACCAAATCGAAAATACAAGCATACAGAGCTAGCACATACTTTGGACCAAGTTGGTAAATTTGGATTCAGGCTGCATCGAGCATGCCAGAACTCTGTTCCTCAGAAAATGTTTGTAATGATACATCCCCGAGTAACTTCGATGCTTCTTTGACACCACTATATGCAGCGAGAGTAGATGGCCCTACAAGAGTATCACAACTGGTGGACACCATGACCAGATCTACCAGTGACGCTGCCTTCAGAAGCATAAGTCATAGCAAGTAAATAAATGAGCTGGCATAGTATACTACTGTACTTCCATCCTACACATAAAATGGAACATACCTTTGACTGGAAACTTCAGAAGACTCTCACACAGAACTATAGCTGCTCCTGCTGAAGGGAGCATCCCTGTTTTCACCTAACAAAATCAAGTACAGTCTCAACATGCTGTTGTCCTTTTCATTTATTAAAGCAAATATATGATCACATACATCAGTATTTAGACGTACAATAACTACAATAAGAATTACACCTTACCAGCATCCTTAAACACTGGTATTGTTGCTGTTGGCCTGAAGCATCATGAAGCACACAATAACTACAAAAATTTCTGGCTACATAGGAAAATCAAAGAAAAAATCATGCTTTTGCAATATATTTATCATAGAGGTCTTTTACAGCACAATACTAGTGTTGAAAAGGACTAGTATGTAAACATCCGACGGTTGAGGTTAATTGTATACTATACAAAATGGTCCTAGTGGTACGAGTAGTATATGGGAGTAGTATGAGTAGTATAGGGGTATTATTGTAAATGAATTTTAATGGCATTAGTGCAATATATACAAAACTATATTATTAACACTTATTATTTTATCTGTACTTATAGATTAAGACATATTTTGCGGGGACCACCGGAGAGTCTCCTTCACGTTCTTCGTGCGTCGACTACTCCGGCGAGCCTGACAGGAGGCTTCGGGAAAAACAATGATACAATAATACTCATGACTACGTGCTCAGCAGGACAGCAGGGAGCACTCATCTGACAAAATTCATTCGCTGGACTGGGAAAAAAAAGGCAGAACCGCACAAGGCCTCACGGAGCCGAGGATGGCAGTGGTAATGGCCACGCACGCAAGATCTTCAATCAACCATGTATGGATGCATTTCAGGTCTTAGGTCCTCGGGCACGGAAGCCGGTCAGAGGCGTCGACGGCTAGGGAACCGAACAAAACTGGACTGGCAGCGCCGGCTGGGCCGGCATCACGTCGACAAGCTGGGGCACCACGTGAAGGTGGCTCGTGACTATGGCGTCGGGGAAGCCAGGGTTGTGGCCAGGCAGGCAGACCGGTACTCTGGAGCAAGCGACAATGGCCCGCTGAATTGCCGATTCCCAAATAATGGAGTACATGGGGCTTGGCCACTGGACAGAAAGGGGCGCCGGACGGCCATGGGGATGATCGCCCCTCTGACGGTAGGCGGCGGCGGCCCGTGAATTTTGCGGTGTCGAGGAAGAGAGCTCGGGGCAGATGGGGAATAAGTTTAAAGAAAAAGATAGAATGTGAGATTTAATAAGTAATAGTTACTAAACTACCCTTAGAAATGGATGGTTAGATTTTCTCTATACCTTATACCACTAAGTAGTGGTATTGTGTACTGTAAAAGATCTCTTATCCTAAGAGTGGGCTGTAGAACGTACAGTAGTAATGACAACAGTCAATTGAGAAAAAAGTGAAGGATTATTGTCTATCAACAATCAACTGAGAGCGCAGCTGCGATGGAATTGTCGATGGTGAAACTGCAAGATAAACCAAGATGCAAACGATCGATCTAGAAAAGAAACCATGCAAACGATCTTAAGTAGATCGAGATTGACCAGGAACAGCAGTGGACCCGGCTCCACCTACAGATGCACGTCAGAAGCAAACCCTAGTTGACGACGCCGGCATGTTGCAGACTGGCCTAGGGTGGCGTCCACGGACGGCGGCGGCATCAATGGACGTCGACCATGTGTTGCAGATCTGCACGTGCGGCGTCCACTAAGGGGAGACGACGGACGGCGCCGTGCTCAGCGTTCTGGGACGGCGAGGCAAGAGGCAGAGTTAGGTCTATGGGAAAGAAATTCTGAATCCGATCGACATGCAAACGATCAGAGCACCTCCATGATGAACAACTATATCTTGGGGTTTCATGAATTCCGAGATCGGACGGGGATTTGGTCTTGTACCGCACGGCCGTTCCCTGGTGATCTGCATCTGGTTGCTGCCCATAGTGGAGTTGAGGACGGCAGGTGGTTGACCCTGCCGCCTCCATTTTTGCCTGGCGAGTTCGAGCGACCTTATCCACGCTCCTGGCGCTGTTTCTGCATGGAACCCGGGCGTGACGACGGCGACCGCCTCCACGCCAGGAGCACAGAAGGTGAGGACGGCCAACGCGATCCTGCAGATCGTGGCCGAGGGAGGATGGCGGCGCCGTGGACGAGAACACCGCCGAACGTTCTTGCCTAGCGCATTCGAGCGGGCCTTCTCCCTGCCGTTCCTGTCAGGATCAGCGAACATGAAGATTTTCAAACGATCACAGCACGAACACGAGGAACGATGAGCTCGCCGTGGTTTCTGGAAGTAAGCCAATAAGGGTTCTCACCAGAGAGAAGATGGGAGGCGCCGGATTTGTGACTTGGTTCTTCAATCGCCGGGTTGTGGACGAGCCGCACCGGTGGCCGGAGACGTCGAGACGGCGGCGGTGTT
Organism: Digitaria exilis; assembly: GCA_015342445.1. Lineage (NCBI taxonomy): Eukaryota > Viridiplantae > Streptophyta > Magnoliopsida > Poales > Poaceae > Digitaria > Digitaria exilis. Next base: position 2,040,578 of record JACEFO010002629.1, read on the forward strand.
CTCGTCCACGAGGGCGTCGGATCGGCGATGGAAGTGTCGCCATGCTTAGCTTGATTGACGCGGACGACTTATGTTTTGAAAACATACATACGTAGTAGTGGGCGGGCGTGCGGGGGTCGGACATACGACAGACGACGGACGACCAAAGTGAGGGCATGTTTTGTCCACCTTACATTCTTTTTAGGAGTAGAGATTACCCCACTCATCTCTTGCAAAAGTCTAGACTTCAACCTCCTTCTCTTAAACCGGATGAAATACCAGCTCAAAGTGTGCAAACCAGTCAAGAGACCCCCCTGACCCCAGTAGACTCTGGTTTCGGTCCAACGTGGCAGCCACGTTGCCTAGTCCACCTCCAGGTCACCCACGTCGCCCAGTCTCTCTCTGCTCTCTCTGTCTCTCGTGTTCACATTTCTGTCCCGACGCTCTTCATCCCTCCATCTCCTGCCGTGCGGAGCAGCAAGCACAGGCGGCCATCGGTGGCGCTCGCGTGCGAAGCAGCAAGCACAAGCAGGGCCGCAGCAGCAAGCACAGGCGAAGCCACTGGCTGCAGCAGCGCACCCGTGAGGAGCAGCAAGCACATGTGACCGGCGGCGGCGTTTGCGTGCACGCCCGTGCGGAGCAGCAGTAGCAGCATGCTGATGCGGTTCAAGCGAGCATCGGCGGCAGCTGGCGGAGCTCCCGTGCATGCCCATACGGAGCAGTAGCAGGCCAGCAGCACGCACTGCTCGCTCGCTCGCCCGTCCGGCTGGTGGTAGCTGCTCCGCCGAGCTCGGACCCAGCCATCCATGGGTTCGCCGGGACGCCGCCAGAGATGGAGAGAGCAAATCGAGAGAAAGAAAGACGACGGCGGGGAAGACCGAACCGTTGCCATTGGGATCCACCAAATCGAGCCGCCGCCAGCGGGATCCACCAAATTAAGCTCGCGGCCGCCGGAATCTGGCAGCCCGGCCTCGCTGTGCCTTCCTCGGGCAGAGCAGGCGCTGCCTGCTCCCCCTTCCACACGGTGGTGGTGGTGAGGGGCACGCGGGAGCAGGGGAGCCACGGCCGGCGGCGGGAGCAGCGGAAACGGCGGCGCGGGAGCAGGGGAGAAAGAGAGGAGGAGGAGCGAGACCGAGAGGTGTGACCGGGTTGCTGATGTGGACGATGAGGAGGCCTGACGTGGACGCCATCTGTGATGAAAAACAGCTTTAGATGGCCTAGGGGGGGTCTAATATCTGGTTTTGATAGTTTGAGGGGGTGTTTTACGCGGTTTTATAAATGAGGGTTGAAATCTAGACTTTTGCAAGAGACGAGAGGGGTAATTTGGACTTATTCCCTTCTTTAACCATATCATCACAGCTAGTGCTAAAGAAAATTGCTGGTTTTTTCGTGTTCACCAATTGGCCTGGTCCTCGCTGGTATGTTTGCAGAATCTCTACCAGACATTGACCTCCACGATTACTTGCTTGTGTGAAGAATAAGCAGTCATCAGCAAAAAGCAGGTGTGACACCCATGGAGCATGAATGCCGACTCTCACTCCTTTGGCTAGGAACTGGGGTCCTGAGTACTTGAACATACTAGACAATCCTTGAACACATAATAAAAAAAGGTATGGGGACATGGGATCACCTTGTCGAATGCCACACATGGGAGAAAAAACTTCAGAGAAGTGCCCATTCACACTGTCTCCACACACCTCATAATCAAATTAACCCAGCCATCTACAAAGCCAAGTTGAAGCATGATAGCACGAAGGTACGCCCACTCAACACGGTCATAAGCCTTAGCCATGTCAAGCTTTATCGCACATGCTCCAGATTTGCCTTTCTTCCTTTTCAGATAATGGATACTTTCATACGCTAAAAATGCATTATCTATTTTTTTTGTTTGTTTCGGGACAAAAGATCTTTTAGTCTTTACTCCTACCCGTTTAGTCTTTACCCCTACCCATTTAGTCTTTCCCGCATAGAGACCACCTTTCACCCCTAACCGTTTAGTCTTTATTGTTTTTTTTTGTTTGCTTCGGGACAAAAGACATTTTAGTCCCGGTTGGTGTGAGTCACTAGTCCCGGTTGGTGGTTCCAAGGGGGACTAAAGGTCCTCAGGGCTCTAGCCGGGACACACAAACCGGGACTAAATGGTCCTCCGCGGGATACTTTAAAAGGATTGCATCTCTCCCTCAATCACATGTAGTGTACATGTGGGATTGTAAGGAAGGCTCCCACAAGGCAGGAGGTCGTGGCTTTGAACCCCACGCATGCGCATCACGTGGTATATAATTTTTTTTTATCGTGGAAACCTTTTGACTTATTTTGGTCTTGGTTGGTGATACCAACTGGAAACCTTTTTATCCCGATTGGTGATACCTACCGGGACTAAAGGGTATCTTTACTCCCGGTTGCTCACTAGACGCTTGGGCGGTCCCGGTTGGTTGGACGGTACAAAAGACCCTTACCAACTAGGATAGTAAGGGGTCTCTCCAGCAGTGAGCATTTACATCCATACTACATTTCATAAAAATAAAGGCAAAGTTTAAGCCACAACGGGTTACGTGCCGCCACTAGTGGGTTTCCAGGTGTCTAGTTGCGGCTTCCTCTCCGACAGGTCTAGAAGGAAAGAGGGGGGAGAAGGAGGCGGTCGAGTCCGTTGGAGCGGTCGATGTAGGATGCCTTGGCGAGCGGGGTTGGTGGCGGAGCTAGAGGCATGGTGGCTGGAGTGCTTAGAGAAGGATAGGGGCGAGGAGTGGCGAGGTGGCTGGAGCCGCCAGTTGTGGGCGACTGCCATTAGAGCTTCCCATGAGGAAAAATGGATCTACTTATAGACATTTTGTAAGTAGGACATAAACAAACTCACAATAAAAAAACCCTAAGTCAAGTGTCTTAAAAAATTTATACACACCCCCTAGTAAGGATGAAAACAAATTGAATACAAACGGATATGCACGGATAGTATAAAATGTTTTGGATATTTATTAGATATTGATATACATTACATATATACAATAGATATTCAATTTTGGTTATGTGGATACGGATATGATTGTCTGGATTAGGATACAGATTGTACCATTTAAGGCCCAAGGGATTTTGATCGGTCGGTCGAATGGATAATATCATCCCCACTCGCTAAAAAATGCCTCCCACACCTCCTTAAAAAAAAAACCCCTCCCGCACTAATCAAATTTAAGCCGTCTTTTTTTTCATAAATAGCAAGTAATAATTACTATATTATCCTTGATAACGAATGTTAGATCTTCTCTATACTATATAGTACTAAGTAGTAGTATAATGCACCATAAAAAGCTCTTGATAATGACTTTGCCGTTGTTGTGCTGGTGGATACTTTGCCGCCCTTGCTTTGATCATCCTGTCAGATACTTCGCCGCCTTTGCTACTCCTACTCCGGCAGATGCTTTGCCGTCGTGGCTATGTTGTTGGTTGTCTCTGGTGGATGCTTTACCGCTATGGCTGCATTGTTTGTTGGTAGTATCTGGCAGATGCTTTGTCGTCGTGGTGTTGTTGCTTCTGGTGGATACTTGACCGCCCTATTGTTGATTCGTGGTCTCCAACTGCGATCTCGGTGGTGGTCCATTGTGTAGGCTCACATGTTCTTGGTCGTTTTGGTTTGGCTATGTGGAGTTCCTCTTCTTTGCTTTGGTAGTTGTTTATGTAACTTTGTAGGCCATTTGTATGTGGGCCTTTTCTTCCATTTTTGTTTTTATTAGTCCTTTCTGTGCTTGTGTAGGTTAACTCCTATTTAGCATGCATCAAGCGATGACTATAAACTGCTTTCTTCTTGATGAAATGCTTGTTAAGGCACGTTCGAAAAAAAATGTCGCACAATTCCATGGGATCAAGATCGCTGTCGTCATCCAAATTCCAATTGGCAGCAATGTTTTCATCGTCGTCGTCCAAGGCATTCATGGGCTCCTAGGTCCCGTCCCTTTCCATGAGTTCAACCGCGGGCTAGCTCTTCGTCACCAGTAAGATACAAGTCATCCCCATTGTCAGTAGCATTCTCACAGGCACCTTGTGCGCCACCGTCTCCACAATCACAGAGTCCACCACCATGGTGCGTCCATCCTGTCCATGCATAGGGACGGGACCCCAACTTCGTCAGCCGGTACCACCATGTTGGCAACCCCAACATGTACGATGATTTCGTTGACGAGCAGAACATCTACGTACGAGCAGATGGAGGGGTACCAGTCATCCTCGTCAAACCAGACATCATCGTCACCGTTGGTGGCGATGCACCACCATCATTTATCGTCGTCGCCACCCTAGATCACACGGCATGGGAGCTATTCGAAATTGAGCAGAACGTGACCAGGACGTGGGCGAGGAAGAGCTCTACCTTACTGGTACTCGGTCATGGTGATTAACTGGTTGAGGAAGAGCTCCACCTTGGCGTGTCCGAGCTCCCCTGGGCTGGCTATGGGTGCTTGACAAGGCGAGGTACATGTATGTGCGGCCGAAATTAATGCCGGCGCTGCACGCCCGAAGGAGCCTCAAGTTCATCTATGTCTAGGCGGCGGCGCTGCAGACCAATGTTTGGGTCATCGGATACAAGATGCTCTGATGAGGTCTGAAACCTGAACTAGTAGTAGGGATTTTTTTGTTGTTGTGTTGATTACATTGTGCGAGGGTAAATGCAACGTGATGAGTGTGTGGGGGTGGCCATCAGGTTAACTGATGGTCGATGGAAGCGAGGCTTGCGACACATATCTACCACGACGGAAATCAACCAATATGTAGAGCTTTGGGGACTTGTTCGTGAAGTGCAGCTCATTGACCAACCTGATCAAATCACCTGGAGATTTTCGGCCTGTGGGACATATTCCTCGAGCTCCGCATACCTTGCTCAGTTCGTTGGAACATTTGCTAACAATGATTGGATACAATTGTGGAAATCTAAGGTGGAAAATAAATGCAAGCTCTTCTTCTGGTTAATTATGTAGAATAATCTTTGCACGACCGACCGCATAATCAACAATGGTGGTCAAGCAAGCGCTACATGTCCTCTTTGCCACACCACGATAGAGACAGCAACACACATGATGGCCGATTGTGCTGCAGGTTTGGATTCAATTTCATAGGAATTTCTCCGCAACAATTACCACCATACAATCATCACAGATTTAAGCAATGGTGGACATCTATGGTCGAACAACAACAGACACAAGGCTCAAGCCAAACTGAACAAATAATCATATACATAGCCTGGAACATCTGGAAAGAAAGATGCAGGAGGGTCTTCGACAACAAAGAAATGATGGTGTCCCAGCTAGTGATCCTCATCAGGCAAGACATCAGCAACTGGTAAATGGCGCATAATAGCTAGGAGGAGTAGCTCATAGTTTTTTTTCTCACTTGCATCCTTTAATTTTTTTTACTTGCGGCTTAGGCCTTTTTCCACTCCTGTAATACCAACTTTGCTTCAATTTTATAACGAAAGGCAGAGCACCTGACATTATGCTAAAAAAAATGTGTGTGGTGGGGGTGATGTGCAAAATGCTCTTTCCCCCTCCTCCTGGGTCTTCTTTTTTTCCTCCCGAAATCCTCAACCTGGAGTTAGCTTGCTTGGTAAGTGTAGGTTGCTCAGGGAATTGGAGAGATGGATATGTGATTGTTCATCCTCTTGCCATTGAACAAAATGTTGTATTATATTGTGTCCAAATTAAAATGGTAACGGAATTATTATGGTTACACTTTCCTGAAAGTAGTATAATAGTTATGCAAGTGGTAATTTTGTTGTAGGACATATGAGAAATGCAACATTTGCTAATGGAGATCAGACAATACTGGATTTGCTGATGGACTGGACACTCTATAACAAATCTAGTATTGTCCAATGTCCATTAGCAAATGTTGTATGTCTATGGTGCTATTTAGTTGGTGAAGTCGGGTGAACAAATTGACATTGGGCAACGTGATTGCGAGGGACGTGGTTGTCAGTGTGAAAATTTATTAGTAAATTTCGTGGACAGTCCTTAAACTATTGGATGATTCTCATCTAGGTTCCCATAGTATGAAATTATATTTTTGGAAAACTCTAAACTATCGAAATAGGTCATCTAAGTGACTAGGTGTACTATGAAATTGCATTTTTGGATTTAAGCTATCTAATAAGTGCAGATTGTTAAAAAAAAAAAGTAAGCCCAACAACACGGGTGCAGGTTGTTAAATTAAAAAAAAAAGAAAAAAAGGTCTCGGGAAAAAAAATCTCAAGAAAAGAAGGATTGCCTTCCGCGTCCTCTGGCCGCGCAAGTGCCCAGTTGGGATCCCACCATTTCGCCTCTCCTCACTCCACCCCCGTCCATGGCGGCCGCCGCCTCCGCCACCGGCGGCGAGATGCGGCTCGTAGACCGCTGCATCGACGCAGCGGCACACAGCGCCGCCACCGTGGAGGTCTGGCGCAGGCAGCGCCGCTCCATGGAGCGCCTCCCCGCGCAGCTGGCTGATGCGCTCCTCCAACGCCTCGCCGCGCGCCGCCTCCTCTTCCCTTCCCTCCTAGAGTAAGCCCGCCCGTACCTGCCCACCACCTCCACGCTCGGGTGGATCTGCGCTGTTTTTGGGTGGGATTTCCGTGCCTCGTGTCGAGCATGGGCGCGGTGAAATGACGAATCGTTTTCTGGAACGCCATCTGCAGGGTGTTCCAGCGCTCGGTGGAAGAGGTGGATCTCAGCGGTTTCGTAGCCGTGGACGCCGAGTGGCTGGCTTACCTCGGCTCCTTCCGGTACCTGAGGGTCCTCAAGCTCGCCGACTGCAAGAATGTCACCAATCACGCAGTATGGGCCCTATCCGGTATGTCACTGAAGTATATTCTAGAGTTGTTATTCCTTATTATTACGTCCATAGACGAAGATTTGATAGGAACGAAATGTAATATTATGGTTTAGGCATGAGCACGTTGAAAGAGTTGGATTTGTCAAGGTGCTCAAAGATATCTGACGTTGGCATCAAACATATCTTGACAATTGTGAGCTTGGAGAAGCTGCATTTATCAGAAACTGGACTAACTGACAAGGGAGTGATGGCAATTTCTTCGCTGAAAAATCTACGTTTGCTAGATCTGGGTGGAATTCATATGACAGATAAAGCTTTACAGTCTTTACAGGTATGTAGTCTGTTGGCAGCTTTTTGTTGATACGTTAGGATGGTATTGCAATGTGTTGTAAACATTACGCACCAAATATATTAAGACCGCATTACATTCTTGATACTTCTTTTAGTAATATATGACACTAGTATTGTGCAAAATTTAGTATGAGATCCAAACATGTGGTAGAGACAGAATATAGAGTTGTGAACCAAAGTTTTCCTAAAATGCATAAACAGTTTCCTGCAATATGGTACTGAGTTTCTTTTTGTAATATTGTAGGGATTTACCTTTTAGGAATAGTTATTTTTATGCCATTGCAAATGTTCCCAATCTGATAACTGTTATCACAAGAACGCTAATGAGAAATCTGCCATCCATGTTACAGTTCTTACACATATTTTCCTTTAAAAACCTTTTCATTGTCTATGAACTGCTCACTCATTGCTGCTTTGTTATGAATAACATGTACCAGAGTACTAATTTCTTGTATCTGCCTTATTCTTTTCTAGGTGCTGACATGACTAGAACATCTTGATATTTGGGGCAGTAAAACTACAAATGAAGGAGCTTCTGTCTTCAAGGCCTTTACAAGATTGAGATTCTTGAATCTATCGCGGACATCTGTCACTCGCTTAGCGCTTCCTCTCGCCATGCAAAATCTAAATATGAGCAATTGCACAATACATTCTATCTGTGATGAGGACTCAGAATTCCCAATACCTCTGGAGACCTTTATTGCCTCTGCAGCTTCATTTGGCAATATTGATGAAATATTATCTAGCATTCAAGGAAGCTCACTTTTATACTTGGACTTGCGTGCTTGTTCTTTAAGCAACCTGTCTTTCATAGAAAATATGAAAAATCTGGTGCATGTGGACCTCAGCTCCAGTGGAATAACCGATGATACAATTGAACATGTTGCAAAAATTGGAGCAAACTTGAAATATTTGAGCCTCAAGGATACTTGGATAACTTCTCAAGCATTATTTATTTTGGCTGGCACAGTTCCAAATCTTGTGTCACTTTCTTTAGCTGGTACGAAAATTGATGATTCCGCGCTATCATATCTCAGCATGATGCTTTTGCTGAGAACGTTAGATTTACGGATCACATGTATTCAAGGTTGTCCTTTTCCTTACGAAATATTTCATTTTCTTGATTACACCACTCTTCTTTTTGTCTTGAGAAACTGAATTTTATCTCATGCAGGGTTTGCTCATACTGATGAAACTGTGGATAAAATATTATCGATGTCTGAGCTTGAGAATATCAAATACCTTGAGAGCCTCAATTTGGAGGGTGTACCATTATTAGCTGAAGTCATACCTCCCTTGGCATCTATTACAACATTGAAATTTTTGTACCTGAGAAGTGATTTCTTGTCGGATCCTGGTTTGCATGCTCTGTCAGCTGCCTCAAATTTGGTACATCTCGGGTTCTGTGGGAATCTACTGTCTGGCTCTGGGCTTCTACAATTTGTGCCCCCTGCAAAGCTATGCGTGTTGGATTTAAGAGGCTGTTGGCTCTTACCAGGAGATGCTATTTCAGTATTCTGTAGGTGCCATCCTAGGATTGAAGTAAAGCATGAACTCATGCAGGAACGCAACGCAAATCATATAGGAACTTCTCAAGCGAGGAAAGTAAATGTTGCAAACAGTTTGGCTGGTCCAAGTAGGCTTGATTTCAGCATTGTAGGTAAGAATACTTCTAAATTTTATCTGGTTTCTACAGTTGGAGATAACCTTGGAGCCATTTTTTTTAAAAAAATAAACTTGACCAACCTAGATAGGTAGTTTTTCATAAGAAGAATACTCAAACTCATGTCAGAGAGTGCTAAAAACTTTTGTGGTCATGGTGTGCATCCACACCCTTATCCTGCTGAGGTAGTCTTAGTTATCTGAGCCATCATTTTACAAACAGAGTCAAATTTGCTTCCCGATTTGACAGATGAAAGGATAAAATACACGAAGGAAGAATTGCTGGAACTGCAACACCTCGTTGAATCAAATTTGGCAATGCATGCTGTGCAACTTCCACCCTAATTGCAAAGGACTACTTGATGCAAAATTTTGTTGTACCTTAATTTCTCATGTACCTGTGCAAGTTTATCTGCTAGAGTTCAATTTGTCTTTTCTCCACTCTGAATGTGACAAATTTAATGGGATGATGTGAATTTGAGAGTTAGATCTAAAGATGACCTGTAGCTATCGCATCTTGTACTGCAGATTGACCTGATAGTTAAGTCTAGGCAGCATTACATAGGATATCTCATCTGTATTAGGATGCCAGCGGTGTCAATGAATCCAAATGGCTTCTTGTCTGCAGTGATGTCGTACTTTATGTAGCATGGGTTCTGTATAATTTTTCATAGGAACATATCTCTGTCATTCAAGGTGTTGCTTTTTGTGGTAATCAACTAATCATACAAAGCTCAATGGGAATAATTACCCAATTCAACTAGCATTTTTTTTCTTTGGCCCTTGTTCTTTTTTTTCTTTGATATGTTGCTTTTTATTGTAATCATACAAAGCTCAATGGGAATAGTTACCCAATTCAACTAGCATGTTTTTTTTTCTTTGGCCCTTGTTCTTTTTTTTTTTTCTTTGATAGCCGGTAACTTCATTCCATTAGGAGCAAGTTACAGAAACTAGAGACGGCTGTCCTCGTGAATGTTTTGCAATGCAGTAAGTACTGAACATTGAGAATCATGACCTATGTGATTACAGGGGTATGAAGTTTGTGTTTGCGGCTATGTAGATATGGCCCTTTGGGCTAGACTATTGAGCCGCCATATTGTACTTCTTGCTAATCTTCATCACCTGGTGTTCCATTTCTTCAATGATGGACTTGAACTAACAGAACAAAGGGCGTGATCTCGAGTTGTCTGGTCGCTGTACAAAGTCAATTGTTTAGTTCCTAGAAGACTTCTTTAGAAATTCACTATTCATTAGAAATTCGTTATTCTCCATCTCACATAACATGCTTATTAGAAAAGTTACCACAATGTATTTCCTAACTTCTCCTCCAAGTAAACAGTTTTGGTTGTCGGAGATGAAGTTGACCTGTTGAAAATTGAGGGCTTTGGTGATTGTGGAGGCCATGAGCATGACCTGAGTTTCAGCATGCAGGGGATCCCTGCTCGCCTTTGCTGTTGATTGACGGATAGCACCAAAGTGATCGGAGAGATTAAGGGTGTGTTTAGATTGGGGAAAGATTCCCCAAAAATATACTGTTCACCGAAAAAACACTGTAGGTGAATAGTATTCTGTGAGTAGGAGGGGTGTGATGTATAGGAAAAAGTTAGATGAATAGTGTATTTTCGGAGAATCTTTTAGGAAAGCCTAAGTGTTATGCATAAAGAAGCTGAAACCACCAACTCGCCTTGGCTGTTGCTGGCCCAACCTTATTGATCCTAATTTTGTACAGGCCGACAGTATGCTGCTCATGGTGTACTGATCGGTCTGTGAAAGCCATTTTCGAGCATGTCAACAAACATCTCTACAGCACCATCTGCGTATCCCCCCTGCGCATACCGCGTATTCAGCAGTGTCCAGACGACCACCGTCCTCTCTGACCAACCCATCAAACACCAGGCTTGCTGCCACCATGTCCCGGTTCTTCGCGAACATGTCGATCAGTGAGCAGCCTAGTAGCCTACTGATACGATGCGCGCAGCGGCCACCACGCCGCACTTGGAGTAGAGCGTGAGGAGGGAGTTGGCGACGACGGCATCGGCGTCGAGGAGCTTTCCCGTTCGGAGGAGGCGAGCGTGGAGGACGCCGCCGAGGCGGAGATCGCCGGAGCGCGCGGCGTCGCCGCTTTGGACGGCTGGAGGAGGTTATGTTAGTATACATGAGGGTTAATTCACTGAGAGTGAAAGCTGGGTTTGTGGAGATTACTGGAGTAACATAATTCCGTAGTCCCAAACATATTTTGGAGTAAGACATATACAAGCTGGTCAAAGCAAATTTAGAACTTCGAGGTCATGGACAGCACTATGATGTTACAAAAAAAATTATCATATCTCTAGTCCTAGATTAAAAAAGATAGAATTAATCTTCTTGGTCAACACCTTGTTCCCCGCTTCATCTGGCTGAGCTGTATCCTTGCCCTTGCGGATGCAAGTGGGTCACGTAGGGCGGATGTATGATGAACCCTCTGTCAAGCCAGCAAAAACGGCATGGATAGTGGGTTGGATTGATATTGATCAATGCTAAGAGCTGACCTGCATGAACCATTAATTGTTCCATCACACTTAGTCATGCTAACTAGAAGTGTCAGCTGCCAGCCTGTTGTACATATCGACATTTCTTTCCTTTTAGGGTGCGTTTAGTTTCACCCACTCCCACCCAAAAAAATACTATTCATCCAACTTTTCCCTATTCATTCTACCTTTCCTACTCACAAAACACTATTCATCTACAGTGTATTTTTGGGTCTACAGTGTTTTTCCGGGGAATCTTTTCCAATCTAAACACCCTCTGAGGGACATGTCAGGTGCCCTGCCTTTTGAGTTCTAGAATGGACATAATTGGGAGGTTTCATATGATAGGACAGGAGATTTGACTGTCGGCCACATGCTGCATGCCGTGCGCCTAATGGTGACGCTGCGTCCTACGGGCATCAACCGTTGAGAGGTTAATATTTGGTAAATGGACCAAGGAGAGTCATAAAAAAGAATAGGGCCAACCAAGTCGAGGTCAAGAAAACAAATGAGCACAAGAGCTCCACGCAACGCTTAGCTGTGCTTTAAGGTTACTTAAACCCCCTCATCAGCATTGAGCTGCATGTACGTACATCAATTTCGCTTGGAGGATTCCACAGAATTCGCCAAGAGTAGCCTGTAGCCTTCCCTAAGGTAAGCAACTCGTGCCAATGCAAGCTCTGTTCCGCTTCAATTTGTCTCTATAGAGATCATTTTGTTTTTGGAAATCCTTCTCTTCAGTTGACTAAAATTGCGGAGTTAGAGTGGTGGTTTTTCTGGCGAGCTCTATCTATAGTTCCAAATATCCAGCTATAACTTTTGGGAAGAGGAACCGCTAAGAGAAGATCCTTTTAGCGCTAAGCTGGAAAAACGACTAATAGTCGGATTTAGCTTTGTAAATACTAGAATGCCTTTAATAGTCTCATGTCACCTTCAGCTCTTATGCTTTCAAGTTATTTGTGAACTATGTTTTTTCATTCTGTCAAACTTTTTTCTAGACTAATGGTCACTGCATGATCTGAATTAACTTTGTTTCTTCGGACTATGTGTTTGTCTATTTGATAATTTTAATCTTTAATGTAATATACAAGCCCCTAATTGGCTTAGCCTCTGTAGCCTTTCTTGGCAAATCAAATGCTAAAGGACTTAGCCCGCTATTTAAAACCTTCCACTACTAGAACCCCCCTCTTTAGGTACGTTTTGTTTGTAACGCCACTTGAAAGCGTTTCTATATTAGGTTGTAGACACATATATTGATACGATTTTAGAAATACGGCAATGTGAGACGATATTTATTACACTTTCAATGTCACAAGGTATATAACGATGTTTTTTTGACACACTTTCAAAATCATCTCATGTTATGACGGTGTTACACATGCTTTTAATCATAGCTATCATCTAGATACGTTGTAAAGTTCAACAAGTAATTGTCTATATGGACCTAAAGACGCCTTTTAACTTGATACACTGATAGACATTCTTCCAACTGTGTGTACACTGTAAACACGATATAAAGCGTATCAAGTCTATAAAAAAACATGTTATAGGCATGTAATTATGCTATTAGGTGCGATACAAAAGATATTGTACATGACTCACAACTGAAATAACTTGATTAGTACAATGGTTTAGATGTTTGGTTTGAAAATTGGAGGTCCTTGGTTCGATTCCCAGCACAAGCAATTACTTTTACATTCAATTATAGTTTTAACATGAAGTTAAGCGTTACTATAATGTGTGTCTATACCAGTAGACACGACTTATATATGTCTATTAAAATGTATCATTTTTTTTACATATGCATCTAACATGTCTATCAAACGTCTTTTATTACCTTGATACGCTTAATTAATTCGTCTCTGCAAAGCCTGACACGGTCCATACAAAGACGCTTCTAACACGCTTTACGAAAGCATGCCTACAGGGCTATAGATACGAAATAAAGTGTGTCTAATTCTAAATATGACGTAGCTAAAGGGGGTTTCACCTACGGCTTTAGGGGGGAGGGTTAGCAGGTCGGCCCTGCGATGGTGGCAGGAGAGATGGCAGAGGCGGCGGGGACTCCACAGAGCAGGTGGTGGGGTTTGGGTCAAGGTGGGGCGGGCGAGCGCATCGCCGACAAGTTAGTGTGGGTAGTGACGGTGGAGGTGTCGGGGACGACACCAGAGCCGGGGGCAGAAGGCGTTGCCGAACGCCGTCCCGAGGGGAGAGAGAGAGAGAGAGTCGTTTCTGTTTTGGCTGGAGGTTAAAGATGATGTCTCAGCTGTCAAACGAAGATCTAACGTCTCACGTGCATCGACCGAAAGGATAGGGTGTTTTCAGTCCTTCGAAATTTAGCAACTCCTTTTTGTTTTAGTAACCTTCACTAGTGTATATAATTGTTTCGTGTGCATTTGTCGGTGACCTGCTCTAACACTTGAACTCTCAGGTCAGCCGAATCATGGACGATATAGGCTCGTGTTCGGATGTGGTACTAGATGGAATCAGGAAGCGTGTGATAAAGGATGTGTGGCAAGTCAACGGCCTCATGTTGTTCAGCGCCATCATCATGGGAATCGTGGTGTTCATATCTGTTTGTGCTCCAAGATACCGACACCACCCTATTATCGGCTTCATCTTCAAGGGAGCGAACACCTTGTTCCTTCCCATCATCCCCATTGTTGCTGCATATGCAGTGATTGATTCTTCTGGCACTACACAAAGTATAAAGATAAAGAATGAGACGGTAAAAGCGACTCGCTATGCTGCACTTCACAACTTCCTAGTCGTGGTATGGACAGGACTTGTTGTGTTTGTTGGTGCTAGTACTTCTGTAGCAGTCGCTGGTGATTCAAGAGAAGGTAGAAACATTGAACCCTCCACAGACTTGTTAATTAAGGCCATCTTAGTGTCATACCTTATTATCAGCCAACTTTCAAGGTTGTCAAGTGATCTTTACGTACATGAGGGTAGGTTGCGTAGGGATTTACCCAGTTTTATAAAGATACAACTGAGCATCATCTACATAATACTCGTTGCCGGTATCCTAAGAAAAATTTATCGCAAGTACAGAGTATTTTATGTGGTTAAAGGGTCATTTATACTTGGACGTAATCCCCGGCTTATTGTCCCATACATGGCTCAGCTTGATGGAAGCCAAGAGGCCGAGCCAGTAGGTCCTCCTCGTCTTATAGTACAGGAAGGGGGGCCTATGACATTGGAGGAGGAGCCTCTTGGTTACAGCTATGGATTTGGGACGCCGCCGGGTGCCGAGCAGCAGAAAAGGTGCATTTGGAGATTCATTCGGAGATTCTTTCCCGAAAGAAGTAGCATTAAGAGGATAAACACAAAGAAAGGCTCCGAACTGGTCACCTTGGACAAAATTTGGGGGTCACATGGCTGTGATTCCTTCAGTTCAACACCAGAAGCTAAAGACCTGTGCTTATCATTCGCTTTGTTCAAGCTGCTACGGTGCCGTTTTGCAAAGTACAAAGTTTATGAGGCTGGCTTCCTGCAGGTCCGTGATTTTTTTTTGCATGAATATATCAAAAGTTCTGATTATAGCAGGGTATTCAGAGTGATTGCAGATGAGCTTTCATTCTTCCATGACTATTACTATTCCTCCCTGTCTACTGCTTTTCTCAACAGTCAGTTACGGACCATAGAGTATTTAAGCAGGTCTTCAGCATCGGTTTCTGCCTGTTTGTAATTGCGTTTGTGTCACAAGCATTGAACTACTATAATCTAGATGAGCAGATAACCTACTTTGTGTATTGCTACAAAAAAGGAGAACCAAATGGAATATCAGCTGTTGGTTTCGGATATGTGTACCTTGTTGCGGTGCCAGTATACTTTGTTCTTGCAGCTGTCCTGATTTCTGAGATCAAGGAGCTCCTGTCCCACTTGTGCTCTAACTTCACCAAAGTAGCCCTCATCTGCAACTATGTCCACCGCACTCCCTGCCCAAAACTTGTTGCCTTTGTATCTAAGCACTTGAGGTGCAAGTGGCTGTTGGACCCCTGGGATGATAAGATGAGTCAGTGCAAGATACTGGTGTTTCACCCATGGAAAGTTTCGGTTCTTATAAGGCGTCTTTTCTGCATGCCAAACCAAAAGAAGGTCAAGGTACCGAGTAAGGTGAAGAAATCCATCATCAAGGCAGTCCAACGCCTGGAAAGTGAGCACCCGGGACAAGCTCTAGAGGTACGCAGTGCAGTTTTCATGTTCCATTTTGTTGCTGTATAACCCCTTCCATTCTTAAATTGTTCTGGTCTGGAAAACTACAGTTTATTTGAAACTAAATGTGTTGTCTTAACAACATCAAATTTTTTTAGGAAAACATGATGGGCAAGCCCCTAGTCATGATTATATATTAAAAATAATAATAAGAAGGTTTCCAAAAACTAACAACATCAATTTGACAATGGACTCGATGCCTGCTCACTAACCGAAATAGTATATACTTGTTATCATGCAGCACATTCGGTTACCACGGTCTCCCATCTCCAGCTCTTCCACTTCCACTGCTACGGGAACCCAGTCGGCATGCGATGGCAGAGCTGACGCCCAGTCGGCATGTGGTGGCAGAGGTGTAGCTGACACCATACTCGCATGGCACATCGCCACGAGCATATTGGACGTGAAGGATCCTCGGCCAACGGATCATCCAGGGTGTAAAACCGCTGCAATTCGTTTGTCACAGTATTGTGCCTACTTGGTGTGCTACCGCCCCGAGCTACTTCCCGACGATGCAGAATGGTGCAAGACTCTACAGGAGGCCGTCAGAGAGGACGCTGCTCGTGCTACTAGTGGCCTCCATCGCCGTGCTGCAAAGCTTGAGCGAGTGGTTGAACTGATAGAAGCAAACTCGAAGCATGATGTGGTTAGGGAAGGCCGAGGCTCGCCAAGGAGCTGGACAAGCGGGGCACGGGCTGGGATGCGCTGGCCAAGTTCTGGTCGGAGATGATCTTGTACGTTGCTCCGTCGGAGAACTTGGATGCGCATGCCGAGGCAATCGCGCGCGGCGGCGAGCTGGTAACCTTGGTCTGGACGATGCTCGCGCATGCCGGGATTGTTGGCCGGATCAACGCCGCTTAACAGCGCAGCTCGCGATGTTGGTAATGTTTAGGTGTTCTTTTTCCTAATATGCTCGCGTTTCACTCTGTCTAGCGTGTGATTGTATTTTGCCATGTCCAGTTGTCGTCCACTATATTGTAATCCCGTTGTTCCTTTTCCTCATCCATTATTGTGGCGTGCTGTGCAAATCAGCACTGCATGTACTCTCGTAATACCCAGAGTGAGAAAGTAAGATTTGAATTTATGGATCGCTCGCAAAGGTATGTATCAAAAAATCGTATTACTTTGAGACGTTAAAAGCTTGACCTGTGCCTTTTTATAATTTAGTGACCAAACACATGGTTTGATTTCTGCTATTCTTTTCTTGTTGCCATATGACACTTGGGTAGAAAAATCAAAAGGAAAATGAGGGGGAAAAGGCGGATGGATGATTTGATCGATTCTACAAGGGAGATGGTTATGCAGCTAAAAGACTAAAGTTGACTCAGAACATGACTTCCTCAGGAATTAACTGATTCCGGCCGGAAGTAAACTGCCACTAGGCACTAGTAAGTAGTAACCTACCATTTCAAACAAAAATTCACAGAATCACTCTTGGAGACGACCTTAGTTCGATCCCCACACCGCAGCTAGCTCATATATTAGTTCATGATAGGGTTGAAAGCGGTCGAACTCGGTCGGGATAACCCCAATATCATTTTCACTTTCACATTTCAATACGAAAACGAATTCAGATTCGGGAAGGTTGAAAACGAAAACGAAAACGAACAAGCGGGATATCGAAAACAAACTAATTCGACCGGAAACATGTCGAACACGGTCGGAATACGGAAAAGCAAAGCGGGAACATCGACCTATGGAACCTATTTTGAGCATGCAACAGGCAACATGCCTACGATGGACCCAAGTACACAAACATAACACACAAAGTGAACCACACGACCACATCCATGAACCAAAAAATAGTCAACATGTCTAAATAACATAACTAAGGCCATAACAAATTAACATAGTCTGGTACTCTGGTTGTCTCTCGGCCACAAGCCAAATTTAGAGTACAATAACTAAGGGCATAACTGCATAACATAGTAGTTTTAGTTCACAAGGCCAAAGTTCAATTGCAAAAGGACATCAAAAGTGCAAACGCACACCACCAGTCAGACCACCATAGCCACCAGGTTACCACCAGTCAGACCACCATAGCCACCAGGCTATATTTCTTCAGCACATTCCATGGCATCTGAATTTGCATCACTTCCCATGTCTTCTACTTCGTCAAATTCCTCATTCCCGTGAATGATCTCCTCCTGCTGCAAGTTGGCACATTGCCATTGTGAAGGACAGCAATAACAATCAGTAAGGGTCAATGAAAGGACTAACAACCAGTAAAGATATGTATACCTAAAGTGACCAAATGAAATTATACCTCAAACTTAAGTTTATTAAACATGGCAGTAGACAATGCCTCCACTTCAAGATCACTCACAATTGATCCAACATTTTTAGAATCTGAAAAAGAAAGATATCAAACTAGTGCATTTTTCTAGCGGAAATATAAAGCTTGTAACTGAAAAGCATGTACAGATCATCACCTTTTCTTGCTGCAGCTACCCAATCTTTAGTGCAAATCAATGCCTCTATAATCTCAGGGTCAAGACGATTACGGTAGGGATCAACAACACGACCAGCAGCACTAAAAGCAGATTCTGATGCAACAGTTGATACTTGTATGGCCATCACATCACGAACAATCTGTGCAAGGATAGCATGCTCTTCTCCCTTGTTCTTCCACCAAGCTAAGATGTCAAACTCACCAGCTATTTTCTGAAGAGGTTCAGCCATGTACTTGTCCAACTCATTTGATTCAACCATACCAGGTTCAGTCGCAGAATATAAGAAGTCTTCAAGGTCATGGTCTACATTACCCATTAATATATCTGATGCATTACTAGGTCCAGCTATGTTCTTCTTCTTTGATGCTGCATTAGGAGAACTAGCATAAAACTGATACAACTTCTTTATCACACTAACAAACTCATCAAGTTCAACTTGATACTCATCACCATAGAACTTCCTCATGTAGTATTCAATAAGCTTTTTCTTATATCTAGGATCAAGAAAACAAGCTACAGCAAGAGCAATATTGGACTGCTGCCAGTATTTCTCAAACTTTTCATTCATTGCAACTGCCATTGTACGAATTGTTTCATCACCACTAAAGCACCAGTCATCAAGCATGAGTTTTATATCACAGAAACCTTTGTAAAACAAGTTTGCAGTAGGACATGAAGTACCAGACAGAATTTCAGTGAGGTCATAAAATTTCTTCAAACATTGAAACAGTGTAAATGCCTTGTCCCATTCAGCAGGTGAGGGAGAAATGCCGGCATACCTATGACGGTTTGCAGACTTGAGCCTCATAAAAGCATCCTTGTAGTACAAAGCATCTCTCAGCATGAGATAGGTAGAATTCCACCTAGTAGACACATCAAAGAATGGGACAAGGCATTTACATCTCTCAGCGGCACACTTCAAAAGCATTTCCCATTGCAATGGAGACCCTTTCACAGTTAGCACAAGTTTTTTTATTTTTTTAGTTGTTGCTGATATTGCTTTCAACCCATCTCTAGCAACCAAATTAAGGATATGGCAGGCACATCTAACATGGAAAAAGATCCCATCACAAACTAGAGAGCCATCACCATTCTCTTTCAGATCTGAAATTATATCATTAACAGCCACTTCATTGGAACTAGCATTATCTAAAGTCAAGGCAAAGAGTTTTTTTCTCAATGTACCAATTAATCATAACTTCAGTAAAGGTTTCTGACAGCTTTGCACCGGTATGCCTTCCTTTCACATTGAAAAAGCCAATAATTCTCTTCTGCATTCACCAATCATCATCTACCCAATGAATTGTGACACACATGTAACCTTTGTTCTGACATGAGGTCCACATATCCATGGTTGCACTAAAGCGGCACTGCATAGTTTTCAAGTATGCATACAAAGCTTCCTTCTCTTCTAAATACTTTTCCATTATTTCTTTCCTAACAGTGACACGGGACTTAATCGGAAAGTTAGGACGGAGAGATTTTATGAAATCAACAGGATACTCATGCTCAACTATGTTGAAAGGATATTCATGCATAGTTATTGCCAAATTCAATTTCTGCAAACTAACTTCTTGGTCATATTTGTAGGGCTGCACATGAGTAAGCTCAGTACCAGGTTCCTTACCAGCTTTGAGTTGTAGCTGTCCTCTTACAAGACTGTGATGTGACTTCAAATGGTTCTTAAACCCAGTGGTCCCATTGTGTCCTTCAGCCCTGTACCTTTGCTTGCACTTCGGGAAATTACAGTAGCCCCACAACTGCTCATATTTCTGTCCATTAACCTCTACAACCTCAACTTTCTTTGTGAAGTACATCCAGACTATTGATGTCAACCTCTTCTTCCTCTTGCCAGTAAGTTGAGCTTGCTCTTGGTCTTCGTCATCCTCTTCCTCTTCCTCGGCATCTAGGTCATCATCAACATTAATAACATATTGATTTACAACTGGAGTTGCAGTTTCATCACCCTGTGCCTGCACATCTGGTGTTGGCATGCCAATGCCGCTGCCGCTGCCGCTGGTGCCTATATTTGTAGTTTCAGCTTCACTTGGTGTTGAAGAACCCCTTACCGATGGACTTGGACTAGGACTAGGACTTGGACTAGGTTTTCGAGTTGCAAGCCTTTTAGTTCTAGTTCCTACCAAGAAACAAGTAAAGCATTGTTAAATTGTCACCTACAACTAAATGCACAAGTACAATAGAAAAACACTATGAATCAACGAGCTACTAAATTGCTAGCTACGAATTTCAGTACCTGGAGGCAACGGTGGCGTGCCTGATGGCGGATCCAAAAGGCGGCGCACACTCTTGGTCTTGACCCTGCCGCCCCTCGATCCAGAAGGAGTTTCTCCGGTGGGCGCCATGGTCTTCGTTGCTCTCGAATCCGGAGTCCGAGCGGCGGAGCTGCCTGGCGCGAGCGCTGGAGGGGACAGGGCCTTGGGGGAGCTGGAGAGGAACAAGGCAGGGATGGGGCAGCTGGCGGCGTGGGCGACTAGGCGTCTGGGCGCGTGGCTGGCGAGTAGCGACGGCCGCTCTGGCGCTCCCTCTCGTACGCGTCGGCGTCGCACGCCCGCGAGAGGCGTCGAGGAGTCGATGGGGCTGGCGGCGGCGGCTATCTGTCCGTGCAAACTGGGAAGTGGGGGGTACTGGGTGGGATGAGGCTAACCCTAATTTTGTTGGACCGGACTTGCTGGGCCGCCAGGACGCTTAGGCAGGTATCGGGCTTCTTTCCGCTGGCCTTCAAATTCGGGATGAACTCGGGATATCCCGGATTAAAAACGGGGAATAAAAAAAAAGGTCGGGACAGGCCCAAACCGATTTCGTCTCGATTTCGAATTACGTATCCCGTTTTCTGTAATGTTTTCGTTTTTGTCCGAAAATACGAAAACAATCGGGATAAATGTAGAAATCGGGGCGGAACGGAACAGGATATATCACAACCGTTTTCAACCCTAAGTTCATCTGCCTCCCCACGATTAACCAAAATCGAGCTGGTGTAAGGTTTGCATCCATAAACCCCTTAAACGCCGGTCTCGTGTTGTCGCTGAGACCGAGGCGCTCCCCTTCCTCTTCTCTGGGGTGGCACAACCACCGCCTCCTTCGGATGACGACGAAGCCAGTGCACAGGCACTGGGACAGTGAAACTGAGATATTCGTTAAATTTCTTGACATGACAGAAGCGAGTAATTCTGTGATGTAATTTCTTGATATAATTGAGAGTTAGACAGGTGTGGCCAGTTTCTGAAAATAGACTTTGAATCTCTTTAATGGCAGCAACTTCCTGAGTGGAATTAAACAGAAGGGGGAATAATAAAACATTGCTTAAGCTCATGATTATCTGCTCCTTTGTGCAATACAGTAACCACTAAGGACTCCATAGATTACAGTGATGGGATTACAAAAAATTAAAGCAAGGTTTTAGCCTTTTATGCAACTTCCAAACATAGCGAAAATTTGTCAGGTTGGTACCTAGTCTGTCGATTGAGTCAGTTATCTTCTTTTGAATAAATAGAAACTATTTTTCTAGTTTGTCCTTTAAAGTGAAAGTTATTACATACCCCCATTTACCAATCAGAATCTAATAGAAGGAAATAATTCAGTGCTTCAAACTCCCAATATATTGCTACTTTGTGTAACTTCCCTTAGTTAATCTATGGTGCAGACATAATCAAATCTGACCAGTCGCCCAAAAACTTCTGCAAGCATGAGCCAATTTATGATGAAAGGAAATTATGTCAGTAATCTTCTTTAAATGAAGCAAAATTGACTGGTTTGTTCTTGATATCGAATCTCAATGCATACCAAATTCTCCAATAAAAAATAAAGGTGATAACAATTCAGTATTTCAAGCCCTCAATGTATTACTACTTTGTGTAAGCATATCATAGTCATTCAAATAGTTGGCATTATGATCATTTTGCAGATATCTATAACGAATACTAGTAGAATATAATCTCACCCAATATTCTACAAAATATGCTGGCGTGGGGTAAATTTATGATGGACCCACATAGGACAGGCTACATTACTTCATGTGATTCAAAAAGAAAAAGATTAAAAAAATGCCTTCCATATAATACATAAATTCTGATTTAGCAGTCATAAGATGATAACAAACAAGTAACAGAAATCATGCTACGACACATCAAGTCTTCAGCCAATAGCAAGGATCAGCACCTCAGACACTGCACTCTGAACCACAACTAACTCATGAATGTTTTCGAGAAAACTAACTCATGAATGTTATTAGTATACCCAAAAGAAGGCTATCCATATAAGATATCTTCAGCAGAAAAGGCAACGATCTAGTCTTGATTGGTCATCTCTGGAGTATTTCACTCATAGTGATATAGTATTTTGCATTAAGAAGCATCTTGATTGGATGATTCGTTCAAAAAAAAAAAACAGAGAAGTGTCATCTCAATAGGGTTGACAATAGCAATATGTGAAAGCAATTCTCAGAATGAGGCCATCACAATAAAGTTGATCCCATCCTTCAAATAATTGACCCATTTGCTCTCAAAGCATCAGAATTATGCATGATATTCATTTGCTGCTTACATATTATAGTAAGATGTTGAAAAGGTTGGTGAACATAGAAACAGGATTTATATACAAAATAACCATCCAGGATGCTATAGATCAACACTTAATCACTGACCACATTAACTACCCCAGAAACTTGCATCTCATGCCTTCCAATTACAACAATCATATTGATCTGTTACTCTCCATCTATTCGTCTAGCACGGGTAAAGCAAAAACTCAAGGGTTTTGTTATTGAATCTGGAAATTATCGAGATCATTATTACAAATTGGTGCTCACGAGTCTCCACATTTTTATCCAGGATCCCAATAAGCTGAAAAAAAATAATACCTTCTATTCCTGATTACATATGGACAATTATCATTCAGACAAGATAAATTGGTACTGGAAGTAGTATGGTTTCTGGCATTCGTCTGTTGAACAGTACATCTAAGCATGCATAGAATAAATTAAGCAGGTAACTAGAGGAATCTGGGTTTACAATTTTAAAAGGTACGAAAATCACATCAACGTAGAATATTTGGTCTAAGAGGAAGTTCATATAGAAGTATAAAACTGCTTTTGGTAGGCAGCACGAATGAGTTGCCTACATCTCATACAAAGCTTAACTGGTTCACTGTTGCACCTTGCACATGCATACTAGAAACATGTTCCGAAGTCAAGCAAGAAACATTTGAGCTGTTGAGGTGTATCTGCAACTCGGCAAAGAGTAGAATATTTTTTGAGGTTCAAAAGCCTTCTGACACATCCTTCACAAAACTGAGGGCAGTTCATCATAGACTACAAGCATCCACCTTTTGGTCCTTGTCATCTGTTCCAAGTTTTTATTCCTCGTTTTTCTCTGACATTTCCCTTTTGTAAGCCTGAAGCTGTTCTTTAAGTTTCTTGCTCTCCTCAAAGTTTGCCTTTCTCTTCAAAGCTTTCTGAATTTCAAGTAAGGTAATACGTCGTTTAGAAGAAAGAAAATATTTCTCAAAAAGAATACTTGGTCGTGTGTTTAGGAATACAAAATTGAATAAGGGATAGCTGATAGCACCTCCTGTCGGAAGCAGCGATCGAGCTTTATTTTAAGGTCTGTGCATTCTCCGAAGAACTTCTTGACAGGGTGATCCAGATGGCACTTCTGGAATTCTTCAATAATCTGGACAAACAAATCGCAATAGTAAATTTTACTAGAGCAATGAAAACAGTATCCGGACGCACAAAATATTGAACAAGGCAAGGAGAAAATTAGCTAGTTACCTCAGCACACATAGGATGCCTGTGTAATGTCAGAGGGGGATGCATTTCCGGATAGAAAGATGGAAACCTCAAACTGCATTAATGCATACTGTTTTAGAACACAATTGTCCCAAAGCTACAGAGCACATACCGACATACAGCAGGAACACTAAAACAAAATGCATGATCCTCGTACATAGATTGAATCAATGTTACTGCCAAACAATTGAATAATTTTGTAAACAAATTTCGAAGTTAGCTGGGTCAGATCCGAATACATTTCACTAGGGTTTGGGGTGCTCCGTTTAGCACAGAAGGAAGGGAAGCGAATGGCCGGGCGTACCTTTTGGTGCTCTCCGCTAGCAAAGGACCCGGCGGAAACGTGGCCGATGGCGCCGCCGCTCGCCCAGTCGCTCGTCGCCGGCAGGAACGGGGAGACCAGGAGAGGCGAAAGGCAGGGAGACTGGAAAGGGCGAGAAGAAACGGAGAGGAGAGAGCCGCGTACTTCAGCGGAGTCCAGTTGTAACTTCCTCTCAATCTCCACCGTTCCATGCCGATCCAACAGCTCTGCCAGATGGCTTCGCTTTTTCGTGGCACAACTGCGAAATTGTGTCCATATCAGTGGCACAACTTTACCCCTCGACCCTCTCTTCTCCTCCGCCGTTTTCCGCCGCCGGCAGCCCCGCCATCACCGCCGGAGCGCGATGATGGTCTCCCACCTGCGAGCGACCCTCTCCCGCATCGTTCGCTCCCAATCTCACCTCCCTACCTCCTCGCACGCTCATCCCCTCGTCTCCCCCCACCGCATCTTGACCATCCTCGGCTCTTCCGTCGCCGCCGCCGCATTTTCCTCAAGCCCCTTCGCCGTGGAGGATTACCTCGTCTCCCGGTGCGGCCTCACCCAGGCACAGGCACTCAAGGCCGCCACGAAGCTCTCCCACCTCCGGTCCCGCGCCAAGCCCGAAGCCGTACTCGCCTACCTCGAGAGCACCCTCGGCGTCCCCCACGCTGACGTTGCCAGGATCGTCGCCATAGACCCAACCATCCTCCGCTGCAACGTGGAGAAGACCCTGGTCCCGCGCGTTGCGGAGCTACGCGAGGTCGGTCTGTCGCGGGACGAAATCGCGCGCTTCGTATCCCTCGTCCCCGACGCCCTCCGTAGCAGGTTCCTCCGCGGCAATCTGGAGTTCTGGCTTGGCGAGCTCGGATCCTTGGACAGGCTCCTTCCTGTTGTTAGGCGGTGCAGCGGCCTTCTCAAGGCCAATCTGGACAAGGTTACCAGGCCCAACGTGGCGTTCCTCCGGCAATGCGGCCGGAGCATTTCTGAGATTGCTGCCACCAATGTGTACTCCCCTCGGATCTTCATCAAGAACCCGGAGATTCTCAAGGAGGCTGTGCAACTGGTGGAGGAGTTGGGCATACTTCGTGGGGCGGGAATGTTCCGTCAAGCGCTTGCTTTTGTTGCTAGTACTAACAAAGAGGTTATCACCAAGAGAATACGGCTATTACACGACCTTGGGTTCTCAAAGGATGATGTGCTGGCGATTGTGAGGAAGCAACCCATCATTCTGAGCATGTCTGAGAAAAAGGTTCGAGGAAATCTGATTTTCTTGATGAATGATGTTGGTCTGGAGGCATCATATATTGTGCAACGGCCAGTGCTGCTCATGTATAGTGTTGAGCGGCGGTTGATGCCCCGACATTGCTTGTTAAAAGTTCTCAAAGAGAAGGGACTGCTGAAGGGAGAGCTGAACTACTATAATACTGCCTCTTGATGGCTGAGAAGGCTTTTGTGGAAAAGTTTGTGCATCCTTTCAAAAACCATGTCGCGGGCCTCACCGATGACTATGCCGCCAAATGCATGGGGAAGGTGACAGATGGAATTGCCTAGTCAAAAGACTGAAATAGATGTCGCAGAAACTTGTAGTGTAAAGGACAAGTAAGTACATTTAGAAATTCACCACTGTTGCAAATGCTTCTTTGTTCTTCATATAGTTCCTGATTGATATGGCTCTTACCTATTTGTACTTAGTTTTGGTAGAGTTACTGCCTATCACAACATGACAATAACCATTGCTAGCATGCCTGTAGATTTTTCATATCAAAATAACCATTGCTAGCATGCCACTTGATGATATGGTTAAATGATATTTCTGCATCTAAGTCAGTCCCAATGGGCTCGTATGATTTCCTAAAGATATGTTGGTTGAATATATCAGAAGATTCATAGTATTCCCAGTTTCTAAGTGCTTCGTTGAACACTGTTTTATACAGTTATGGATCAGCTTGATAATATATTGGTTCTCTTCCTACAGGTCTAATGGGGTCTGAATCTAGAGCAGCAGGATAGTGGTCCAGGTCCATGGTGCTGGTTGCCAACCTTCCATAACATTCCAGTTGTTTATAATTGTTGGAGAGAGATGTATAATTCACTCAATGTGCAAGTTGCATGTTATCTTCTGGTGTCCTCTGAATGTGCACCATAAGAACAATTTGTATTTGAGTGTGTTGGTATTCTGATTTTCAGAGTTTAGCTTATGCTATATTGTCTCAATGTCCCCTAAAATTTTACCTTCTTTCTATTGTAATCAAGCAATGGCAACATGTACCATAATCTCTCTGGTTTCGAAGCATTGAGTTTGGTTTCTCTTGTTCTGAATTTAGACTAATTGGTTAGAACACTTGTAGCACCTTGTTCAGTTATGGTACCTGGACTTATAACATTGGAGGGAGATAGTGAAATACCTGAAATGGTGTTGATTTAGCAGGAATCATTTGGTCCATCTTTGCCATATTAACATCTGTTGTCATAAGAACATATGCATTTTTTTTTGTGATACTGTTTGCAGTTATTATGCTAACTCATAGCTTGCAGATTTGGACAACTCATAAGAGCCAAGAACAAGGTCATATGCCAGATAAATTGAGAGCTGATGATGTGCCCTTGGCACTGAAATATCTTTTGTATTTGCTTTTCTGAAGAACTACGAATGATTAAAAGATGACCATGAAGCTTATGTGAGAATCCATGGAAAAGGTGAATATTTGGCCTGTTCTATTAGAACAGGAAACCATATAGAACGTCATGGATTCATGGTTCTTATTCCACGAAACCAGTGACAATGCTGAAATTTTCTGGTTAGTTCAGTTTTGTTCGTAATACTACCAATTCCCGTCTCGTCTTGTGGAAGTGATGGAGAAGGATTGTAATCCTGCTGTAAAGCTCTTGAGATCTGCTTAAAAAAATTCCACTGGCTTTGTACAAACAAGGAGAAGACTTTTTGACAAACAAGGAGATTGAATACTACATCGAGTCTAGTTTAGTTTTTAGATTTTAGGATATCAGCGCTATCTTTATGGCATGCTTTTGGCCGTTTTTTTATCCGGGTATATTTTTTAAAAATTACAGAATACAATGGGGTCACAGTGTTATTTATAATGTATCTGTTGGTACTAGGACTGCGGCGAAGGTTGTAAGAGTGATTGGTGGGTGGCCGTGGAGATGGACCACGGCGGCGGCGAGAAGACGACGCCGTCCTGGGAGGCCGGCGGCGAGAAGACGACGCCGTCCTGGGAGGCCGGCGTCGAAGGCGACACTGAGAATGCGAGAGCTTGGTGAACGGGAGAGATTAGATTCAATCTCCAGTGATCTATTGCCATACAAATATTCAGAACATATAGTAATTGTGATAACTGATACAATTATAATGGAACTGCTAAAACTTCTACTGCGAACCGTGGACCGCTCGCACGATCAGCGCGTCGGGCCGTTGTCGTGCTGGCCCGTCCTCCCGCTTGTCTCTATCAGCCCCTTCTGCTGTACACGTGCACAACAGTATCTGTTAGTCGTTTTTATGTGACTCGCACACACGTAAGTAGTTCTATGTATAACAAGGTAGAGGTAGTAACAGTCGAATTTTCTGTAAATTTCTAGGAAAATACTAATTAGTGCTTTACTCAAGAGTGTAATCTGAATGTGTCAAACGACTCATAGGCTATGGGCATTTTCCTGGAAGTTACACCGTAGGTCGCTCAGTTGCTTTATACTCTCATCCCTTCCGCGGATAGCCATGGTGATGTGAGTGTGTGACACCAGCAGCAGGGGCTAGGAGACCGTTCCTCTGCCCATGGATGCAAAGCCAATCCCGCTTCTGACTCCCCACACCATGGGGAGGTTCCACCTCTCTCACAGGTGGGTCAGCCTGTCTATTTATCGCCTTGGTGGTTTGCACTTTGCAGCAACGATCCGTTCACTTCTTTCTCTAAGGAATTGCTGATGCTATCAATTAGAACAATTCAAGATCCAATGGTTGATCAGTTGGTTCTCTGCATAAGAACTATTTACAGGTTGAAGCTATTTCCGCCGTGTTAGGGTGAGCACATGCAAGGTGTACGATGAATTGCCTCACAGCCTGCACAACTCCTGCTTGGGGGGGGGGGGGGACCTTCATGTCTCGAGGTTTCTTCCTGTGTATGTCACCGGCTTGATGTTTTTCTTGATTCTAGGGTTGTCCACGCACCGCTCACGAGATCAAGGTGCTACAACAACCTTCCTGGAGAACATGTCGTGTTGTACTACTCCCAGAGGGCCTCCAAAGGCGGCCTCCTGATAGCTGAATCCACTGGGGTCTCGGAGACAGCTCAGTGTTACCCAAACACGCCTGGTATATGGACCAAGGAGCATGTCGAGGCTTGGAAGCCGGTGGTGGAAGCTGTGCATCGCAAAGGGGGAGTTTTCTTCTGCCAGATCTGGCACGTAGGGAGGGCTTCTACTTATGGTACTACTATCACAGAGCTACCATTCCTAGTGACGGGACTCATAAATACTAATATGTTAACCTTGCAAATTAATATGTGCTTATGAATAATTTATGCATATGATGTTCTCTAATAGCTCTAGTCATAAGTGTTTGCAGAGTGATATATTAGTATAGTTGCATTTAGGCTAAATAACTGATGCTGTGGCTGTAGGATAGGGTGCTGGATTATTAGAGTTAGACATTTGAAAAGTTATGACTGGGCTGCTGATTCAAAGTACATATACAATTGATGGTTTTTGAACAACAATAGCATGTCTTGTTGACTTGAAAGAACTGAGCTTATACTGAAACCACAGATTTATTGAACACCATGTATCTGTAATGCTCTTCTCTTATGCTAATCTGGACAGTGCTTGTTGTTCACACGTATTGTTGCTTGAATAACCTATTTCATGTTTTTGTGAGTTTAACCTGACTGATATTTCTGATATATTTCACAGATTATCAGCCCAGTGGTCAAGCACCAATTTCTTGTACAGAAGCAGATCACGCCAGAGGATCTGGAGGATGGAACTGTGGAAGAATTCTCTGCCCCAAGGAGGCTCACGGAAGATGAGATCCCTCACATCGTCAATGATTTTCGGCTTGCTGCTAGGAATTGCATCGAAGCAGGTATTGCTACCTTTTTGTTTATTCGGACAATCTTCATGATTGATGGAATTTGTTGGAGCAAGATCCCTCCATGCATTCAGATGCCTAATATTTACCTCTTTTAATCAGAGTAATTGAACCATTCATCATACCATTTATGATCTGGTTACATGAATGAATTTTAGGCTTTGATGGAGTCGAAATCCACTGCGCGTTTGGCTACCTAATTGAACAGTTCATGAAAGACTGTCAATGATAGAACTGATAAGTATGGTGGCAGCATGGAAAACCGCTGTCGCTTCGCAGTAGAGGTAATTCAAGCAGCCATTGATGAGATCGGAGCAGACAGGGTCGGTGTCCGTCTCTCACCATACTCAAACTGCCTGGACTGCTGGGATTCAGATCCAGATGCACTTGGCCTGTACATGATCCATGCCATGAACAAGCTCGGCATCCTCTACTGCAGCATGGTTGAGCCTGAGGTGGTCAAAGTGGACGGAAAGGTGCAGATCCCTTACAAGTTGTTGCATTTCAGGAAGGCTTTTGCTGGTACTTTCATTGTTGCCGGAGGATACAACAGGGAAGAAGGCAACAAGGCAGTGGCCGAGGGTTACACAGACCTTGTGGCATATGGTAAATGGTTTCTAGCGAACCCGGACTTGCCAAAGCGGTTTGAGCTGAATGCACCTCTGAACAAGTACGACAGATCAACGTTCTACACCCCAGATCCAGTTGTCGGGTATACCGATTACCCTTTTCTCGATCATTCTTCTGTGTGATTCCTTGTGAGAAAAATGGTGCTATATATAACTTGTTCGTGACATTAAACTTGAAATTAAATAAATTGTTGAACACTTGAACTCACTGCAGGTTATGAACTCCTCAACTGCCACTGCTAACTTTCATAAAACTTGTGGGATTTCTTCTTTTCCGGAGTTTTGAGAAACATTGTATGCTAGGTTTCAGTGCTCACTGAACATACATCGTCACTTGTGGGATACATCGAAATTCAGATGCTTGTATTAGATATCTAC
This sequence comes from Digitaria exilis, assembly GCA_015342445.1. Classification (NCBI taxonomy): domain Eukaryota; kingdom Viridiplantae; phylum Streptophyta; class Magnoliopsida; order Poales; family Poaceae; genus Digitaria; species Digitaria exilis. The sequence continues at coordinate 2,070,749 of JACEFO010002629.1, forward strand.
AGGCAAAGAGTCAATCCAAGCCCAGCATTATGGGAATGATTTGCAACCCCTAGCACACTGCAGTCTGCTAGTGCTCGTTATGGAAAGCGTACACAGCTACACCTGAGACTGACGCACCCTGCTCACGGTGCTAGCATTGCCTCGCCATGGCTCTGGCGCGCCGCTGGCGGTGGTCAGGCCGGGTCCACGATGCATTTCAACTAGTTACATTTGGTACGTATAGACTGTATGGAGCTTGTTCATTTGAAGTATGCAGATCTCTAATTATTTTGTTAGTCTATAATTGCAACAAGTGATGCACACACAATTTCCTTTTTGTGGGTCTTTACAATCTGCCTCGTGTACATACATGTGCCTCTCTTCTCCCTGTCAGGCTTTTCAAGCCTCTCTATCACTGCTATTATACACATGGGATCAAGAAAAGCCCGACTCTTAGCAGCCCCGAGCGCTGCGAGGCGGTGCATTCGTTTGGTGATCCCCTCCATCAATGATCTTCCCTCGATCTTGTTTCGATGGAGAGACACGACACGAACGAACGCTGTGGGTCTGAGACCATGGGAATAATTCAACCATGTATGGCTACCAACTTGATGCATGTTTTCTTGTTAGTAATGGTGCCTGTTCGTCTTCTCCTTCTCGACCCGCGCCTTGCGGACCGCCTGCTGGATCTGCCTCTCGTGCTCCTTGAGCATGTCCTCCATGTTCCCGCCTGGCGGCACCAGAGGCCCCGAGTAGTGGATCCTCTTGTTCTTCGCTCCGAATCCCTGAAAGATCAATGCCCACAATTCGATCAGCAATTGCCTGAACTCTGACCTCAAGACTGGCATTGCTATTTATGAGCCGATCGAATGAATGATCTTGTTGGTAAGGTACTCACGGCCGACGTGTCTCTCATGCCAAGGTCCTTCTGGTGTGAGGAGCCGGGCCGAACGACGGCGGTGGCCGGCTCGGCGACGTCGAGCCGGTTGTACCGGGAGTTGGCGTTCCTGGCTGCCGACGAGGTCGGGTGCAGGTCGGTGCCACGGGAGTGCGCGTAGGAGCGCTGCGAGGTGAGCTGCGACGCCCTGACGGAGCTGGACGTGCGTGGCACCCCACGCTGGTCGTTCCGGTACCACGTCGACCCGAACCCGGCGGTCTGCATCGTGGCCGGCCCGCGGCCGGTCACGGCCGGCGGCGGCTCGATCCTGAAGCCCGGCACGCTGTCCTCCTGCGAGCTGTAGTGGTGGCTCGTGCTCTTCTGGTTGGTGCGCGCATGCCGCCTCTGAATGATGAAACGAGGGATTGTTATTCAGTTGCAGGGGTTCAGGTTCAGACAACGGTTTGGACTGCGTCATCAGGAGCCGAGGAGCATGGACGAACACGCACCTGGTAGTCTGCAATGGCGTCCTGAGCTTGCGTGGCCTTGGTATCGTCTCTACCCGGCTTGCTGGATGCGGAGCCCTTGCCTCCGACGGCCGTTGTGTTTTGCCTACAACAAGTATTTTGATGGTGAGAAATGGAGAATGGAATCACTGGAATCGTGGCCATTGCAAATTTGTAATCAGATTGAGCTGCTCGAAGGATGGTAGTAGTGTAGGCACCTGCTGGCCTCCTGGCCTCGGAGCTTGGCGTCGTACTCCTTGCTGGGCGGGTACTTGGGCAGGCTCGCCGGATCGCACGCCAGCGGTTTTGTGCGGAAGAACTGAAACATGACAGAGAAGCAATGCAATAGTGTGTCAGAGACACCAAGTCCTTGGGCTCTCTCCGTCGCGCGTTTATAAGAGAGGCTGGAGAAAGAGACCCAGTGTTAGTTACCTCGCTGTCGAGAGCCGAGGCCGCCGTGCCCCGGGCCGACGGTTCGATGGCGAGCAGCGTGTCGAGGAGCGCCAGCGCCGTGGGAGGGAAGTCCTTGAACGTCTCGGCGATCTTGCGCCGGTACGGCCGCTGCGGCTTGAAGAGCGTCACGTCTGGCAGCTTCGCCTCGGCCCAGTAGTCCTCCGACGGCGACCCGCAGAGCTTGAAGATCTTGTGCAGCTGCTCAATCTGCGTGACAGCATTTCTTCAATCGTTAGGCCGATCAATCGCCGAGCCAGAGAATGCAGGCAGATCCATCGATGGCAATGGCAACACAACAAGTATATATACGGACCTCGGTCTGGCCAGGCATGATGGGCTTTCCGGCGAGAAGCTCGGCGAGGATACAACCGGTGCTCCATAGATCAACGGCCACACCATACTCAGTGGCACCAAGCAAGAGCTCCGGCGGCCGGTACCAGAGCGTGACGACACGGCTGGTCATGGGCTGCCTCTTGGCCGGGTCGAAGAACGTGGCGAGCCCAAAGTCCGCGATCCGGAGCACGCCATTGTCGTCGATGAGAAGGTTGGAGCCCTTGATGTCGCGGTGGAGGACGCCACGCGCGTGACAGTGTCTCAGCCCCTCGAGGATCTGGGCCATGAAGCACTTGACCTGCGGCTCCGTGAAGCGCTGCCCGGACAGCGCGGCGAGCCCGGCCAGGTCGTGCTCCATGTACTCGAACACGAGGTAGAGGCTGTGGGAGAGACGGGATGTCACGATGCCTTCCAGCTTGATTACGTTCGGGTGGTCCAGGCGACGGAGGATGTGGATCTCACGAGCCATGAAACGCACGCTCTCTGGGTCCATGTTGACGAACCGCACGCGTTTCAGCGCCACGATCTTGCCCGTCTGTAAATCCCGGGCCTTGTACACGTTGCTGTACGTGCCCTGCCCGATCTGCAACATTTCGTTCGTGTTCTTATCAGGATGGGATTGCCATTTTCATATTCATATTCATATCTTGCATTTCTTCACAAAAAAAAAATCATGTCTTGCAGAGATAGATTGGAGTTACCTTGTCGAGGCGTTCGAATGTGTCGGCGCGGCGGGGAAGCCAGCCCTCGACGATCTCGCCAGCGACGGAGGTGAGCCAGGAGGGCCAGCCGGCGATGACGTGCTCGCCGGAGAAGCCCTGGGGAACGCTGGAGATGACCGGCACGCCGTGGTCCGCGGCGCCGCCGCCGCCGTTGACGTCGACGGTGGCGCGGCGGTGGTGCGTGGGCGCTCCGGCGATGCTGTACGACTTGCTGAGCGACGACGACGAGGTGATGACGACGACGGGCGGGGCCGTCTTCTCCACGGCCTCCTTCGTCGTAGCCGCCGGCGCCGCCGCATCGCCGTCGTTGGCAGTGACGACGTTGCTGGTGGGCTTTGTGGGCTTGGCGTTGGACGACGTCCGGGAGATGACGGCGTGCACGAGGGGGGCGTCGTCTTCCTTGGCGGCCAGCGTGATGAGCTCCTTGAGCGACTGGCTCTGCGACTTCTGCAGCATCTGGGCCGGGATCGGGCCAGGGCCTGGGCCCGCGGGCGGCGCGTCCATGACGCTCTCCTTGGAGCACAGGCCGCCCATCGATCGCCGACGTTCGTTCGACGCAGCGGCGAACGCGCGCGCGCTTGCAGGAGCGAGCAAGGGTCGGCGGCGGCTAGGAGGAGGTTGGCGTGTCCGGCGAGGAACGGGAGAGAGGAGGTGGACGGAGAGGCATGGCGGTGGCCGGAACGGTGGTGGGGCGCGCGCGGGCACGAGGGTATCCGGCGGCGGGGCCGGATCACAGGTGCGCGCGCGCGGGAGCGGAGGGGAAGGAGAAACCAAAGCAAAGGGGGAGCTCGCGGGGGCGCGCCCCGGCCGGTGCGAATAAGCGACGGGGAGGTGGGGGGACCAAGCGGCGGTTGGCGCGATTCGCGGAGGGCCGGTGGGGCCAGGGAGGCAGCGAGCCGAGGTGGACGCAGGCAGGGGGGGCGGCCATGGCCAGGTTGGGGGAGTGGCGCGCACGACGTGGGGGTGGGGGAGACGACGACGTGCGCCCCAATTAGAAGCGGGTGTGTCTGTCCGTCCCTGGGCGTGTGGCGCGCTGGCCACGCGGAGGCTCTTCCATGATTTTGCCGATGTGGCGAACCGTTGGCAGTGGTTGGGGGGTCTGAATGTCTGATGCCTTTCACAATGTCAAATCGATGAAAATTAGCCGAGAAAAAAAAAAGGCATCGAAGTCCTTACTCCTTTTCGCTAAAAAATATATCCTGTAGCTTACGTCAACGTGGAGATTTGGCCCCACAGTGGCCAAAATTCCTGAATAACATGAAACGAATGCACATTTTATTATCGTATAAAAATTAGTTCATTTTTTTCCCTCTTTGAGAGAGTGTCATGGAAATTAGTTTTGGGAAACTTTATTAGGGCAAATAACATGATGGGTGCTAGCTAGAACTTTTGAAGCGAAACTAGCAGGGGCGGATCCAGGATGTGCAAGGGGGAGTCCCCTCTACACCCTCACAAGCCATGGATACCCAATATTATTTTAAGAAGAGGAAAGGAAGAAGAAGAGGAGGAAGAAGAACGAAAGAGATTGGACGAAAAATAGGAGGAGAAAGGAGGAAGAAGAGCCCCCCAACTTTCAATGCATTTGTTAATTACTATAGATAATATCGTGGTTGATTTTCTTCAATTACACCAAGTTAAATTTGGCATGGACACGCGTTGTGTGATAAAAGGCTTGGATTAGGGCCTCCTATGCCAGTCAGTCCGTAGTGTACACACAAGATTCTATTATGACAATAAAGGCTACAACGAGGATCATATATTACAATAAAAATACGTTGACAAGATCATATAGCAACCACAAGTAAGTTGGCCATATGCTCAGATTAGATTGCAAGAACAAGGAGCCTTTTATAGCAGGGTTGATTGTGAGATGGAGAAGGAGCTTTGGAAAGGAGAAAATAGATGGCGACAGCACATGCAATGCCATTTATAAGAGCATGGAAACTAACAGTTCATAGAAATATCACTGACGGCATTATGTGTCTTCATGAAATTCTCCATGATACAAAAGCCAGGAAAAAAGATGGGGTGATCTTAAAATTAGATTTTGAAAAGGCATATATAAAATCAGCTGGGAATTTCTGAGAGAGTGCCTAAGACAGAGAGGCTTTTGCGAGAAATGGTGCCAATGGGTCTGGTCTGTCATGACTAGTGGAACCCTAAGTGTGAAAATTAATAATGAACAAGGAAGTTACTTTAAGAGTGGTAAAGGTGTCAGACAAGGGGACCCTTTGTCGCCCCTACTTTTCAATTTAGCTGCTGACTCCCTCACTAAAATGATAAACATGGCTCAAAATAACGAAATCATCTCTGGTCTGATACCGGAATACATCCCAAAAGGAGTGGTCGTGCTGCAGTATGCAGACGACACTATCCTATGTCTGAAAGATGATATAGAAGTGGCAAGAAACACAAAACTTCTACTATACCACTTTGAAAACATGTCAGGATTAAAGATAAACTTCAATAAAAGTGAACTGATCATGGTCTCTGAAGACCCTTCAAAAGCTCAAATCTACTCTGAGATCTTGGACTGTGCAGTGGGTTCTTGGCCAATCAAATATCTTGGGGTGCCGGTGTCAGGTTCTAGACTACATGTCATTGACTGGCTCCCACTAGGTGAAAAGTTTCTGAAAAGACTGGATGGGTGGAAAGGATCGACCCTGTCAATAGGTGGACGCCTAACCTTGATTATGGCCTGCCTTAGTAGCATCCCTATATATAGCATGTCCATGTATTTACTTCCCAAAATGATTATCAAGAGAATGGATAGAACCAGAAAGAGGTTTATGTGGCAGGGGGGCAATCTAAAAAGAAAATACCATCTTGTAAAGTGGACTAAGATCTGTTTACTAAAACAAAAAGGAGGCCTTGGCATCCATGATTTGAGGAAGATGAATCTGAGCTTATTATGTAAATGGTGGTGGAAAGCAGAGAAAGGAGCTGGCACCTGGCAGGAAATTGTCCAGAAAAAGTACATTAAAAATAGACCCATATCTCAACTCAAAAGTCGGCCCGGTAACTCTCCAGTGTGGAATGATCTCCTTAAAGTTAAAAACATCTACCTGCAGGGCAGGATTATGGTCGTGGGAAATGGAGAAAAAACTGACTTCTGGTCAGGCATCTGGTGTGGGGAAATATCTCTCAAAGATAAATCCCCCGATCTGTATGATATTTGCATTGACCAAAACATCAAGGTACATGAGGCTGCCGTGAGAAACTGGGCTTTAACATTTAGACGTTGGCTGGATGAACATAGACAATCACAGATGGGACGTCTCAGAGACATCCTAGCTACCTGTCCTCTGTGCTCCACTAATGACACACCAAAATGGAAATGGGAAAAAAGCAGTCATTTCTCTATGAAATCAATGTACAAGCAGCTCAGTAGAACTGAAATACACTCTCCAAATAAAAGAATCTGGAAAGCAAAGATCCCTCTGAAGATCAAAATTTTCATGTGGCTTATAGAAAATAATGGTATTCTCACTAAGGAAAATTTAACTAGAAGAAACTGGTAGGGCGACCCTTGCTGTAGATTCTGCCCTGACCATAAAACCATCAACCACTTATTCTTTGAATGCCCAATGGCCAAATATACTTGGAGTCTGGTAGCTCTAGTCATTGGGGCCCCTGTCGCCCCTGTTCTTTTACCCAATTTTGGGTTTGGGTCCGCACATACCTACCTGGTGGAGACAAAGTATATATGGCTGGTCTTGCAGCGATTTGCTGGGTCTTGTGGAAAGCAAGGAACAATATTTGCTTTCATAAGAAGAAAATTAGATCTCCTACAGAGATCATTTGTATGGTTAGCTCATTTCTTGTTTATTGGGCAGAGCTTCAACACCAGGATAACAGGAGGCCTCAAGAGGAAGGAGCTGAAGCTCTCAAGACCACAGCACTACACTTCCACACACAACAAACACCACCTGAAGACCGGGGGGCGATCCTGCTACAATGATGAAGAACCTCAAGACTATGATCCTCCTACACTTATCTTGTCGGGAGTAGGGCTGCTCATTCAGTTAGCTAGTTCAGTTCTAGTCTTCTTTGCGCAGTAGGTGTTTCAGATGTTATCCAACTCTAGTTTTTGGCTTGACTGATCTCAGCATCCCTGAGCGATGCTCCTGGCCCGGCTGGGCAGTTTGTTTCGTTTTGCAAGACTATCCTCCGTACTCTGTAATTTCGTTATCCTGATAATGAAATTCGGGCCTAGCCCCTAGTGGAAAAAAAACAGTTCATAGCGCATGTTATAGTGCGACCCCGCCATCCTTTCAATCTGCTCTGGCATCCTCGGCCAGGGGCGAAGCTGCCTTGACCTGTTGGGGTCACCGGACCCCGACGAAATTTGACAAATCCAATGTAAAACACTGTTTAGGACTGTTCATCTACGTATTAGACCCCAGTAATTTATGAGGTCAACCCTGGTGGCCAAAATTTCTACCTTCGCCCCTGTCCTCGGCCCCGTTGTACTTAGCACTTCACGTGTGTAGTCCACCCACTCGACCTTCTAGCTACCCCTCTCACAATTTTGTTTGTGATACAGATAGCTATTCCACCCAAAACATACAGCCAATCTGAGGATGATTACTCCTCTTTCTAGGCCATTGGCCAGCCCAGCCCAGCCCAGCTGACCAAATATATCTCTCCCAATATGGCTTTCGCTCTGTTCGTGTTCTAATGTACTTTAGGTCTGAGATATTCATGATTAAGAAAAAAGGACAGACGAGGGAGATGTTGTCTAGGTCCAGGTTCAACACAGTCAGCGCTTAGCCTCTCTAGGAGTCGAGGCATCAGCTAGATAAACGAGTAGCCGCCAATCCCACACTTGCACAAAAGCCGGATGTGCGTCTGTTCTCATTCTCTTTCGGTAATTTTACGTGTATTTTATTTGTTTAGACTGTCACAGTACATGGCTCGATGGTTCGCTGCCCCGGTGATAAGTTCGTTACAATTTCCGTATGGATGAGATACCATTGTGTGTGTGGTGGGGGGGGGGTAGGTTCTGCAGAGAGTTTTGGGCCAGCTCCATGTCGCCCCATTGGCCTTGATCTTGTGGGTTAGACTAATAACCCACACTATAAGAAAAAAGCTCATTCGGCTATCTTCCATTGGTACCGGGTGCTTAAAACCCGGTACTAATGTCAATTTAGTACCGGTTGGTAAGGAAAAAGTCCTCCGGGACCAATTAGTACCGGCTCGTAACATGGCCCGGTACTAAATGGTGGCATTTAGTATCGGTTGGTGTTTCGAGCTGGTACTAAATGGTCCCGGGGGTTCCCGAGGCCCCTCATGGATTTAGTACCGGCTCGTAACATGGCCTGGTACTAAATGATGGCATGTATTACTGGCCAGTAACACGAGCCGGTACTAAATGGTTACGAGCCGGTACTAAATGTCTATTCAGGAATAGTTAAAAGAGTACCGTCCATCTCTCAACAACATGTGGTAGGTAGGTGGGATGGTGAGGGAGCTACACGTGAGGCAAGAGGTCGTGGGTTCAAACCCCACGGGCGCAGCAAGCTCTTGGGAATTTCTTTTTTTTCTGTCCGTGGGCGCATTTAGTAGCGGTTGTAGGGCTTCCCATCAGTACCGGAAAACTAGTACCGATTGCTACAACTGGTACTGATGGGACTTCCCAACCGGTACCGATGACCCTTTTTCCTATAGTGCCAATGGGTCAACCAGCTGGCTCATTCCCATCCCAATCGGAGTGCTTGTAGCTAGAGGTAGTTATGAACGTGCATGTATTGGCACTCATGTTGTTAAAACAATGTATTTGGAGGAGTGTGTTGCATGTAAGTGAGCACTCATGTTGTCAGAACCATGCGTTAAAAAAGCTTACAAGATTACATATAGCAAAAAAAAAGGGCTATATATTATCACAAATGGCTTTGGTGACTTGGCTTGAGTGGCGACAATGATCGGTCTATGAGTATGAAATTATCTTTGACACTAAAATAGATGCATCACTTTCAGCTAGCAGTTAACTTTCAATGATTTTCCAGCTACCACATTCACTTCACATCCTTGCATTCCACGACTACGCAAGGAGAGCCGTCGGCCGCGCGCCGTTGCCACCGGGCCGGGGGCGCCAGTGCGACACCAACGAACGGCCCGGCAGCATCCATGGCCGTTCAAGGCCCCTGTGAGACTACAGGCCAAATTCGCCGCGATCGCCATCATTTCCTCCGTTCAGCTCGACTGGCATTGCCTGCGGAAACCTGTCACCGATGGACTCACCACGGTGTGCGGACGTCGAGCGTCCATGTCGTCGATGGACGGCCAGGGGATCGAAGAGCCAGCGCCTATGTTTGCTGCACTGCAGATTGGCGGTGTTCTCGATCGCGGTTCTTGTGCCTTGACAGAAAACTTACTGCAGATTTAGCGCTCACTGTAGAGAGATGCTGATTGCTGGTTTGCTTGTGGCACAACGCTGTCCTCATATGGTTGGCAGGTTGGCCATGATCCAGTGAGCCGACGTATCGTTGTGTTGGTGGTGACTGCTGTCCCGTCACACGTGTTGGCGAGACTGAGTCCATGTTGGAACAGAGAAAACATTTCGGTTGTCAAAAAGATGAACCAAGGTGGTACAGTTAGCTGCGACAGTAATCAAGCTATGATGCTGCGTTGTTGACTGTGTGATCACTGTGCAGGAGAAGGGAAGTGACAGGTTCTGTGTGTTATATTTTTGTTACTTGCGATGATACCTGTTTGTAGAAAGGAACTAAAGGAGGGAATAGGATCCCGTTTCAGCAGGGCCAGCAGTAAACACAAGTTGTAGAGAGGCATCGTTTGAGCAAAGCAAGTAGCAGAGACCTTACCGGCAAATCCAAGTTTCCAAGAGGTTCAATTGCAGTTCTGAAGTTCTTGGAATTTTAACTTAAAACCGGATCAGAAATTGAAACTTTCTCCATATATCGATCTCAATTCATTTCCTTCGCTCTAACCCCTCCATAGAACAAACAAATGGATAGTCATGGTGTTCTCGCCACCCTACTCTACTACCATAAGCTTCCATCTCTATAAGGTGTTCCCACACCCACTCTACTATATCCATATGCTTCCATCGTTAAAAGTGTTCTCATCGAGCCGTCCCTCCTTGATGTCCTTGTCATTGGCCAACCTTGACCACTCTAGTTGGCACTTGGCAGCACTTCCGCCACTCCATCCACCAACCTTCTTTGCCATAAGGCCAATCCTACTTCTTCATAATTTTCTCCAAATTCACAAATCCCTAACTTTTAACACGCCAGGCCTAATCTTGTCGGATATGAATTATGAAATAAAGTAGAGCGGATTTTAGAGGAGTTGACGAGGAGAATGAAGGAGATGGAGGTATTGGGAAGATTAATAACCTATCTAGCGCTAGTTTAATTAAACCGAAACAGATGTAATATTTGCAATTTGGAACTTTGGTTGTGTGGGGGCACAATGGCTACCTTCGGGCTTGGGCACATGCCTGCCTAGCAGACAAAATAAAAATACACTTGTTTCCGATGATATCCATAGATCACCAGAACCGAAGAACCATGCAAACTTCAGTGTGGACCCCTAACCGAGCCGATTGAGCCATACTCGTAGCATCGAAACAACATTCATTTGCCTAAGACCTCCTCTGATGGTTACTTTTTAGGTAGTTTTTAAGAATATTTCTCATATATTGTAATAGAAGAGAGAAGAGCCATGTCTTGATCAAGGCATAGTCTCATACACACACTCTGAGATTACATGTGAATGACGTGTGGTGCCATTTATATTGTGAGCTATGTGCAGCTAGCTAGACCATAAGAAGGGTTGTCTCTTATTATGCTTAGAGCTTATTAGATACTAACTATTACTATTGGAGGAGACCTAATTAAGATTACTGCACTCCCTTAGGCCTTGTCCAACGGTTCGAGATAGCTCTGGCTCATAGCTACAGGAATTTGGAGTGGGTACCGTGTGTCACAGTATTTCGAAATTGGTGCGTGAGAGAGAGAGCACTACCTCGGGGGGTGAGCGAGCTAAGTGCTCTGCCAAGAGATGAGCTCTCCCTTTTGGAACTGTTCAGTAAATAAAAAACGTATGAGCTAGCTTAAGAGATTACCATTGGACAAGGCCTTATAGATGTAATTGTATGTCTGTACACATATATAGATTGATTCCTTCAGGTGTGTCGGCAACATACACATGATCCCTCTTCCTCCTCCCATTACGCCATGACCTTTTCTGATGGGATTGGAAACTCACTAACAGCAATGCCAGCTACGGTCTGTCCTGACTGTCCATCTATAGACTGATCAGATCGAAGAATCTCCCATATGATTGCCTTGCCCGGCCGGGCTCGAGGCTCCTCATATACATGCACGATCCTGCTTTCTGCACGCCATTGCGATCAAGATGAGCTATCTTAGCAGCTCATCTGGACCCAGACGTACGTGCGTGCCGACTGCCGCGAGCATATCATGGACGAATGATTGGGTGGGGATCACACGCAGACGCAGCTCCGTCGATCGTTGTCAGCGGCGGCATGCGTTGTCACATCGATCCTGACCCAATGATTGGAACGGGATCTCTGCATTACAGGCAGAGAGGGCGTGCGTACGGGCGCATCTACCTCAGACCTCGATCTCAACTTTCTCAGGATCCATGCACTTGCTGACTTGCAGGGGAGAGGGATCCGTCCCCGTCCGGATACTGCTAGTGATCAAGCTCTTCGCTGTTGCAGTTTTTTTTTTTATGAAAGATTCGCTGTTGCAGTTACTCCTTGTTCCTGTTGCCGTTGCCTCATCAGTTGCCCGGACGGCCGGCGCGCATATAAGACAAGTGTGTTCATGCAAGGGGTAACGACGACACATTCCATTTCCATGGATCAATTTGGTAAAAAATATCGTGCATCGATCAAATCTCGCCCACAGCTAAAAAGGCAGCGCTCCAATCATCAGTGATCAGTTCATCACTAGCTCCGGCCAGTCCGGCCTGACACCGAATAATGTCACTGTGGAGGCTATCATGCCCGACCCCTTTTTGACCAGATAGTGTCAGGTGATCTGCACCAAAATTAGTCACAAGGACAATGCTACAATCCTAACATTTTTTATGTAGTCTTGTCAGCTAGGAATTCAAAAGACGAATTACATTACATCTGGCTAATTTCCTCTCCAATTTCATGAGTTGGGACTTCGGTAAATGAAGAAAATATCTAGGGTGCCTGTGTTGGATTTTAACCATTTTTCATGTATGCGTATATATATAAAATATGTATCCAAGGAAACTGAAGTGAAACTCGAGTTAAACCGATAACATCTAGGGCCCTAGCTAGTCAGTTAGTCTGAATTGGCCAAATGCTATCCCAAAAGAGAAGAAAACAACAGCTAGTAGTAGTAGTAGTTATTCTGTAGCATAATCCATATTCATGCGCGGATGAAATGAAAGAAAGAAAACCCGATTTTCAGCAACTAGTATTAAAGTCTAATTTTAATGAGATAGCCGGATTTTCACCCTTCAACTACTATTATTTAAGTCTAGTTTTAAAATGATGAGATACCGAAGGCCTTGTAATTGTTGAAGCCAGAAAAAATATGGTCCACTAGTTGTTTCAAAGGTACTTTTCTATTTTTTAGCAACATTTAAAAATGATTTAATACAAATAAATCCATAACTAATATAATTTTAACTCAGAAAAATATGAAAACTGTAAAAAAAATAGTTCACTAGATCCTCTTGGTTGAGGTCGGATATAGTGCAAAACGATAATTTAAAAATAAAATAAGGGTGGTTAGAAGCAATAATACAACAAGAGCAAACAGCCCCCAAATAGAGAACTAATAGATATTTTTGTCATAATTTGAATAAGTTGATTATGAAACTTTTTAGATGAAACTAAAAATTAATTTTGGGAATTTAGAACTACTCATGAAACAACCAAAGGGACCAAATCTGTCCGGTTTCAACAATTGGACGGCCAATGGTTTCGTAGTAGTCAAGGCCTGAAAACCAAACTTTTGTGATAATGAAGGATTTAAATTGAACTTTTGTGCATTAACGAAACAGCTAACCATACTGTAGTCATTTCATTGGAGGCTTGCCTAATGTAGCTTCTAGATGTTGGGTTTGTTTATGCTGCGGATTGTACAACTAGAATCTGAAACAAGTACATCCTAAATTAACCAATCTTGCTAGTTCCAAGTCAGCGACCTGATTCGAGGTCTAGTGCTAGCATGTGAAGGGGCTCCGTATTATTCGTACATGGTAAAAAGGAAAAAAAATGCTTAAGTGAGAAAACCCTCTATAAATCTCATGCAGCCTGCCGATTGTATTAAACAAGGACTGGGAAATACAACGAAACCAGTATCTTATATTAGTTAGGAGCACAAGCTTTAGATTGCTGTGTGTGTACCTCAGCAGTTGCGAAATCGTTTTCGCGGAGAAAAATATTTGATGATGACAAAAGATTCCTTGTGCTACATCCCCGGGGAGCATTGCACGGCGCAGGTGATGTGTCTACGTACGTCAAGGAAGGGCCTTTCGTACGGGGCCTCATGTGGACGTCCCGGGCGCAGCCAAAATTTCACCCGATGATCACACACTTCTCCGTTGCACCTGCAGTCTGCAGATCATTTCTATTTTGCCGTCGATCGATTTCCCAATTCATGCTCAAGATTCCCAGTAGTCTCGTCTCATTTTTCTTGCTGCCGACCAATCTATCATTTCGTCCCGCATAGTTTAGGAATAGAGAGTGTATCCATGCATATCCTCTTCTGTCAACCGATCGATTCTTCTCACTGCTCCCGACTGGATTCATCAGCTGCTTCACTAACTTCCATCAACGTACACGTGTGATCGTACCCATCATTCGTCAGTGATCACCCACTGGCACCGTACCGTCCCGTCGATCTATCTATCATCTCAACCTGTCAATTGCATCCACAGCGTTTTCACCGTGTGGCCGATCAGTAACGCAATGGTCACGCAATAGTTCGCATTGCGGCAGCTAGCTACCTTATCCCCTCTCGATCACTACCCTCCTAGTGGCGTCGGCGCGCGACTATATATATATAAGAGCTTGCACCGTTGCGTACCTAGCTAAGCTTCTTCCTTATCATAGAACATTCCGATCCAGCAGGCTGCATCATCAGTTCATTGTTCATCACATTGTGAGCTCGAGCAGCCATGGAGTACCACCACAGCCACCAGCAGCAGCAGACGGCAGCTCCGGCAATGGCCGCCGCCGCGGCGCCGCAGTACCGTGGGGTGCGGCGGCGGAAGTGGGGCAAATGGGTGTCGGAGATCCGACAACCCGGCACCAAGGTGCGCGTCTGGCTGGGCAGCTTCGACTCGGCGGAGGCGGCGGCCGTGGCGCACGACGTGGCGGCGCTGTGCCTGCGGGGCCCGCGCGACGCGCAGCTCAACTTCCCCGGGTCAGCGGGCTGGCTGCCGCGCCCGGCGAGCACCGACCCGGCGGACATCCGCGCCGCCGCGGCGGAGGCTGCCGAGCGCGTCCGCCGCGAGCCGACGCTCGTCCGCGCCGCCGGTGAACCCGCCGGCGCCGGACAGGTGGACCCGGCGAGCCGCCGGCTGGATGACCTGGCAGTGGGCGGTGAGTTCGACGACGACATGGAGTCGTCGCCACGGCTGTGGACTGAGATGGCTGAGGCCATGCTGCTGGAACCGCCCAAGTGGGGCCCGGATGGCAGCGACGGCTCCGAGGGCGGCTCCGGCTCTCAGCATTGGCCCCAGGGTTCCCTGTGGGATGCATGCTAGGCTGCCACGTAATCAACTACTATGGAGTCATGTGTCCACATGGCGCTTTCTCTGCTGCTATTTTTTTTCTTATGGTTTTGTGTTGTTCAGGTCGATGAAAATTGAAAGCTAAAATGGGCCGGGTGATGTTGTTTCAGAAAAGCTAAGCATATTTTCAGGGTCAGAAGAGACGGACATGCCAATAACCAGCAGATCATCCATCAATATGCAAATATTGTACTCTAGTAAATATGTGGTATTGTCTATTTGTGTATATATAGCATATAACAACCTAAATATGTCAACATTTTTCATTAACTTTGATGTATTCCATATTGTTGAAAAACATTGTGGCGCCAACTTTTTATATATGAATATATTGAGCATCACGTCTGCTATTATCCTTTGTATCATTAAAGTTTAAAACTATCTATTTTCTTTTTGAAAGAAAACGGGCAGAAGTTCTGCCTTTTATGTATTAATAAAGCAGGAGAGGAAAGTACATATAAAGAGGCCTAAGCTAAACAAAACAAGACCTCAAACCCGAAGTTTATTGGGCATTGCCATGGTTTTATTGCGGCAATATATGTATATATGATGTCATGTATATGTGATGTCATGGGTATTTACTGCAAATAGCATAGGAATCCTAAATTACTTGCCATCTGCTCACAAGTACTGACATTGCCCTCAAAATTTATGAGATAATAAGAACTATATCTTTTAGAGATGCCTTTTGCATATTAAAGATGTGGGAAGAAGAGGCCAATTTGGCTCATTTGCAGGAATTTCTCCCTGACCTTAACTCTAAGCCTAGAAATCTTATATTTGTGAAAATTTTAACCATTTGATATTCAAATTACCACACCTTATACTATTTTCCCTAATGACATTTTTGCCAAGAAGTGCCAACAAGTACATAACGTTCAAACATAGCAACCCTCCTTGGGGTTTTTATTATAATGAATCATATGGCATTTACATAAACAAAATTAGAATTCTCAAATTTATAGAAATATACATGTATCATACACAGATTTGGAAATATCTATAGTTTTCAATTGAAGAAACGACTCAACGTTTTGCCAAAATAAATGACGACCAATAAATATAAGTTTACCAGATTCATCATGAAACATACTTTCATAATATATCATTCTTTTAAAAATTATTGTAGGTATTTCTCTACAATATTGATACATGTTTTATGTCTTTGCAAACTTATATTTATTGTGGTTAATTCTAGTTTGTGAGCCCCCACCCCCCCCCCCTCATATCAGGATGGGAAGGAGTAGATGATTAACAACATCATCAGTGATCGAGCTCCTCTCTTGCAGAACAAAATATCATATGCGCAAATTTAGTTGGCATTCAGGGATAATAAAAACTTAAAGCATGTTCTTTTCTTAGGAACATGCATGAGAAGGCGCTTATATTTCATAAAGAGTGTTCTTCGGTTACAAGCTTCTGATAAAAACATATCGGTACACTAGAGAAGTTATATATGATAAAACAAAACTAGCATCCTCTGAATCTCTATGTTGTAATACCACAATTGGTGAAAACATACTGTAATGGGGGAAAAATACCGTAATAAGATATAATGCTGTTTTATCATATCCTCCGTAATTGGGGAAAACAAAACTAACATTAAGGACGATATATAGTTTTGTTTTTGTCAAACCGTAATTCAGAGAGGTGATATCATAATAACAAAACCTGTAAGACTCTAAGACTGCATCATATCTTATTACCGTATTACCATTATTGGGGAGGAAATGCATTATTACCTCTCTGTGTGCTAAACAAGGGAAAAGGGATAGACAACTGAATCACTGCAGGCATACCAAGTTAGTTTAGTGGCTTTTTTTTTTTTAACGAATGGCACGAGATTGTGCCTATTTAGTTCAGTGGCTTCAACTAAATAGTTTACGTACCTTAGTACACATGTGATGGCGTGGCTCTTTGTGGTATTGGCAATCTTAAAGCTGTGGCAACGCTAAGCTGCAACGCTGCAGCAGCCCACGCACCGATGGTCCATCCATCGATCGCGCGTGTGGCAGCATCACCTAGACAAGCTCAAGCACAAGCTACGTGTTCAGGCTCTCGCGCCGAAAGCACGACGTGACGACGCGCCGCGTGCGCCACCACCCGGATCCTCCAGCGAGGCCTGGCGCCCTGGCCTGTCGTCTTGCCCAACGGAAACTGGAAACCCCCGGAGCCGTTGCAGCCGCAGCTAGCGCCGCCGCAGCCCCGGCCGGCCGACCTCCTGCGGCCTGCGCGGCGCTCCATATGCATGCCTGCACGCAGCACGCGAGCCCGCTTCGCCGAAGCTGGGGCCGCGCCTGCTGCATGCCGAGACATGCAGATAGAGATAGATACGCATAGGCCGTCTGCTATTCTAACAAACTGAGATACTGTAGATTATGAACGTAACACATCTTTAGGCTAGCCAGATACTTTTCTTTTCTTTTTGTTGCCTGCTTTCTTCTCGATCTCGTGCGGCTATCAGTTGGGCCGGAAAGAAGGCAATTAAGTTTGCTTGCGGGGTTGGACAAAAAAGCGGTGTGCCATACGGCCATGCATATGTCTAGCAGACTGTGACACTGTATGCACGGCGCGTATATATGGCGGCATGGCCCGATGCATGCATACGTGTACGCGTCACTGTTGATTGTGTAAAGGTAATCACGCAGTGTTTCTAGCTGTGTATGTCAGTTTGTTACTTTCTTTGTGTGACATGGAAAATATATATTTTTAGAGCAAAACCAAACCAATGTGCTCGCACAGGGTTCGGAAAACAACAATCTGACGTGGATATGACACCACGACACAGAGAGATTGAATGTGCGTATGCCCATGCTTTATTTCCAAGCATGGAACTAAAATGAATAAATTTATCTAGCTAGGAAAATGATTGGGTTCTTGGAATGGTTTAAACATCCACAGTGGATTAAGGATAGAAAGGGACGACACTTGAGAAAGGAATTACCAAATTTTTTGGCCCCCTACAGTTATACTTACTAATGGTTTGAGAGTGTCTATCCCTCATCTGAGTGTCACACCTATATGGTACAACTTATACTTTACTGTATAGTACGAGAATTGCAAATACAATACAAACATGTAAAAGTCATCAACAGGTATACTACATTTTCGACCAAAACAACAAATATATACACGTCATTGTGGTGATGGCATCGATATCTTGCCGCTAGCTTGTGGCTATAAATGGTACCTCCCCAACTCTTTCCCCTCGCCAATGGCTCTTGTATGCGTAGGTACCCATCAGAAAACCATGCTCCAAAGCGACGGTCAGCGTACCCCTCTTCTGCCTCGCTTATGTATGTATTATTTCCTAATAGCATCATTCTTGAGCTCTATTGTATTTCTAAACAATGGTTAACTTCACCTATTTGCAATTTCAAACTTTTAATTAAGGGAAAGCTATAGCTCACCTGGGTGAAATTAGGCATCTCCTCACCCAAATTCTCTCTTCACCTTATCTTCTTCTTTCCTCATCTTCTCCAACTCCGGCGAGATTCCGGCGAACTACCGGCGAGGTTAGGGTTCAGGGGTTGCTGGGGTCCATCCTCACCCTCTGGCTTAGAGGAGGGCCCGGGGGCGGCCGGCAGGCCCGGCGGTGGCCGGCGGCAGAGACGGCGGCGAGGCCTGCGGCGGCGGCGGCGCCGAACCAGGCAGCGGTGGATGGCGGTCGGGCCAGGGTGGCGGGGGGGGGTGTTGGCGCGGCGGCCGGCGCCGGCGGGCTAGGGCCACGCCGGCGCCGGAGGGGAGCGGCTGGCGGGGCGGCGGCAGGGCAGCATGGCGGCGGCGGCGGTTGGAGTGGGGAGGAGAGAGAGGGGGGAGGAAGAAGAGGATTAGGGTTGGGTGATTTCTAGATCCAATCTGAGCCATCCATCCTTTTGATCCAATGGCTCAAGATTTAGGTGAGGAAGGGGTCCCTTTCACCTGGGTGATAGGTAGACAGTCCTTTAATTAACTATCTTGATGCCTAATTTCAATTAGTCCACACTAGGCATGGCTCGAATCAAGATAGGTTTGATATATTGCCGCTAGCCACTTCTATCTTTGGTGTTCGAAAAGTCTCATTTGGATTTTGTTTTTGCTTGTCAGAATAACGTGATGACTTCGTTAATCTCAAGATCCTGACGACTCGGTCTTTTGGAACTACTCATATAGGTAAGCCAAAGATAGATCACTCCACACCACGTATTTCAAGTCAGATTAGATTGTTTTGCTTATATGCAAACTCAGCATTCACAAATCATATAGATATTAGCATGAATAAAGTTGTTGACGGACATGTCCTCCGTGGCTGTGGATAAAGCAGGTTCCAAAGACGAGCGACGTCGAGCGGCGGAGCCCGGTGCCGCCGCGCGCACGGTGCGTTCCAGATGTGGTAGCACCCGGCGAGCCTCCGCACCGGCTAGTGCGAGGGCGGGGCGGCCGGTATGCTGGCGCCGGGTCTGCTTCTGACTTTTTTCTCGCATCCAATACAGATCGCAGGGGCGAGAACGAGCCTGTGCTGCTCGCCGGAGTTCCAAGACGCCGCCGCACCCCGTCCTGCGCCCCCTAGCCGCGGTCTCAACCCCACTCCATCCGCCGGCAGTGCCGTAGGCCTCGCCGGACAACGAGGTTTCCTCCCGAACAGCAGCGAGCCCTCATCAGAGGACGGCTCTTTGGCCGACGATTACCCGAATTTTTTTTTAAGGGAAGACTCCCCACCTGAAATTTTCATGTAATCAGAATATACAAGTTACATGGCTGTTGTTTTCCAGCATTTTGGGGGTAGAGGGGAGGCTTATTACCCGAATTTTCGATCTCATCAGGGACATAGTGGTGAGCTAGAAAGCACAGTATGTAACAAAGCGGTCACTACTACTGCACGACGATCATCGATCCGAGGCCATGTCTTGTGCACCAAACGTATCATTTCTCCCTGTATGTTCCTGGCCCACACTCCTGAGCCAATCACCAAGACAAGGTGATGCTCTACCTCATCTTCCCAGTTCCCATTGATTGTGACTTGCGATTTCATTGATAATTTAACCCCGATTAGAACTAATTGGCTTAGAGCCAGTTTGGGTCCTTTGACTAAAAATTAGTTAGATATTTGAAAGCTAATGAAAAGGACTAAACATAAATATTAATATTAAAAGTCATGGCTAATCGATAAGTAGAAACAAGTAACCAACAAATCATTAAATAGTCCATGCTAACTACTCCATTCGTTCCAAATTATTAGTCATTCTAACGTTTTACCAGATTTATTAAAGATGATATGAATTTAGACAAGTACGGTTTATAGAAAATGCCATAAATTTAGACACTCAAAATGACATCTAAAACGACTAATATTTTGGAACGGAAGGAGTATTAAAAATATGGACTAATTAGGATCAATATGTTCTACTCACTATTTAACAATGGCTAATGCAATTAGTTTTGGAATTAGTGCGTTTTTGGTCGGCTTATATATAAATATTGGACTAGATCTATATGAACATTACACATTTGTAATACAACAATCTAAACCATTATGTAACTTAACTGTGTACATATAACAAATATACAAGCCAAAATACATTCACAAGTTTTGGCAAAAGTACTTGAGTGCCCTTTTCTAGTTTCGGCAAAAGTTTTATGTAAAGATTTCTGTTTACAGATCTTTGGTTTTACTCTTTAGCCGCTCGACTTTTCTCTAATCAATATAGTAGGCAGCTCTCCTGTCGGCTCATTAAAAAAAAAAGATACATTCACACCAGTCTAAGCATTTTGTAATACAGATTCGGTGAAGGGCTTCTCTACTGGGTGAAAAAAAGCGGTGCATGAGACGACGTGGACCTGATGAATCGAATCATGACCACTAAAACGATCCGGTTCACCGAGGAGAGAGAACGACCCTATTCGGTTTTTTAGTCGATTCGTTCGGAGTAAAGAAAGAGAAAAAACATCTATTACTCTGCATGTGAGACGGAGAGGTGATAAGGAAAATCATTTTGTATCTTGCAATACTGTAGCTTGATAGCGATTACACTAGAGAGAGAAAACTTATGGCTACGTGGAAGGAATGAATGGGATCCCCCAGGGCCGGCCCTGAGCCAGTGCGGGCGGGGCGACCGCCCCGGGCCCCAAAAGTTAGGGGCCTATCTAGACACGTACTATAGGAAAACTGGAGATCAATCGTCAAAAAGATCGCTGAGTCAATCTGTCCGACGCCTCGACTGCGCCAATCGCCGCCTCTAGGCTCCGTCCCTCGATCGTTCACTCAATCTAATTCACCCCTGACCCTGATCCCCACCTCCAGACTCGGAGGCCCTCCACCTCTGCACGGCAACCCCACTCCTTCAGGATCACGGCTACCGGCTTGCCGCTGATCGACGAATTCGTCGATCGCCTGCCTGCTTGTCGTGCTCAATTGCCAGCTTGCTATCGCCTGATCCCGGATAGGATCATGGCCGCCCGTCGGCTGATTGCCATTGCTGACACGCAAGGATGCACCATTGCTGGATCAAGGTAGAGGTTCAAAATATTCCTAAATGAGCCCTAATATGGTTTCTTGTGTGTTCCAATAGAATCAGAAACTTGCGTCCAGAATTTAGTCCCTGTAAAATGTTAATTGCTGATAGCTTTCTTTTCAATTTGTAGGATTGTTCTCACCAATCGAACATGTCCTCCAATAGAATCAGAAAGTATGCTTTCGGCAGTGAGAAAAGAAGAAAAAAAAGCAGCATCAAGATGAGTTGATTAAATCATGTACATTTGATATTGACATTTTTTCTTAAAGAGTTGGCTTTAGTTCTTGTGGACCAACCAGATGAGGGAATTTCACAAGAAAATATTGAGGATTCTCGAGAACGTGCAGATGAAATAACAATGTAAGTGATCATAAAAAATAGCAATGAGATTTTATAATATAGTTGCATAATTGATATATTATCTAGTTAGTGAATAGGCCTCT
Source organism: Digitaria exilis (assembly GCA_015342445.1). NCBI lineage: Eukaryota > Viridiplantae > Streptophyta > Magnoliopsida > Poales > Poaceae > Digitaria > Digitaria exilis. Next base: position 2,092,325 of record JACEFO010002629.1, read on the forward strand.
ATTTTTTGTTTCGTCCCCGGTCAAAAAAAAGTCAGGGCCGGCCCTGGGATCCCCACTGGCCATGCCCTTAGATGATCACGCATCAAAGGAATTGGTGCCCTACCCGCCTCTCACACTCGAATGTGTCTCAAAACAAAGCACCGCATGACGCCATGACACGACACGGCAAGGCTAATTTTCGAAAAAAAAAAAACAGAGAGAGAGACACGGCAAGGCTAACTCCAACTCCAAGACGAGACGAGACACACACAGGGGACAGGGAGATGGAAAAAGAGAAAGGAATTCCAAAGAGAAACAACGGACCGCAATGACGCACAGTTTTTAATCCTGGACCCGAGGCCCAAGAGGCCCATGAAAAAAGGCCACGCGGGCAGGACAGGACAGGCGTCGAACGGCTCGCCGGCGAGCCCCGCCGCCTTTAATTCGACCGTTGGAGGCTTGGAGCCCATCGCCCCCCTCCTCCCTCCCCCTCTCCACCCGCATTTACTTCCCCCTCCCGAGGCTCAGAGCCGTTAGACCCCGCCCCCTCCGATCTTGGTCTTGCACAACGCCTACGGCGCCGGCGGCACTAAAGAGCGCGGATTAATTCCTCCGCCTCGCCAGTCGCCTCCATTCACGATCTGGTTCCGTTCATCGCCATCATCTTCCTTCCCCTCCCCCTCGGCGAGGCAGCAGGTGAGCCCCCAACGCCCGCTCTTCCGGTCTTTGCCCGCTTTGCAAGATCGATTGTTTGTCCCGTCGCTCTCGGTACGGTCCGGGTTCTTGATGGGTTTCCGCAAGTGCTGCGGTTGGGGACGGGACTCGCGCACGGGGGCTCGGTTGGTGTGGGCGCCGCCGTGGTTGGTGGGTTTCTCAAGGGTACACTATTGAGCGCTTGCGGCCAGCAGGGTCTCTCGCTGGTGGGGGGACGCGCGCGTGCGCGTGCGTTCGTCGGTTCGTGCGCGGCGGTTTGGTGGCTCCGATGTTTCTTCTTCGAGGTAGGGGCTGTGGGCAGGGAGAGCTGACCAAGGAGGAGATTTTCGCTGGCCGTGTCTTTGTTTTGTCTGGGGATTTCAGTTGCTAGATGCGTCCGTCTCGTTGGAGGCCCTGGTGCGACCGCGAGTGATTTTGTTTCAATTTGCTCTGGAATTATTGTGGGCTACAAGAGATTTCGGTTGACAAGCCTAATTCTCTGCATTTATGTGCTGAATAGCCTGTTTCTTGTTCTGTACAATGGAGAATTGGAGACGTTGTTTTTTATTTCCCGTCCTAATAACATTGTGGTTCCTGGCTTCCTGTCCCTCCGAGGCACAATTCGTAATTGTGCTTATATGATGGTGAATTTGATGGTGCAGGTCTACCCTCTTTTTCTGCTGAAGCTAGCTGGGTAGGTGAACCAACAACAGAAGCAACAATGGCTGCTGATGTTGGGCAGAGGTTCAGCGGATGGTCATACTCGGATTTACCTTACAACGAGCACAGTGCACAGGTATAATGTTCTGCATTGGTAATCATTCACTCCTGAATTGTAATTTCTTATTTGTCAACTCAAATGCTGGGCCTGTGTAGTTCAAAATATGATAGCATGGTTAGTGCGTATTTTTGGTATGTGAGACTGATGCTGCTTGAATCCAGATTTTTTTATTTTCCTTTTGTTTTCCATAAGTCTAGATATGGTTCCATGTATATTATTTTTGTTGTTCAGCTGTTTCGATGTAAAATCAAATTTCCTGTATTCCCATTTTCTGTTTTCTCTGGCTATCAGGATTATTCAGTTCAGCAAATGGTGCTCAATCATGGCTCAGTATCATTCGGTAGATTTGCTTCAGAATCTTTGTCATGGGAGAAGAGGTCTGTCTTTGAACACAATAGACGACAAGAGGAGCTAAGAAACCTCACGGCACCTGGTTTGGTTGCACAAAAAAGGGCCTTCTTTGAAGAATATTACAAGAGGGCAAGGCATCTGAAGGCTCAGGGGGCAATGCACCAGACTGAAGCTACAATGGAAGAGGGCAACGATGAAAGTACTCATGGCCATAGCAGGAAAGCAGATGAATTACCAGAAGTTATGTCAGAAGATCCATTGGCTAGTGCTCCAAGTTCTAGTTCTGAACCTTCCGTTGAAGCAAACTCAGCAGATGATAGGAAGTGCCAAGATGCTCATGAACTCGGTTACTTGACATTCAATCCGTTGTTTTCTCAGACAGCAGGCTTGCAAAACATTCAAGAGGAGGAGAGATCTATCTCTGGTCAAAAGCAATATCCAGATCAGGAGTTCCCCTGCGCGGTGCAGGCAAGTAGCAACCATGGATTCAGCTGTGAGGCTATTGAGAGAAAAGTCCTTGCACCAAAACCTGTGTTATCAAATGATAATGGTGAAAGTAATGTTGCTGCGTCAAGGATTGTCTTACCAGTAGCAAGTCTACAATCTGAAGGTTTGGAAGATGGTCATTTGAAGCATGCGGCAAGAAAAATTGTAGCAATTCATAGTAGGTCGCTGAAGATATCAAAGGTATTGTTATGAACATAACATTTATGCTTTGATTTCCATCACACAGTGGCATGTCAGATATGGAATTCTGAATAATTGCTATTCTAGTTTAGAAACTTCATCATAACAGCACAATAAACAAATATTTTTGCTGCATGGTTAGATACTGCAGGATTTGAATATTTATTTACTACGTAGATACACTTAAAAGAGTAAAATAAAAGTTGTTACCAAACACATTAAACAAAATTTTAGCTTCAAATACATTACTAGTGCAGATCATGCCTAGACACTGAAATTTGGATATTTGTCTACTCTATAGATTCACTGGTAAAATAACAAATATTAATTTACTACAAATAATGATAAGTGCAGAATTATGGCTTTTGTGCCAATTACTGAAGTTTCAAAATTCCAACCTTAATGTAGTTGGAGGGTGTAATTTCCAAAATACATTTCAGTACTATGTATAAATGTGAACAAGCTTGGCGAGTTTCAGATTACTACAGAAAATTTCATTGCATAGATTCCTTCGTCTTGAACTCTTGATTGGCATAAACTGTCATGGAAACAAGTTTTGGATGTTGTTGATCTGATATATCTCTGTCTACATTATCACAGAACCTGGCAACTTCTGCTAACAACACCCGAAGGGTAGATTTAAGAAGAAATTCAGAGAACAGGTATTCTGAAGTCCTGAAGGATCCATTCCACAAGAGAGTTGAGATGAAATTGCGTGCTTTATCTGATAGGTTGGATGCTGATAGAACTGCGGCCTCATGCAGATCTTCGTATCAAAATGCTGATAGATTCACAACATCTGCCAGATCCAGTATATGTCAGAAAACTGATAGAGTTTTGGCGCCTTCTAAAATAGCTGCTCAAGCTTCTCATAATTGTCTAAAAGGTGTAAAACGTTCAGATGCCTTTCCTCGTGGGACTTTCTTTAATAAAGGATCAAGTGCCTCTCATGTTGCATCCAGCAACATTACTGCTCCTGGGAAATCAGCTGTCAAAACATCGGTGATTGCCAGTTCATCTAAAGTTAGTGAAAGATCATCCAGAACTGCTCAGGTAATTTTGCACCCCCCCCCCCTCTCCCCTCAAAAAAAAATGGTAGAGTTTCACCTACATGCCATAAATGGACCAAATCATTCTCTTTTGTTTTGTTTTTTTTAAGTGCCTAAAGACTGACATCCTTATAAATTTCTGATCCTAAAGCTATCCTTTCAAACATCTGTGACAAGATCGATGTCATTTTGCAGGTTACATCAAAAAGATCAGCAGGACTTAATTGCGTAGATAATGTATCGCAAAATAAAAGGTCTTTAGTTATCTTTGTTCCACATAGTGAATGGAATTCTTAGAGGAATGTTACTGATATTTTTTCCCTTCTTTGAGCAATGGTCAGGAAGCAGCTGAGCACACCCGCAACATTGGACGAAAACAACAGGAAGAGAGGATATGTGCGAGCATCTGCTCCTCTGACTGCAAGGTATCCATAGCCATTTCCAAATTGCTGAATGATTTGTTAGGAAACATTTAGTTTTCTAAAATGCAATGGTTCTTTGTGCAGAAGCAGCTCCGAAAATTGCCCCCCAGCCGTAAAGGCACCTAAGATTTCAAATATGGCGAATGTGGTAGCCAAGGTAAAACCTATCGGAACCAGGTTGTCTTTTTGCGTGCAATGAGGAGTTCAAACTTCTTAGTGGTTAATAACTGGTTATACAGTTAAACCTTGTTGAGATGGAGTGCATAATGTCTAGTTTTTATTGTTGATGCCGCCAGTTTGCAAGTGTTTTGTTTTGGTACTTGGTCATTTTTACTACCAACTGACATGGATCAAATGGTGCTCATTGTAGACTGAACTTGTGCAGAAGTCAACATCAACAGGCCATCCTGTTGGAGCAAGATATACATCGACAAAGCACTCTGTAAGCAGTGAACAAAACAGAAAGGTTGGATATCTCATTTTGGGCATTTCCCTTTAGATGGTGAAATTTGATGAAAAGTTTTCACACTGGGAAGCGTGCCCCCTCTCACACAGCATGCTTCCCACTTTCCCAGTGTGAAAACTTTTCACCATCTAAACAGGGCCAAACTTTCTTTTCCCTCGGTTCTGAATATCAACATAAACTGAAATATTGGTGTAAACACAGGTGCTCCCGTCGGGCACTCGAAGCCTGGCTGAATCCGGCAAGAGGAGCAATCTGAAAGGTTGTCCGTCACTGACTAAGAACAAACCAAGGTAGTACCAGTTGACCAGGTTTATGTCAACTTGCATTCAGTATTGACATCAAACCCTGCCTGTCAACACTAGCAGTCCGTAGCAATGGTCATTCTTCTGACTGGCCAAATTCTTTTGCACAGGCAACAAGAGAGGCCACGATGGCGATGATGATTATGCCATTGCCGAGAGCACCGTTGGCGCTGTTGGCCCATTTACACGTGATGATCACCAGGGCCCGGAAGCTCCCCTGAAGCCTCTGAAACCACTCGTTGGCCCATTGCAAGTAGCAATCAACCAACATAACAGCAGGGTGTTTCCTGGAGCCCAGTAAAGATAGGAAGAAGACATGCCATGTCTTGTAGCTGTAGGTCGTCACGTAGGTATGGACTGGGTTATCTGGTTGCTATTGGGCAGCTCCGGCCATGGAAGCGTTGTTGTCAGCACTGTTATAATCCTGTCACTCGAGGACGACTGGACGAGAAGTAGTATTATCCTCATTTCACGGGTTTCTGTAAGGCGGTATCATCGATTATCGCTGCTGATATCATAGTATTGTTACGATCCGTGACATTTTCCGCCGTTCGTTTTCGCTGATATTCACCGAAATGGATGCACGGTGCACGAGAATAACATCTTCCGTGGCAAAGTAGAACATGCTGAATTTTGATAGGAGAACCGTCGCAAAACACGGCGGATTTTTGCTCGGACTTCTGTCGTCTGCTATAAGTTAAAATCAATACAGTAGGACGTATATTCCTGTATCCAGCGACTATCGATAATCGAGCATCCAGTATCCACCGTCCTATCGGCGTGGCTCGTTGGATCCTCATCGGGAGCGCGCCACGTGCCGAGAAGGATACCATACCACGTCGTCGCTCATGTGTCCACCGTTTAGAATTTTTTTTGTTGTCAGCGGAAACAGGCCCATCCCGAGGGGGACACGCCGATAACTCCAAACACTCAATGACGCCTGGGCCCTCATCTCACGGTTAACCAGGGGAGCCCACGCGACAGTGAGGCCACCTAACACTGTCACGTGAGAAAAGTCGCCCACTTTTTCTCGTTATCCGACGCCCCGGGCTGCTACGTGCCCCGCCTGGCCCTCCCACACTCCGCCTTTCCTCGCCCACACCCTTCCTTTCACTTCCAACCGGGCCCCGCCAATCGCTCAGTCCCATTTGTCTGTCTCTCCGACACCCGCTTTAGCCGTCACCTCGGGTCTTCCCTCCCCTCTCGAAGAACCAACCCTGTTCCCTTCCCCCTTTCCCTTTTGCCTCCCCGGACGGAGGTTGAGACGGCAGAGCCAGAGCCTCGGCCATGGAGGACGCCGCCTCCGAGATCAGCAGCGACTGGGAGGTGCTCTCCGCGGCATCCGGCTGCGGGGCCGGCGCTGCCGCCGATGACGACAGCGAGGTCGTGGTCGTCTCCGGCGTGGGCGGCAACGTCCTCCACGACCACTTCGCCCTCGCCTCCGCAGGCTACGACGCCGGGCCCCCTGGCGAGGAACCCTCATCGGAGCCCGGGGACGACTGGCAGGGGTTGGAGTTGCTGGATGGGTTCGATCCGATCCCGACAGCAAGCTTCGATCTTGCCGCTGGGGTTTGGAGCGAGCAGCTGCTGCCGACAGGCGGCGTCGGTGAGGTCCTAGAAGGCTCGATTCTTGAGGCTACCGTCGCGCCCGGCGCAACATGGAGCGCAGATGGAAGTCAACCTAAGGCGTTAGGCGGTGAGATTGATCAGGAGGGTAATGCCGTGATTAATCATGGCGAATTGGGCTCGGCGCTGGCTGATGCGTTGGGAGAAACTCTGTATTCTGATGAGCCCACCGGTGCCTCTCTACAAAGTGGCGCATCGGAGAATTCCCCTGTCCAATTGGACGATGGAGAAACTGATGCGGTTGTAGAAAGCTCATGTCTTGAGGATGCAGTAACAAATGATGGGATTCATGGTGATCAAGAAGAGCAGGAGCAAGGCGGCAACATTAATGTCGCATCCGCTTGCGAGGAACCCAATACCGAGGCAAAGGATAGTGCTTTGCCTCTGGCTCACACACAGGGTACTGAAGGGGGCGACAAACAAGTGGTGGTCTGGTGGAGGCTGCCGTTCAGGCTGCTGCACTACTGTGCTTGGAAGGTGAAGCCGGTGTGGTCCTTCTCTGTCGCCGCGGCGTTGCTGGGCTTGGTCGTGCTGGGGAGGAGGATGTACAGGATGAAGCGCAAGGCAAAGGGCTTGCCCCAGATAAAGATTGCATTTGATGATAAGGTAAGAATTTTTTTTTCTCTTAAATACATCTGTTGCAATATTAGAATTATGGACCTGGTTCTGATCGTGGTTTAGTCTAGAACAATGGTATAAGTTGCATGTTTAGCTAATAGGAAGGCTTATTTTTATTCATTCCATAGTTCATTCCATGGAGATAATTTGTGTCATTAACTGGAACATCACAGCTAGTGAATATATTGTTCAGCTACAAGTATCAAGGAAAACCAAAATGATTCTGAATTTGATTTTGCCTATATGATTTATAAGTGATAACAACATGTATTCTCAATTTCTCAGTCATTTTTCATGAAAGTGGACTTGGGTTATCTTTTTGATGAACCTGCTTCCAAAGTGGGTGCGAACTGATCTGAATTTGAGTGTGAATAGTACAGAACTATTGGCTTGCCAGCATAATGAACAATAGACAAATAGTGCAGAGTTTAAGACTTTAAGCTTTTCTTTCTCTTCAGAAGAGTCATTTTCTAAATCATTTCGATGGATAAAATAGTGCATGGGTATATGAGCAAATTTTTCAACTTCATAACTGCAGTATCTTTAGATAATCTGTGAGAATTCAGCACTCCATAGGGAATCTGAATTCTTATGGGGTCTCTAACTATATGGCATCTGCAATGACCATGTCTCTGGGGCTTTGCAATATGATTGTTCTCCTTGAAATATGGCCGCATAGGAGACATTTGAGCAAAACCCTCTCTGAACCAGAGTTTTGCAGTATGTTTGTTCTGCTTTTGATTCCTCTCCTACTACTGGCAGCTTTCACTTCGAGAAAAAAGGTGGATATGTTAGTGACTTTCAGATTTTCACACTGGTCTCAAAATTAGAGTTTTTTCCACCAGATGTTCTCAGGGTCAGCGCCATGTTTGAGTTTCACGCAATGATATCAAATCAGAACCCTCTCTCCAAATTTTCTCATAATCAGCACCCATTTGGTTAATGCATAACATGATCATAATTATTACCACTTGTTCAGTAAGGTAGTGTCCATTATGTAGGGGATGTGTTAAAAGGCAGCTGCCAGTGTGTTTGACTATGGCTGGCTGAAATTGGTGTTCCTTGTTATTCGTTAAGTGACACTGGATTGGAATTGTGTTTAGTCATTAGTATGTCCTGGTAAGCCAGGACCAAAGATTAGATACTTTCTCGTACTTCAATTTGGATACCATGCCATAGTTTTCTGTGTCCACAATGAAATTTATGGTTCTCAGGTCGAGGCACATCCACTGAATCACTGATATCCACATGGAAGTTAATAGGAGAATAATGGTCCTACCCTACTGCCCATAGTGTCCACACCCACAATGCACAGTCCTAATATTGCTGAGATGTAGGGGATATCAATTGCACCTTGCTGTCCATTTTCAAATTGATGACACCATTTTCTGATGTGAAACGCTGGGGTACAATTATTGTCAAGCATGGAAAACATCAAGCTAGTAAAATAACTTGTGGCTAAGCCGTGTGTTCACTCACTTCCTGTATTCTTAAACATTCAGTGGTTTAAGCATTATTTTTGCATTAACATCATTATTTTTCAATGAGAACCTACCGCTTCTGACCATACTTTCTTTCCTGGAAGTGCGGGATTGGATGAGTTTGCGCATTGAAATGTCACAAAGCGCGAACCAACATCGTGATAAGAAAACCAAAATACAAAATCAGAGCAAGGAAGAAAAGATATCGTGTCTAACCATGTTTTTCCTGCTTGTCTGTGTGAAAATACAGAGGACCTCCCAGTTTAATGAAGCCTTCTTGGTAGCAAGGCGTGTACCTCTACTAAGAACTTCATCCGGTGCCGTGCTTCCATGGTCAATGGTTCAGGAGAGATGAGCCAACCTGCTCAAAGCTCCATAACTCCATAAGGTGGTCCCATGGTCTGGATGATGACATGATGTGCATCAGTACAAGAATCTGAATTGGCTTTGCTGTGATACTTAATAGTTTTAGATGGCAAGGAGGATGCAAATGTAGTGTCTGGTGCAGTAGCTTTACTATGCACTATGTTACCACATCTTGTAATCTCTTCCTTTTTGTCCAGTTTTTTTTTTCTGTTTTGAGGAACCACTTGTGCTCCTAGTTTCCTTTTTTCGCGCTTACTCGATTTAGTCCTTGGTCAGTGGTGAAGTCATGGATCTGTCATAGTACAAACATATGTTCTTTTCTAGTTTTCTTGTTAATTTGGGTGCTAGCCTGTTCAGTTTCATGTGCTCTCTCCTGCTGTGTTGTCTTCCTGTTTTGTTCTTCTCTTGCTCTTTGTACACCGACAATGATTATGTCAGCTTTAGCTGGTTTTGCGATACTAATTGATTTAGCTGGTTCACTGTATTACTGATGGTGGTGGTGAGATAGTGTTGATCTTCTGAAGGAGCACGTAATGGAGCTGTGTTCCTTGCTGCTGATGGAACAGGGATTTCACATCATCATCTGAATATTATGTGCCGATTCTCTGCGAGCGCGTAGTTTCAGAGAACTTTGAGGGCGTGTGTGTCGGTGTGCCCAAATCTATGAAAACGTTGGTTTAGACGGAGGACGAAGCAGTGGCCGATCAATCCTGACCATTCAGATCAGTCTAGTACCTCTATATCTACTTAATTCTCTCCACTGGTTAATTATCTTTTTGAGTTGCTTCCGATCTCCCAGGTATCCTTGAATTCCAGATCCAGCATTGGACGAGTGAACTAATGGTGTCCTTGATCACTATTTGCATGGCCACGCCCATCTAAACTTCTGTTTTGCATAGCACGGATGCATTGTTGAGAGAGTAGCCCAACATATTAGAGCATACAGGCATTAGTTTCCGTTTTCAGAACGAGAAGTGTCATTTACCATTGATTTGGGAATAAAAGGTGTGCCAAGAAGACAGAGAACAGGAGATTGCTTATCCAGCATGCAGAATGTCACTGCACATTCTTTGGGAAACAAGGGCAAGAATGAAGGCAGAATGAATCTTTATTTTCTTTTACTTCTTTGTTTCTTGTTTTATTTTTCCTCATCTCCAATTCGCCCGTGGTAACGTCAGCCGCCGCTGATGGGCGGTATGACGGCGAGCTCGTCGCCGTCGGCGACCTTGGCCGAGTCGGGCGCGTACTCCTCGTTGAGCGCGAGCACCATGGAGCCGCGAATCTCCTCTAGCTTGGGGAACTGGGCCAGCACCCGGGCGAGGCACTCCCCCGCGGTGCCGCCCGCCGGCACCTCAACCGACGACTCCGCCACGCCAGTCAGGTCCCGCGCGCGGGCGAAGAAGAGCACCTTCACCTTCGCCGCTGGCGCTGCGGGACGCTCCTCCTCCTCTGCGGGAGCAGCATCTGGGGACCGCAACAGCAACAGGGGATGAGCAGCATCGTTTGCGGAGGAAATCGATAGGCGATGATTCGCTGAGGCTAGGGAAGATGATTAGGAAGGATTAGAAGCGATCGACCAGTTACCTTTGGGATCCTGCGTCGCCATCGCCGGAGGAGAGGAAGCCGCTTGCCGCCGGTGCTTATTCGCTGCCGTGGTCAATCTGGCCGGCGAGCTGGAGACGACCGAGCTCAAAACGAATGTCGCCAGGCCGAACTTGAAGAGAAGGTAACTAACAAGTTGCAGACTAAGTAAAATACGACACGCCAGTGGTCGTGCCGGAGTGGTTATCGGGCATGACTAGAAATCATGTGGGCTTTGCCCGCGCAGGTTCGAATCCTGCCGACCACGCCGTTTATTTTTATTTTTTTTTCTTGACCATGTTTTACTTTTTTTGTTTTGAAATATTGTTCATATTCTTCCGCTGTCAAACTCCTCACAGATTCACTCATTCACCTATCGCTTGATTCTGGTTCATGGGATTTAGTAGTTTTGGTGTTTTAATGAAAAAAGTCTATATCACCTCCTAACCTATGGTAGATGGACTAAATAACCTTCAAGCTATGAAATGGTCTATATATGTAGTCCACTCTTCATTCTTCGTAGCTGGGGTGTGATATAGGCTTTTTCCGTGTTTTAATTGTTGCGAGTAGTTGAAACGCGTCGCTTATAATACCATAGTTGCTGTTGCTGCTCTTGCATCCTTCAACGGGAAACAATCTCTGCCCAGTGCCCACAAAACCTCAAGGACACCTTCATCTTGAAGAGGCTTGAGGGCGCCTCTGCCCAGTGCCCACAAAACCTCAAGGACACCTTCATCTTGAAGAGGCTTGAGGGCGCCGCTCCTCGCCGGCGGCGAAACCCGGCTCTCCCGCTGGCCTCTTGCTGGACTGGGGTTGCTCGTACCGTGTGCGCTTGCTTTCCCCAACGCCCGGCGGCTCGACATGGCAAGTGCGCGCGAGCTCCTCCTTCCACCACAGCGACCGCGCTGGTAAGGTGCTCGACGGAATGCCGCTGCAGCGCTAGGCGCAGCCGTGGGCGTCTGCCAGATGCAGGGGATCCTCGGCGTCCTCCCGGTAGCGTCACGCGCGCCTCTGCGTGTGCTCTTCACGCGGCAGCTCGTCGCGGCCACGAGGTGGCTTCACGGCGGAGGTGTCCATGATGATGATCCCAAGGAGGAGGACGAGGCGGTCCCGTACGCCGACGTGCCTCGGCCCGGGAGGAGGTGGGAGCGGAAGCCGTACGTGACGCCGATGAAGGTGCTCATCCGGCGAGCAAAAGAGGAGAGGCAGGCACGGCGGGAGAACCCGTGCCGCGTGCTGGAGCACCCGCCCGACAACGGCCTCCTCGTGCCGCACCTCGTCGAGGTCGCCCACCGCGTGCACGCTGCGAGGGACAGGCTCCTCGATGGCCTCACCAGGCTCGTCGAGGGCGAGAACGCCATCCCGGTGAAACGATGCAGGTAAGTCAAGCTGCACATTGCTGCAGAAAGTGCATATCAAACACTCACAGGCCACTTAGAACTTCCACGGGTACAATCATCAGAGTAATGGGCATAACGAGAATAATTTTGTTGCCCAGGTTTTGCTCGGAGGTGCACGTCGGCCGCGTCGGCAACGAGATTAGGACGTGCGAGGGCCGGAACAGTGGCGCCAGGAACTCGCTCCACGTGTGGCGGCCGGGGACCGTGCGCGACGTCGTCGGCTTCCCCTACTGCTACCACCTGTTCGACCGCGTCGGCAAGCCCAGGGTGGTGCACAAGGAGAAGTACGACGTGCCGAGGCTTCCTGCGATCCTGGAGCTCTGCATACAGGCAGGCGTCGACGTCGAACGCTACCCGACCAAGCGGCGCACCAGGCCAGTGTACTCCATCGAAGGCAGGATCACAGACTTCGAGCCGGACGAAGCAGGGGACTTGGAAGCAGGGACGTTACCTGAACCAGCATCGTGCACACCATTGCCAGGTCCAGTGGCGCCAACCGAGATCAGTTCTGCTTCTACCGGCGCCAGTGATGAACAGGAGGAGAAGGAGGAGATCACGGTGCCCGAGCTGGCCTCCAGGACGCTGCAAGCGTGGCTGGACATGCGGTCGGGCGCGGCGAGGCTGATGAAGAAGTACAGCGTGCACACGTGCGGGTACTGCCCGGAGGTGCAGGTGGGGCCCAAGGGGCACAAGGTGCGGATGTGCAAGGCCACCAAGCACCAGCAGCGGGACGGGCAGCACGCGTGGCAGGAGGCCACGGTGGACGACCTGGTGCGGCCGGGCTACGTGTGGCACGTCGTCGCGGACACCGGCGGCGAGGAGTCGCCGCCGCTGGCGAACGAGCTGAAGCGGTACTACGGCAAGGCGCCCGCGGTGGTGGAGCTGTGCGTGCAGGCCGGCGCGCCCGTGCCCGCGGCGTACCGGAGCATGATGCGGCTCGACGTCGTGCCGCCCGCGCGGGACGAGTACGACCTCGTCGCCTGAGTAGTAGTGGGGGGATTTCAGGGCAATCCGTGGCGTGGTTATTGACTTGTTGTATGTCAGCCTGTCAGGCTAACGAACAGTTTGCAGCGGCATTGGCATTGGGACGAGGATGAACATTGTCACGGGGCAGAGATCAACTTTCTCTTTCTGGATGTGTTTCATGCCACTCATGTGCGGCAATATTTAGCGATGCAGTTGTGGTGAACAGGATCAGTAGATCACTTTCTTCTTGCTTGCTGTTGAGTGTTGAGGTCTTGAGGAGGCTAGTTAACCTTTCTGCCGACCCAGGTCTAAGTCAGAGTAATTTCCTCTTGGTGAGGCTTTAGCCCTGGGAAAAGTAAAAAAAAAAAAAAAAAAACTTCAGCCACTGTGGTTGCAATCGATTACTTGTTTGAGTGTTCAATTGAAGAATGGGGCGTTTCTTGACAACAATAGTCTCTCACACATGTTAATCAAATAAAGCAGCGATTACTATATCTTACCAACCCTGTGGAAAATGTGAAGAAACACTATATAAAAAAGAAAATCTTGCATAAATATCATTGTCAACTGCCAATTGCCATAACAAGTGGTCCCATCTGAATAATGTCAGGACAAGATGAGCCTGCTAGAGATCTAGGCGAAGCCTAATCACTATTCAGATAGAAAAGACACTGATAGTGAGCTGTGCCGGTGCGCAGTGCACTGTCCTTGCCTTTCTCTCGTTGATGAATAGTAATCGTTGCGATCTACTGACGTTAACATGCTGTAGGCCAGGGTGATGCTCCGAACCCTTGGAGTTAGAAAAGGCAGCGTTGTTTCTCCTGAACTGAATTATATAAGTGTTTCATGGTCGAACGTGCGATCTCAGATGAGAAGGCATCCGTACTGTATATGAAATCTACTCCTGCATTGCTCGGGTTCTTGTGTGTTTGATTTTGTAGCCCGGACAGACTTTTCAGGTCAGGAGGAAGTAGGAACCAGCATGGTCCTGGCCATTTTCAGCGCCTGGCGCTGCGCACATTGATCTTTTCTCCTTACCAAACGACATCCAGAAACAAGAAGGCTGAGCCTGATCCAGGTCTTGTGGAAGAAACAGCGTTGTTGTACGCGAGCAATATCCGGTTCCCTGAACGATCTGAAAGAGACCGCAAGGGAGGAATAAAATCTCCAGTTTCCTCTCTCCTGTTTCCCTCACCTCAAGAAATCGCAGGGGCTCCGCTCCGGCTCGGCTCCGGCTCCGGCGATGAAATAATGGGCACCGAATGGGGCTGGATCATAAAACTCCGTCGAGATAATTTCTCCTCCTCGACTGAGCCCGACCTCCTGACGAGCACGACCGAAGCGTCACTGACAAATGGCCCAACGAGAGGTGGGCCCCAGAGGTCATTTACAGCGCCACAGCTCATCTCGGGCCCCGAAGCGCGCCGCGGGAGCTAAAACCCTCCAAAAACGCACGGACCAACCGTTGCGGATTAGTATTTTCTCCCTACCCTCTCCTCTCGCCTCCCTCCTCCGATCCTTCACTTGCGTCGCGCGTCGCGACACGCCTCCCCGTACCGGCCCGCGCGCGCCCACACGCGCACTCTCTCTCTCTCTCTCTCCTCCGCGCCGTCTACGGCGGCGGCGGCGGCGAGCCTCTCCTCGTCGGCGTTCGCGTGGCCGCCGCTCTCGCGAGGCGGTTCCTCCCCCCGTGCGCTTGAGACGAGGCGAGGCGAGGTTTCGTTCCCTCTCGCTGCTCGTCTTCATCCAGGTCACGGGTCCGACCGCCGATTTTACTTTACACGGGGAAGTGTTGCTGTTGCGCGCAGGGGAGGAGGATGTGGTCGTCCAGCCAGGCGAGCACGAGGGGCGTCGTGGAGATGGGGAGGGTGGAGGCCGGGCCTTCCCATTTCCCCAAGAGGCCAGCGCCCCGGAATCCCGCCAGGTATACGCATCCATTTCTCCCCCGACGTTTACTGCTGTGTGGTTTTTGTAGTTGATACTGTCTGTTCTGGTGCCAATTGAAAAGGGGTAGATCTGCTATTGTTTCCCTCTGCTATCGGGATGATGGTTAAAATCTGTATGCAGCACTTGTTGTGGGTGTGTGTGCAGACTATCTACAGTGTTTGTGTTACACGATCGCGTGGAGGTGCACAAAGTACAACTGATGTTCTGATTTTCCATGTCAAACCCATCATCTTTTCTGTAGAAGCGCGGCAGCGATGATGTTCATAGACTGTACATTTTTATGGCTACTATGACAATTGACATGCCACTATCAATGTCATACCTAACATAGCTAATGTGCCTAACAGGGTGAATTATTTATCAAGGGCATATGCTGTTAAACCTTGCTCAGCTGGCGACCGCTTGGGAATTTCAGTTAAATGCAACTTGGGATGGTCTTCTCAACCATCGCCTGACTTGAGGCATCAATTTAGAGGACAATCATCAGCATCAGAGGCAGTTCTTACTTCCCAGTCTGATTTGAGAAAACTTTTCGTTGGCAATGAAAAAATTGGAGTTCTCCTGCTCAATCTCGGGGGCCCAGAGACTCTTGACGATGTGCAACCTTTCTTGTTTAATCTCTTTGCAGATCCGGTAAACACTGTACTGCATATTTTCGTTTCATACTTTTACCTGGCAGGTTTAGTATTTGCTCATATGCAGAGAGTCCTGTCATATACTACTACCCCCGGTCATAATTATAATACGTTTTGGATAGCAAATTTTACTTGTAATTAGTTATATTTTGCTGTCCAGAAAGTCATCTAATCATGACCGGATGGAGTACTAATTTTCTGTGAATCCCATGCTTAGTTGTGTTCGTTATTCAACATTGGAAACTAACTTTATAACATCACGTTATGAATGCTTGAGCTAGAAAGGCAGTGTAGATGCATATTACTACTGTATTTGAGTACATAATATAGCAGGTTTTTCTCTTACTAACATGACGCATGATCACAGGACATTATCCGTCTTCCTAGGCTGTTTCGCTTTCTGCAGAAGCCACTAGCAAAATTCATATCAGTAGTGAGAGCACCAAAGAGTAAGGAGGGTTATGCATCCATAGGCGGCGGTTCCCCTCTCCGACAAATTACTGATGCACAGGTATGTTGTCATTTTTTGCTGTCTGATTTGTCAATTGCCACGACCACCCTGCTCTGAATCTTTTAGCAACACGAGTCGGAGAAAGGAGAGAAGAGGGTCACAGGAAAACTAATTCTCTTTTGTTAGCTGACGAATCAACCCATCCATTAGTGATACAGGGGATCGTGAATTTGTGATAGAATTTCAAACAGTTAGGATTAATACTGCAATATCAATTCCCAACATGCACAATGTACCACACGCTGATTCTCAGTTTCTCATTTGGTTGAGAAATGATTTTCCCAATAAGAGGGTTAATATTGCTATGACCCATGGGTTGGGCCTGGGAAATGTCCCAGTGATATACTGTGAGAAGATGCAGAAATTTCATTTGTAGTTTAACCTATGTTTCATGGCCACTAAGGTGGCCTCATACTGTGAGAAACAGCATTTTGGATTTTACTGTGATTTGGTTCAGTAATATTTTACATTGCACAATGGCAGGACTCAAATGTGAATGTATGCTATTATATTACTTACTGAAATTAGTAGTTTATGGAATTTTTTTTTTTTTTGACACAATGAGCTCTCATTTGGTGGGTTTTATGGATTCTGTGCAGGCTGAAGCATTGAGGGAGGCATTATGTAAAAAAGATGTTCCTGCCAAGGTGTATGTCGGTATGCGGTATTGGCATCCCTTCACTGAAGAAGCCATAGAACAAGTAGGTGCTTGACATATAGCTAAATAATTCTGTGTACTGTTGATTTTCCAGGTCTTTTTAGGATCTTAGCACTGAAACTATACCTGTAATTTCTTTTCTTTTTGGGTAGTAATGTAAGACAACATCAAACACATTAAGTTGAGGGTTCTTTCAGATTAGATCTTTATTCATGGATACCATTTTTCTCTTTCAGGATGTGCGAAAGAATATGAATATAGATTGCAGTACTGATACCTGTTCGAAACCTTTCGCAGCCATTAGCCATGTGACTGACTCATGGTGTCATATTTATGAGTCATGACACCATTTAGACATACAGAAATATCTAATTCCTCATATTAGTAAAAATACTTATTATCTTTGTGAACCCACTAATTTTGTTCTCATTGCATTCTAGATAAAACGGGATGGTATCACAAAACTTGTTGTGCTGCCTCTATACCCTCAGTTCTCTATATCAACTAGCGGTTCAAGTCTCCGTTTATTGGAGGGCATATTCAGGTAATTTATTTTTTGAATTTGAAATACCTGTACTTCTGATGCTTCAAAAAATTCATATTTATGTCATTATGTCATTTTTTGTTTCCTTTAGAGAGGATGAGTATCTGGTGAATATGCAACATACAGTTATACCTTCATGGTATCAACGAGAAGGATATATCAAGGCTATGGCAACTTTGATTGAGAATGAACTGACAAAATTTCCAGAACCTGAAAAGGTAAAGAAGTAGTAAGAACTGCTTGAAGCACTTGTGATGCCCTTTAGTCAGTAAAGTGTATGGTTGTTAAATCGGTGTGCATTTTCTTTGTGTTACTAGTCATCATATATGACACACCTTTTTCCTCAAATAAGTATGTTTCCATGTCTACCAAGCTGCCAAGGCTTACAAAAGGGTAGAAGATTTCACTTCTTTAGACATCAAGCAATTCGTTTTTATTTCAAAATTATTTTTCCTCTGGGCAATGCTTCCTTAAATAAAAGTGTAATGTTTGAGTGAATATGGCTTCTAGTAACAAAAAATGCTGTCCAGGACTGCTTCATTTGTGTATCCATTTACCATTTTCCAGCAGAACCCCACGTGCACCTATTCTTTTGAATTGCTTAATTCTTAAGGTCCTTTTTAAAGAAATCTAATGATAAATCAACTTGCAGGTTATGATATTTTTCAGTGCTCATGGAGTTCCTCTGGCATATGTTGAAGAAGCTGGTGATCCATATAAAGCAGAGATGGAAGAGTGTATTGATCTGATCATGGAAGAACTCGAAAAAAGAGGAAAAACAAATCCATGTATACTTGCTTATCAGGTCACTGCAGCTCTCTCGATTAGCGCAATATGGTGTTATTCTTCTTTTACTTATTGATATTCTAAATCTACAGAGCCGAGTAGGACCAGTGGAATGGTTGAAACCATACACTGATGAGACAATTATTGAACTTGGACAGAAAGGTGTGAAGAGCCTTCTAGCTGTTCCCATTAGGTATTATTTCTCATAACTTGGCTTTTGTTGTCTGGAACTCTTGATAAAAGTGATGTTCTGTCCATGTTATACTTCTTGTAACACTCACATCTGTCACCTTGCTGTTGGCTTTTGCTTCCTCTTATTAATTTGGGTCTGGTAATCCTCATCTTTTGCCATGGTCTTCCCTGTTCAGTTTTGTCAGCGAACACATTGAAACTTTGGAAGAAATCGATGTGGAGTACAAGGAGTTGGCTTTAGAATCTGGAATCAAGCACTGGGGACGAGTTCCTGCATTAGGCTGCGAACCCACATTCATTTCAGATCTTGCTGATGCTGTTATTGAAAGCCTGCCTTATGTTGGTGCCATGGCAGTTTCCAATCTTGAGGCTCGGCAGGTAACACTAGCATATGTCAAGCAAAATTCTGCATCTCTTTTGCATGATTGGCCAAAAAGAATATTGCTATTTCCTGATGCTTTATTTGTGCACGGATATGTTGTGTCTCAGTAAATTGTGGCAATTTCATCTATGCATGTGTTTTGATCAACAATTTCTTAGGATAATACCTCAGTTAAATGCATGTCAATTGAGTTTTACCATCTCCATAGTCATCATTTTTTATGGAATTATTAAAGTCACATATTGGTGCCAATTTCATCAGATAGACGCATAGATGAAACAGAAGTTTTAAAATGAGCATGTTTTTCTTTTCATAAAAAAATTAATAGGTACATATTGCATATTTCCATATATGAAATAAGAGATATAGTGTTTGGGAAGGATCAAGATCCACCATGTTACTACCAGATTGTAGGAATAATACCTGTCGGTGTGAATAAAGTGCTTCGACACAAACAACACTGACCTATGTGGCATGTACCTAGTACTCTAGTAGCCTTGAAATACCTTGTAGTTATAACAATAATCGCTGGAACATAAACAAATTATACACAAATCCAATGATATGCTGTGGTTTCTCAGGCATTGGCATTCTTTAGCTCACATCACACCCGTGCTACTGTACCTAATCTAAATATTTTGAAGTGATGGACGGTGGTTTTTGCATTTTGCAGTCACTAGTACCCCTTGGGAGCGTGGAGGAGCTGCTAGCTGCGTACGACTCTAAGCGCGACGAGTTGCCCCCACCTGTGATCGTGTGGGAGTGGGGCTGGACCAAGAGCGCCGAGACCTGGAACGGCCGCGCCGCTATGCTAGCGGTGCTGACTCTCCTGGTGCTCGAGGTGACGACCGGAGAAGGCTTCTTGCACCAGTGGGGAATACTGCCTCTGTTCCGCTGAGGCGATGATTCTGTCCATAATTTTGCTGCATCTGGAGGATCCTTTAATGCTGTATATGAATCCATTTGCCTTCCCTCGTGCCACGACAAAAAAAGGACAAAATATGGTATATCATGCTATATGTACTGTACCAATTCGTCGAGAAAAAAACTATATCGTACGTACCGGGGACATGAAAATCATAACATGGGACAAATCAGTATGGGGTTGCTGAAACCCAACACGCGTGGACAATTGTTTGCCACCCTACAAGAAACCCTGCTTTGTTACTTAAGGGACGGACAGCAGAAAATGATTTATGTGGTGCCGTGTGAAGCGGTGTTTTTAGGTGCACACTCTCGACAGGGCAATCATATGTGGTTGTTATGTTAGCCCAGCTTGGCATTTTTTTTAGGAACAGATTAAATTGGCAAAAGTAGTAGCAGCTCAATCATAGTTTATGCAGGTACAATTATTATTATTATTATTTGCCTTATCCGCACGCAAAAGACATTGTGGCCATCTTGGCCTAGTCAATACCAAATCTAAAAAAGAGAATTTTGAAGGTTTTGGGGGAAATGGCTTGCAGGTTCAGGAATCTTGATCAAATGGATTAGGTACGGACGTACATTGATGTCTCTGAGGCTATCCTCAACCCAAATGGTGTCTATGGTGCCATCTTATATGGATACTACTCAAGAAACTATGATGTCTAATGTATCACATCTACCAAGAGCCTAAATAATTAATCAGTCACTTCATTCACTTTTTTATATGCATTCTATTGACCAATTATCTTGCTTTCTCACAAACTATGTAGACACTACTCTTCCCCTATTTGGCACTACAATTAATACCTGCCACATCATCTAAAAATCCTACGTGACACTAGGATTAAAACTACAGAGAGGGTAAGGATGACGGTGTTAAACGTCTCATTTTCAGCGCGTTCTTGATCTTTCACACGCCGTGCTGAAATGTTTAAGCTTCTTCCCCTAATTTGACTTTGATTGTTCGGTCGCGAGCACCCGTAACTGCCACCGGCCTAGACCCTAGAGGCCGACACGTCCTACGATCGATGATTCGATGTCCATGTCGTTGTTTTCTGTTCTTTCTCCGAGACGAAACAGATACGCGATGGACGTGCCGAGCAGGAGCAGCCGATGTGACTCTGGCTCAGCGCGCGGGTATATCAGTGTGTGCTAGCGCCTAGCGGTCGGTGTCTCGGCGACGGCGACCAGCAGCCCGCCCCCCAGGTCCTGCACGTGCCAACGACCCCTCTCGCTCGACGGGCGGATGGGAGCACGTGCCAAAGCAGAGTACAACACGGACTGTCCAGTCCAATCTAGTGATTTTTTTTCTGTCAAGCGTATTCTATCATACACATGAATAGAAAAGTTGAAAGAAATTAGAGGAAAATTTTTCTGCGAGACGTGTTTTCTAAGAAGAATGAATAGTAAAGTAAAAAAACTTTTTATCTAAACACAACTACACAACATCTCCAAGAGTTCTTATATCCTGCTTTGGTTAGCTAAATAAAGGGAAAACGAGACTAAAACCCGCATCCAACAGGTAAGGCAAATCCCCCTGCAGCTATCCTTGCTAGGCATATCTCGCCCGCAGCTCGGCATCTTCTAGGTCTGTAGGTGTTGAGACAACTTGCTTGTCTGTTTAGATCAGCAACATATTGGCACACGCATTAGCCCTTTGTTGATGTACTTGATCAGTCAGCTACATTGCCTATGATGTGAACACTTGATCATGGTTCCAGCAGTTCATGACCATTTCTAGTTTGTTTTTGTTGTGTTTGTTTGTTTACATGCTTATTCTGAATTTTTTGTCCATTGCCTATGAATTTCCTTTTATGCAGTTCATCTGAGCCTTTTGTTCATTGCTTGTGATGCCAAACCACTCATGCTCACTTGGTTTGAGCCAAGTGCATTGCCTGTGATGTGAACATTTTCAAAATTGCATGATCTGGGCACAATTCCATTGCCTATTATGTCTTTATTTTCATTAAATGAACTGAGCACAATTCCATTGCCTATGATGTCTTTATTTTCATTAAATGAACTGAGCACAATTCCATTGCCTATCATGTCTTTGACATAATCTAATTACTTGATATGGTGTTTATTGTGGTATGTCATGCCATGGAGTTTTTTTGCCACCTGGGAAGAAGCTGTTGCGGCTTACCACAAGGATGATGGTGATCAAATAAAAAAAAGAAGATAGCAATGACTGCAAGGCCATCAGCTATTAATTATCTTAGTTTAGTTTAGTTTATTTGCATTTTGATTTTAGCGTACAAGCATGTGTAGTCTTCTCTGTACAAGGACCTCATATTTGAACTGAGGTGGTCACCTCACCGGTGTTCAAACTTCATCTGATGCAGCCAACCAAACATGTGCAAATGTATCTCCGCTGAGCAGATGCAAGCAACCAAACAAGTGATAAATGTAGCCTGCATGAACTCATGCAATCAACCAAACAATAGGGTCTTGCATGGCCATAGCCTGTACCAGCTGAGCCTGGCTGGTAGATGCGAGCCAGGCTGGGCATATCAACGAACCAATCACGCCCTAGGTGAACCGGCAGCCAGCGGCCTCCCATGACGGATCACCAGCATCCACGCAGCGACGTCGCAGCTGCACCTGGACGTCGAAGCGGCGGCAAGCGAAGGCCAGGTCACATACGTGAAGGCCGAGTCGCGCGTGTGATCGAAAAAAAAGGACGGCACATGATGTACTGGAGGATATACCTAACCAAATTTTAGCTAGTCTATTGGATTACCCCCTAAAATTAAGTGGTGCTCTATTTTTCTAAAGAGCCATAATCTGCAAATTTAGCTAAAGAAATACAAGAGCTCTTGAGATGCTCAGCCGTCATCCATTCCGATCTGATCCAAACTCCCGGCGTGGCCCACTGCCCCGTACTCGTACGTACCCCACGTGGAAGGCTCGTGCGGCTATCTATCGCACCCCGAAATTATACGCCGGCCACGCCCAACCCGCCTGCACATACTTACGCACGCACGCTTGCAAATCCATTTTTTGTTTGAGATACACTTGCAAATCCAAATGATCTGTCCACTCGATCGATCATCACGTATTCACGTACGTCGCTGTAGGCCCGCGGGGGCGGGCCGGCCTGCATGGTTTGGTTCATATCCAAATCGTCCTCCGAGATCGATACAGTATTATGCTTATTAATCATGTATGGTGTAAATGATTGCTCGTCAAATAAAAAAAAAGCCATTCTTGTTACGTGAGTTATACATGCGTGTGAGCTTTGTATCTTGGTGGCCAGAAATTGGCTTACCTCTTCGGATACCGAAGTCACGTCGTTGGAATCTCCTAAAACATAAATAAACAGATATAGAGTATCCGCTTAAAAAGAAAAGTGAAGGGTCCCTTGAAGTAAAAGAAGACAAGTTTAAACGCCGCTGTCAAGTGCTCGATGGTACCCGGGTACGGTTACGGATGCATCCAACGAGAAGGCATCGCATGATTCAGTGATTCACGTACCTCTGGGGCCGGGCATGCAAGTGACATCCAATGACAGCCTTTCCGTTTCGGAGAAATTGGTTACAATCCAGTGCAGAACGCCCACAGAGTTTCTTCCCCTAAAATATAGACACCAATTATCCAACCATCCAATCGAACTCGCAATGTTAGTTACATGCATGTGTCTACGCACATGATGCATACATATATCTAGTGGAGTAAAACAAAAGAAAATGTTTGTATACGCGGACCAAGATGTGTAATGCCATGGAGCGAAGCGACTACTATAAAAACGTAGTATCATTCAGTCGCCGCTTCTCTGTTCACTCTGAGGGATCTCTCTCTCTTCCTGCCCTTGTGTTTTCTACTCTCTTCAGAAGCTTCGCATCCACACCTTGGTTAGTTCTCTTCATATTCTGCTGATGATATATAATCAACCTCAGAGAGAGAGAGAGAGAGAGAGAGAGAGAGAGAGAGAGAGAGAGAGATCCCAAGGATAGGAGCAGCAGCTTGCTGATATGTTAGCAGCTTCGGAACTGGACAAGTAGTTCGATCTTCGGTCGAGCTTGGTTAGGTTCATCCATTAGCGGCAGTCTACAAGCTAGCTAAGGTAAAGCTCGTATCCTTCCAATTTTGAAAAGCTGACCTATACGTAGAGTATGCTTCTTTCCTGTCTCCAGTGACCTGCTTTTGCAATTGCTTTAGTCCTTGCCGTGATAGTGTTTGCTTATCTGCTTCGAACATATACGCGCAACTGACTGAAAAGTGAGATTCTTGCCCTTGTTATGCCTTGATAGAGAGCTATCTTTTCCATTATTTCTGCAATCAGCCCATTCAGATATGAGGAAATATGGAAATTTTATGACTTCATAAGCACGTAAGATGATACGATCCGACAAAAAAGGAAAAGAAAAAGTTGGAGTAGTGTGAACCCCTATTTTAGTAAATCACAGGTCGTTCGTCTGGATCACGGGAAGGTTAACAGGTCTACGGGGGAGAAAAAGAAAAGCTGAGCTGGATCCGATGTGTCTACAGGTCGTTGGCCGCGTTCAACTTGCTAGGGCCCACTTCTGTCTCGCAGTAGTTAGGGAAACTGTAGGCCGTCCAATATTGCTGCGCGCACTAAAACTCTTCTACTAAAACCAGGAGATGATCCGTCCTCCTGCAGCAATAACCAAGTAGTGTTTGATCTGGCTCACGGGCTTTGATCAAATTTTGGTCATTGGTACACTTAACGAGGCGAATCGTTGAGTAGGATGTGTTCGTGTCAAAGTGAAATATAGGAAATGACATAAGTGTTTTATAATATATAGATCACAAGCAACGATCGTCAGCCAGGATGTAAAATAGGTATTGGCTTTTCACTTGCCACCATATTAATTACATAATTGGATTATTCACTTCATCTTTAATCACAATTTCAGTTCTCGAATAGTCTTTTCCTAGAATATTTGTCAAGTTTATGTTCCAAGCAATTGATTTGTGTACTTCATGCATAGAAACTTAATAGAATCTGATATAAAGCTTAACATCCACAATTCCACAAAGGGAGCATTTAGAGTTTGGTATTTATATTACATTTTTAAACCAAACAAGATCACGTCTTCATGATGAGCTTATTTTGTTTCAAATAAATGCCTGCTCCGCATACTTAGCTTCCATCTACTATAACTCAAACTGTAAAATTCAGTTGAATAAAACAGGAGTTTACTTCGCCTTGTTTTGAAAGGACACTAGCAATTTTTCAAGGTTCATACTTCATACTATGCTGATAGTGTGGATGATTAAGACAAAAGAAGGTGTTACATTTCCAAACATCCTCGAAATTTTTAGCAAAAAAAGAAACTCTTGAAGTTAATAACGCTATGATGTGGTTGTGCCGTTGTGGAACATTGACAAGGGTCATTTAGGAAAAAGAGCGCCATTTACCTATTTGGAGAACTTGATCCAAGTTGTTGTCATGGCACGATGACATGGACATGTATTTATTGTCACAATAACGACACGATGCATCTTTGCCTTGAGTGGGAGGCTAGGAGCCATGGTTCATATATGTTGTCTGTGTCACTGTGTGTCTCATCTATTCCGATAGCGACGAAGATTCTAATTCCTTTACATCGAAATCCTAAAATAATAAGCATTATAATAAAAAACGCTGCGCATAAAAAATAATTATGTCCTGCACTTGAGGCAATCCCATATTTGCTGCACCAGTCGATGTTTGGTAGGCCTAGCTAGAAGGTCTAGTGACAGCGATGTATCATCCGAGCTGGAGGCTGGAGCAGGGGAAGCAACGTGCATCATGCGCATGTACCCGTTGCGTTTCGGCGAGCCACTGGTTTCGGTGTCTTTTTCACAAAAAAAAAAGGAAAAGAAAACCTCGCTGCAAGAAAAAAAAAACGTTTAATTCCGTGGAAAACTCCACGTGGCGAGGACCATTGCGCTGGAGTGGGGTGTCTGAGTGGGGCACAGCTTCCGTGGCCACGCTGCGGCATCGTGCCAGGTCACCGGCGGGTGGGCCCTCCCGTCATGGCGCACATCCACGACATGTCCATTTCTTCTTGCTTGGATGCTTGATCTTCGAATCCACCGCAAGCTTTGACTTTGGGCAGGCGAACACGGAGCATCGCATATTATTTTTATGAAACGGTTAGTGAGATTAGGATTTCTGATCTGTGTAGTTTGTTTTTCCGCGATTATGCCACCAATGCTCTGAAGTCTTGATAACCCAGCCGTAAATCCTCGTGTGCATTGATCAGAGTGCCATTTTTCAGTTTCCCCTTCTCATCCTATTCGCGGTACCGTGTTGACCCAACAATCTTCTTATTTTTTCCTTTTCCAGTTGGAATAATTAACGCGATCCTAATCATTTTTCAACTTTATCATCTGATGATGAATTTCCTTAAAGGCTCTACTTGGACATTGCGCAAGCTGAGGCCGTGACGGCAAGGCAAGAACAAGAGCATCTTCAGAGCAGAAGGCGGCGTCTCAATGGAGGACGGCGGCGGCTCCCCGCGGCCGCCTCGCCGCCCGGAGCGGGAGGGGAGCTACAACTACGACATCGAGAGCATGGACGGCTCCGGGGCCGGGGGCGTGCCGCCGTGGCGGTCGCAGCAGAACGGCTCCTCCGAGGCCCTGCTCCGCTTCGACGACGGCGGGAGCACGGGCGAGCCGCTGCTGCGGAAGCGCACCATGAACACCACCTCCCAGATCGCTATCGTCGGCGCCAACGTCTGCCCCATCGAGAGCCTGGATTATGAGTAGGCATTCTTCTCTCCTGTCTTCCCCACCTGGGCTATTCCTCTTTCATTTGCTTAAATTTTGGTTTTTCTTCAGCCTTTGCTGAAAAAAAAACATTTTTTTTACCTTCTCCTGTGTTGTTAGATTATCAATCTAACTAATTTAACTGGGTTAAAATTCGAACGTAGCAACAACCTAGTATAGGGCTTCTTGCGCTTCTTCTTTTCTTTGATGACAGAGTCATTTAAGCTTTATAGAAGCAACCACGGGGCTTTTGGAACATAGGATCGCAACTCTTTTGGTCCTGAGTTGTTAATGCTCGCAGCTTGTCCATTCATCTCAATTACATTTTTAGTATGGCGATGATAACTGCAAGGTCGTATCAAGAAAAGAAACAAAGAGATACTAACTGTGCACTGGGCTACTAAATTATTTGGAATACCCATTTCAGGAAATATAAACAATCGTCCAAAAAACCATGTGCCTTTTTAATTGGAAGAAGATGGGTATGCATATATTTTCTAGAAATGTTTGCAGATATTTTTTGTCCCTAAAGAATTCATGCTCATATCCATAAGGTATTGGTTGTTCTAGTTCACGATGATTAAATTGCAGAGATAGTGCAAATATGTAGATATATCCACTACCAACTCGTGTGCTGTATGCACTGTGTAGTCAATTTAACCTTTCCTTATGCCCTTAAATAATTTTATTACTCCAGAGTTGTGGAGAATGACCTTTTCAAGCAAGACTGGCGATCAAGAAAGAAGAAACAGATATTTCAGTACATTGTCCTGAAGTGGAGCTTGGTGCTTCTTATTGGCTTGTTAACAGGAGTTGTTGGCTTCTTCAACAACCTTGCGGTTGAAAATATTGCTGGGCTCAAATTGCTCCGCACGAGTGACCTAATGCTCAAGGGGAGGTAAAGTTTTCGTCGGTTTCAGCTATTAAGGACAATTTGTATTTTGTACTTTTGAGTATTACTTTTGTCATATATTTGCTTCAGCTCATCACTTCGTATTGTCATGATGCTTGGAAATTTTACCAAATTCAAGAAAACAATCATGAAGTTCCTTTTCTAGCAACCTGCAACAATTTCAAGCGGTAGAAATTTTTTTTGTGACAACCAAGGCACATACAGATTTACTAGTATTAGTAATACATGTTTTGTTGACTCAAGCATGCCGATTACTTTGAAGTAATTGATAATAGCGTTCTATTTCCAGTGCAGATATTTAAAAGCATTTTTTGTGTATGGAGGTTGCAATGTAGTCTTGGCGGCATCTGCAGCAGCAATCTGTGCTTATATTGCACCTGCTGCTGCTGGATCTGGTATTCCTGAAGTTAAAGCATACCTTAATGGGGTTGATGCTTATTCTATATTGGCTCCTAGTACACTCTTTGTTAAGGTAACTTCAGACTTATAACAATATGTGTAATCGTACCTTTTTTAACTGCTCTTGGTATTCTTTACGCAATGTGCATTTTTTTCTTTTAGCTTCTGGAATGGGATTATGGGATTAGTAAGCTCAACTGAGTCCTGTTGTTCTTATCATATCGTGGTCGAAAACTTAAGGACTTCTCTTGAAAGCAACTTAAATGTGAAAAGCACTTAATACTTATTTCCTTCCAGGGTGGCAAGTGGAAAAATATTAATGATTTTGAATTGATAATGAAACGTAGATTTACATGTGAATCAAACATTCAGTGTTATTTTGCCGCTATCTACCTTTTATTTGAAACAAAAATAACTGCAATAATTTGGTTGCGATGGCTAAGACAGAAACGGGGCATGAGCATGACAAGTTGATTGTGATTATTTGTTCTTAATATCTTTATGCTGATAATTAACCTATTAATTTCTAGAGTGTCTCCATTATAAAAAACTATGTTAGAAAAAATTATATACTGGGCATGATTGTTTATGCATATAAAATGTGGGAAAGCTTGACTGACTTGGCAATGACATTCTACATTGAAAAGGACAAACATTCTGTCAATACCAGCATGGGTACTAGGTTGTTTTAGATACGTCCAACTCAGAATTATTCTAATTCAATATTCTACTGCCTGCAGATATTTGGTTCAGTACTTGGAGTTTCAGCTGGATTTGTACTAGGAAAGGAAGGCCCTATGGTACATACAGGAGCATGTATTGCAAACTTGCTTGGTCAGGGAGGATCACGCAAGTATCATCTTACATGTAACTGGCTAAGATACTTTAAGAATGACCGGGATAGGAGAGACTTGATTACATGTGGATCTGCAGCTGGAGTTGCAGCTGCCTTCCGTGCACCTGTTGGTGGTGTTCTGTTTGCTCTTGAAGAAGCAGCATCATGGTAGCACCTCTTTCTTAGCAAGTCAGCATTTGTTCTTTCGGGCTAAGTATTTTTCTCTATTCAACATTTTGCACATTTAGAGCTTTCCATGTCTATCCCTTTGTCTATTGTTGATCTGGTGGTATGTAACAATATAGTTAGCAATGTAATTAAAATGGTTGCACCAATTGATAAAATTGCAAAAAAGAAAAGGAAAAGAAAGTAATATTAGTGTAGCTATCTACTACACTATTAATTTGCATCTGATTGTCTCAGTTTTACCTGTAATGGAAGATGGTAACTAGTGATTCTATGTCATTTTACAGGTGGCGAAGTGCTCTCTTGTGGAGAACATTCTTTACTACTGCTGTTGTTGCTGTGGTATTGAGGGGACTGATTGAATTCTGTCGCAGTGGAAAGTGTGGTCTCTTTGGGCAAGGCGGATTGATCATGTTTGATCTCAGTTCAACTGTTGCAACCTACAGTACTCCAGATCTGATTGCAATAATAGTTCTTGGCATAATTGGTGGTATCTTTGGAGGCTCTTCAACTTTCTCTTGGACAAGATCCTGCGAGTTTATAGTATCATAAATGAGTAATTACTCAACTTTAGTAAACATATTTCCCTAACTTTTCAGTTTACTAAGGTTATTTTAAGACGTGATAGCATCTTCATTATTCTATCTGTCTGCAGGAGAGGTGCTCCATTCAAGATCCTTCTCACTGTAACAATATCGATAATCACATCAATGTGTTCCTATGGTCTTCCTTGGCTTGCTGCATGCACAAAATGCCCTGTTGATGCTGTGGAGCAGTGTCCAACTGTTGGCCGTTCTGGCAACTACAAGAACTTCCAGTGCCCACCAGGATATTACAATGATCTTGCATCACTCTTCTTCAACACAAATGATGATGCCATCCGCAATCTCTTCAGCAATGGCACCGTAAATGAGTTCCGGATGTCAAGTCTTTTCATCTTCTTCACTGCAATTTATTGCCTTGGACTTGTGACTTATGGGATTGCTGTCCCCTCTGGTCTCTTTATCCCTGTTATTCTTGCTGGAGCCACTTATGGGCGCATAGTGGGAACACTTCTTGGATCTATATCTGATCTTGATCCTGGCCTTTTTGCCCTTCTTGGTGCTGCATCTTTTCTCGGTGGAACAATGAGAATGACTGTGTCAGTTTGTGTGATCCTTTTAGAGCTTACCAATGATCTTCCCATGCTACCTTTGGTCATGCTTGTTCTTCTCATATCCAAGACTATAGCAGATAACTTCAACAAGGGGGTTTATGATCAGATAGTGGTGATGAAAGGCTTGCCATACATGGAGGCTCATGCTGAACCATACATGAGGCATTTGGTTGCTGGTGATGTGGTTTCTGGCCCACTGATCACTTTTTCAGGCGTCGAGAAGGTGGGGAACATTGTTCATGCGCTGAGGATAACGGGCCACAATGGGTTTCCCGTGGTTGATGAGCCGCCTATAACGGTAACTCCAGAACTAGTTGGGCTTGTGACTAGATCCCATCTATTGGTTTTACTGAACAGCAAGAATTTCATGAAGGGGCAGGTGAAAACTAGTGGTAGCTTTGTTCTACGAAGATTTGGTGCCTTTGACTTTGCA
This sequence comes from Digitaria exilis, assembly GCA_015342445.1. NCBI lineage: Eukaryota > Viridiplantae > Streptophyta > Magnoliopsida > Poales > Poaceae > Digitaria > Digitaria exilis. The sequence goes on from JACEFO010002629.1 coordinate 2,122,317, forward strand.
AAGCCAGGGTCAGGGAAAGGTTTGAAAATTGAGGACCTGGATTTCACTGATGAGGAGATGGACATGTATGTGGATCTCCATCCAATTACAAACACCTCACCCTATACGGTGGTTGAGACAATGTCACTAGCGAAAGCTGCTATCCTTTTCCGGGAACTTGGGTTGAGGCATCTTCTGGTTGTGCCTAAGACACCAGATGTAAGAGCTCACTTCCTTCGTCCATGGAATGCATATACATAAAAACTAATAGCAACAAGTTTGGTACAAAAATAGGTGATCCAAATGCTTAATCATTATGAATTCATTTATATTCTTAAATGGGTGCATGATATAGATTCTAGATTATTTCCACATTAGTGGCTTGTCAGGCTCAAAAAAATAATCACGTTAACTGCAACTCACTGGATTATGCCCTTAAAGTTATCGTCATAGTTCTTTCTTGGGTTTCCCATCTTTAGTTTGAGAGGTCTGATGATGAGTATTTCTTTTCTTGTGGAATGCAGAGGCCTCCCATAGTTGGAATTCTGACGAGGCATGATTTCATGCCTGAACACATTCACAGTCTGTTCCCGAATCTCAACCCTCACAAGTACCATTCAGCGTCAATGGCAGGTTGATCATAAGGCTTGAGGCTCTTTGCTATATCTCATCTGTGTAAATTTTTTGGGTGCTGCCTGTATGTAAATTGCAAAGGTATCTCTGGTGTTAAGTTGGAGAGAGCTCACCTTCTGTACATGGTTTGGTTTGAGTGGATTTTGTAGCATATGCCCTTCTGCCTGCGATAAGTTGGAGTAAACATTCCAAACTCCGAAATATGGAGCAAAAGTGGAGTATAGTGTATCTTAAGGTTCCTGCAAAGCATGTTTCAGAATAAGGAAACATTATGTCGCTGGCACTCTACTTGAAGTACATATTTCTTCTTTCCGATTGTACGATCTATTTGGCTTCATATTGTCGATACTTTTTTACTGGATCTGTTATTGTACTTGTACCCACCTATCAAAATGGTGAGCATGCCAAATGTGGTTCCTGCACATGTAGATATTCATGGGCCGAGTTGAATTTTAATTTCAAATTTTATATGATTGTAGCGAATATCACAATGTATGCCAAAAAATATGTTATGAATTTTTCGTCATTAGTTTTTCATAAGTTTAAATCCTAAAGATTAATTAAATATTAGATATCTTACACCCATCAAGACAATGACAAAAAATATTTTATATTTTTCTATCATACATTATGATGTCTACTATCATCTCCTACACTTCTACATGGAAAATTAAAAAGGACAAATTGCATTAGGGGGTAAAATAAGCCAAATGACATAGTTTAGGGGGTAAAATAAACCAAAAAATAGTTTAGGGTATTATATGGACTTTGCTTATAGTTGAGGAGAGTTTTTTTTTAGCATAGAGGAGAGTAATTTGGATTTTTTCCTTTTTTTAAGCAAATTTTCTAATAACGAAAGCTGCCACACATTCGTGGGCATACATGAGGCCATGTCACCTGTTAAACTCCTACCGTCGGATCAGGCGGTGAAAGGACGAGATTAGGCGAAGGCTCAGCAATTTGCAAAAACAAAAACATCGGCTTTGGTCGAAATCTAACCATCGGCCCTACCTCTACCTAGTCGTCGCTTTAAAAAAAAACCCTAGAATTTTCTGTAAATGTAACCGTCATTTAGCCTCCTCTCAGGTCAGTGTTCTTGCAAATAAACCCATAAGATTCAGTCCACCATCTATGGTCCTCTCGGTGTATCTTTTAAAATTGCCCTTGAATTTCGATAAAATCTAACCACCACCACTCAGCCCTTTACACAGGTTATTTTTTTTCGTCCGCAATTCGAACACCAAAACATGTTCAAACCAAAAGGTGTTCAACATGAAAGTTGTTCACAATGTAAAAAAATATCAATGTTTCTACATATCAAAATTTTAAATTCCAAATGCTTTTATATAGGCTAAAAACTAATAATTGCATGTTTAACTAAATTGTACAATCAATTAATATAATTTATTTGCATCGTTACTTGTAACAATAAAATATACAACAATTTTCAAAATCCAATGAGTATGTGACCATCTATTTCTTCAGGAGTTCTACTCATCAGAGCTCGTTCGTTTTCCTATCTTTCCATGTACATGCATGTTTTTTGTGTCCATCTGAACATATATTATTGTCAGAGTTGGGCAGCCGAGGGCGTGCCAAGGCTCGACGATTTTGCAAAAAATCCTTCAGTTTTCATTAAAATCTAACCAGATTTTTGGCATTGCTATTTTCAAATTTTTGTGTATATTATTGTCAGATTTGGGTATGTACTAAGCAACAAGCACTGGCCTAATCTAAGTTGGTGCGGCAATATCGCGCCTCCGTTTCTAGTAGACATGATGTTTGTGCGTGTTTTCAGCTCTACATGTGCCACTGCATTATTCAGCTCTACATGTGCCACCCTCGTTACTTCTTTCAAGGAACACAGGAGGCTGATTGCCCAAGATTTCACCAATGTTGATACGGACGAGCCACGCCCTTTGCCAAGTTACAAGTCGTCATCAACTTATACGTCGTCATCAACTTATACTCTGCATTCAGTTAGGAATAAGTATACTACCCTGAACGGAATCAGTAATGTCTTCCTCATACAACATTGAAATGAGGTGTTCTTTGATGCATTAGAAAGCTAGCATGCAAAACTTTATTTTGTTTATGGTCCTAGCTAGAGGAGTGTTATGACCAAACCCAACATGCTTATATGGGCCGATCGTGTCTACGTAGGTTGTACCATTCCCCGCCCGAGAGAAAGACGTGACACCATCAATCGCCCCGCGTCGATTCACTATCGACGCTCGTTACCAGCGGGAGACTGATGGAGGTTGTTGAAGGCACCGAGATGGACCCTCTAGTGAAGGAGGAGGGGGATGAGGCCTATCTATTATTGTCGTCCCACACCAGAGGAAGAAGGAGCGGTGAAGGACGACCCCATGGCCCGTGACTGCATCAGGTCAACCTTCTAAAGGACGATGATGACCGTGTGGAGCAGCAATAGGGAGCCATCGCTAGGGATGGTGTCATCGAGGAGTCAAATGCAGTGGTGTAGCTGCACAATGGCATCACCCATGCTCATAATACGCCAGAGGAAAGAGAAGATGAGGAGGGCCACACACACGAACACACCTCGATGAGGAGGACGTCGTAGACATGAAGGCACTTCTCACTAAGAGCATCATGCCTTTGGTAGAAGAAGAGTCGACTCCCAAATGGTGGATGAGGGGAAGGATTTGGTGGTATAGGTGGCTGAGGTGCCCAATTTGCTTGTGAGATGACTTTTTTTGAATAATTAATTATTTGACATCCTCAAAAAGTGAAAGTCTACTTGTCATCATGTCTCATATTCAGTAACTCATATGACCCCAAACAGAAGTGAGAGATTTAATTGTAAGGGGCACTTTGGGTGACAAATAATTAAATGTGCTATAAACTAGAATCACTCGCTTTGATACATGTCTTTATATTATACGAAACTCTTGATTAAACATGTTGTCACATGTATTTTTTTAGACAGCAACAACTTAGTTTTCTATTACTCCTATGCCTACAATCTTATAATTTATGATGCAACATGCCGGCACATGTTTTGGGCCAATTGCTTGCTCAATGCAATGAACATTGCTAGAGTGTCTATGTGCGTCCCGGCATGTGAAAGATGTCATACTATCTTTTCATATGACTGCAAATTAAATGGTGGGTTGGTCCTTAAATTAGTGAAAGAAAAAATTACTGGGAAACAAATAGTACACCACTAGAAATGCGGGCTTCTGTGTCGTTTTTCTAGTGATATTTCAAAATTTTGTCATTAAACATACCATAGCTACTACGCAAGTGTTAAAAGTTGAAACATTATTTTTCATTTAACTCAATGCTTATATTTCTGTTAAAAAAGTATGTAGACACCAACTCCTGTGAGGTTATTCAATTTTGGCTCACCGATGCTACCGGACAACAATATTACAAAGGAACGCCTAAACTTCTAGGTGGATATCATAGCACCCCCTATCTCACTTCTTCCTATCATTTTATCTACCATGCCCATTTATTGAATGGCATGAGAAGAGAGGGTGTTTCTATTTATAGCCCAAGGGGATTTTGACAATGAGACAAATGTCCCCCGGAGATTTACTATATTACAACATTTTCTATTTTTTATTAACAAGTCTAGAGTAATCCATGATAAATATCTCATTCTTGCATAGTGGAGAACATTCTAGACGGCTTCCTTGCCTTCTTTCTAAAATCTCCCTCAACACAAAACTATTTTCATAGTTGTCTTGCGAACCATGCCGAATGGCTCTCGAAACTTCGCAATTGTGTTTACCGCATTAGAAAAAAAATAAGCATATGGTTGAATTTTCCCCCTCACGATTGATGTGTCACCATGTTCGAAATTTAAAGCAACACCACATTAAGTAAATCCAAAATTAAAATAAGTGAGGGTGGAAAAATAGCCGTGTTTTCGCAAGAGAAATACTCAAAATTTCTCAGTGTATGGCTTTTATATTTGCGGGCGTGCCAGTATACAATTTGTATACAAATAAATATTTATAAGAGCGTAGGGATAATTAAGCATATCAAGAACACAAGAGACACCAATTTTACGTGGAAAACCCTTGCGGGTAAAAAACCACGGTGGCCTGAAGGCAAACTTCACTATATCAAATGGGTCACACAGCAGGGGATTAACAATGAGTAATTACCCATGCCGTGCGATTTACCAAAGACACAAATAAAGTAGAATAACATCGTAGTGTCAATCTCCTTGATGCTCGTGCACATATTTCCATCAGGTATCATATTGCTCAAGCGATTGTGTAGCTCATGATTCCTAGAGACTTGAGAGAACTCTAGTTAATTACATCTGCAAGTGATATTTGCAGAACACCTCTGATTAAGTTGTGCCATATGGTTGTCGTCACATATCTTATTGTCATGTACTCCATGTATGGGTGCTGTATGAAATAAAATAAATAAAAGGAAAACACCGGGCAAAACAATGCCATATCCTGTCATTTATGGAATTTTGGCTAAAAGTTCCATTGCAAATGTGATGTGTCCAGCATCGTCGGTCAGGGCAACGTGAACTTCTCCGACCTCATCGGTCTCGGAAGATAATGGTGAAATTTATGTTCGGCCTCGTCAGTCACGAACATGGTGTGTCCAAGCTCGTCGGTCAGGACATAATCAAGACTCCCTGCCTCGTCGGTCTCAGGAGGATGATAAGAAATAAAATAAATCTGGAATATTTAGCCAAATTTCATACGTGGCAGAATAAAACCATCATCCTGTTTGATGACCCTTCCCCTATCAATTTTCATAGACACATTAATATGAAACACAATGACATAGACTTTCATGTAGATTAATTAAACCCGCGACATGGGCATATGAGTGCACAACACTCCATCGATCCGGCATCTTAGCCCCGAGCACCTGAAAACAAAATATGTAGATCCATACTTTCTTACACCTGCAAAAAGAAAAGCACATACGTGCTGCCATGGAGATGGACTTCTCCTAGATCCTGTAAAATGACCAAGTGTTGTCGGCCATGAGATCTCTTATTTTCTTTTAATCTCATGAAGCACATGTGGTGTGTCCCTGCTGCCATCGATATGGTTTGTTCCTGAAAAAGAAGAAGGGAACGAAGGCCTAGGACGCCATGGAAATCGTTTGCCATGAAACAGTGCCATGGGCACAGCAGTGAGAAGATCTCGGTGAACCTTAAACACCTGATTCCCTGTTTTGTTGATCCCCTAAGGCAGGTGCCATTAGCATTTATGCCTTGCCATAGCTGTGGCGTGTCCCTGCATGCAAACACAACAAGAAGAAAAACACCGGCTGAAATGTGACGATGATGATAAAGCCGATCTCGCCAAGCCCGCGAGATCCTGTCGAACTCGCCTGAGGCGGCGAAGTCAATCTCCCAGCGACGGTGATGTTCCTGAGTAGAGGCTGAAGATGTGCGTGGTTGTGTGCGGATGGATTGATGTGTGCGTAGTGGATAGGGGAATGTGTGGCGGCGTGATGATCTAGTGTGCCTATCACTCCTGCAAAAAAGAAAGGAAATGCACATGTGCTATGTGCTGTCATCGATGACTTTCTTCTAGATGGCTTTCTTCTAGATCATGTAACGCCCTTAATCACTGTCGGCCATAATCTCTAATTTTCTTTTAATCTCAAGAAGCACGTAAGCGTGCCGCCGACACTCAATGCCTTAGCATCGATGTAGCATGTCCCTACAAAAAGAGAAGAAAATGCAGGCTGTGAAGCCATGCAACGCTCACCATGAACGGGCTGATGACGACGAAGCTGATCTTGCCGAGGCCATGAGATCCCTTGCCTGCGACGGCGAAGCTGGTGTGTGCGTGTGCTGGTATATGGGTGTGGCGACGGTGCAGCTGTGCGTGTGGGCATGCGGCCGCCGTGCAGGTGTTTTGGACGGAGAGATCCCTGGGATATGTGGCGGCGGCGTCCCCGTCCCCCTCTGAACGGATGCAGTAGGAGGCAATATATAGAGGAAAGTTTAGGTCTTGTGTATCAGGCTGATGATGGATGAGCGCCGCCAACTATCAGTTCGATTGGATCCGAGATAAGATCTGGCCGTTTGCTTACCCGGCGGCCGGCGCGTGCATGCTGCTTCAAAATTCATACTTTCGAATCTGCAAATAAAATAACGTACTGCCTGACCTGCTACTTGCTAATCACTGAACAATGGGCCGGCGAACACAGGTCCCATCAGCAAGTGAGATGAGTTAAACTAACTGAAGCACATCGTCATCTCTCCACTGATCAGTGCTATCCATTGTTTGAAGTGCAGATTACTATGGGGCAGGCCGGCAACTTGAGACGAGCCTAAACTTGATTCGGCCCAGAGACCCTCTTATATCATCAAAGTTATACACATATATACCTATATACACGTATTATTATTATTATGGGCCACGAATTAAGAAAGCCCACATGTCACTAATCCACGTCAAACATTTTAATGGTCTTGCCCATTATCATTTATCCTTTGCATTCACACATCACATACGTGTATACTTGGGCATCTTATTAGACATCCATATCAATTCCCACCAAAATCCTTTAATGCCACATATCATTATCTTATTTTACACAAAAAACTTAGCCTTCCATGATAAAATATAAATTCTTCATATATCGTAACATGTGGATTTACCTTCGTCGTCGGGACGATATTTTATAGTCAAACAAGCCGGTTTCAAAAGTTGGAGTTCGAATAGATGGTTTTTGACTTGATGGTATCAACTAAGTCAAAGGGGTAAACAAACTTACTACATCAAACTTGAGTAAACTACATGAATGACCACTATGGTTGTTGGCTTGTTTCAATTTGACCATCACACTTAGAAAAGTTTAAACCATGGCTATCAAGGTTGCTAAACTGAGTTGATATAGTCATTATCTCTCTATAAATACGTATTCATGCGGTGTGGCATAGGTTTGGCTGATAACTATGCTCCACCATGGACAAAATGCACTCTTGTACAAATGCAGCATGGACAAATCCAATTGCAATATTTTTCCTTATCCCCTCATCCCCTTATTCTCTTGGTTCCATCTATAATAGTAGCTAATTAGCTCACAGATGCATCATATGGTTTCTACTATTTAGCCCACTTTCCTTATTATGAGGACAAAATCATAAAGTCGTGACTGTTATTGGTGGCAGCAATTTAGCTCACTCGAGTTCTAATTGTTGAGTATACCTCAAACCTGCTAATTCATGAAATAGTTTGAACTAAAATTTAGCTATTGCATCATGCCCAAGCCCAACTATAACATCCTGCAGCTTCAGCTCATTGTGCCGCTAAGGCTCACAACACCAATGCAATCTCGCACTCTTGGATGACAGCCGATGTACCCTTTCTAATTTATTCTACGGTCATTAAATAAATTAAACTAGAGAGAGAGTAATGTATAAACATACATGCCATGTCATCCAAATATGTATTCCTAGAGAGCTAATGGCCATATCGACTCGGTTGAGCAATCTTGATAGCCTTGTGAAAGGATCTTTTGGATGCCTAAAGAGGGGGTGAATAGGTGATTCTAAAAACCTAAAATTCTTTTCGAGCATACGCTAGATTTGTCAGAACTTCTGCTGCATTGTCGCATATTTTGGTTGAGTGGAACCTCCGAAAGTGAGATAAAAACTTACTCAAGATTCAAAATTAAAACACATTTTCATAATTCTAGTTGAATAGAAAGGTTGCAATAGGAGTCTAGATACTAGTAAATATGATCTCTAACAGCAAACTCACAAGCACATAGATCAATTGACTACAAGCATATGAACAAGTGAAGAACAAAACAGATCACAAGGAGACAAGGATTTGTTACCAAAGTTCACTCCCCAAAGGAGCTATATCTTCGATGAGGCACCCACAAAGGGCAGGATCTCTCTTAACCATTTTCCTCCCTCAATCGATCACAAAGATCAAAATTAAGTTATTTACTTAAAATCTCACACAAGATATGGGAATACAAACTTCCCAAGTCGTACACAATCAAGGTGTAGCTCAAAGGTGATGCACTATTGATGCCTAATCATCTAGGAGCCAAGCTCTGAGAATAATAAAGAACATGAAATCCAAGCCAAGGATGTTTTGAGTGCTTCATGAGATGAATAAGTGCTTCTTTTACTCAAAGTCAAGGTCGCTCTCCTCAAATATTCTCTCCCACTCAAACCCTTGGTGAATCCTTGCAAAGATTAGCTCTAGAAGGGAGTGGGAAGGTCAATTCAATACTCAAAAGAATGTTTTGGTGCCGGTTAGGTCAAGAGTTATGAAGATATGGGAGAAGTGATGTATATACTCAACCCCCAAATTTCTAGCCATTGGGATGATTTTGAGGTTACCGAATCTTCCCGACTCTGGATCAGATCTTCTCGTAAATGACAGAATTAACATTAAAAACATATTTCCGCCTGATCATCCAATATCGTGTCACATGATCTAGACTGCCCCCGAGTCTTTTGGATGATCCGGACTGGCCGCGAGGCTGTAGGTTGATCCTGTCAAAAGATCTGGCTACAAGTTTCAACAGCCTCGATTGCTCACAAGATCTTTCGGTCCCTTACCGGATCTTTCGGTGGGGCAGATAATAGTTAGTTTTGTGAGTGAATTAGTGTCTCTCAAAGTTAGTTCATCATCTCAAAAATAGCACCTTGACACTAACTTGTCAACCATATCCAACTTGATAGTACGGTGTTTCCTATACTCAAATTCAAAGTATAAATAAATTGGAACCGTCTTTTGAGCTTTAACACCATCCACTTTAGAATTTGGGACTTTTGAGTGTTTCTCAGACCCTTTCCATTTGATCCCTGCATATATCCCAATGGAAACATAATACTTCCAAATTGTGATTGTTATCAATACCAAAACAACCTAGGGGGGCAACAGCACTTTCAATGTCTCCCTTTTTGGTGATGGATGATAACACAATTTAGGTTCAAACGATAGATAGATACAATTCATGTTTTTGTATTCAATCCATATTTGAGATGGCTCCCCCTAAATGTGTCCATATTTATCATTAATGGCCTCAAAAGCCTTTGCATACATATTTGTGAGAACTTCCTCGTAGTTTGGCTCTGAAGAACCATGCTAGCTGCAATTGGCCAACGCCAATAAACCGATTGAGGTCATGAGAAACAAAAAAGAGAGACACCCAAAAAAGCGATACCACTGAGCTGGATGGCCCCAAACAGCCACCCCACATATATGTAGTGATCGGTAAATGACCAGAACACCCTTACATGAAGCATACAACCCAAATACCCCTCAAGGGTAAAACCATCCATCTTTTTCTCAGAGCGTCGGACGGACTCGGGGAAGTCTACCCTTGCCAAGAGTTTGCAGTATACAAGTAGAAGTTAGATTCATTCCAATGCAATCCATCAATAACATGTAGATGTTACATTCCAATGCAATCCATCAATAACGTTTGATCTCTCTTCATATTGTAATTCCATCACGAAAGGTTGTATCTATGTTGAGGAAAGCAAACATCTTGAGGTGTAAACCCACCTCGGGGTGCATCTCCTCACTGATGTGCACATATGCAGTAACCTTGATGCCATCAATGGCTCCCTCCTCGACCGCAACATCAACAAAACTTGCAGGGATACTTTTGACCGCCACATCAACACCATCCCCTGAGACCATATCGGCCCCAATCAAGATGATGGCATCTGCAGGGACTCCTACAATAGCCGTCCGCACACCATTTGCAGCGACAATTGCGGCCTCCAAATCAACCAACCCCACATCGCCCGTCTCCAACTCCACGAACAGACTCTTCATGCTCAAAGTCGGGGACGTACACGTTGATGTCAATGGCGATACACATAGGAATATGCCATTTGCATGCAGTGCCCATGCATGGAGATCTACTCCTCGCAGTTGTGGCTTCCTGGTTTCATGAATAGGTCACCTGCACACCTTCGGCCATCGTCACGGTAGTTTATCTTTGGGATCAGACACATGGGATGAAAGCGGATGGAAGGGGAGCTTATGGCTGAAGAGAAAATGTGGAAGCTCGTAGAAAAAGAGGGGAACGGGGCATTGGATGCCTAGACGCGGCACAGAAGAACTCAAGAAGCGAGTCCATCCAAACTCGAGCACTACAGTAGGAAGAAAAGTGGTGCTGAGGAATCTAGGATTCCGAAGACTTTGTACTAAAAAAATTCCAGAGTCTGCTGCATATAACGATGGGTGCTTGTGATTTTGTTTTTTTTTCACAAGTGGGTCTCATGTGTACTAGTCTGGTTGAATGGTGGACACTAGGATGCAATGTGCGTAGGCTCACCAGGATGCTAAAATGTGCATTTGTACATGTTCAGATGCAGTTAAATTGGGATATTTTTTAACTGCATCGTAGTTAAAACATAACGGAGGGAGTAAGTCTCTAGTACCCTGCTCAAGTTTTTTTACTTTGCTCGTAATATAGTGAGGTTGCCTAGTTTGAGGCCGCACAACCAATCCTACTGCCTCACAACAAATCCCACCATCACAAGCTTGAACTTGTTGCTGCTCACGCACCACCCATGTTGCATGGTTGAAAGCACATAGATCTATCCAATACTAAAACCGAAGCATAAACTTAAGCTAACTAAACACATTTGCATATGGATATGCCCCGAAAGAAAAAATATACTTGATGGCAAACTGAACCGAAAGTTGCTACTTGTCACTTCCCATGGATGTTGACCACTGATCAGTTTCTAGTAATGATGATGGGGGGTCAAATTTCCGATCTCAGGCTGGATTGGTCGGTGGCTGTGGCAGTGGGACTATGTCTGCTGGGGTTCCACTAGGGAGGTGCCATATGAGCTCGGCGCAGTAGCTCCGACTCATCTTAGCCACATCATCAAAACTAACATGGACTAGGCAAAACAACTAACGTTGTCTTATTTCAGGGGATAAAGGACTAATGTTATCTTGTCTGATAGTTGAGGGACTAATTAAACTGCCTGAAAAGTTGAGGGAATAAATTTATACATTTTTTTCTTCTATTTATAATGAATAGACACTTGCAAGTCAATAAAAACATAATGATTAATAGATCACTCGACTAATTAATAGCAATACATATGTAGACTACCTAATGACTCTTGTATCACCAAATTCTAGGCTTGGATGTTGTCTACTAGTTGTGGATACCTATCCAGCCAGTCGCTACTTATTACTTTATTCTTATTCAGCATTATTAGCATTGTGTTATCTGCATATATAACACAGAAAGTCGATGTTAATTACATTTCTATACTGATGGTTTATCTATAGGTCACAAGGTCTAGATGGATCATATCACCTATCATACATGCAATAAAATGCTTTTTGAGCCTTTAGTTCTCAACCGTGGACTCGGTAAATAATTTAGGAAACAACACCTATATTTTTTACATTTTTTGTTTGATACATTGACTTATTTTTTGATAGTATTTTGCATATTATATCTACCCATTGGTGGAACAATTAAATGCTCGAGTTATAAAACTATTCAATCCAATGATCCTGTTATTTGTTCATATCTTAAGTGTCTATACATGTTTTAACTCCGGTTTACTTTAGCGATTAGGCCCTAACCTACATGTGCACCCAGTGTTTAGAGTTTACACGTGTTTAGGCGAACATTGAGCAACATATGTATTCTTAGGATGTGGATGTCGATGTCAATGTGAAATGTCATGTCACTCTCCTGTGGTGGCTCTCTCGTTGATGTTTATTGAGTTAGAATATGCGTTGGTGGTGTTCAAAGACTTTCTTTCAGAAAAAGACAATATATTTATTAGAACAACAATATTATAAAAGAACACTTAAACTTCTAGGAGGATAGCCTGGCACTCACTCTCCCACTTCTTTATACCACTACTTATTATCTACCATGCACATTTGTTTGAATGGCATGGCAAGATAAAGGGGGTTTCTATTTATAGCCCAATGACATTATGACGACGAGACAAATGTCCCCTGGAGATCTGCTAGATATTACAGTATTTTTCAAATTTATTTTTTTAACAAGTCTAGAGTAATCCATGATAAATATCTCATTCTTCTCGAAGTTGTCTTGCAAATCATGCCGAGTGGCTCTCGAGACTTCTCTACTATTTTTTACCTCATTAGAAAAAATTAAGCACCGTTCAATTTGCCCCCACTTGACTTGCGTGTCACCATTTTGGAAAGTTAACACGGCACCACATTAGCCGAAACCTTAGTTAAAGCAAGTGAGGGTGGTAAAATAGCCGGTTTCAAAATTTGAAGGAGTTTGAATAGAGAGTATTCAACTTTAGGGTAAAACTCTCGACCTAGCCAAGAGTTTAAGTCCAAGGGGTAAATAAATATTAATGCATTAAAATTTTGATCCTATTCATCAGCACCTTGACTATGGATCGAGTCCATGTTTGCACCTAGAAAATCTTATGTTCTCTGCTTCTCTGGAGCAACATGCATAATGCTAGGGAGTATTAGGCTATGAACGATTGGACCCATCGTCTGTGGACATACATCACAAACCTCTTATCTATCAAAGTGGTTGGGTTGTAGAGCGCCTGAGATGTCTTTTAGGCTTTAGGTAAGTTTGCGTAGAAACTAATTGGATTGAGTAGCAGAAAACCGTGTCTGAGCTCCCGGTAGAAATGGAATTGGGTAGGGTAGGGCGTGAGTAAGATATTTAACCACCCGATAGCATACTACCCACCTTTCCACTGTTTAATTTTGCCCGCAATGCACATCAGGCACATCAGATAAAATTTCTTACCAATGGTGGTACCTATCATGTATAGATGGATAAATATGTCAATATGCTCCAATCAGAGAGTAAAGTAAGAAATTGTGAAGAAACAACCAACGATCGTTTCATGGTGATGAAACGAGCCCGCTATGGTTACCAAGACATCAGAGGCCACACGATTGGTTCTGAGAGCCTTGCTTTATCCCCGATGACGTGGCAAAGATCCATTGGCGCGAGGATTTTCTGCCGATCCCACCAGCGCACGATTTCTTCCTCGTGAAATTTTTTGGCAGCGACAATTCCCGTCCATCGTCGGTGATTTCCATCCATATATGGAGTTCTTCCAAATCCATCTCTCTTATCCAGTCCAATCTTGCCTCCCTCGCTTCAATCTGTTGCCATGGACATAGCTAACGGCAGGGCCGCTCTCCACGGCGGCATCCTCCATCGGGTTGGACACCGAGGCCGCTCTCTGCGGTGGCGTCCTCCGTCGGAAACCAGGGCCGCTCTCCACAGGCAGCGTCTTCGTTGCTCCCTTGCCGAGATACTGGAGCAGATAAGCAGTTCTTCACCAACATGGAATTCCCACAGCTGCCTCACCCCTCCATCTAATGTGCCTGCACCTAGGGCTAGATATCAAGCCAGCTCGGCTCGTTAACAAGCTGGCTCGGCTCGACTCGTTATACTAACGAGCCAGGAGACTAGCTCGGCTCGGCTCGTTAGTGAGCTCGAGTTAGCTCGTTTGGCCCGTGAGCAAATGTGCAAAAATACATTTCCTAGCCACCATAACATGAACATTACAGATTAAGTATTTATCTCATTCTCAGATTGAATATTCACAGATCACAGAACTCACAATCACAGAACCAGAACTCAAAATAGTATCCACTGATCCACATCCACACGACCACACCCACCACAATGTCACTATGTCAGTATATGAATATCACCACACCACATCATCCATACGACCCTGCAGTTTTCTAGAATGAAGCAAAATAAATGAGCTAAAGAAAATATACAACTGCAGCTCAGCAGCTCATGAACAAGAGACTCCATAGTTCTCTTCTCCCTGTCACTTGTATGGATGAATGGATAGAGTCATATCAGTAGCATACATTTTACACTAAACAATTAAGCACTACATTCTAACTAGACTTACTAGTGGGCTAGTTGCTTCCCACCATACTGTTGGGAAGCTCCACACTCTCAATGTCACCATCATCTTCTCCCTGTAAAAACAGTAAAAAAAAAAAGCATTACAACATTAAATATACAAGCTTTGGGGAAAATGGAGTAAACATCACATATGCACATACCAAAATAATATGAGGACTTTTAGAACCTCGTATCCAACTTGATGCACAAGCTAGTGCTTGAACTGTAGCTGGCTTTAGAGAACTCCTATAGTCATCAAGAATTCTACCTCCACAACTGAAAGTGGACTCAGATGACAGCTAAGAACTTCTTTGCCATACTAGACACAACATGAAATCTCAGAGCGTTTACCTTCCAATAGTGAAGTAAGTTAAAATCCTTATCATTTCCAGGATGGTTTGTTTCATCTAGGTAGCTAAGCAACTCCAATTTTGAACTTCCTGAAACACTTGACTCTAGAAAGGACTGAAATTCACTTGAAACAAGACATGCCACTGAGCTGGTTGTTTCCTTTGATGATGAGGCTATCTGAGAGCTTAATGAGCTGCTACTACCACCCATTTTCTGGCGTTGTTCCAATTCATATTTCATATACAGTTCTTCTAACTCATTTTTTATATGAACAAGCTCTTGTTCATACCTTAATGAGTCACAAAGTTGTCTAAAATAGAACTAAATATATCTCGATTTGAACCTAGGGTCAAGGACTGTAGCAATAACCATTAAATTGTTCTTCTCTTCCCAATATTTATCAAATTTTTCTAACATTGCAACAGCCATTTTCTTCAAATATGGGTCATCAGAATTTTTTGCCTTTAACAATGCAGTCTTGACTTTTAAAATATATGGGTAAAAGACATTAGCAGTAGGGTAAACGGATCCTGAAAATGCAGGTGTTGCTCCAGCCATCTCTCCTAGAATTGGTTTAATCTTCTCATATATGTTCCAATCAGATTCTGTAGGATTCCATGCATAGTTCTGGTCTACTTGAGCATAAGAACCAAATGCAGCCCTATACTGAATGCAAGTGTCAAGCATCTTATATGTTGCACCACGGTAATCACAGCCTCCGTTATTTGGTGTGCCACCACCACAGGTGCACGGCCTCAGCCAAATGCAGCATGGTGGATGATTGATTGTTTAATTTAGTGCAGATCAGAAGTACAATCCCTTGGTGACTCCTTTGGTCCTAGCAATTGCATGATTCCTATATGCAGGTTTCTATATACACAATATTTTGTATTTTTTTTATCAGTGAAGTTCATCAAAAACATAGCTAGCAAATTTGTTCAGAAATCACAAACTAATTGTGAGAAGTTTTTGGTTGGAGTTTTGTTGTACTCATATTCGCGTTCAGTACTCGTATTCTTGCCCACAGGTAAGATGTCATACCTGTACTGTTACTTATCGGGTACAAAACCCACAGGCAACATGGTAAGGTTGCCATCCCTAGCTCCCAGGACCTGAGTCCCTTCCCGTCTTCATGGTGTGCAACCATCTCTAGCTCTACGGCATCCGCTACGCGACCTCTGGTGTGGACCCCTTGTACTAGGTGCGCTCAACCTTTGCCTCCAACCGTGGCACGCTCATGGAGCTCGGCTTTGGGCCCATCGACACCGCCTTGACGCGGATGCCCTGTCCACCGCCTCTAGCTATCCTGCTCCGTGCCGACCAGAACATCCTTGAGGACCATGAGCACGAGGATGGCGTGCACAAGGTGGCCGCCATGGTCATCGTGCTCGGGGATACTGCCACGCACACTTTCCTGGGGGATGTACGAGCCTATCGGCATGGTCATCAAGTCATTGTCTTCTAGATCATCTCTGCCAATGTCGTCGTCTTCTTCCCGGAAAACTTATAGCCTGTGGGGGTCCTCTGCCATCTCCCTACCTACTCTCAACACCACATTCAGACTCGTCACCGTATCGTGAACAAAGGGCGGGGCTAAAGTTCGAGGGCAATAGGGCATCATATCCTTGCCATTGTACATTAAATAGTTGCCCACGCCAGCAACACCCACGCACGTTCGTCAGAACGCAAATGGACGTGCTGGCCGCTCACGGACCAGTGCATGTCATTGCCTAGGAGGCTGGGAGACGCGACGTGCTACTTAGGGTGTGTTTAGATTGGGAAAGATTCTCTAAAAAAACATTGTTGACCTAAAAAACACTGTAGATGAATAGTGTTTTGTGAGTGGAAGGGATAGGATAAATAGTGAAAAGTTGGATGAATAGTGTTTTTTTTTAGGAATTTTTGGTATCTAAACGCAGCCTTACTCTGAGTCTAAGCTCAGCCGCTACAACCCCACGGCCACCCCTCAGCGTCGCAGCCGTCACCATCTTCCCGACATGACCGGAGTCATCAGCATCAGTTATGCCAGTTATGCCAGTTATGCTCACCGCCACTTGTGTCTACACTCTACAACCTCGTGAGTCCGTTTAAAAGGAGGATTAAGGCTCTGTTCAGATTACAAACTAAACACTATTCATTCTAATTTTTCTCTATTCATACTTTTACTCTCACTCATAGAACATGCTTTCTAAAACTTACTATAATATTTTTTTTCTGTAGTGTTTTTTTACAATCTGAACACAGCCTAAATATCAACGTCGTGGACTGTTACATGATTACATAGAAACCACAGTCATAGTGCCGATGTTGGATATCATATCTCAAACAGCACCGTCTACAATGTCTAGGAGCTTCCTATATATCAGCGTGGCGATGCTGACGTACGTGGGCCGACGTCGTGCATCACTGCATCAGTGATTGCCTCTGGTAAGTCACGGGGTAACTGGCGCCCAATTTGCAATCTATAATTTGGAATAGATGTAGTAGTCCAACAAAACACACCTTTCCCTAAACTAGAGTATTGGACTTTCACAGCTTAACTGAGTTATAACAACATTTAAGTGCCACTGCAGTGGGCCGTGCAACATCACAATGTTCCTGTCGTAGTAGCTGGGCTCTCATCTGCCACCCATTTCCAAGCCCATGCATGCGCGAACATTTCAACAGTTCGAAGATGCGATGGTCAAGAGCTGTAATGGAGCAATGTTTTGTCAAGTTACCCCCACTCACGACTCACCCTACGGTAATTGGCCTACTGATATGTGGTCTCCCTGAGGTGAGGTACGTTGTGGCTGCTTTTTTTGTTTTGAAGAAACCCTTGCGTTCCGGACTCCATCTCGTAATTGGCATAAGATATACAGAATGACATCGGCGTGAGCGTGACACAAATGTAAAGCTTCGCCTGCTGGTCAAACCGCACGTGTCAATTAACATAGCCATATATTACCTTCTTGCTCTAATAATTAACCATCCGTAAAGCAGCATGGCTTCGCCCACACAGTAATTATTAGTGTACTACCTAATGCCGATACATTACACGTACGAACTCTGACTACAATCAACACTACGGAGAGTTCCGTACCGACCAAGGTTAATTATCGGAGTACGCGTAGATGGTTACATACATTGCGTCCTCTCAGTGCGCACTTCCAACGGAGCATAGTATGTAGACATGCATGTTGCACCGTGTACGTTCGAGGAAGGAACCGCGAGGCAAATAAAAAAGAGCCAGCAAGCAAGGAACGGGCTAGAGATAGATCAACTATAGAGATTATCGTAATGTCCTCCAGCTAATCTCTATGGCTCGGACTCCATCAAACAATTACGCTTCTAAAGCTTGCACGTTAACTATCTAGTACTAGGCTTAAGACCGGGGCAACTCGATCTGATCTGATCTGGATTCCCATTGCCCACAGACAGCGTACTCGGCACGAAGGCTGCTTGCCACGTCGGCACGGGCGAGCAGCGATTGATCGAGGGAAGAGATGGCGACGCGGAGCAGCCCACGTGCCGCTGCTGGCGACCTCCCGTGCAGCGAATCTGGTCACCGACGCGTGGGCCCAGCCCCGATCCTTATCGATGCCCTGGTGCCTGGTGACCGCGTGCGGCCACCAACGCATCGCACGGCGCACGCGTGCTGGATGCGACCTCCTGCAACTTCAATCTTTGACCGCCCAACAGCAACACAGGACAACAGGGCAGCAGCAGCGCCCCGCGATACTATGTTCAGATTCCCAATTATTCACTATTTATTTCAACTTTTCACTATTCATTCTAACTTTTCACTATTCCTTTCTCACAAAACACGTTTCCAGCGGATGCTACAGTGTTTTTCTTATGCTACAGTATTTTTTCCTACAATCGGGTATGTTTAGATTGTAGGGAAAAATATTGTAGCATAAGAAAAACACTGTAGCATTCGCTGGGAAACGTGTTTTGTGAGGGAGAAATAGTGAAAAGTTGGAATGAATAGTGAAAAGTTGGAATGAATAGTGAATAGTTGGGAATCTGAACATGGCTCGTTGGAGAAATAATGGTAAAATCAAAAAACAATAAAAAAGGAGAAATGGTAAAAATAAAATCATGTTTCTACAGTTCCAGCCAGGGCACTGATGTTCCCTCTGCCAGGGTGGCGAGATTATCAGGAAGGGGGAAAATCGTAGGTTTCAACAGACACATCACCATCCAAGAAACCTAAATTTTGCATACAATATTTTTTTATAAAAAAAAACTGAGATGGTGGGGGCTGGGGAGATTCCTCAGCCACAACCACGGCCACGAGCTCCGGTTGGTTGGTGGAATTCCTGTCCCCCTTTCCTAGGCCCTGTTCCTCCGCTCCCCACCCAATCAACCTCGTCGATCATTACCAATTATCTTATTGCCTAATCCACACGGCCGCTTCGTTCCGGATTAACTAAACTAATCCCCTCTCTCAGGTTAAACTAATGCTGCCCCTGTACTGTCAGTGGCAGGCCGCTACTACCGCTGCTGCCCACGCAGACGCAGCACGCATGTCGCTGTCCCCTGCCTTCGCAGCTTGCCTGCTTTTTTCCTCCCTCAAACTCCAATCCAATCCCGGACTTGACCTCTGACTCCTGCGGCTAATCAGTAATCACAGCTACTGTGCTTGTCTTTGTCTCTCTCGCGCGATCTTGACGGCGGCGGCTAAGCACGTTGGTTTGATTAATCAAACGACGCCGCTTTCTGCACCCAGGAGGGAACGAAGAGCGGACTCCATGGGTTAGCCTGCTGGAAGGTGGTGAGCCATCAGCACCCACTACTAGCCAGCTTAGCTAGGGGGTCTTCGTAGGTCGTTGCGACTTGCGAGTGCGTGCGAGTGGACGAGGGGTGCACATCACATTCCTAGTTTGGACTTTTCAGGTAGACTTGGCGGGTAAACCTAAGCCAAGTCCAATAAGGTAATAATGACATTGCTTCATTGCTTGGACGTCCTTTTTTTTTCATATGAAGAATATTTCGAGTGAACCTGGTTCAACTATGTTTATATGTTTTTTCCGGTCTACATAATATTAATCGGCATGCATGACGGGTTTTACACGCTCGTTGTTGTGTAGAACGGTCGCTCTTCATTTTACCTCCTGTGAATGTACTATATTTTGCATCAGAAAAGATATTATGGCTAATATAGCACACACTGTAGTCAATTATGTCATAATATAATATTAATTATAATGATAAGTTGCATCATAGTATAGGTGGTGCGTCTACACTAGAGATGGCATCATGTGTCACTTTTGGGTACACCGGGAGAACAACATGCAACAAAAAGGCCAGGCAAGACCTTGCCCAAAAACAAAGGATGCACGAGCATCTATGCCCGGGGAGGCGACCACCAAAATTAGTGTCATCCTCATGTTAGGTACAGGTATAGCAAAACTTGCGCAAGGGAGAAGGAAGATAGAAATGTGCAAATGGCCAACGCAGCGTAAGTGGGACAAGGACCGCCGGCCGGCCGCTATTCGCTGTATTGTCCTCATGTAGTCTCTCATGAGTCCCGTCCATGGCATTAGCGTGCTAATCTCAAGCTAATATAACTCCGGCCATCATGTCTCGCTCTATCGGTCCAATATTTGTCTTTAGAATGCTTTTTTCTACAATCTAAACACACTCTTATGTCATGTCTCCACGACCTTCCTTTTCAAATAAACCCAGACATTACCCTTTCTGCACAAACAAAGCCTCGCCAGGCGAATACCCAAGCTCGGATATCCAAATCATCGATTATTCGGAGTCCATACGTTGTACTAGAGTGTAAACGCGACAGGCTCCAGTTGTTTTTGTCCCATCACAAGCACACATTAGCCACGCTTAAACAGGCCAAGTTTGACGTTGACCGAACCACACAGCGCAAAGGCCAGGTTCAGTGCGCCGCACCGTTGTACTGCTAGTACGTTCGGTTCCCATGGTCAGGCACATTCCCACTGAGCGGTGGGGCCTGCGCGGTTTAAACGGGACGACATGTACAACTTTGGGGCGGTGCTTTGCTCGCTTGGCGTGGTGGAGCCCTTGAGCGGGGGCGGGGCCCGGCAGTGGGGAGCTGCGGTGCCGGCCGGGCAAGGGACACGCATTAAAGTTCAGCCCCGTGCCGCTGGCCCGCGGGCCCGCACCCGGCACGTGACCCGCTGAGGAGTGAGCCAGCCAGCTTGCCAAGCTCTGCGGCTCGCCAGGGTTCGCAATCCCGTTCAAAACCGGCCGGTTCCCGCGGGAACAGGTCAAACCGCCCCGGACCGGTAGCGGTTTGGGACGGTTTCAAATCGGTTAAATTTAAAATATTCAAATTTAAATTTTAAATGGGAAAATATAAAAAAATTCTAAAAATACTTCAAGGTATATGTAATCTATTTTTGTCAACAATTTTCAAATATTTGCTCATTTTATATTTTTTTGCAGGTATTAGAAGTTCAACAAAAAAAAGAAAAAAAATCGGCTCATTGAACTTCTAATGCACACAAAAAATACTAAATACACTTTGAAAAATTTTGACACCATTAAATTCTACGCACCTTGAAATATTTTTAAGAATTTTTCTTTTATTTTTTTAAATTTTTAGTTAAATTTGAAAACATGACAGATTATGTATTGAGCCGGCTTACCGTCCAAACCGGCCTACCGCCGAAACTGCTCGGCTTACCGGTCAAACCGGGCGGCTTACCAGTTCAAACCATTGAAGTAGGATTTCATATACTTTTGAATTCAAAATTTAAATTTGTCCGGTTTTAACGGTTCCCGTGGGAACCGGACCGGTTAGCCGCTACCGCCGGCCGGCGGTTCGGCCCTCCGGTCGGTTCTGTGAACCCTGCGGCTCGCACGCCTCCGCTCCGCCGTGCTACTGCAGTAGTACTACGAGTGCCTGACAGCCTGACGGCGTTAGCCGAGGAGGACCCCACGTCCCCACCCACCAGCTCGTGTAGCGAGGTACGCTACGAGTGCCTGACAGCCTGACGGCGTTAGCCGAGAAGGACCTCACCCACCAGCTCGTGTAGCGAGCGCGAGCCTTGGCAGCCAGCTGGCACCCTGGACCAAACGGGTCGGGTCCGGGTGCCGTGGCACCACCTCTCAGGCGGGCAGGGGCAGCTGACGGCCAGGCGAGTGAACTCGACGTTGAACGTTCCTGCCTCTGCTTTCAAGCACGTCGACGGAGACAGCTGCAAAGTAAACCCAATTATGGAGAGAAACGTGTGCCACTAACCGTGGATGAAAGGGGCAGGCCTTCATTCTTTTGGTTGGGGAAGTGCTCCGAAACCTCCACGGATTAATCGTGTGCTAACCGAGAAACGGCTGCGAGGAGCCGAGAAAAGCTATTTTTACTAGCTCTGAATAAGGAATGCGACTTGCGAGACACTAGCTTTGGACTAAAAGGGGATCGAAAGTTGAGACAACATGTTTATTGAGATTTGAGAGTAAATCAGTATATATAAACAAAGTAGTTAAGTGTTCAGTGCAAAATAGGCATCACTAGAGCTAGTCTCAGAATAAAAGGTTGCTACGCATGTCACAAGAGTGCGGAAAACCTTGCTCATACGAGACATATGCCATCAATCATCTAGAGTACAATAGAACCATGGATAAAATCATAAAACAATACTTATAATGTATGGTTTCATTTTTAATGTTTCATATGTGATCAATGCATTTAATTGTAGAAAAGAAGTATGTGACTTGAAAACAATGTAGACAGGATTCTCATTTCATCTCTCTTTTCTTGAAATTATGTCATGTCATTCAAATTGTTTATGTGGCACCCCATTCGAACGTGCATGAAACCGGCCCCTACGAAACTACTATAATTGCGATAAAATGAAGCGAAAGAGCATGTGGTGGGATATCCGCAAAATCTTTTCTTTTTACTGGTGTTCATTTTCAGTAAGAAACGGCCAGACGAATGGCACCTGCCTTGACTAAAAAGGCCCAAAAATACCACGCATCATATGAGAGTGACTTTAGAGTCATCAAAAGCCTTTCATCAGTTGCATTACTACTTAGGAAGAGACGTACAGCTGTAGCACGTGATACTTTTCATAATACTCTAGAATCGAATTTGGAACTGGAAATTGCATCTTTTTCCCGCGAGGGCGATGCTTAGCCAAAAGGCAGCAAAAGACCCGCGGCCAGGGGATCACTCGTGATACTAGCACCTCAGGCGAGAGTGAGCACGGGGAGGCAGGGGCTGTGTTTAGATTTTAAGGGAAAAAGGATTTTGTTTGGAAAACGTATTCTGTGGGGGATGAATAAGAAAGGTGAAAAATGAATTTTTTAGAAGCGTATTTTTTAAAGGATGTATTTGATCTTAGCACATTACACCGGCTCTTTTACAAACAAAAATCGAGAAAAAAATTACAAAGAGTTTAAAACTCCTAATCATCTTCCTCAACGACTTCACGGATCCGTTTGCCACCGCCATCCAAACCGCTTCCCAATTATCGCTAGACGCCAGAGCCAATCTCTACAAAGTAGAGGCCGCAGAGGAGGGCTTACTGCTAGACGCAGATGCCGAGTACACTGCCTCCTAGGCGCATCGGCCAACTCCGGCCCCCACGATGCAACCTTCAAATCCAACGCCGGTAACCCGAGCAAAACTCGGACCAATCCAGTTTCAATTCCTCACGGAAGCGGATTTATGGGTTGATTTTTTTTAAAAAAAATCCCCTCATCGGCGTAGCCGGGGTTCAGGGTTTTTTCTAGACTCGGAGAAGGTGTCCCTTCTTAATAAAAAAAAAACCCGGACTCTTATCCTCGTCGGGTCTTGTTTTTTCTGTGAGCAGGATGAATAAGAAGTTAAAATATATTTTTTTTTTACTGAACCGAAGGACTCAGGGACGGACGACCAGATGAGAGACAGCGCGGTACATGGTCACAGTAGACGCACCCCAGGAAGAAGGAAGATTCGCGCCTGCACGTAAGATGGGACGAGGGAAAGGAACTGTGCGGGTCGTCCGTCCGATCTGGCTGGGCTGCCCATCGTCGGCGTCTCGACGGCCACTGCTTGCTCGGGACCACATAACAGTGGGCTCTGGATCGGGCTGTGACATCGTGGGGCCAGATGGACGGCCAGCTCGCGCGCGAACCCGTGAGCTTTTAATGGCTGTAGTTATGGGTGCCGTAATGGAGAACGGAGTCCCGTTGCAGATAAATGAGGTGCAAAGTTAGCGCTGGCATACTTGAAGGGGATGTGTTATTTCTTTTTCTTTTTTTGCAATGGACACATGAATCTGCTATCGTTCTTGAAAAATAAAACCGAAAAAAAACTGGCATGTGATCCGATGGACTAATGGACATGCATTGGCATAAGCATCCGACGTATCAAGTGTCAAATTTGTAGGCCAAAACTTGCGTGAGAATTTTAGAGCGACCCTTGGTTGATATCAAAATATAATGGCCAAAATTATGTCATCCAATTACTTTAATATCAAATACAAATGCTAATGTCTTCCTACGGGGAAAAAGAATCCATTTTACTCCCTTTATCTACCCATTTTGTCCCCTTAACCCTTTAAACGACATTTTGGCTCACTTTACTCTCCTAAACTATTTTATTTGGTCCAATCAACCTCCTAATTAGATTTGTCTTTTTTATTTCTTAGTGTATGTGTTGAATTTTCACTTCAAATTTTGTGAACCGATGCAAAACATTATTCTTTATGCTAAAAAATTATACCAAGAATTTTCATAGGTTAGGAATATTTAAAACGAAATTGATCTTTGATATGTAGAACTGTACAAAGAGTAATCATGAAAAAATCTAATATATATATTTTTAACATAGAGCGCTATATTGTAAGTCAAATGACAAAATCTGGAATTAAAACTTAACTTGTAAGCGGAGAAATAAAAAAAGAGAAATCCAATTAGGAGGGAGTAGATTGGAGCAAATGAAATAGTCCAGGAAAATAAAGTGAGCCTAAATTTTGCTTGGGGTGTTAAGCAGACAAAGTAAATAGGTAAGAGGAGTAAAATAAACTTTTTTCCTATGATTTATGCCTCATGCATGCGGAGAATTAATTGGATGCCAAAATACCAACTAGTTTAATATTGTCACATTTGTTAAGAATTAACTGGATGCGATAAGGCATCATCAGCCTTTTATGGCATATGAAACATATGAGCACTAATCACACGATGAGATCCCAAATACTGCATACTAACTAATAAGTAATAATACCACTCTAAGATTGCTAGAAAGTAGACACCTTTGCCGTTTATGTTCTTTTCCCAAAGTCGCTTGAGCAAAGGTCACGACTCACCATCACCTTACCACTAGTCCTAGCAAAATTCTCATCTTTTTGTTTCATTGGTGGCACAACATTTCCAAATCATCATTACATAGAGACCAACGACGCGAAGTAAATGCCATATCATCATCATTCTCTTTCCTCCTTTCGTTTCCACCATCAGGATGTGCTAGACTCTTGTGCTTTACCATTCATAAACTCCAATGAAGCGCACGACTATAACAATCTCCATACTAAATATTCACTTGACAATGAGGTAAAGTGAGCACACACATGAGATCAAGCATGGGTGCCAACAGAAAAGAGAGATAGATAGATCCAGCATGGCTGCATGGAAGTGGCTGCAGCAGCCAGTGGAGCAGGAGCCCATTTCACACGACGCACAAGGCGTGTACGCGTAGCCGTCCCCCCTACTAACGGCTGCCGTTACCGTGCGCGCTCACGCCTTTGCTGCCTGCCCCCCTCTCCTCGCAGAAAAAATCACCCCGGAAACCCGCGCAAACCGATCTCCATCAAGAAAGCCGTTTCGAAAATCCGAAGCTAAAAAAAAGTTAATAATAAAGCAGCCGCAGAGCACGGGGCCCACACCCCACCCGCGGCCGCACCGCGCTGCCTCCTTTACCGCCGCGCTGTCCAACGCTTCGCGCGCCGCTGCTGCTACTGCTGCTGCTGCCAGTAGTAAAAAAAAAAAAAAAAAAAAAAACCAACGCCTGGGCTCCAAGCCAACCAACCCGCCCCGAGCAGCAAAGCACAGGCGCACAAGCTCTCCCCGAGCTCCACCCAGCTCCACGCCTCCTCCTCCCTCCCTCTCCTCCCGCCATCCTCCTCCGCCAGCGCCCGCGGGCCTTCCTGCCCGCCGAGCCGGAGGGCCTCTGCTCGCACCCGCGCGTGCTCGACCACTCCCTGCCGTCGAGGGTAAGTGAAGATCTCCGGGCTTTCCTCGCGCTCCGGCGCCTCCTCTCCTCTGAATTACGCGGGCTCGGGGCTCTAACGGCCGCCCCGGCGGCGCTGTGGGTGCAGATCTGCGGAGCGGTGCATGGGGTGACCAGATCGGGGCTTGGCTCGGTGCTCTCCGGCTGAATTCCGCTTGAGGAGAGGCTCGTCTCGGAGGCTGCGGAGATGGCGAACGCCGGCGCTGCCGGCGGCGGCTCAGGTTCGTTCCGTTCCGTTTCCTGCGCTCTGGATGACCCTGCACTTCTCTCTCTGCGCTTGTGTTGCTTGGACTGGGTCTTTGTGTGACGACTGCCGACTGCTTGCCTGCTGGCCTGGCGGGTGGATGCTGAATTGTTGAGAGTAGAGCCGTAGAGTAACGTGGACTTGGGGAAGTTGACTCCCTCTTGTGAGGGAGAAGAAGAAAGCACGGAATTCGGTACAATTTGGGACGGCTTTGGAATTTGTGCCTGAGGGAATGCTTTTTTCTTCTTAATTTTGTCGTTTACATTGGAGACCACTATTTTTTTACCGATTCATGGGAGAATTTCTAGTCTGCTACTCTTCCTTGTTAATTACTGAGCTGACCACCACAGGTTTTTATTAATGCAAAATTGCATCTGTGAGTGAGAGGACGACGAAGAAGGTGTGGGGGTTGGATTTATAATTTCAATTATGGATCTAGAAACTCTGTTGCAGTAGATGTCAAAGGATTGTTGATTTTGTCTACTTCATCCAACAATTTTGCAGTAAATTATTTGGGTTGGTCATCTGATGTTTCTCATGCATGCAAAATGGGATCTGTGGACTTGGGGGTTTGCCGGAGGGAACATGTACTTGTACTATTGCGGATCTATGAACTTATTAATTTTTTTTTTGAATGGGTTATTACAGTGATTGCAGTGTGCTCCTTTGTAAATATTTTGTTGTTTGGTGACCTTTTGATAACACAACATAGAAACAAATATGAAATTAAGGATCTGTGTGTATGGTGCTACATTAGGATTGTAATTATTGTTCAACTGATTCATAACAAAAAAGACTTCTTGTTTTTTTTCGGAATTGAGGATCTCCGTATGCTGCTACAATAGGATGTTGGCTATTATTGCTCAATTAATTCGTCATAAAAAACTCATTCGATGTAAAATTTACAAAGGAAATGGTAAAAGTTCCTTTCAATTGGCTGTACGCCTTGTGCTCATGACCATTTCTATGCCTTTGTATAGGGAGTGTTAGCGATGCTTTGTTCAGGGAACTCTGGCATGCTTGTGCTGGGCCATTGGTCACAATGCCTCGCCAAGGCGAGCTGGTTTACTACTTCCCTCAGGGTCATATGGAACAGGTATATCTTGTCTTTGTGTACCACAATTGAGAATTGAGTGCTTTTCTTCATACTGTAGGTATCAATATTACAATAATATTGCTTGATCCATATATTAGAATGACGATGGTCTGTTCTGCAAAAATACACCTTATTTTTTTATACCTTGTCCTTCAACTGATGATCAAACATCTTTCTATAGCTTGAAGCATCTACAGATCAACAGCTTGACCAGCACTTACCTTTGTTCAATCTACCACCCAAGATCCTGTGCAAGGTGGTCAATGTAGAACTCAGAGTAAGTCCTTTCCTTTTGGTCTGTGTAGTCTCCCACTCTGGCAAACTTCGCTGGAATTCTCACTGATTATAACCATGAAGAGAACTGGTATCCTGTATTTTTCCTCACTACTCTGAAATGCAGGCTGAAACTGATTCCGATGAAGTTTATGCTCAAATTATGCTGCAACCAGAAGCACATGTGAGTAGGCTCACTTATATAATTTTTATTATGAATCTCAATCCTCTCATTGTACTATTATCTGTTTCTTTATCTGTGCAATATACCCTATCTCACATCATGGCCTTCCTTTCTCATGACCAATTTCATTAGCTATGTTGCATGGATAGTTTACATGTACTCCTGCTGACTTATTTTCTTTGAATTCACTTAATTAGCAAAGTGAGCCCACCAGCGCAGATCCTGAGCCACCAGAGCCTGAAAGGTGCAATGTCCATTCCTTCTGCAAGACTTTAACTGCTTCAGACACGAGCACCCATGGTGGGTTCTCCGTCCTCAGGAGGCATGCTGAAGAATGTTTGCCACAACTGGTTAGCATCATAGTGTATACCTTATCTGGCTGTAGCATCTGTGGTGTGACTGATTAAGTGAAATCATTTTTTTTTGTAGGATATGACTCAGAATCCGCCGTGGCAAGAACTGGTGGCTAAAGATCTCCATGGAATTGAATGGCATTTCCGTCACATTTTTCGAGGTTAGTTTCTGAGCTCAATATAAACCTGTTTTTAATTTCAGAGTATAGCAGTGTTGTTCTTATAGTCTTGATGTTGCATTCAGTTCGAATGAACTTGGCTCCCCTGCTTCAAAAACAATTTTCTGTAATTATTTTGATCAAAACAGCAATACTTTTGCAGCAATTTAGGTTGCTCATGAAGCATTATCTTCTGTTTTCTTTTAGGTCAACCAAGGAGGCATCTACTTACAACAGGCTGGAGTGTTTTCGTTAGCTCAAAAAGATTGGTGGCTGGTGATGCATTTATCTTTTTGAGGTGTGTTGTAGAAGTGCATGTTGAACCTTTTAACTTATTTGCCTGTCTTCTGGCCCTACTGAGTTTGGTTGAACCTGCTGATTGTTCTTCATCTAACAGAGGTGAGAATGGAGAGCTAAGAGTTGGGGTAAGAAGGCTCATGAGGCAACTAAATAACATGCCATCATCTGTTATCTCAAGCCACAGCATGCACCTTGGAGTCCTGGCAACTGCATCTCATGCCATTTCCACTGGAACTCTCTTTTCTGTTTTTTACAAACCCAGGTTTGATTCCTTGTATTCTAATCCTTCTGTCGGGAAATGCTTTATTTACTCGAGGCATTTTGTTGTCGGTGTACTTTGTATACTTACTATGCTGTTATCAATTATTGATGTTCGTGTGGGTGGTGGCTTTAATGCCTATCCAACTTCACACAGAGGGTGTTTTTCTTTGTTTACACGAGTTTTATAGCATTATTTTTAAACTTGTGCTAAATCAACTTACGTTGTCCATCCAATTTGGTCCACAGAACAAGTCGATCGGAGTTTATCGTCAGTGTAAAAAAGTACCTTGAAGCTAAGAATCACAAGATGTCTGTCGGTATGAGGTTTAAAATGAGATTTGAGGGTGATGAATCTCCCGAAAGAAGGTATTCTACATTTTATATTCCATAAAGTGATATTTCATTACATGTTGCAGTATTGCATAGGTGCATCTCATAGCCCTCTTCCTTCATGGTTTACAGATTTAGTGGGACAATTATTGGTCTGGGAAGCATGCCAGCTAACTCGACATCTCCATGGGCTGACTCTGACTGGAGATCTTTGAAGGTAATCTCTATCTTTCCATTTGTGGGCACAATTCCATTTTTATTTTTCATTTTCAACTGAAATAATTGTTTTATTTACAATTTTGAATGTCTATTTCCAAGATCTCAAACCACACTTTCACTTCTGACAGGTCCAATGGGATGAGCCTTCTGCTGTTCTGCGTCCAGATAGAGTTTCACCATGGGAACTAGAACCCCTTGATGCAACTAGCCAACAGACACCTCAGCCTCCTCTACGGAATAAGCGAGCACGGCCCCCTGCTACACTTCCTATTGCTCCAGAAATTCCTCCAGCTTTCGGTATGTGGTTTTCTAAGATGTTTTGCCAAATTATGACCTGGCTTCTGACATCAATACTTACTATAGGGAAGGAGACCTTATCCGTTCTACTGTTCTGTTCTCATATTGGCTGGCTTACATAGCTAATATCTTCTATTTTTTTTTTTTTATCTTAGGTTTCTGGAAATCCCAAGCTGAGCCTACCCAAGCTTTCTCATTCTCGGGGCTGCACCGAACTCAGGAATTATACCATTCAAGCCCCAATTCGGTCTTCTCATCATCTTTGAGTGTAGGATTCAATTCAAAGAATGAGCGTTCTACTCCAACTAACAATCATTTGTACTGGCCAATTCATGACATGAGAACTGAATCCTACTCTGCTAGCATTAACAAAGCTGCACCTGAAAGGAAGCAAGAATCTGCTACTGCTGGCTGCAGATTGTTTGGTATTGAGATAGGTTCTGCAGTATCACCAGTGGTTACTGTTGCTAGTGTCGCTCAAGACCAACCACCTGCTGTGTCAGTAGATGTTGAGTCTGATCAGCTGTCACAGCCATCCCATGCCAACAAAACGGATGCCCCAGCAGCAAGCAGTGAGCGCTCTCCTCATGAAACAGAGAGCCGGCAAGTCAGGAGCTGCACCAAGGTGATAGTGGGTTATTAACTTTTCAGCCTGTTTCTCTTATTGTGATGCTAGTGTAATTAATAACCTTGTACCTGCAGGTAATCATGCAAGGAATGGCAGTTGGCAGGGCAGTGGACTTGACGAGGCTAGATGGGTATGATCTTCTTCTCCGCAAGTTGGAGGAGATGTTCGATATCAAGGGAGAGCTTTCTGCCAGCCTCAAGAAATGGAAGGTTATTTACACGGATGATGAGAATGATATGATGCTGGTCGGGGATGATCCGTGGCAGTAAGTACCCTTTTTCTCTTTGCACTGGATTATTTAACAATGGAACTTTTGAAGTCCTTAACTTTGTAATTGATCCAACTTGGAATTTTTTCTGTTGTGGCAGTGAATTTTGCAGCATGGTGAAAAGGATATACATTTACTCCTACGAGGAGGCCAAATCTTTGACTCCCAAGGGGAAGCTGCCTGTCATTGGTGACACCATCAAGCCGAACCCAGACAAATTGTCACCAGAATCTGACATGCCTCAGAGTGACTCAGACAACAACTCCCCAGTTGCTGCCGATAAGGATTGATGTATGCTAACTTTGTTCTACCGTTTCTTCCCTTTTTGGATGTTTGGGAGGCAATGCCCATGCTAAGGGTTATCTGTTTGTTGCTCCGCGGGCCCAAATTAAGGACGGTTGTCCTGCATCTTGCCCGACTGCCTTGGTTTGGAATGGCTGATGTTGGACCAGTGGTGGTCCTTTGCCAGCAAGGATGACTGGGATGGAACGGCAAGCAGGCTGTGTACCGTTCCCTGCGGCACCAACCTGTGCTTTGTTTGCCGTGCTTGGTAGGAGGCATGGCATGCTGCCGGCTACATGGTTTTGGAGACTGCCACTAACTGCTGTCCTCTCGCCGGCCATCGGCAAGCTGTGCTCATCGCCTCCAGTAAATAGGACTTATGTACAACTATTTTGGTAGTAGCAGTAGTGGTATATGTATATCATCAGCGTCGTCGTGTTCCTTGCTACATTTATATAGGCATCATCATCTGTAGCTGCTGTTCCACCCCCCTACATTGTATTCTATTCCTGGCTTGGTATCGGGTGCTCTGGTGTAAAATGTCTCTGCTTGTTCCAACGACACGCTCTTTCCGGCGCGTGCTGGGTGTCGTGCGTGCTTTCGGTTGGAACATTGCTGCCACTGCTGGGCATCTGTGCTTTGTTGGTGCTGTGTGTCTGCTGCCCTCTGGCACAAGGCATCTGTTATTTTGTACATAGTGACTCGTGTCTCCCCATCATTGTTATCTCCAAGGATATCTGGTTTGACGTGACGCTGATGGGATCGAGCCGGAGGCTTTTTGTGCTTTGCTCGCGTGCGAAGAGGCATGCGCCTTGTGGTTGTGATGGACCTGAACCCTGATGGAATGTGATTGTGTCTACCGGCCTCAATTCTGAAGGAAGCCTCGCCCGAATGATTGCTTCCGCCATTACTCGCTTAAAGCCTCGAGGACAAGGGTACTAGGGCATCTGTTCACGAAAGCAGTGGCTGAGATCAGGGAATGGGAACACTAGAGTGACCGAGACTAGAGGGCTAGTCGCAATGTGTGGTTTTGGAATGTGCATTTGACGGTCCGGTCAAGACTGCATAGTATCCGGGAAGGGCTAAACATTGGGAAATTTGGCAAAACTCATGTGTGCCTCTGATTGCGCAGAAGGTGGCGGAAAACCATAGCCTCTGGAAAGGTAGGGAAGTGTTTGTGCTACTGCCTAGTGCTACCATGTAATCATGTGTGTGTACTGATAGCACAAGTGCAGAATCAGTTGGATGGCGATGGCATATTGGCGTGCGGTGGTTAGGGTGTTGGTGTCAATGTCACGGTTGTTGTTCTCCAGCTGCTGCTGGGCTATGACCTATGTGTCTAGTCTTTTTTTTTTTCTTCTTGCGCACGCTTAACCTTGGTGTGGCGATGCCCCCTAACCCAGTTGAGCCTGCACAAGTGGACATGCCTTTTAGAGGTGATGAAAGATGCCTGATGCCTGTACAGTTACAACTTATAGGAGCTTCAATGAGCTTTTAGGTTATATCAATTCCAATAAGCATAACTGGTAGCCCCGCCAATCCTAGGGCGTTAAAGGATTGTAAGTTCATAACTCAAGTATGGTTTACCAAATGGAAAACAGATCACTAGCACTATCTCGGCTATGTTAATTATGTACGGATAAACAAGTCTCCAGCACTGAACTTTTCCTATCTTTTTTTCAGGAAAATGGGTGGTACAACATTTATGGTGATCTTTATGTGTTTATACCTCCTGATAAGATAAACATACAATGTTACAAGAAATATATTGACGGTGTCTTTATTTCTTTGCTTTGACTGGTTGGCAGGTCGTGCTTGGTGACCCTTCAGCGTCAGCTTGCGGCTCAGCGACCACCCTGACGTTCAATGACTCAACCACGCCGCTACGTGGTTCTTCAGCCTGATCTCCACCTTCCTCGGCTGTGTGATCTTCCTGTGGTGTGTTCCCGTCAGCAAGGTCCTCCTGTTGGTGTACATTCAGAGATTCCTCTACAACAGTTTGTGCTTCCAAATCCGGGTCAATGCTGACTGCTTTGGGTGCTGGAAGGAGAGAGACCCGACAAAGGGGGCAGGTGGTGTTTTTAGACAGCCACTGGTCGATGCAATTGATATGAAAAGTGTGACCACAAGGAGGTATTCGCTGT
The DNA here is from genome assembly GCA_015342445.1 of Digitaria exilis. NCBI lineage: Eukaryota > Viridiplantae > Streptophyta > Magnoliopsida > Poales > Poaceae > Digitaria > Digitaria exilis. Next base: position 2,155,362 of record JACEFO010002629.1, read on the forward strand.
AGCCGCTCATCCGGTTGATAGTCTGCTAGGCAGACAGAGCACCTGATAACAACAATTGGTGCTCAGAAGCAAAACACAAACAAAGGGGGCAAATGGCAGCAGAATGAAATAACTCGTGTCAAGGGCTAACGGTTAACCAACAAAAAGGTTGGGGGCAAAGAGCTAGTCCCATCAATAATACGATCTCAAAGAAAAGAAATATCAGAGACCATACACATGGAAAGTTCCTGTTATGACAATGTTGAATTGTCTACATATGAGAAGCAATATGCCTCTTGATTAATGGACAATTTATTTACTTTCCATGATATGACTTTCACAGACAGGCGTGTTTATATGTGGTTTTCTCCTTGCTAGGCTGATAGCAAAATGGAGGAAACAACAGATATCAGGGGGAAAAGTCCTATATTTTTTAACAACTGATATCATGGGTTTTGCTAATGTGAGATCTATGTACTGAGATGTCCAAAACATCTATTTAAAAGAATACCTCGTATGCTATATTTGAACCTAAAGCTGCTATTACGTACTGATCACTAAAAGCTAGCACTACCGATTATGTACTGAGATGTCCAAAACATCTATTCAAAAGATTAACTCATATGCTACACTAAAACCTAAACCTGCTAGGCTGCTATATTGAAAAGCTGGCACAAATATACCAATTTGTTAAGCTTTAGATATTCTGCTGATGGCAGGATCCCTATTTATTGCCGCCTTTTCATTTTATTATTCTTTTCACTGATACGATTTGCAAAAGATTTCCAAATTTAACATACCGGCCATTGATTTTTTATCTAGTTAGTGGTGAGCGCTACTGGTATTCAAGTTATTGGTCTTCTTATGCAGTTAGGCTTGGATATACTGACAGCTCAGAACCACCAGCACTTGAAAAATTCTCTCTAGTTGCCAGAATTATGCTGCTGCCATCCGTTACCAAGTTGACTCTTTTTAAGCTATTAAAGAAGCATAAACTCTACAAAGAAGATACTATATGACTATATACTGTATCAAAGAGTTTAGAAGTAAATCACTGACTGTGTCTCCCTGATCAAGAAACTCTCTTTGAAGATAACCACTGGCAACATTTCCCTCATCTCCTTCTTCAAACCACACTCCAGCTACAAATGCAGATGTTGAACACAACAAAATCAAACAATTAGATCCTGAACACGCCAACAGCCTAGAGAAATCAACTAATTTATCAGAAGAACATGAGCCTGACTTACTCTGGGGTTATCTCCCCGAATCAAATTGTTTGTCCTCATCCTCAGCGACTGCCAATTGGCCCTGCGCCGCCTCAAGTAGAAGAGGTAGAAGAAGAGGAGCAAGACGAATGTAAAGAAGACAGGCACTGAGAAGATGAAGGCTTGGTACAGCTTGAGCTCAGGTGATTCGGCCGAGCAGTAGTCTGGTGGATCTGGAGAGGTGCAAGACATCGCGAAACCACAATGTCCTACCTATTATTTTTTTTATAGCCCAAATGGTTTCAATATTTTGGTGAAACCTTGCTTATCCTCGTAAGGTACCGAGCTGTACACAAGTGACTGACGAACACTTGTGCGTGCCAGCAACAACACCCTACTCCGGATGAAACAATGACAGGAAGGCAAGAGAAACTCGTGACCTCCCCAGCTTACAACAACCACAGGCTACTCAATACATACCAGCACGCGGAAGGAAAAGGGCATGAAGGTGAACTAAACAAGAATAAGAAGTGGTGACGACGGTGCCCTATCCACTAAACATCACAAGAATTTATGCCGTCAGCTCGTCACTAGCAGGGGATTCTCCCGGCTGTCTAGACTTTGTAGAGCCAAATAAATAAACAAGACACCTACCAAATTGCGGGATAAGTCTTTGGGCCTTTGGGGGCCGAGAGAGAGGTTTCAGAGCGGCGGACACACTGCAATCCGCAAGAACCAACAAGACGAAGCGAAGTCTGTCGAGACCGCAGCATTCAAGAGATGAAACCAGCTCCTGTTCGGCAAAAGGGCGGATCGCGGCCGGGAGACAGGGGCGGAGGAACCGAGATCAGGGCGGTGGCGGCGAGGGGGCGAGACGGGCCGCGGGGGGGGGGGGGGGGGGAGCAGGCGTCACGGGCGGAAGGGCAACGCGAATCAGCAGGGTAGCGGCGCGAGAGAGAGAGGACTGCCGCGAATGCTAGAAGTAGCGACGCACGGAGCGGGGCGGGACTGGGGGCGGCCGGGCGGCGCGGCGGATCGGGTGGGATGGAGGAAGGGGGAGGAGACGAAGACGAGACGAGCTTGCTGCTGTCTGCCTGGCTGGGTTGCAAGTATCGAAAGGGGAATAGAGAAATGGGGGAGGTCTGCCCGGGAGAAAGAACGTGGCCGAGTTGGCGAAGAGGCCGCAACGAGACGTTTGTACGCGCCACTTCCAGTCCACGAAGTCCACGTCACTTGCGTTCCCTATAATTTGCCTCTTACAATATAGTACTCGTGTATTTTTTTCATGTTTTTCTCTCTCGAAACTTAAAACCCCACTTTAGATTTCTTATTATTTTGGGACTCAAATGAGTAAATGAGTTCTTCAGATAGATCGCATTGGATGTCAATTATCTCTTTTTTTTTTTATCACCCGTTTTTTCTTGCCCGATGGACTGCGAGTGGGGGTGTCCCTGCTCGTACTTGTGTCGTATCAGTTCATCGTGCTTCATCCATGAGCCTAGTCCGACGGACTTTCAGCCTAGTTTCTATTTTTCTGGCCGTCTCCGTTTCGCACGGACACTCGGACAGCACGCGCCTAGGCCTAGCAGATGCAGCCCAACGACTAGCGACAAGTCAACTATGGCGCAAGGCCACCGAGCGGCGACCGTAGTGCATCAATCTTTGATTAGCACAGTAGTGGAAAAGAAAGCACACCGCGCGAGTGACTCGTGCCACTTGGACTACCATGTTCATTTTCATGTTGGTAGATATTTTATCAACCTTTAATTTTGTGGCTGTATCATTGGGCGTTATATCCCTTTCTTCTTTCTTCGTGAAGTATCGTGCAGAAGTAGCCATATCTTGGTTGCGTTTGTTGCACTCATAGATAAAACCGATTACGTACAAATTCTCCAAATAAAAGAATACTAGAACAAACCGGTCAGCTCGAGCGAGCCTCGTATCATCCTTTATTCCTTTCCTTTCTTTTTTTTGAGCAACTTTCCTTTCTTTTTTTGAGAGATTTTTTTTTTATCTCCTTTTCATTTCGAGCGGATCGTGATTTTCACGCGATGTAGTAACGAATAGGCCCGCCCCATCATGGGACCAGCCCGTATTACAATCCATCAGGCCCGTTACATAAGCGGCCCATTTTCTGTTTGTTTCGGCCGAAGAGAGGCCCACGGCCCACTCTGCTCCCTCGACGTGGTCCAAACTCCAAACCGCGATCGAACGAGAGGCGACAGCGAATCGAGGAGCTTCCCTTCCCGGCGGCCATGTCGGCCTCGACCACGGCTGCTGGCGGCGACACCGCCGGTCCCCCGGATCGGGCGGCGACCAGGAAGGAGAAACAGCGTCAGCGTAAGAAGGAGCGCCGCCGGAAGGCTCGGAGGGAGGCCGCGGCGCGCGCGCGGGCGGCGGCGGAGGCGGACGCGCTCCCGGCCGACCCCGAGGAGGAGCGCCGCCTCCTCGAGCAAGAGGAGGCCGAGGCGGCCGCGGAGTCCGAGCGCGCGCGGCGCGCCTTCGAGGACGCCGAGCGCCGGTGGCTCGAGGCCGCCGCGGCGCGCGCCGCGGAGAAGGCAGCCGCCGCTGCCGCGGCAGAGGAGGCCAGGGCGGCGGAGGCTTCCCCTCGAGAGAAGGTCAGCTCGTTGCGCCCTTTCCCCTTGTTTCTTAAGCCTCTGGTGCTGAACTAGTGCTGCCGGCCATATGCGGGCTTAATTGTAGTCGATGCATTTGCTACGCCCTATCGTTACGACGAACCTATTCGTCTGGCTTGAAGCATCACTTAATTGAGTCTTATGGGATGATATGATGCGCGTGATATTTTGCATGGAGCTAGGCAGTGTTTGTACATCAATGCGAAGTACCTATGACCTGTCTATATTATTTCTTAAACCCGTCGGACTCTCATCTTGCATCTGGTGCTGGTGATTTTTCACTAGATAAATATGGTTTTGGTACTTTTAATCCAACTATCGAATGTTTTCTCTTCATTAGCAGTGTTTTTGCCTGCTTTTGTAATAGAGATGTTGTTGAATTCGCTAGTGCTTTCTTTGAAATTTAACTTGAATGAACATGCAAACATAGTGACCCAGTTATAAGTTTACTTTGGCTTTTGCAGTCTAAAGATGATCATGGAAATGAGCCAGAAGAAGATGATGATGAATGGGAATATATTGAAGATGGACCAGCCGAGATCATATGGCAAGGAAATGAGATAATTGTGAAGAAGAAAAAGGTCAAAGTACCAAAAGGGGTCAAAGAAAAGCCACCAGTTCAAGAGGTAGTTCAAGAGGTCACTGTTAGTATATTTCTTCATAGAGTTTGAGGGGCTCCTTACAGATGCTCTGGGTTCATATATTTTGTATTGTCTGAGAAGGAGACTGAATGTTTTGCAGGAAGACAGACCTACATCAAATCCACTCCCGCCACAATCTGTAGCTTTTGCTGCACAGAGAGAACCTCCCATGTCTGCTCAAGAAGTACTTGAGAAAGTTGCTCAAGAGACTCCAAATTTTGGAACAGAGCAGGCATGCTCCACAGTACTCCTTTTGTTAGGACAGAAAATATTTATTTGAGTTACGCTATAATGGAAGCAAATACAGTTTTCTGTATACATGACATCTTGGGCTTTGTTCTGCGTCAACCTAACTTTCATGTCCATTTTCGTTTTAGGATAAGGCTCACTGTCCATTTCACCTCAAGACGGGGGCTTGTCGCTTTGGAGTGCGCTGCAGCAGGGTTCATTTTTATCCTGATAATTCAAGCACATTGCTAATGAAAAACATGTATAACGGTCCAGGCCTTACTTTGGAGCAAGATGAAGGGCTTGAGGTTTGTTAGAGGACAATCCCTTGTGAATAACTTGGTATCCTGAAACAATTATGTTTCCTTTTTCAAGATTATCAACCTTTGCTTCATGGGCAATATCATTTTAAGTTGTAATAGTTTGATGCTAAAACAAATTGATGAAAAAATATCTGATATTCTAGACTAAGGTTGAAAAAATAAAGAGCAGACATAAGTGTGAAATCATTTGCATTTCTATAATTACTGCTAAGATTAGTCTTGCTCCGAGTTTTTTTCTTGACATGCTGTACTCAGACCTGCGACAGATTGCATGTGCTTTCATGTAATTCTCTTCAGAACTCCGACTTGAGGCATACAATGATCTGGCCAGTTGGTTTCACTTGACTGAGGACGACCTGAACTTTGATCTTCTCATGTATCCTGAATTGTCACGGTCATGTTGATGTTGCTGAACTTTTTGCTGTTTCTTTTTAACTGTTAAAAATACCTTCAATATTTGAAATTTGGAACTTGTCTATCATTTATAAGCAGTTCCTTGACAGTTTCGATAGTAACTGGGGAATTTTAATGTTCAACTGTTGAGGAGTTATTCTTTTACTGGATGTGCATGATGACCATTAGGGTGACAGGTGAATTTGTTTTAACCCCTTTGAGCTGGTAGAACTCATTCAATTGACAAAGTTGGCAAGTAGTGTTAAATAGGTGCCTACTTTTACTTTTCCCGGTTTGCATTGTATTTTTCCCTTCTGCATGCCCTAAGCATTTTTCTTAATCGGACTAGTGAAAAGGGAAACCACACTAAGATGTTTGATTTCTTCCTTTGTTTGAACTTTGAACTAACAATTTTTTTTTCTTTAACATTCTTCAGTTCACAGATGAAGAAATCGAACAGAGTTATGAGGAATTCTATGAAGACGTACATACCGAATTTCTGAAATTTGGTGAACTTGTCAACTTCAAGGTTCTTTGTGCCTCCTTTCCTTAGAAACTTCATGCTTTCCCACTCACTCTTGTGTTATCTTCAGCTCTATTTTTGGCAACATATGATTGTTGCACTTGAAGCATTGTTTATTGCTTCTTCTCAGTATTGTGGCTCAATTAGCAAACAACAACAGCAGCAACAGCAACAACAACATAGCCTTTAGTCCCAAGCGAGTTGGGGTAGGCTAGAGATGAAACCCAGAAGAAACAAAGGTCACGATTCAGGCACATTGATAGCTAGTTTCCAAGCGCTCCTACCCATAGCTATTTCTTTGGGGGATATTCCACTCTAAGGTCTCTCTTAACCGACTCATATCAAGTCAGTTTATAACATTATTGACCTTTGTGGCTCCATTAGCGATATCAGAAATAATATCCTGTAATTGAGGAGAATTGGAATACAATCAAATTTACAATTATTGGTTAGTGTTTTAACTTATAGGTGAGGATACCAGTAATTCCATGCTACCCCCCTTTGGTATATATGCTATATTCAAGTTCTGCAGACTTAGCCTTTGCCTAAATGCTTTAAGCTCACCTTGCAATTCACATACATCTTCTACTCTTAGGTCTCTTTCAACTTAGCAGATTGCATGCCAGGATCCTATAGTGGTTCCCCGTTGGCTACTATGGGCTAAAGTATAATTTAGATAAATTTGAACAAAAGTGGTTCTAGGGTGGTTTCCATTTGTCACTGCGCTACTGGTGATGGTGGTTAGCATCAGGAATCAGTTACACAACTTTGAATTGAATTCTAAAAATTCAGTTAAGTTACTGGGGCTCTTCTAAATCATTGTTCCTGGTTGGAGTAGAAACACTATTATGTAACTCTTCTAAATGTCCGGCTTATGTAAAAAAAAAAATTCCTCCCAAAATTACAGAAATGATTCCTGTTAATATTTTAGGTATGTAGGAATGGATCTTTCCATCTTCGAGGAAATGTTTATGTGCACTATAAATCATTGGATTCAGCTCTTCTTGCCTATGGCAGCATGAATGGACGCTATTTTGCTGGAAAGCAGGTAATTGCTCAGTTTCATTCTTGAAGTTCCCTATGCAAACAGCTGTTACAGGCTATAGATTGTTGTCATAAATCCTGCTTATGTATCAGAGGATTCTCACCCTTAGAAACTGCTGTGTTAAATTAGTAATAGACATTCTACTGTTTCATAAACTAAGCTTGGGGTTTCCTGTGATTTTAGATAACGTGTGAATTTGTTGCTGTGACAAGATGGAAAGCTGCAATATGTGGTGAATACATGAGATCAAGATACAAGGTACCTGAGTGTTTAGGTGGTCTAGCTGTCTCCTTTAATCTTTTTTTTACCTATATGAAATTTATCTGCAATTGCACATTGATATTGCTAGAGGAGCATACTCTGACAAATTGAGAAATTAGTTCAGGATGACTAATGTGGTCCAATGTGTGTTTTTCATTTCCTATTTCACAGACATGTTCACATGGAGTTGCCTGTAATTTTATTCACTGCTTTCGCAATCCTGGTGGAGATTACGAGTGGGCTGATTGGGATAATCCTCCTCCTAGATACTGGGTTAGGAAGATGGCTGCTCTTTTTGGTCCTGCAGTCGATACTACGCATGGCAAGGCGAGTGATACCCCAGATTTTGGAAGGTCACAACATTCAGACAGGAAAAGACTGAAAAATTCCAGTGATAGGTGCATGCTCAATACCTGTTCAATCATTTTACCTGAACATTTTCATTACACCTATACTACGCATGGCAAGGCGAGTGATAGGTTCATGCTGAATATTGTGATTTTGATTCAACAGGTATGTTTCAAGAAGATCTATGGATGAAGATGTGCATACACGACATTCTTCCCAAGATTATTCACATTCTAAGCAAGAACATAATAGCCAAAGACTGAATTACAGGTACAGTCGGCATAGAAGAGGTTCTTCAGCAGCAGAGAGGCACCAAGCGCAAGATACTGTAGATTCTAATGGCAGACAGTTGTCAATCACTGGTAGTGAAAATCAGGCCCATAAGCACAAGCACGAGGAAAGGCACAGAAGTGATCATGGTGATGGAGGCAAATATGATGACAAAATTAGGTCAAGTAAGCACCGGTCTGATTGGCGTGGAAGTTGCGAGCCTGGTTCTTCTGATTGGCCTTCAGACTTAAGTGATACAGAAGTCAGCAAGGGCCCTTCAGGCAGCAAGTCCAGCAACAGGTATGACGAGCACAAAAAGAGCAAGAGGAAATCCTCCAAGGATCACAATCTCGAAAGACACCATACAGTGCACAAATTAGCAGGAAAAGAACACAGCACCAGAAGGGACTCGAAACGTGGCAGAGAAGATGACTACTATGACGAGAAAGATGGTAGAAGAGGGAAATCTAGAAAACACAAGGATGACCACAATTACTCTAATGACAGGTGGGTTGCTACATATAGCGATGCTGATTCAGATGATGGTAGATATCAGAAGTCAAGTAGTGAAGGCACAGAATTTGGTAGGAAGGGTGATGCTCATTCAGATGCAGATGCTCGGCATCAGAGATCAAGTAGCAGAACGAAGGATGATAAGACAAGAAGGAGCAGTCACAGTGGAAACAAGCAGCGCAGCACTACTGAAGAGGATACAACAGGTTCCGACAGTAGAGATTTGAGCTCTGATTCATGGAGTCATAGGTCGAGAAGCAGTGAGGAGAATTTTTCAACGCACAGATCAAAGAGGAAGCGACATCAGATTAACGATAAGTCGAGTAGCTAGTACACAGATGCCGTGCATTTAGAAAGCATAGATTTGTTAAGCCCTCTCATATCCCTTTGTTAGAATTACACGGGCATTTTGATATGTAACTACTTTGTACATTTCCGTTTGTGTTTCAGTTTTTGTTCTGAAATACAAATCCATTTGCTTCTCCCAGTTATGGTGTTTTTGTTGGTGCATTGCCTGATGAGAATACTGGATCTAATGTAAATAGGTTCATTGATGAGAGGATGATGATATTATCTTTTGTACGTTTATTGACCGCATGTCCCCTCCCTGCTTTCATAGCATCCAACGCCATGGCACGTCTGGTTTTGGACTACTGTATTGCAAAACATGCCGTACAGCGGATCAAGTTGTTCGGAGTGCCACCTTAAAATGGCATGGCATTGAACACAAAACTGGAGCGCCAAAACCTTAAAGTTACATAACCCGTTGCGTTTTCAGTAGCACAAAACATTTTCACCAACGAAAGGCAGAAGTGGGTGCAAAGAAACATATAACTCACAGTTCAACGCTGTCATAATAATTCCTAGACATCTGAAGATCTAAACAGTATCTGGTGAGGTCGTTATGCATTTTGCACAAAGCATCAACCATCGATACGGCCAAGTGCCAACCCAAAGGGCTTGGTCGATCAGGATAAGCTTCAGCTGACCAACTCCCCTTCCTACCTCTTTGTTTTGTCATAAACCTCAATGTATCTCTTTGGGACACCGTAATGGTCAACAAGGTGCTTCGCAAGATCGTCGATCACTCCACCTTGAACCAAGACCTCATACTGCCCCTTCTTACCTGAAATGGTAGTGTAGATACAATGCATCATACCCTTATACCAATTGTCTGTCTGCTCACAATCATAAATTGAATTAGGGATGTAGGGCAACTACCTGGAAGCTCAGCTGTCGTGGTGCTGCAAGCAAATTTCTTCTGCAGTTCAGACGCCAAGGAATCAGGATCCATAAGAAAGCATTCCAGTCCAGAAAGCCGAGTCATCTTCTTGTTGCCCTGCCTCCTCTCTGTCATGATTTGAATAGTTCTTATGGCACCCTTGCGTATGACTTCCTGAGCTCCTCTTGTTACTTTATGGTGAACTTGCATGCGGTTTAAAAATGTTGATCCCAAATCCTTTTTGTGGATCTCAGTTGGGTATGCTGAACCCTTCTTGATAGCTCCTTTGTACAATGCATCGCATAATGTAACATCAAGAATCACTTTAGCCTTGTCTGTAGGCTTAACCAAATTTTCCTTTTCGACATACCTAAACTCACAGAAGAAAATGAAATTAGAATAGACTGGACATCTTTGACACTTTATAGACAGACTTAAAAATAATCAGTCACTTTTGTCCCCACAAAATAGTTTCTTTTTTTAGAGGTCCCCAAACGTTAGGAGTGGAGAGACAAACCTGAAAACTCTATCAGAAGCCTCTGATGCACTGTAATACTTCTCCATGTCAGCTTCGACAGCCACAAATATGGGTTTAACATGAGAGCTTGGCTTATAAATCTCAGCAACTTCCAATTGCTTTGTGACACTACTTTCGGCAACAGCCTTTTCATGTTCAACAGGCTCCTGTACCCTCTTTTCTGGTTTAAAGGCCATGTAGTCTGGATGCTTACGGTTGATACTTTGCAATATAACTTCCTTCTTATACTTGTCCTCTTTTGCTGAAATCTGTAAAACATATTGATATTGTTGAGCAATGGAATGTAAAAACCTTCTTGATGAAAAAAAAGAAATTGGGCCTTAAAATTCAAAACAATTTTTACATCATTAGATTAGGTCCTGAACGAGTCATTGACTTATCATAATGCTCTTGAAAGTAGTTAGAGGCCCTATTATAAATATATTACATAGAAAAATAAGACCTAAATTTGCTACATAGAATCCAAAAGAAGACACTCTAACTAACTCCAATATATCAAATGATGCAAATAAAAAAGTTGGCAGTCTTACCAGGCCAGATGAAGATTTTGATTGCAACCACTTGGATAGTTTTTTGTGTGATGACTTTTTAATATCCAAGGTAACACCTGGAGGTCTGCAGGGGAGTATGTGATTTGACCTGAAAAAATAAACAGAAGACAAGACTGAATCCAAATAATAAGGAAAAAAAAGGAAGAACCTGCAAGCTATAAGTTGCTGAAGACCACAATATTTTGCTATTCACCCTGGTTAATTAATCCAACTTGTTCTAGTACAGAAGTGCTATACATGGGAATTGGGTGTGCATGTGTGCGCGCGCATGTGTGTGTGTGTGTCAGTATGTGTGTGGTGGTGGTGTGGGGGGCGGCTAGCAAATGGCAAAGCAATACCAGGGTCTACCAAGAACAGAAGTGCCAAAAAAGCATAGATAAAAGCTACTATCATGGAGTAAACATGTTTGCATTCGAATACAAAGTTAAACATGTCCTGGTGAAAAGAATGTATGCTGTTGTATCATATAACAACTGCTAGGATACAAGTTGTAAAATCAAGAAGGAAAAAACATGAAAAGTTACATTGATGGAATATTAATTTATACGTGAAACTGGACCAGGAATATTTACCATAGTGTACTTCCTGGCATGGGAAGGTCTTTTTCTTTTATACTTGTGAACAGTGCTTGCAAAAGGCATTTGTCTAAAAGAGAATCGATTTCTTCAGTTGTCAAATTCTGATGTTCCTTTTCATCAGGTGCTTGTTCATTGGATTTGTCTTCAGGCAGTTTAAGTTCGTTAACACCATCAGTTATCTCTTCTGTGGCTTCACTGTTGAGGCCAGGATCAGCAGTGTCTGAAGAATCAGCTGCTGCATCTTCAGTGTCATGTGTGACTTCTGCAGTTTCTTCAGCAGGATCAGGGGACTGAGATGTTGAAACATAATTTGGGTCTTCAACAACAATGTCTTCAAAAAATCCTTCATTGGGGACATAACGGCCATCAGCTGAATCCCTGCAATAGTATTTGACAAATTAGTTCCCAAAAAAAAGGCTAAATTCATGTGTATCCAGTCCTGATACAGTGTACTTACCATAACATATCCCTGTAGTAATGTACAATCCTTAAAGCCTTGCCACGTAGCCCTGCCTTTAAGGCTTCAGTGCTACTCATAGTTGTGATCCCAACCTACATAAGGCACAATGGAAACAAACATTGGATTCTAAGATATTAAAACTTAGGGTTCAAACCAGTCCTCAGAAAATCCAAGAAGCTTACAGCAATTGGGGCAGGGTTACCAGGAACTTTTACTGCCCAAGGTTGACCAGCTTCAAAAGAAGGAAATCCTTCCGGGGGTATGCTGATACCAGGAAACATCAGATCAGCACCACCAATCACGTAACGTGAAACCTCACCACCCTTAAGTGTAAATGCTGGCAATAGATGAGGGACCTTCCAGAGTGCATAAACTGCAATGTTTGCAGCAGACGGCCATACTCAATATATTTCAAATGCATAACTACTGTTCATTATCAAATGAAAAACTAAAGCAGTCAAAACTAAAAGGCAAGGAATTTATAGAGCAATTCATAATAACTATAGCAACTCAAGTAAAGTGGTGTATTTTAGTAATCATGCACAGTAAATTCTATACTTCATTGTGCTCCCAACTGCTCAAGATAGATAAGTAATCAGCTTATTTCCAATAGACGGAGCTGAATCAATAAGGAAGACATATGAAATAAGTACATTGCTAAAAGGATAGCAAAATTACAGAAAATCAACCACCTGTTTTTGTAATTAGAAATCAAAATAATTATGATCACACTAAATTAGAGTAACTCTGTTTGTTATCTGTTCTTTTCTTCCCTGCGCATACTCAGCAAGGAACAAAAAAAAAAACTTAAAAATTAGCAGTACAATAACAAGAAAGCATAGTTGCACAAGTAACAAAAGCTGTATTACAGATTACAAAAGAAGACATCAATATGCAGATGAAAATAGAAACCTGTTGGAAACAGATCATGGCCTCTCGCGTCAATGTTGAAGATCATTGGGAACTCCCCCTCTATGGCATATACAAGAGCATGATTTGGGTACTTTGCTAGTGTTATCTCACCCTATATATAAACACAACACAACAAATAGTGTAACATATGTTAATGCAAAGATATAAGGCTATAAATGAAACAGAAGCCTGTGTAACATAACTTGAGTACCCTATGCAGTAATAGGGATATGGGGCGATAGGGGCCTCCCCATGATGATTTTTATTTATACAAAAAGAATCGTCCCATACTACATTAACATACAGAAAAGGTCTTTATTTCTGAGAAAGTTAAGGTAGGCTAGAGATAAAAACCTAATTAACATGCAAATTACATTGTACTAAACATGGTATAAAAGAAAAGAAAATAGCCACCTTGGGAGGAAGAATAGCATCAAGATCAGCATCAGAGGCCTGTGGAAACCTTTCCTTGGAAGCTCTTCTTAATTTCTTTTTGTCTGCCCCAGACAACCGTTGTACAGTTTTCACATCAACAGGTTTCTTGAACATGGTTGATCAGATCAGACAAGAAGCTGAGCTGCAAATATATGTGTCAAACATGCAACCCAAATTACATGAGACCATGTGATATTAAAACTAATTTAAAACTGAACAACAGCAGATAAATGATGAAATAATAAGCGTGTACACAATTCATCTTTACGAGGTGGGATTAGCAAAACATAGGAGGAATGCCAAGAAAAATGTTAAGCTTGTAGCATCCTATGATCGCACTCAATGCCTGCCTAACGAATGATTTATCCTCCTAGGACACAATTCATCTCATCATAATTCTAAGAACCCCATTGATCCAGCAAATGCACTACTAGCAAATTGCCAAGCTCTTTACAGAGCAAAAGCGACCCGTCCATATCCTAGTCTTCTAAGTTCTAATAACATGTTTTCTCCCTTGGGTCATGGGTCGCGACAAGGACTACGACACATCACAATATCACATACCAATCCAAGGATACAGAATACAAGAAGCATAACGATGGAGAAAGAAAGGGACAAAACCTTTCAACAGTATCCAAAAGGGCTAACGACTCGAGGGATCACTGCCGCCGGATTAGCCTAAGAAGGGATGGCCGGACTAGCCCACGAAGGGATGGGATTAGAGATAGAGAGAAAGGCCTCCTTACCGCGGAGGCGGCGCGTGGGATCGGGAAGGTTCTCGAGACAGTCGCGGACGCTGCTGCCCCCCAAACAAACGACGGCGGCGTGTGCAGGTGTCGTCGCTGCTGAAGGGAAGAAGCACCAGCCGCACACGGAGAGAGATGGTGCCGTGGTGGGCCGATAGGCCACACGGAAAATGGGCCGTGGCCCATGGGCCGATCTGACCGGAAGCGTCGAGAACGAGTTGCCCCTTCCTCCTGGCTCGGACCAGTTCACCAGCGAGCGAGCGGCACTCGAAGCATCGTGCGGCGCAGCGAGCGAGCGAGCGAGCGAGAGGGAGGAGGATGACGGCGCCCAAGCCTGGCGGGGGAGCGGCGGCCGCGGCGCGGGCGGCAGCGGCGGGGCCAAGGACGGTGCTCATCACGGGGGTAGGCAGGGGGCTGGGCCGGGCGCTGGCGCTCGAGCTCGCGCGGCGCGGGCACGCGGTCGTCGGCTGCAGCCGCACCGCTGAGCACCTCCGCTCCCTCGAGGCGGAGATCACGTCGCCGTCGCGCCACTTCTTCACCGTCTCTGATGTCGTAAGTCTCTGGTGCTCGTTCAAGTACTGATTGAAATTCCGGTTTGCAATTGCCGCGCTGCTTTCTAGGGCGTGCGCTGGTGACCTAGTTCTCCGGGGGCTCATTTCGTGCAGTTTTTTGATTGGGGGCATACCTGCCGATGTCCTTGGTTGAACTTTACGCTTCCAAACTCCACTGCTAGTGTATTGATGAGCGGAATCTCAGTCAGTAGGTTTTGCTGCTATGTGCTTGAACCTACCAATTGGGGGTCCAATGCATCCTCTTCCTTCACTTAGAACTTTGGATGATTGTTGTATAGATTGGTAAACAACCTTGTTTGACTGGTAGATTGATTACCTCGGGTCCCTGCTTCTTGAATTCGTAAGCCATGCTTGATCACTGGCAGGGGTGAAACTAGAGCTCCAAGGACCCAATCGCATACTTCAATTTACACATGGCAACAAAAAGTCAACATAAATATGCAAGGAAATACGAATGCTTACCAGGATTAAAATAGCCTAGCTAATGTAATAAAGTTGTGTTAGCAGCTCAATTTTCACTCTCATTGAGCTGAGAGGATGACAAGGAACTTGGGAATTTTCTGGGTTTATTTCATTCACAAACTACAAGCCATACCAACCCAAGGGGCTGGGGATACATATTTATAGGCTGCTAGTCAGCCAAGCATATGCTAGATGCTAGTCTAGATGCTGTCCAAAAGCAGTCCAAGGGGAGCTGTTGTTGTCCTAGGTACTCTAGTCTAAGATGCTCTGAAAACAAACCACCCTAACAGCACCCTGCAGCAGCCCCACTAAAGGACCATGTGCTGCGGCCAAGACCAGTCCAAGATGCTGTCCTTGTAGGGCAGCAAACTACCGGTGTACAACACAAGGCTTATCCATCATTCTCCCCCTAAGTCTTGTGCGGCGTCTTGTGAGAACGCTGAAGCATCCCAATCTTGGAGCAGAGCTCCAGGAACCTGATCCTCCCAAGAGGCTTGGTGAGCAGGTCCGCAAGCTGATCCTTGGTGTTGATGTAGCTTGCCTTGATGCTCCCGTCCTCCAAGCAGCCTCGGATGAAGTGGTACCTCACCCGGATGTGCTTGCTCCGTTCGTGGAAAACGGGGTTCTTCGCCAAAGCTAGAGCAGACTTGCTGTCCACTCTAAGGTCCACTGCTTCAGTGTCCCTGCCGAGGAGATCACCGAGCAGTCAAGCGAGCCAGAGCGCCTGAGTCGAAGCGGTGGAAGCCGCTATGTACTCAGCCTCGCAACTGGACAGAGCCACCACCTGCTGCTTGACCGACTGCCAGCTCACGAGGCACTCGCCGAGGAAGAAGAGGATCCCGCTTGTGCTCTTGCTGGTGTCGATGTCGCCGGCGTGGTCGCTGTCACTGTACCCGACGAAGTGTGCCGTCCCAGGGCACCTCGGGTAGTGGAGACCGTGGTCGAGGGTCCCCGCAACATAGCGGATGATCCTCTTCACAGCCTGCTGGTGCTCCGTCGTCGGTCGCTGCATGAACCGACTAACGTAGCCGACGGAGAACGCCAAGTCCGGCCGTGTGTGGGCGAGATAGCGAAGGCTCCCCACAAGACGCCGGTACTGAGTAGCATCCACCTCCTCCGCCGTGCTGTCACGGCTCATCTTCAGCCTCCCCTCCATTGGAGTGAGGGCTGGGTTGCAGTCGGTGAGCCCAGCTAGCTCAATGGCGCGCTTGGCGTAGGCGGTCTGTCGCAACGTGATCCCAGAGTCGTCCTGGTGCACCTCGATCCCCAGGTAGAAGGAGAGAGGCCCCAGATCGCTCATCTGGAAGGTGGCCTTCATCTCTTCCTTGAACGCCGCCACCTCCGCATCCTTGGTGCCGGTGATCACCAAGTCGTCAACGTAGACACCCACCAGCAGGGCATTTGCTCCATTGCCCCGCCGGTAGATGGCCGCCTCGTGCGGGCTTTGCTCGAAACCCATCCCCTTGAGCGTGGAATCCAGCCTGGCGTTCCACGCCCTCGGGGCCTGCCGCAAGCCGTAGAGGGCCTTGCGCAGCCGTAGCACCTTGCCTTCCTTGCCGGGGGTTGCGAACCCCGGCGGCTGGTGCACGTAGACCTCCTCCTTCAAGTCGCCGTTAAGAAATGCCGACTTAACGTCCATGTGATGGACGCACCAGCCCTCCTGGGCGGCTAGTGCAAGGAGAAGCCGCACGGACTCCATCCGTGCAACGGGGGCAAAGGCGTCGTCGAAGTCGACCCCCTCCTGCTGCACGAAACCTCGTGCCACCAGGCGGGCCTTGTGCTTGACGATGGCGCCGGCTTCGTCCCGCTTCAACTTGAACATCCACTTAAGGGTGATCGCGCGGTGGCCGCGAGGGAGGTCGGCAAGCTCCCAAGTGCGGTTCTTCTCAAACGCATCCATCTCCGCCTGCATCGCGGCACGCCAAGCCGCCTGTCCCTCGGCCTCTGCGAAAGACCGAGGCTCGCCGTCGTCGTACGCAAGGTGCAACTGTGCCTCCAGGTCGTGAGGCACTAGTCCCGGCACTGGCTGGTCGCCGAGAAGGTCCTCCATCGTACGATACCGCAACGGCTCGCCGTCGTGGTACACGTCGACCCGCTCCTCGTCGTGAGTAAGCGGAGTGGCGAACTCCACCGGGCTGTGCTCAACATGAGCAGGTGTCGGAGTAGTCGTGCCCGGAGGAGTGGCCGTCGGTGCTGGAGTACGCGGCGTCGCCGGCTGCGGTGGTGCCGGCGAGGGGCTCGTCGCAGCCGGAGTTGCGGCTGGAGAGCGTGGTGCTGCCGGTGTGGCAGGCACCGGAGTCGGTGGAGGCTCGGGGACTGGAGTAGGCACGCTCGACGAAGAGGAGCTGCCTGCTCCCCCAGCTCCCTCGAAGTGGACGTACTCGACAGTGAAGTCGTCGTACGTCGGAGCTGAGCCTCCGTCCGCCGTCCTGTCCCACACCCACCCTCGCCCTTCGTCGAACACAACGTCGCGCGCCGTGCGCACACGCTGTGTCTCCGGGTCGAGGATGTGGTAGGCCTTCGAGCCCTCCGCGTAGCCGATGAACACTCCCGGAGTGCTCCTGTCGTCGAGCTTGCCAACATGGCCAAGCTCCTTGGCGAACGCGAGGCAGCCGAAGACCCACAGGTGGGAGACCGCCGGCTTGCGCCCATGCCAAGCCTCATATGGTGTCATACCATCGAGCGCCTTGGTGGGCGAGCGGTTGAGGATGTAGACGGCTGTCACCACCGCCTCTCCCCAGTACACTGCCGGCACCCCCCTCTGTTTGAGGAGGGCCCGAGCCATCCCCACAACCGTCTGGTTGCGGCGCTCGATGACGCCGTTCTGTTGCGGGCTGTACGGTGCGGAGAAGTGACGCTGCATGCCCTCATCCGCGCAGTACGCCGCGAACTCGGCGGACGTGAACTCGCCGCCGTTGTCGGTGCGCAGCACGCGCAACTTGCGGCCGCTCTCCGCCTCCGGAACAGCCTGAGCACGCCTGATGGCGTCTGCAGCTTCTCCCTTGCTGCCAAGGATCATCACCCACATGTAGCGGGAGAGATCGTCGACGAGCAGCAGGAAGTAGCGTCGACCTCCTGGTGTGGTCGGTGTCACCGGACCACACAAGTCCCCGTGGACGAGCTCGAGCTGCTCCTTGGCTCGGAAGCTCGCCTGCTGGGGGAAGGGGTGTCGCCTCTGCTTCGTCAGCACACAGACGTCGCAGAGCTGCTCCACGTGGTCAAGGCACGGGAGGCCTTGGACCATCTCCTTGGCACTGAGCCGCTTTAGAGCCTCGAAATGGAGGTGCCCAAAGCGCTCATGCCACTGCCACGCCTCGTCGTCCCTGCGAGCTGCAAGACAAAGAGGCTGGGCTACCTCGACGTGGAGGATGTAAAGGCGGTTCTTCCCTCGAACCACCTTGGCGAGAAGCTTGCGACGATGGTCCCAGATGCGGAGGATCCCACCGTCAATCACCACGCGTGAGCCGCTCTCATCGAGCTGCCCAAGGCTGATGATGGAGTTCCGCAGCGCCGGGATGTAGTAGACTCCGGTGAGCATCCGGTGCTCTCCGGACTTGGCGGTGAAGATCACGGAGCCCACACCCTTGATCTCCACAGCAGAGGAGTCCCCGAACCTGACAGAGCCACGTACGTCGGTGTCCAGGTCGGAGAAGAACTCTCGTCGCCCGGTCATGTGGTGTGTGGCACCGGAGTCGAGGTACCAGCCGTCGATCTTGTCGTCGTCGGAGCCGTCACCGAGAAGGACTCGGGCACGCGGCTCGTCGAGATGAAGTAGAGCAATGGCGGGCGGTGCCTCCGGGTGCAGCTCCATAACCTCGTGGAGCAGGAACAGAGCCGGCTTGTCGTCCAGCCGGGCCTCCGCGACGTGGGCTTGGCCCCCACGCTGCCGCTGCGGGCAGTCCTTGGCCCAGTGGCCAGCCTTGCCACAGGTGTGGCAAGCGTCGTCTCGTGCCTCCTTGGGCTTGGCGGCGGTGCCACCCTGAGCGCCTCCGCGGGCACCGCCATCAGCTCGCCCTCGTGCCCCCGCCTGGGCACCTCCGCGCCCCTTTCGGGGCTTGCCGCGCTTGCGGCCACTGGTCGAGGAGGAAGGCTCCCCCTTCTTCACGTCACCTCGTCGGGCCTCCCACTGGTCCTGGGTGAGGTGAAGCTTCCCGTTGATGGTGATGCCTCCCGAGAGAGACTGTGGCTCGTCGCTGTCGACGACCTTGAGGCGACCAATCGCCTCCTCGATCGTCATGGTGGAGAGGTCCAGCAGAGACTCGATCGAGTGAGCGGTCTGCCTGTACTTCTCGGGGACGCAACGAAAGAGCTTCTCGACAGCTCTCTTCTCGTCGTAGGTGTCGTCACCGAACGTCACCATCTTCTGCAACAGAGTGTTAAGACGTAGAGCGAAGTCATCGACGTCTTCACCTGGCTTAAAAGCCAAGTTCTCCCACTCCTTGCGAAGTGCCTGCAACGTGGACTTGCGAGCCCGGTCGCTGCCGATGCAAGCTGCCGCGATGGCGTCCCAGGCCTCCTTGGCAGTCGCCTTCTGGGAAAGCGAGAACTGCATCGCGGGAGGAACTGCGGCGATGAGCGCATCCAGCGCCCGACGGTCTTTGTCGTAGTCGACGTCGTCGTACTGGACGGCATCCCACATGTGCCGCACCTGGAGCCTCACCCTCATCACCGCAGCCCACTCGACGTAGTTGGTCTTGGTGAGGGTTGGCCATCCGCCGCTGGAACCGGCATCCCTGACCACCGTCTGGATGCCGTGGTAGCCAGGGGCGCCGTTGCGCACGTCCCTGCCAAGGACGCCGCCGTGCACGTGCCGGCCGGGGGCGCCTCCGCCGCCGCCGGGCGCGTGCTGCTGCAGGCCGCCGCCACCGAGCGCGCGGGCCTCCGGGCCACCGCCGGGCGCGTGCTGCCGCGGGCCGCCACCACCGCCGGGCGCGTGGGCCTCCGGGTCGCCGCCGCCGTGGTGGTGGGCTTCTGCCCACCGCGCAGTCCGCTCCTGCGCCCTCTCCCTTGCCAGCACCTCGAGGTCCCCGTCGCCGGTGATGTCGCCGGCGATGGAGCCGCTGAGGCTGCCGCGCAGGGTCTCAACCTCGGCCTCTGCCGCACGTGCTGCATCTGCCGCCGCCTCTGCTTCCACCTCCGCCCGGGCTGCAGCCAGCTCCGCTGCTGCCAGCCGGGCCGTCCTCGCTGCTGCTGCTGCGGCTCGTGCCGTCGCTCGCCTGCGCTCCTCTGCCGTGGCGAGCTCGGCGTCCTCCTGACGCCGTGCACTCGACGTGGCGGAGCGTCGCGACTGGGCGTCGGCCATGGCGAGCCACCAGGGGGCTGCTGCTGCGTGGGGGGGACGCAGCCTCAGACGAGCTGCTGCTGCTGCTGTGCTCGGGTGAGGAAGAAGAGGCCGGTGATACTGCAACTGCTGCTGCGTGTGCTGCAGCTGCTGCTCTGGCTGCTGCTACAGCTCTAGCTGCTGCTGCACGAGCTGCTGCTGCTCTAGCTGCTGTTGCGTGAGCTGCAGCTGCTGCTGTGGGTGGCTGGGTTGCTTGGGGAGGGGAGGAGCAAGAGATGTCCAGGCTACAAGAAAGTACGGCTCTGATACCAGATGTTAGCAGCTCATTTTCACTCTCATTGAGCTGAGAGGATGACAAGGAACTTGGGAATTTTCTGGGTTTATTTCATTCACAAACTACAAGCCATACCAACCCAAGGGGCTGGGGATACATATTTATAGGCTGCTAGTCAGCCAAGCATATGCTAGATGCTAGTCTAGATGCTGTCCAAAAGCAGTCCAAGGGGAGCTGTTGTTGTCCTAGGTACTCTAGTCTAAGATGCTCTGAAAACAAACCACCCTAACAGCACCCTGCAGCAGCCCCACTAAAGGACCATGTGCTGCAGCCAAGACCAGTCCAAGATGCTGTCCTTGTAGGGCAGCAAACTACCGGTGTACAACACAAGGCTTATCCATCAAGTTGAACGCATGGAGAAAATAGGATCGGTACTAGCAAACAATGGCGGAGCCCTTCAGGGGCCATAGAGGGCTCCGGCCCCCCCTTGGCAAGCAAAATTTTTCAACAAAAGTTAAGATTAGTTTGGCCCAAGAGCATTGGCCCACATGCAACCTGATATTCAAAAGCCCACATGCGACCTGATATTCAAAAGAAAATCTTAAGTACTTTTGCAATGAATGTGATCAGGAAGCATATCCGTGAAGAAATAGGATATGCAAAGTTCTCTATTCTTAGCGATGGTCACTTGTATTTTGTTAACTGTGAACCTAGTTATCACTTATCAGTAGTTCATCAACCAAAACTTATTTCTATGGAACTTCTATTTGGAATTTTGGTCCTCCAACTAAAGTTTAGTTGCTAAAGTTTAGCAACTTTAGATCCAAACACCTCTAACTAAAATTTTGCCAAAGTTTAGTTGGAGTAAAAAAACAAGCCTTTAGCCTTTAGCAAGCCAATAGGTGCTAAAACCTGCTAAACTGATCAAAGACTAAAATACCCTACCATTAACTGCAGCCCCTCCGTTCACTGCACGGCACCCCCTCCCGTTCGTCTCCCACTTGGCAGTTTTTTTTTCTCCCGTCGTAGTTACCATGAAGTGTACAACTAGTTGAAAAAAAGAATATGTACAACACATGTAGTAGCAGAGCGTAGCAAAAAAAAGAAAGGGCACCAACACAACACAAGTGAACATGTCAGTTTGCGCCAACATAGGTGGAGGGTTGGGTTAAATGGAGGGTAGTATGGTCATTTAAAACAGTTTAATTAGCAAGAGGATCCAAACATCGCATACTAAATTTTAGCAACCTATTGTTTAGTTTACTAAATTAAACTAAAGAATTTTAGTCTACTAAACTTTAGTTGGAAGGGAGATCCAAACAGGACCTATACATATTGGTTTGAAGTTGGCAAATTGCCCCCCCCCCCCTATGTTTTGGTTCACGCTCCGCTACTGCTAGCAAAGTACAGTATTCAACCTCAGTATTCATATAAATGATATAAATTGTAAACAAAATGACTTAGCATTTTTGAACCAGAAACCGAATTGGAAGAGATAATAAATCTAATACATTACCTTATGCTCTTCCAAAGCCTAGAAATCACGAGCCAGGACATATGTAATTTTTTGTTTTTCCACACAGACAATAAGGCCGCTACTCATTGTCGGCAATACAATTGCGCAAATATGGTTTTCACAAGTTCCATATGCTCATGTTTGAGAATCAGCATACAAAATGAATATTAAAATTAATCAAGCAGGCATAAACTTATTAGACTTTGAGTTTCTTTGGTTAACTTCGTTAAGCAACCAGGGTCTCCATGAATCGTTCCTTCTCCTTTTGTCTTGTGTTTTTCTCCCGTTCGCAAACGGAGAACAAAGGGCAGACCAGACAATCAAGCCCGAGGCTGCACAGTGATCCAATGCTGGACCTCAGCAGTTTGGTCCACTGCTCTGCTTGACAGATTTTTTTTTTTTTTTGTCTTGGCAAGTGTCTTTGCCAGGGCGTTCTGCCGCTTCACAAAAAGTGTCACGAATGGTTCATACACGCTGCACACATGTTAAGCTCTGCCGCGATGTTACCTGCATTGTTGGCCTATGCCTGTTGTCTGCGTGCTTGGTTGGCCAGTGGACTTTAAGTATGGCTGTTGGGCCGCATGGTGGTTTTGTGGGCTCACTGCTTGACAGGATGATGGTGATGCACCTGTTTGGGCCTGCGTGGTACACAAGAAGTGAGAACGAACTGCTAGTCACTGAAATTTTATTTACACCCTGATGCCAGCATTCAGGTAGTTCGACATAGGTCCCTGGTAACTGGTGTATAATAGTATCGGATGTTCTAGGAGTTTTTTGTGCTCTACATCTTTTGCAATGTGATGCATGCAATGGGGGATTATTAGTGTCTCGGCCTATGGGGTAGAATTGATAGCTTGAAAGATGCTATGTATGAATTTATGACCTATCAAATTCATGGATCAATGAAATACCATTAACATTGTTAAAATTTAGTTTTTTTTTTTCATTTGGAGTTGGTGTGTAAGTTCAAATCAAAGAGGTTTGTTGAGGCTTCTGCCAGTCAAACTTTTTAAAACTTGATCATCAATACATAAAGAATTTTTTGGTTGATAACATAAGATTTTTACCGATGTGTTGGATGGTAGTGAGATGAAGTAGAATTACCATTTATCAATGATGCATTTAATTCTTTCTTTCGAAGAAACAAAACATAAGCAATTTGACTCTCGCTTTTTAAATTGCTTGCTATGTTGAACAATTTCTCAAATACTATGCTTCTGCTGCAGAGGTCTGACAGCAGTGTGGCCGAGTTGGCAAAGGCTGCTGTTGAAAGGAAGCAAGTTCCAGATATTATAGGTTTGTAATACTTAGTGTTTATTTGAAGTTGCGTGGAATTGCATTTGTATGCTCTTTCCATATATGTACTCAAAGAATGTTTCCTGGATTCTAACTGTGGTATCCTGGCAGTAAACAATGCTGGTACGATAAACAAGAATAACAAGACATGGAATGTCCCAGCAGAGGATTTTGATATGGTGGTCGATACAAATATCAAGGGAACAGCAAATGTGCTTCGCCATTTTGTACCACTTATGATAGAGAAAAGACATGGGATTATAATCAATCTGTCCTCTGGTTGGGGAAGATCTGCTGCTGCAGAGGTTGGACATATAGCCATTGGATGCATTCTAGTGGTTTCTTTCTGTTACTTTAAATCATCAATGCATACTAAATCGCATATTGCTCCTTCAGGTTGCTCCATATTGTGCTTCAAAGTGGGCGATTGAGGGTTTGACACGCTCGTTAGCTAAGGAGCTGCCTCCGGGACTGGCAGCCATTGCCCTGAGCCCTGGTGTTGTGAATACTGACATGCTTACATCATGCTTTGGGAGCTCTGCTTCATTATACCAAACAACTGAAACATGGTAAACCTCCCTGCCTTATGCTTCTTCTTAGTGGGGCAGTCTCCCCCACCCACCCACCGGACGACTTTTGTTATGCTTGTTCTCCCTAGTTTGCATATAAACAGAGTGTTCAGTTCATTAGCGAAGCTGGGTTGCTCGAGACAATGGTGGTCATACTGAAGACACTAGGAGATAGGAAATTACAATTATATATCAAGTAGTCCAAGTACTACCTCTGATTCTCTTTTCTTTATGCTATTTGGTTCAATTTTGAACTAACCTGCATCAAACGAAAAGTTTTGGGGAGTCTCATCACATTAGTGTGACCCAGTCTACTTGTTCACCCTCCCGAGACAGTTTTTTTTCTTTGATGCAAGGATGAACACCATTTCCATTAGGATAAATGGAAGTACAAATAGTTTTTAAGATTTGGACCTGATGAAAAAAAAGACCCTAGCATACTAGACATAAGAGGGAAAGATTGCATGTATTGCACAGCGACATCAGTACAACGCTCGGGTGACGTGGTCAGACCTGCTTCAGGTTGACCAAACTGCCAGAGGTTGCACCAACCCGAAGTTACTGTTACAACTTGCAAGTTTACCACACCATCCCAAGATAGTTCTCTGTAGCTGATAATTTCAAAGATAAGCCTATTCCCTTTCCAGTCTGTACCTATTCTTGCAGCTAAGCCCTGTCACTGTACCAGTAATTTCAAAAATGTATCTACCTTCAGCATTCTAGTGTTCTTGCAGTGCCCGTTTTCTAGAATTTAACAAACATTTTTCCAGACAGGGATAGTTACCATTAACCCCACTTTGTATGCTATCTAAACTTTTAAGTAGTCCCATGAGCAGTCTGTGACAATTGAAGAAGGAATCTTAAATGCTGAATAGCCTGTTGGTTTTATTTTTCTAGATTGGAGGCATTTCATTGTCAGATTTGGTGAACTTTGTATCTTTATGTTTTGCCACTTGGACCATCCTGGCTGTGGGTGTGGCCCAACCATTGAATTCGTATATGCTGCATGGCAGTGTAGATAGTACTCTAAAGCTGTTGTAAAGCATTACCTTTGTGTGCAAAACAGTAATGTTTGGTTGCTTGGATGTTGAGTAACAACTAGCAATTGGGGTTATCCTGCGTTTCATTGCGGACTAGTGTGCTTAAGTTGCTGATTGTGTCCAGTAGCACTTATCATTTTTGACGGATGGATGTTGATGTTTTTCAGGGCACCCAAGGCAGCTACAATGATACTAAGCCTTTCGCTCGACGATAACGGCGCCTCGCTGACTGTATGAAGCGGTGAGAAATATGCGTGAGCTGATCGCTGATGGGTGTAGCCTGACATGTAGGTTTCGCGAGATTATGGAGCTGTAAAATAGTAGGCAGTTATACTGTGCGTCTGCACTCCGATGTCCCTAGCTGCCGTCTGAACATATTGTCGCAATAACATATATGTAACCTTTCATTGCAAGTAGAATCCGCGCCCATCGGGCGCTCGGTCTGTCCTCTCGCGCGACGTGGCCTTCCGTGTCGTGCTGGGGCCAATCGTGCCGTCGAGCGGTTCGTCCTGCGCGTCGGTCTCCGTGTGGGCACTGCTGCCAGGGAAAAAGCATCGACGATGTATATTAAAAAAATTACTGTCTTCTGAAGTCCGGTTCCTGTCACCTTTCACACATCTCATCTTCTCGGCACGCCTACCTACACTGTAGCCGTTATTCCCCTCGCGCCGCCATCGCCCGCAACCGCCTCCTCTCATGCCTCTCTCCTTCCGTCTCGCCTCCCATTACCTTGTCGCCGTGGTCTTCTTGGTGCGGCCGCAGCATCGGTGCCCACGGTCGACGTCTGCTGTAGCGACATGGACGACCTCGACCTCTGCGATGGCGGCGCTGGACGAGGCGTGCTCGACGCGTCGCGTGGGAGCTCAAGCTTGCCCCCTGGCGAGACGGCCGCAGCGACTGTGCAAGCTCCTCTGTGGTGGCAGCGCAGGCTAAGCTCCCCTGTGGTGGTGGCGGCTGCGACGCGAGCTTGACCTCCACTGCGACGGCGGCACAAGCTTGAGGTCCTCCTTCTGCGAGCGGCGCGGCGGAGGGGACTAGGCGGAGGCAGCCGACAGGAAGGACGCGGCAGCAGCGCCTCCACCAAGCTGTCTACCTGGAGAAAGAAGATAGGATAAAATTCTCGAAAAAAAAAAGAACCCGCGGCTTTCAATGGGCTTCAGTGTCGCCGTCGTCTCACATCTTTGCCCCCGGCCATCGCCAAACTTCTCCGAGTGTCTATACTGCCGGAGATCTCTCCGACCATGTCGCGTAGGGTGCTTCGCCTCGGCGTCGCCTGCCAGCGCCAATCGCCTCTACCATCACCGTTGTTCTCCAACCAGCCTCTTTGGCTCAACCCCAGTCCCCAGAACCGTCCTCAATTGGCCGTCGACTGCAGCAGGCCGCACGCACGCGGAACCTGATGCGGTTGTCAACGATGCGGCGGTTTCATCGCCGGCTGGTCGTCCTCCTCCGGTCGCGGACTGTCGGCGGCGGCTCGCGCACCAAAGTATATCTTCGTTCAACTCAAGCGCCACACCGTCACTGCCTTCCTCCTCCTTGCCTGCCGCAGGTACACCGAAACCAAATCTGTTTTCCCCTTTGCCGGCAGCAGCGTCCTCAGAGCGAATCTAAGTGATGATTCAAGTTCAATGCCCAAATTCCATCTGCTCCCCTCAGCATCGACACCCCGCACCCGCAAGTCCTACCTTCTCAAACCAAAGTACGATCTCTCTCTCACGGAGCAGCAGGGGCTAATAAGACAGATCTTTCCCCTATTCTCTCTCTTTTTTTTATTCAGTACAAATTAGTCTGGGCTGGTGTTGGTTTCGTACTAAGGCACGAATCTTGCCCTCAAGAAACTTTTTAAAATCTCTGCGATGTGTTATTCCCCTTTCGAAATGATACCAAATAGCAAGCTAATTAAGCTCCTTCCTGATTAGTATGAGACTTGAATTAGTATCTAATCCATAATCTAATTTGTATGAACCGTGCAGTGCAATGTATTTGAGAACCAGATAGCATGCTGATTAAGGCGTGAACCTCAATCTACAACACTTCTGTGAACAAGCGTGTACCTCAATCTACAATTAATTGTCTCTTTTTCCCTTTTTTTTTTCTTTACGCATGGTCAGATCTGACACTACAAAGCATTTCAAGTGCAAAGTGCATAGTACTTGCACTTTTGATTTCCCTTTCGATCTTACCTCTAATGGGCGTTACATATTGATGCCTGTACACGTGCTATGTGTATAACAGATAGAACTGCGGAGTGATCTATGAAGACATCAGTGAACTCGAAAGAAGATTTTATTACCAAACCAAATCCATAGATAATTAATCTTACCGATATTTATTCGTACACAAAAGCGCAACATGTTGGTGCATTTTCTGTGCTTTAACTTCAAATGCATGATCGTTGTGACCCTGTACTGTGACATATGTAGTTACATGACCTTTGATTAGTCAATTCTGATAGGCATCGTCTTCTTTTTAAGATTTTTTGTACTGCAGTTATTTTAGAGTTAATAATCATAAAACTATATCATCATTTACATGCTTCATTGACAGTTATGGTACACACCAAATAGAAGTATCCTCAGAATTGCAGTAGCTGGGAGATGCGAATTTCTTATGTTTGTTGATAACATAGGTCTACAGGTTTATGGCACCATATAGGCTGCACAAAAAAAATAGATATGTGGCCGAACTGGACTTTCCAAACGATGAGCATGATCTATTGCAGTCAGGTTGGCTGGGTCTCTCATTTCTTACAATTTTCACGGAAAAATCAATTTATAAAGAACCCTTACATCCTTCATCCCCACATTTAAAATACTTAAATCATTGCATGGATTAGCCGGATAGATATGCCTGTGAGTTTCGTACAAGTGTACCTATAATCAGTAACTATTATGATTTTGAACTCATTAATTGCCAGGCTTAGTCTCTGTTTTCTTGATTGTCCATATATAGGTGAGTGGATGCCTGCTGTCCCAAAAGTCAGGAATACATCCTTTTGCAGGCCTAATTCAATTCTTGGAACATTAATAAAACTGTGCTACTCTTTTAGTGTTTCCCATTTCAGGATTTTAAGAGCCTCCAGGAATTAGTGTTCTCTTCAGAAATAGATCTTCCAAATTAAAGTTCTCGAGGAACAATGTGTCCTTTATTACGAAATAGGTAATTAAAGTTCCCGGTTCATTTACGCATCCAACCTTTCAAATTTTGTGTTGTCAACTAGACCTTTGCCTTCTACTAAGAACAGGACACAAAAATACCTCTTTCTGTAGCTACAGAACCATACATTGATTCAGGTTAGTGCTACATGAAAATCTCACATAGTAATGTATTTACAGGCTATGCTTTTCCAATCATTTGTTTGTTCGCTCAGGACGTGTCACATGTTTTATGGAACAATTACATGTCCTAATAAGATCACCACATCACTCTATAACATAACTTAAATGGGCTTAGGACCTGCCAACAATTGCAAAGACAATATGATGAATAGGGTTGACGCTTAACCTGTTGGATATAGCCTCATGTTTCTGTACAAGTGCTGCCTGCAGATGTGCGCATTGTTGTTTTCATGTCTTACTTTTACGTTGTTCCCTTTTCAGATTCTGGAAAAGGACGACTCAGGATTCTCGGTACCATGTACCTCAGGTACAATTTAAATTGTCTATTGTCCCTTGTGGTACTTTTCACCATAGCTTTTTAGTGAATGATGCGGATTTTTTGGTGACTTGTGTGAACTGAACCTGAAATTGTCCACCACAATTTGTAAGAGGATGTATATCCTTTTCACATGATCCTTTATGGTTATTAAATTGACCAAAACTAATTAAAATAGAGCTGGCTGGCCTATTGAGTGTTTCTGATAATTATAATTTGGCCACTGAGGATATCAAAGCCCTTAATCTGCGCCTGCATCCAATCTCCTACATTGTTGTTGACATGAACTCCTCTCAAGCTGTCATATCCCTATGCTTCTGCCATTCAGCTCCATTTTGCTACCCTTATATTTGTATGTTTTTTCTCTCTGATTTTCTGGAAGCTTCACCCTTTTATGCTGGTCTTTGTCATGATGATGGAATATGGGATCGAATGAAGAAGACTACAAAGGTATGAAACATATATTGGCTTCTGCATAGACAGAGTGACCTTTTGATTCATCCATTTGCCCTTCCTTGCAGTGACACTCATCACTGGTCATTCACTAATGATGCCACTAAACATTTCATGATATTCATTTGTAGTGGATTAGAGTTACGACTGTTACTCATCACTTGCTCTAATGGTTGAATAATTTTTTCCAAACATGATTATTTTATTTTATTACAATAACCAAACTTTAATATCAGAACCTTTTTTTTGTGTGCTCCTTCAGGTAAAAGAAAATGACATTGAAACAGAGGCGGCCATCAAAATTTGTTTGATTACTCAGATATGAAGCCTGTCCGAATATTTGAAATCAGAGAATGCAGTCACAGCTTTCTCTCTCTCTCTCTCTCTCTCTCTCTCTCTCTCTCTCTCTCTCTCTCTTCCATCTTCCTTTATCTTTGCTTAACAAGTACTAGAACACATCAAATTTTGGGTCTTCCCTTATGTATCAGTACAGTTCCGGTGCATCATCATTATAGCAAATATGTACTTCTTGATTATTGTTAATCTCAGAAGAAAAAGTTTTATGGCATTATCACTGGTGTCATATATGGCCTGCTTGGTTGGATGTTAAAGTATAGGCATGCCAAAATATGGGTATACCAAAACGTGTCCATGTCAAATTTTTTGGCTAAAACCTTGGTAACTTCAGAATAGGACTTAGCTAGGCGACGTGGTTTTTTTTTTTGCCTCCAATCAAATAAGTGCCAAAGTTTTAAAAACATGTCCTAATTTGGGCTTGCATGTTTTGGGATCAAACTAAGCACACCCATAATAAAAGATACTTATGTTAAAGCACGACTGGACGCCGCACAAGAGCAAATCCATACGGTGTCACAACTTCTAAGCTAAGAGCTACCATATACGCTCATTTCTACAGGCGCGGCGTAGCGCGCCCGCCTTTCTAGTTACCTTTATGGCATATGCGTTCGCTCTTCTTCCAGTTTCTTCTATCGTTGAAGGGCGCGGGATTGGAGTCCCCACGCCTGGCGAGTGGCGACACGATCCGATCTGCCGCCTGGATTGGCTCGTCGTCAATTGGGCGCAGAAGCGCAGCTCCGTACTCCTGTGTCCCTGACCCTGAATGATACGATGCAGCAATCAATTGGGGGCGGATCCATGCCGGCTGCTGCGTCGCCCTGCCATTGCTGCGACCACTTTGATCACACGATGCATGATTGCATCGGAGCCAGGAGAAAATCACCGCCCGCAATCAAGGTACTGGAGTAAGATGGCATTGTTCTAATGTTCTTGGTCGGTTATTCAGAGATTAAAAGGTCAAGAAAAAGCAAAATCGCTCTGGGCTTGCTAGGAAAATATCTTTCTCAACCATTTCAATTGTGATGCGTTGCCGTTTGCTGATTGATCGCATCTTCCCACGCGCTTTGGACTTGTTTGGAAAGGATACGAGTTTAGCATGATAGGGAAGATCTTGCTTTTGCAGCCAAGCTTAGCGCCCGCCTTCAAGCAAAGAACTGCTTGCCTAGTCCGGGTCTTCAACATCGGGAAGGCAATCACGCAGCGTGGGAGACTGGGAGTGCACCTTGTCTTGTACAGGATCACCAAGAGTATGATACACACGCGTGACTGGCTGATACTTGGGCCTATGTAGACATTTGCCGTAATTAAAATTGGATAACACTCAAGCAGCGACTGGACAAGCTTTTTCGCTGCTTAAACGGTCTGGTTTTATTGACTACCCCTGCTTTGCTTACTAGCCTGGCTTGCGGGATGTTGCTCGCTTTCCTGCCACCCGAATTTTCTCGTCTTGTGTATCTTCTTGTCAGACACTCAGAATTTTCTCTTTTCATCGATCCTCTTCTTCCTGTGGTGAACTTCTTCTATTAATGGCGATACTACGAGGGTGTTTGGAAGGATTCATTAAAGCGACATCACCTAGCAAAGATCCTCTAGCCTAGTTGGTTAGGGGCTGAGCGGTGTGGTGTCAACCAGGTGACCGGTTCAATTTCTCACGAAAGCTGATTTACGAGACTGGTTTAAAAAAAAAATCTCCTCACTGGGGCTTGGGGATTTTCTACATCCAGAGAAGATTTCTCCTTCTAAATGAAAAACTAGGGGACTCTTTACCCCACTAGGTGTAATTTTTTTAAACGACTTCGCCCATGAAGAATGTTTGTGAGACAGTTTCATCGTGCTATAGTGCCTCCATTTGCAAAAAGCATGTCAAACTAAAGTGGATAAAAACTCTTCTAAATAGGTTCTTAGCTGGCGCTATATTGTGTTTAAGGGAAAACTCTAATTTCACCCTCTTACAAAAGTTTGCTTTTCAACCTGCTATTACAAAACCGGACATATAAGGATGGTTCTAAATAGCCGGCTATAGCTGTTAAGAAGGGCAGCCATTTAGCCCCTAAATGTCGGCTATAGGCCGCTAACGCCGCAATGGCAGGGCTGCCGCTAAAAGTCTTAGCCTTCTATTTAAACCATGTATCCAGTACTATCCAACTATTAAAACCAGACATATTTGATCTGTTAGATGGTTTCATAAGTGGGTTTCTACTTTTTTAATAATAAAAAATATGAAGAAATAATTTAATCTAAAAAACTTATAACTAATTCATTTTAAATTTAAAAGTATGAAACAAGTGCTGATTTTATTTTGTAAAAAATGTAACCTACATGTCGGTGCACCATTTGAAGTTATTTGGATAATATTTATTGATATTCATAGTATTTTTTAGTAAAAAACAATAAAAATATGAACATGAACAAATAATATTCAAAGAATTTAAATAGTATACCAATGTAGGTTACATTTAAAAAATTGGCATTGATTTCATTTGTATTTAAAATGAATTAGTTATGATTTTGTTAAGTTTAAACAATATTTTTATGTTTTTGTAAAACAGGAAATCATCTTTGAAACCACCCAAAGGGCTAAATTTGCACGTTATTCATAGTTGGATAGTCCTTAGTGTATGATTTTGTAGTTGTTGATTGGAAATCAGACTTCTATGAAAAAAGGATGATGTAAAGTAGAGTTTTTCTTTCCCTAAGTTTAAAATTCATTGTAGCGATGAAACTAGTTGTCGAATTAAACAGGGCCTAATACGAAGATGAACTCTACATCATAGATGCATAGATATACTCTCTATGTTCTAAATAAACTATTTCCTAACCAATATTAGAAAAAATAGTAGTTTCCTAAATGATCACAATGCCCTTCATTAATATTCCATTTTCCATTGAAGTTATTGTGGTAAGTGCTGATTGTTCAAAGCATCTCCTCCACAAATGATGTAAGAGTTGAAAGATTAGATGGACATTGCATATTACATCATATTATGGGGTATTGGTTAAAAGGGGACAACCCTATATGAGGAAGAAGAAGAGAAAAGGAGAGGAGGAAGAAGAGCCCTTTAGACTTGGGAGTCTAGATTCGCTCGGACAAGGTAGAAGTTGATTTATTGGGAACACATTTTATTGTTAGAAATTGATTTATTCTTGGTTGGATATAGTATAGAGTTTTATCGGCCCGTTCTCCCCCTTAACTTTACATACCTCTTAACAGTCTTAAGTCGCCTCTAGCCCTCTACACTGGTATTGTCCGGCGTGCTTAGCTCTCCTACCAGTGTAAACTGCGCCATTCTTTTTCTGCAAGACAATCGTGTTACCCATATCATCACTGGCCACACATGATGATCGAGTGTTTTGGGTCATAAAAGTACTATGATCTGATCAGATTAAGGAAAAAGTACTTCTCCAACGAGTTTTTCCTATTCATCCCACTCACAGAACACGTTTTCCAGTGCACTATTCATCTAGAAAAAGTAATCTATGCTTCCAATCTGAACACAGCATATGATAGTGCAGTACTCTGTACACGACTGACTGATGAAAGAGACCTTGGATCGTCAATCGTCACTTGGCATGCGCAATTTACGGCCTCCTGGCCACTCTGCCTCTCCCTCGCGCTCTGCAGATCCTCATGTCGGCAACGGCAGCTCCTCAGACATTCAGATCCACCGCTGGCGCATCCTGGCCGAGCCCAATCAGCCACCTTCAGGCTGTTCGCACTGGGGTGCGCTACCCCGAGATGCAGCACCGGGATAGCGTTTTTTGCCCCGCAGCGGGGTGCGCTACCCGGTGCTGCAATCTTTGCGCACCGGCTTCCGAGCGCCAAATCTGGCGCCATAGCGCTCGTGCGCTACGCGCATCCGTGGCGCGGGGCCACGCTCTCGCGCGCACCATCCCAACCACCCTGACCGCACGGGAGCTCGCGAGGAGGAGCCACACGCCGCCGGTGAGGGAGAGAGGGGAAGAAGGAAAAAAGAACCGAGGCAAAAATCAAAGCGGATTGAAACTCAAATCGAATCGAAGCACAAGTCAAAACGAAATCGACACAAATCGAAATGGAATCAAAACAAAAAATCGAGAGAGACGAGCTCCTCGCCATGGCCTTTCGCCAGATGTGCTCCTGCAACTGAGCCTTCTCGCCGGATCTACCCTTGCCTCGTGCCGGTCTGCCACTGGCGCTGCTGCCGGTAGCGCGCCCTTCCTTGCGTTCCACCTCCTTCCGGTCGCTGGAGGAGCTCCTCACCCCTCCCATGGCGGCGCCGCCGCACCAACACGCGGGGAAGGAGGGAGCAGGGGACGCCGCGGCCGCACAGGAGCTCGATCCGTGGCCGCACGGGAGGCGGCGGCGTCGGCGACCTCGCCGAGCAGGAGGCGGCGGCGCAGGCGAGTGGAGAGCGAGGGGATACGGCGAAGACGACGAGAGCTTCTCCGCTGCCGCGAGGCCGTGCTGGCTGGTCAGATCTGCTCGAGCAGCAGTCGTGCGTGCGGCCGTGCGGAGGAGATGAAGAGGGGATCGATGGACGCGACGGCGGCGCTGTGCTCGCCTTCTTCGCGAGCGGAGAGAGACCAAAATATCGTGTGACCTGTGCCGTGGAGACAGGAAGGATCGACCGCATGGGAAAAGAAAAGGACGGTGGAAAAATTAAAAAAGAAAGAAAAAAGAGAAAAGAGAAAAAATATGAGAAAAGAGAAGAAAAAAAAGAATGAAATGAGAGGAGATAAAAAAAGGAAGGGAAAAAATGAGGAGAAAGGGAGAATGGAGATGGTAGTTGGTGTTGGTTGAATAAAATATATGTTAGTTGGTATAGGGTATAAGATATAGAGTATCACCAGTGCAGGAGAAGTTGAGATAGTATATATAATCTTGACGACGAGACAGAAATATTACTTTTAGGGATGAAAATAGGATCAAGTTCAAGACTGCTCGATGCTACGTTCAAGATTATCCGCGCGACGGGTACCCTGCGCTTGTCGATGAACGCGATCAGACGGGGAGTTATTGCTGCGCTCCTGCCATTGGGCGCATCGCATTACACTGATACAGCGCGATCAGCCGCGCGGCGTACAACGGCCTGGCAGCTTGCAGATCCAGTCCAATGGCTTCCGCCTGACTGCATCACATTCATTGGCTTTGCAGGCCGGGCATGGAGGGCAGTAGTGTACAGCGCGTGCAGCCGTGCGTGAGCAGTGGTTTTACCAAGGTTCCTTCTCCCGGGCCAGCAGCGGCCGGGGCTCCTGTGCTCCTGTGGACTCCCTCCTGTTGTCCTGTGCCTGCCGTCTGCAGTGTACGCGCCTGGAATCTTTTTTCATGGTACGAGAAAACGTTATTGCCATCGGTGTGCACAGGCACTAGAGTTGTTTTAAACGTTTAGTTTCTAGAAAACTTCTCTAAACGTTTACTATTCTTCGTATTACATAACACGTTTTTCAGAAATGTATTTCTCTACTTCTCCACCATCTAAACTACTTTGAATGGGTAGATTTTCCCCTCTTTTCTTTATTTTCATTGGCATGAAGATCTCTTTTTTTTTTCTTGCAGTCCTTTCAAGGACCTATTTTTCGTAATGGGAATCAATAACTCTTCACGCTCACGCATAGTGGCAGCTATTTCAATCTTGGCTACTAGGGCCACAATGGTATGTGTTTCCACTCAGGGGCATGGCACGATAGAGGATAGCTGAAGTTGACAGTGGAGTATTGTTGTGTCAGCGGCGGTGGTTGGTCGGGGCACGTACCATGCTTTCTCCAACCGGTCTCCAAGCTTAGCTATTACTGCTAACGTGTTATTTTCCATCCTGTGTGCAGCTTCTCATGGTTATTAATTTCATAGTTTGTATTTCTTCTGCTATATTAATACCCGTAAGCTATATTAATAGGAATGGGTGCAATTTGTTTCTGTTCGCTAAAAAATATAAATAGAAATGGGTGCAATTTGTTTCTGTTCGCTAAAAAATATAAATAGAAATGGGTGCAATTTGTTTATGTTTGCTAAAAAACAAATCTACCCCATGTCTACCAATGTTCATAACCTTTTCCCAAAAGAAAATTTCAATTTCCATACCAAAAAAACATATTTTTCAAAAAATACCTGTATGGTTACACTACTTGTGAATTCAGCCCCAACTCTCGACGTTGCCCTTGAGGGAAAAAAAATATAAAAAAAATAATTTCCCCAGTACGAGGAACCTCTTAGTCATTCATTTACCAGTTGCTATCACAAGGATATGCTTATCGATTTAGAAGATTACAGTGATCTTTATACGACTATACTCCGGTGAGCTATATGTTCAACCAGTAGCAGGAATCAAATGTTTATACAAATATTGTATTGACGTGGTCTGTGCAATATAATATTTATCCCTTTCCCCTAAGATGATTCTGGCGCCACATCCAGGTCAACTCATGTTTCTTTTTTCTCTTACTCATGAAGTATGAGGTTTAGAGCAGGTGAACGTCTGCGTCCACCCACCATAAGAAAGGGTAGAGAAGCCGTCCCTGGACAACTACATCAGCAGATCAAGTCGATATCCCAATTAACAACGACATTAGATACCCTCTGAAATCATGCATTTATACAATCAGCAAAAGGGGTACCATATCATCAAATTATCGCGGTTCTTCTTCTGATATTCTCCCAGGAAGCCACCCTAAGAACCGGAGCAAAATTAACCCGAACAGCATGCTGTTAGGACCACCAAATGAACAATAATCTACCTAAAAGCAGCTGCTGAAACTGAAATATAGGGAGTGAGGACGAACAGCTCCTCATGCCTGAATTACAAGGTAGACATTAAATTAAAAATTTGCAACCTTAGTTACACTCATAATTCTTGCTTTCAGTTCTCAGGATGACCACAGGGCGAGGAAGGAGCTGTTGGACCATCTGTGGAGCAGCTCACTCAAGCACAACACCGCATAGGCCAGCAGTATAAACTTGAAAAGGAACTGGAAATAGTGCGATAACTCAATGCTGGAGGCATTCAGCGCCTGTAAAAAAAAGTACAAAGCATCATTTCATCAGTGTTTGGATATAGCTGACTTGTTAGTGAAAGAACATCAAGAAATGATGACAAGTCTTGCCATGGCTAGTCTTGTAATTTGTGATCTCTGCTCCGACGAGGCCTTCTTGGCAATTTGATCCGAGGGCATCTTTCTCCTGCTGCTCAAGCTCTTGCACTGAGCATCATCCACGTCCTTGGGTTTGCCGGATTGCGAGCAGTTGCGCAAGCGCTGCACGTCCTTGGACTTGAGGGGCTTGAGGATGAAATCCTCAGCACCGGCTGTTAAGCATCTGCTTTATTCAAAGAGGTGGTGGGCCTGTTAGTGTTGATGTGCAATGCAAATCTAAGCCTTTTCTTCTGAAAAGTCACGCAAATCTAGCTTTCAGAAAGGGCCTAAAACCATGCACAGAACATAGTCAGAGAGCAAAAGTGGCTTTTGTTCGCGTATATAACGGCATCTGCTTTGCACAATATGATGAGGGTGGGTAAAGGGGAAGAATTTCACCTGCTGATCCGCTGGGGCTCATTCTCCGACGACACTACGACCACCGGGATCGGGTTCGGGGAGCTCAACGCCTGATGTTTACAAGGCTTAGCATCCAATTCTACCGAAATAAGACCAAAGTTGAAGTCAAATCAAGATGATGGTTTACCTTGATGGCCCTGAGAAGGTCATAACCAGTCATCTCCGGCATGCAGTAGTCAGTGAGCACGATGTCAACGGTTAGCTCCTGGAAAACATTACGGGAAGCCAATTTCAGAGCTTATTCATCCCTGTACTTGCAGTCAAAGATTTCAATTCATGTGTTTGCATGCTAGTCCATTTATCAGAGGACGTACTTGAGCGGCTTCATTACCTCATTGCACAATTACACGCACCCAACGAATAAGTACAAAGTTTAATACAGATGAATTTTTCTTGAACAAAAGAGGGACCATACTCATTGCTGTACGGTGCACAAGTTATATTCATCTCCACATAGGTGTGTTAATTACCAAGATACCATCAGGTAAAATTTTTATTCACTAGTTCTAGCAGCCTTCATTGATTTCATTCAAGTTCCCATGTAAAAAGAAAAAAGAGAAGGTAGATTAAGAAAGACAGCTTTGCATCTGCATATGCACGGAGCTGCAAGGTAGGACCAGTACACGAGCGTGGTCGTTTCAGTACTCACATTAGCATCAGCAGCGGATGAATCCAGCTTCCCCTGTCCCTTTGGCCCGAGAAGCTCCATCGCCTTCTTGCCGCTGTCAACGGCGGTCACTGAATGAGGAGGAACGGAATCAAGCTAGGTTGCATGTTGCAGGAATGAAACACAAACAGCTGACTGATGAATCCATTTGTTCTAGCATCACTGCACGACTGCACCAGCCACAATGGACAAGTACTGTACCGGCCGGCAGGTAAAAGAATCTGGCAGATGAATGGACAGAACATGAACATAGAAAATAAAGCAGGGTCAAAGATGGCCTGCCTGGCCATGGCAGGACCAGCAGGGCGTTCTTGTTCCTCTATTCCTGAATTCGATTCATCGCCGACCTTTGTGCCGAAGAAGACGACGATCGAAGCGACACAAAAGGAACAGTTTTTCTTTCTTTGCCAAGGCAATCGCACGAGCGCCGAGACGGAGTGCCCAGTGACAGACCGAGATGTGAAAATGGGCGAGCAATGAAGATGCGGAGGAGCAGGAGCTGACCGTGGAATGGCGCGGCGCCGCCCTTGTGGTTCCGGAGCAGCAGCTCGACGACCTTCCGGTCGACCGGCGAGTCGTCCACCACCAGCACCCTCACCGCCGCCGCCGCCGCCGCTGCCGCGTTCCCTTCTCCTCCTGCTCCCATCCTTGCTCCTGGTGCTCACGCACGCAATGGGGGCGGGACGCTTCTTCCTTCTGCTCTCGTCTTTAGAAGAACTAATAACCCAAGAGGAAAGAGTCCAAGAAAAACCGCGGGGACTGAACCAGTAAATAGGCGAACTGGCGAAGGATGGTGATGAGAGAGGAGAAGGAGGTCTCCGTATCCTCCGTCACAGTCTACTCACAGTGCAGGAGAGAGAGAGAGAGAGAGAGAGAGAGCACTGAGCTCCTCTGGAGCCGAGGAGCAGAGGGAGGGAAGGGAAGCTGGGAAGGCCTGCAAGCGAACGAAGGAAGAGGAGAGGGAGGAGATGAGGGGCCCACGCGCGTGCGGTGGGGCCGGGGCAGGGGTGGGAGGGTGGTGGGCCCGCGGAAATGCTTTCCTCCGGATTTGCTTGTCGGGGGAATCTCTCTCCACACTTGCTCGCTTTCTTTCCTTCTCTCTGCTTTTCTTTGGCCGAAAATCAAATGGCCATGATAATGCTGTTGAGTTTATGAAGATCGTATGAGTTGACAGTGATTTGGTTTTAATTGCAGATATGCTACCAGATCGTAAGTCCAAGATGGTAGGGCACGCCGTGACAGGGAAATAAGATCATGTGGATAAAATGATTTAATTATTTTTTTTTCATGCGTTCATGCTCAGCACACCCGCTAGATTATTAAATGTACTGTGTCAACGCATATACTTGGTGCTGTGCAGACTTCTCCTTCGAGCGCTCGGACAACATGCTAGTCGTGGAAATCTCCCATCAACGTATTATTTGGCATTTTTGCTATGTACAATTGGATAGTCTTTAAGACCAATTTGGTATCCAATACACACAATTTCTAAAGGGGAATGGTATGGTCCATCACATGCAGCTAGCCTGGACGCCAAGCCAGCTCGGATCGGTCAATCTGGTTCGTTTCAATGACGAGCCAGCACTCGGCTTGGCTTGTTAACAAATCGAGCAAAAAAAATCTAACTCGGCTTGTTAGACTCACAAGCCAGCTCGTTTGACTTGCGATTCAGATTAAATTTTGGTCATGTCACTTCAATATATATGAAATAAAAAATAAATACTACAATAATAATTTTTTAAACATTCAAAAACCACCAAGTGTATTGCTTGCACATGCCACAACTCACCAACAATATAAATATGTATGTATAGGACATGTTCATGTAGATTTGAAAAAAAAATGAACAGTTAAGGTATGCAATATAATCCCTGTCGGCGAATTATGCTGACTAAGTTCTCGAGGGGGTACCTCGAGATAAGGGTTTAGGGAGAAGTCGTCGAGAATCTAGAGTCGAAGGTGACAAGAGACGATTTAGACAGGTTCGGGTCGCCGGAGCGTAATACCCTACGTCCTGTATGGTGTATCTTGTATTGATCTGATGTTTTTGAGGGGGTCCCTGCCTCCCCTTATATAGTCCGGAGGGCAGGGTTACATGGAGACCGTATAGGACTAGGAGACTTTTACAAGTTTATCTCTAATTCCCAAATACAGTTTATCCTAACCGACTAGGACTAATCCTTGTCTTGTGCGTCAAGTCTTGTTCATGGCCGGCCCATAGGATGGTCCGTAGGGTTGTTTGAGTCCGTCAGGACTCTACACCCACAAGCCCCCGAGCACCTTATCTCCTGAAGAACAGCCTTGTTGAAAGTACAGAGTTCTTTGAGGTCCTCCAGAGTTCTTTTGAGATCCGCCAGGGTTCTTTGAGAGACCCGCAGGGTTCTTTACACTTGGAAGTTGCAACCATGCTGTTCAATAGGTAATGATGTGCTCATAAGTCTTCTCGAAGTTCGGATTGGTGCGCACCGACTAGGTGCGCCCAATTGGGCAGCCCCCGAGCCTCGTTTATCTTTGAAGAAGAAATTCGAGGTTCTTTCGAAGTCCGAACCAAAAGAGAATCAATTTCCGAAGAAACCCGAGTTCTTTTAGAACTCTTCTTGAATTTATCAATTGAAGCCGAAAATTCTCAGAAAAATATTTCCTGAAAATACTCCTACAGCCCCCGAGCCTAAATTTGAACGAATTCAAATATAGGATCAAAGAAGGACTATAAGTGAAAATTACCGAAGTAACGCTTCGAAAAGCCAATATAAACCGTCCGCGACCCTTTGTATCCGCACGCCTTTTGCGAAACAGATCTAGAGTTTGCGACAGTTGCTTTGTTTGCGATCCAGAGACCACGCAAAAATCTTCCACATCTTCCCCTGACCCAAATCCAATCCACACCAAGTCCCAAGAGACTGCGATGGCCGGTGGTGAAGGATCCAGCCGAAGCAAGGGCACAAAGAGGAGAGCGGAAGCCATGAAGGAGGTCGTGACGACCGAGGAAACAATGCCCGCGAAGGACATGCCAGTTGTTGAAGATCCAATCAGTTTCTGGCTCATTTAGCTCGCGAACCGCTTGCACGCTGGCTCGTTAAGAAAATGAGCAAAAATAGCTGATTGGCTTGTTAAATTCTCAAATGAGACGAGTTACAAACGAGCCGAGGCAGTTTGTGAGTTTTGTGCTCTCGATCCAGCACTGCATACAGATGTAAGATCTATGGTGGAGTAAGTTATAGAGTTCATGCTCTACACATAATTGGATTTCTGCACATATATATTGTTCTTTTGTTTTAAAACAAGCATGGCATGCTATTCATCACCGAAATCTCATATTAGAGATGGAGATTTGTTTTGTTGGATGCAGTTGCGTAATATAGCCTTTGAAGATAGAGTGCACACATGTAACTTTTTAATAAGGAATCATATCATGGCCCAATTTGAGAATAGAGAAAAGAGTTTTTTTTTCGATTGTAGAAGCTTTATTAATGAATTCAAGACTATACATCAAGTTGATACAAATATATTGAAACATTTTTTTATCTCTGCATAGCCAGGATGCACATAACCTTACAAAAATAAACAAAATGAAACTAGCATACTAGTGACACGCAATCCGTTGACTAGATTGCCATTCATATGTCAGGATAAAAAAGTTAGTTTGTATCGCGCCACATAATACTAATATTTCCTCTAAGAACAAGGGCCATAAACTTGTTGCCTCATAGCTAATCTATGCGGCAACACTTAGTTCCAAGGAAACCATCCAACAAAGGTCATCCTATGGTCAAGAATAGCTGACTCCAATGGGAAGTGTCATTCTCATGAGATTCCTCTATTGTGGAGTGTCCATATCGCCAAAGATCTCTTCGGCTCGAGTTGTTGGTCCTAAGGTAGTTTCCATCCCCGTCTTTACGGCTCCAGGTGGAAATGGACTATGAAATCAGCTGCAGGTGGAAGCGTATGCTCAAAGAAAAAATGGCTTTAGGCGTCTAGTTGCTTATTACACTTGTCATCAATTCATCATCAATAGTAATTATATATTGTAAAGTTGGGTTTCTTGTTTAAACTTACCAAATCTTAGCTGAAAATACACATATTTCATGTTATACATAGCTTCCCAATTTTGCTATATTGATAAAATTGCAAGGATCTTTAGGTCAATCTCAATGGCAGGTGTGACGCACTACCGGGCCAATTCCCTATATGCCATTGGAAATTATACTCATCCCTTATATGCCATTGGCCCTATATGTCATAGACAAAAAAAAATTCCAATCTATGCCATCCAGTGGCACACAAGGGATGAGTTGTATTTTTCAATGGCATAGAGGAAATTTACTCCTACCAAAATGGTGGACTGCTCCTAGTGACTTGAAGTAGTAATAAATTAGTTAGACTGCTAAAACACTAGGAACATCCCACAAGAAGGATTTTTAGTAGGGAAAGTTTATACTAAGCCTTGAATACTAAAACACCAGTGGAATAATACATCACTAGGAGAAGTTTTAAATTCTTGTTGTGATGAAAGTTTCACGACATTAAATCATGTGACATGTCAGCCTTTTGGTGACATGGCAGGGTCACTATGAGGAGAGAGAAGATTAGAGTTTCATCACCATAAAACCCATATGTCACAGTTAATTGAGTCCATGAAACATAATAAAAACTTGCATTGAGGATGTTATAGTTTCATCCATGACACATTGGGCCATACACCATGCGAGAATTAATTACTGCATCTTGTATATGAAATTGTGTCGTGAAACTACGCACTGAAAGAGAGGGTTTCATTCCATTATGGTAGTCTTGGTGATCGTGTGATGAAACTAGGTATTGAGATTGGCCTTACACAAAGTACATCTATTCTCGAGCATATCATACTGATCTTTCGCAATTACCTTGAAACAAGTCATGAGAAAACACACGAGATTACAATGTCTAATCATGTAGTTGCACTAGAGCCAAATTTTGCTGACAATCATCGGTCCTACCAAAAAACATCTTCATATTAGTGGCTCCAACGGTTAGGGGTCTTGTGTTGTTGTAGGAGAGATGTAACAAACAACATCATCCCAACTTCAACGAGAGCTTGTTCCTGTGGCCATAAGCACTAGAGAAGGCTGCATTCCCCTTTTTTTAGAAACGGAAGAGGGGTTAGAGGTACACCGCCAAGCTAGAGGTCAAAGAATGTCTGTTTGAGCTTCCTGGCATCTTTTGAGTGGGAAAGACAGAAGCTCAAACAAACAACAAACTTCACGTGCAGCTTATAAAAAGCTAGAATATAGAAAGGTGGGAAGCTTAGTTTTCTGAGCTTTTCGTAGCCTTTTGAGCTCAAAAAGCTGAACACGTCATCTAAAAGCTAGTGTTGGCTTTTCATAACAAAAAGCCAACAATAGCTTTTTAGAAAGAAAAAAAAAACTCAGAAGCTACGGATCAAACAAACAAGCCTCTAGTCCTCTCTAAGTTTTTGTCTGAGCTAAGCTCAAACAATACCTTCTACCGCTTATCGTACAGGCTACAATAATACTACCTTAACGGACTCCAGGCTAATAAAAGTGAGCCCTACCAGTTTCAAAAAAAAAAAAGTGAGCCCTACCGCCAATGTTCAATTTAATTACTAATAATAAGGGGATAAGCGTGCATGTGTAAACTATGGGTAAAACAAAGGTGTAAACATTTCAAACATAACAAGTCGCTCATGGCTCAGTTGTTTTTTTCTACGTACAAGATTTGTCCACGGACGTGATATTTTGTCGCTACCTCGGCACATGGAGCTCCCTTCAACTTTTATCCACCCTGTTGATTCATATGGGTCGCATATATCCCCCATATCTTTCCACAATTGTTTTTGATTAGGGAGATCCTCGTGTATCGTCAAACCGAATAAAGAAATAGTATGATTGGATAGCAATCTCCCCAAATCCCAACAGTTCGCTTAAAAAAAATCCCCAGCTTGGCTTTGCTTCGGACAAGCAAACTTGTAAAGATTATTTGTGTCCGGAGAAGTTTCTTCTCCTTTTCGCTTCTTGGGAAAGAACGTGGTTGGCTCCAGCCAGACCCATGACTTGCGTCATCGGAGCTTTTTCGTTCCTTCACAGTTCAATCCCCTTGCTTTTTCTTCACTCCAGTCAGACCCAATGGCTTGAGCTCGATAGTCTCTACCAACAAATTCAAAGTGCAATTGTTCAGACGACTTTGATCCGAACCCAATTATCTTATTTTTCTCCTTTAGTAATATAATAATAAATCAAAAGTTCATAAATGCTGCCTCTGTCGTCTTAAAATAAGTACATTTATATATTTAAGATCGACTTGCCCCACAAATTATACATTTGTAGCTTTGGACCAGCTAGATTTAGTATTTAATTGTCCTTTTTTCAAATATGAATGAGTATAGTAATTTTAGTTGAATAACTTTAGAAGGTGCTCGCTCATCTAATTGTAGGTCTTCTCCATTTTTCAATATGTGTGAACATTCAATCGTATGATTTCCCTTTTCTTTCCAAGACTTGCTTCATTTATATGGTCTAATATATATTATCCATGAGCGTTCGATTGTATGCTCCCTCTCATATTTATATGGTGCAAGATTGTCCCACAAAATATATATTTGTAGCTTCAGCGCCTATGCTATGGCTAGATTTAGTATTTTAGTTGCATGCATATTTAATTGTCTAATTTTTTATTTTTTGTATGTACAAGTTTGGTTAATTAACAATTTCAATAGGAGAACCGCCTTGACAAAAAAAAACTGATGACTATCAATCTGTCTGAAAAAATCATAGAATTGTATCAATATTATTTCAAATATACGAGAAAACATCGATCAAATTTTTATGTTCTGAAGTCCTAAATACTCTCTCATGACACATGACAATAATACTAACTACAGTGAGGGCTCTTAGGCGTGAATGTTTTTTTGCCATTCCCTCATCTAGTGAGGCAGAGAAATGGGATTTCGAGATAGGGAAGCTCGATCGGAATATATGCATGTATGTCAGCCGGTAGGCAGGCAGGCAACTGCATCTCCATCGGCCCATCCATCACAATTGACAGATGAATAGTGTCGCTGGGCCCCGTGCCGGCTTTTCGTTGGATACATGCACGAACAGCTCCACGTACGTACGAGCTGCGCTTCGCAATCAAAGACGGGGAATAATCGAGGACGGTAGGCCCGGCCCCATGGAGATCTCCATCCACCAAACAGTCTCCAGAAACAGTATGGATGCTACTTGCTCCTGTCTAGAAAATATACAATTCTCGCTTCCTAATAAATTCTAAAATCTTAATTTTGACTAATTATAAATAAAAAATATAAATATTTATCAGATAAATATATATCATTAGATACATTTTTAAATGTAGTTTTTTAACAAATTTATTTAGGGCTTAAATACGAATATATTTTTCTAAAAATTTGGTTAAACATGAACTACTTTAACTAGCACGCATCTCAAACGTGTATGTTTTTTGGGACGGACCAA
Organism: Digitaria exilis; assembly: GCA_015342445.1. NCBI lineage: Eukaryota > Viridiplantae > Streptophyta > Magnoliopsida > Poales > Poaceae > Digitaria > Digitaria exilis. The sequence continues at coordinate 2,200,306 of JACEFO010002629.1, forward strand.
TTACCTCTCCAACAACACTATCTGTATTCTGTAGCGTATCATGAGGCAGGAGTTTTCGAACGTAAAAAAAAGAAAAAAAAAAGACCGGAGTGACTCGAGAGAGAGATCTTCATCTCCAAGGAGGCAAGGACACTCATGACTGCTTTGTGTGCGTGTGTGAAAGTAAGTGAGAAAATGACCGGTACACAAAGCTCGCTGTCACGATAATCTTCCGGATTTCCTCTCGCGATATGTGATAGCTGCAGCTGTCGTCTCTCCCAACGGTAGGGGTGGCGTTTTAGGTTCACTTATCCAGCTTGAAGTTTCACTTTCTTCAGTGACATGACCACTATCTTCAATTCGACTTTAGAAGATTGGTCCTTAGATTATGGAAAGTAAGTTTGAGAGACTGGGCGAGAAGTTGACGCGTACAGTTACAAATATGTATATTGTTATTTATTTTCTTTGGTAAGGAACCGATGGTGTATGAGTCGGAAAGCTTAGTTAAACTTTTTTCTTGTTCCTGCTTCAGGGCACATTTTCACACATCAAGCAGGAACGCAACGAGAATAGTCTTTAAGGACACATTATCATCAGTTGAAAAAGATGCGGCCGGAAAGCGCCATGAAAACTGCTTGAAGATCAAACTAATTGACCTAAGTAAAAGATTTCTAATTGACACTTGTCATGTAGAAACTAGCAGCACAGTGGAATAATGAGAACTCTTTTGGTCTCGACAGTGAACAATCGTGAAAACTCAAACAATAAATGTTTTGTATATATATCATTCTTGTAGAACCTTTCAACTTTCAATGTGTCAAACTCAATGGGTCACTATGTTGAAAAAAGGGTAGCTTGCTACCAAGTCTGTTTCTTTTCTGCCTTTTCAAAACCTCTCTATCTGTTATCAAATGCTGAAATTTTATAACTTTTCAATGAAATTTCTTCTATATGTGTATTATTGTGGGTGTCTCATCTTGGTTCGCGTTCTGGTGAACTATGTCTGAAGTTGACATATCAATTTGCTGAGATATACTCCATCACATGAAGAGTATAATTCTAGTTTTTCAGACAGATTAGTGATGGCGAAAAACTCTCATACCTTGCATGTAACTAACTAGATTTTCTAAAATGATGGCCAAAACTTGGTTTGGGTAATGCAAATCAGGTCTAACACTAAATTAGGAAGATAATTGTGGTCCTGATTGTAGGATTAAATTATTTTAGAGTAAATTATACCCACCATACAATAACTTGTATGGTTGTATCACTTTAGTCCAACAAGTTGCAAAGTGTGCAAGCAGATACACGAACTTGCCAATCGTGTGCATGTACGGTCATATATATGCACGTGGATGTATTTTGTCTCTGTGATAGGTGAAATGAATGTGTTTATACGTGTAACCTCCTATTTTATGTCCATCCTCATATGTATGGTAACCGCGATGCGGATGTAATATAATAGTTTCCAACAATATTGTATAAATATAAAATATAAATTTTATTTGAACATAGTTACACTGAGAAGTGGTTTCCAGTGAGAATTAAGTATGGATAAAAGTGACTAAAAAGTATGTAAAGCTCAAAATTTCAACGCACTAATAATAATGAATTTTCTTTTTTTTTTATGAAAGGTACCAGTGAATATTACTGATATGGAAAAAATAACTAATCAGGTTGGACAAAAGATATATTATTGTACATTGAATCAATAGCCAATACAATATATTTTTTACCTTTATACCTACCTCATCTTCTATGGAATATAGGGATACTCCATACATAGTTAATGCATTTTTTTGCGATACAATATTTAGCCACCTATTAATAAAATGCATAACCTTTTGTCAAGAAAAATAAATATAGGAGGTAACATGAAAAAAAATCATCCGACTCACCTTCTATGTTGACAAAATGCATCTACGGGCATATATATGATCGTATATGCACACAATTGACAAGTTCGTGTATCTGCTTGCACACTTTGCAACTTGTTGGACTAAAGTGATACAACCATACAAGTTGTTGTATGGTGGGTGCTATTTACTCATTATTTTATATGATTTGTTTTAAAAAAGTACGAATTGCACTTTTCATGGGAGTATTCATCTCCCTTAATTTGCTCCTTTTGCTTTGGTAACTCCACATCTTTTCTACCATTCATCATAACTTACACATACACACTGTATCGAGTAAATAAATAATTAAAATGTGAATGTAAGCTCTGTATCTTTCTTGGCCTCTCTTTCTCTCTCTCATATAAAATAATGTTGCTTGCATATCACACTGTATCTTGTAGCTTTTCAGGAAAGAAATGTCACCATGGATTTGGGGGTGAGGAAAATGGCCAACCAACACAGAAAAAGATAATATAGGAAAGGTTCTTCCTCAGAATACGCCAATACTAGTGATAAGGATTCACCGATAAAGGAGAACATTCAAATAGAAACACAGAACATACCACGTTATCAAATAATAGCTATAGAATAATTTTTTTTTGTACAAAATCATTGGTTTATGTAATTGTACTGTTCCCTCAGTTCAACTCTTGACTAATCTTAGGATTTATGCCCACTAAAGGCAGTTGAGTTAGAAGGCGTACACCAAGCTTGAGAGATGAGAACGTGTTGTATATTTTCATTTCATTTGTGCACCCTTGCGTTGGGAACGTTTCGTATATATTTTCAGATAATATGTACACACTAAACGTGTCTGAACTTTTGGAAAACAAACGATGTGGGGGAAATAAACAAATTATCACTGGAGAGATATATTGGAGATGAATAAGCAGGTATACGAAGATTCTCGACATGTAGACTGCACCAGCACAATACAATTTGCCATTTTCTGATAGTTTACTTATAGTATACTCGGGAAAAAAAATCAGTAAAACATAACTAAACGCATGCATCAAAGAAACACTAAGGTAGTGAATATCATGGTGATACGAATATTTATAACAATATAACCTAGAAACTTGCCAGCAAATATTGCTCAAAAGGCCAATTAAGTATTGTTATCAGTTATCACAACAAGCGTCTCTTCTTATCCCTTCAAATGATACTACCTCCTTTTTAAATTGTAGTTCGTTCGAAATTCTTGTTATGGCTGGCTTTATTAGTATTTTTTTTAAAAAAATAACTAAACTTTTGGTTATATTTGTGAATTTTTTAAATAAGATGAATAGTCAAACTTAGGATCTAAAAAGTCAAACAAACTATAATTTGTAACGCAGGAAGTATAAAACACTAATGCACCTTTGTTTTACAGTGCTGAACCTACGAGTGGAGTTAAAATCAAGGAAAAAGTGAAGCTAGAAGAAGACATGCTAGTCTACCGTAAGTGTTGCCAGCTGAGTATGGGCTGCGGACTTCAATTGACCACGAGTAGGGATTTGACCTCCTGAGAACGACGACAAAGCAATAACAAACCCTAGCTTTTTTTTTAGGGGGAATAACAAACCATAGCTAAAGCCATTAGAATGATGATGAAGATCATGGGAAGGAGTTCATGTCCGCAAAGGACTCGCTACTTCAACTTTTATCGGCTGAAGTATGTTGGGCCGCATTTCCGACTACTGCGTATGGGCCAACTAGATTTCGGCCCAATAAAAGCTGCATTCCTTTTATCGGCAGCCCAACAAGCATAAAAAAAAATCCAGCCCGGCGGCCTTGGGTTTCCTCCGAGTCCGAGCCCTCACCCGTTTCGGAATTCGGACTCGCGCGCCGTTCGCGCCTGCGGCAGCACGGAAATGCCCCCGCACCAGTGCACCACGCACACGCCGTAATCTGCTTCATCCGCACGCCATTGCAATCCGATCGGAATGTTTCGCGTAATGGCATGGCGGTGCTCGATCTCTCCGCTTCCATTCATCCACAATTCACCGATCGACCTCGCATACGCGGCCGCCGCCGCCATGGCCGGGCAAAGCCTTGTCCGCCGCTGGAAGCCATTCTTCCCGTCGTTCGGCATCGTCGACGCCGCGATCGAGGCGGCTGGACCGGAGGCCTACTGCCGTGGAGCTCCTCGGTGGCGTCCCAAAGCGACGGCCCTGAGGCCGAGGAGCTCTGCCGCGCGTGCTCGACGGCTTCATGGACGTCGAGGAGGACGCCGCCATGGAGAGACTCGACAACGCGTGTCGGACCAGGGCGGCAAAGGCCACTCGCTGTTGGCCATGGAACGAGGACGGCGGAGCACGCCACGAGCCGTGGCAATCCCGCGAAAGCTCCGGCAGGGCTTAGCAGGAGGTCAGGTGGAGGACGCCAAGCGCCAACGGAAAATCCAGGTGATCCAGGCGCCCAAGATGTTGGAGATTTGGAGCAGAGGCAGAGAAAGTTGCATACAATATCCTGCGTGAGCAGAGACAGGCAGGCGAGACCGCGAGATGCGGGAGGTCCATGGTTGTGAGGAGCTCGTTGAGGTCCTCGTTTGAAAAGATGGCCTGGTCTTTGTTCTTTGTATGGTATATAGAACCAGCTACATCTGTGTCTGTAACTTTGCAAGTGTACTGCGATCATCATGAGCACATTGCAGCAGAAAGAGCTGGTTTGCATTCTATATGCTGCTAAGCAATTGTTCTTCAGAGGAATTCACTGTGCGTGTGTTTCCAATGCTAACTTCAAGGGCGCCAATTCAGCACCATGGACGGGGCTTCTGGATGAGACGGTGGCAGCAGCTTAGGAGGCAAGGCTTCAGATGTAGCAGCAGCTTAAGACTCCACTGAACATTCTCACCAAATGTTCATCAGTTCAGATTGTAAATTGGGATTTCGACTAATAAGTACTGAATCTTATGATGCAGTCGACTGTCTGTTTGAGGTTGTGAACATTGTGTGGATCAAGATAACTGAATAAGCCAGACTAAAGTTAGCACAACTGAACCCAAAAGAAACTAGAGCTAACTGTAACAGTATATATCAGACTTTGAAGTAGTCCAATTGCAGCTGAAGATTACAGTATGTACAAATGGCATGTATTATCAAAACTTCATGTGCAGCATATCACATCTAGCTAGGTTCAGCGATCATCAGAAAAACACGACATAGGTAACATGGTTTCTGTCAGGTTTCTCGTCTATTCGCAAGAGGTTAGCTTCAAATGCAGCATATCATATCTAAGTTCACCGATCATCAAAAAAACACAGGGAAACAGGTGACATGCTTTCTGTCAGGTTTCTCCTCTATCCACAAGAGATTAGCATTTCAGAGTAGGCAACCAACACTCATCTTCTTCTTGAATGTTGACAGTCTTCCCAGCCCTGGTGTTGCCTGTTCCAACCATTAGTCCCGATGGCTTGTTCCAGCACCGTGGCGCTCCACTCTGGAGAACACCCTACTGCCTCCTGTAACAGCAAAAGATCCATTGCTAATCAACAACACAGAACCACCTCATTTCTTGAAACCGACAAATAACTCAAATGTATATTCAGACTGTTGAAGTTGGAGGAACCCAGAATCTAGAACTAATAACACACATTCCATTCCTCTCATGCATCAACAACAGCATATCTATATGAAGTTATGGACAGTCATAAAAGGAAATTTCCCCGTATGCCAAACTCCAGTACTCCACTGCAACTTTGCTACTGCATGAACCACGGAGTGGCAATCGCGAGCAATCTCTCTTTCAAGGGAGACTGTCTGCCGCACGCGAACCCACGCAGCCCACGGAAAAAATCTAGACAAGCACCTCGTAATAGAAGAACCCAACCCGCGGGTTCTAGACGCGCGATTTTGAACCCGATCGCAAAACAAACCCCATTCCGGGCGATTTTCAGAAGCCCGATGGCAAAACAAACCCCAATCCGAACACCACGAGACACGAACGCAAGAAAGAACCCCCGAGACGCGAGATTTTCAGAACCCCAGATTGCAAAACAAACCCCAATCCGAAGTTCCGCGCACCAAACAATTCAAACAACAACGCCAACCCCAAACGCGCCTCCCGTTCGTCGCCGGCTTCAATCCTGCTGCTCGCCGCAGCAAACTCGCAACTAAACCCAAATTAATCCACGCGCCCATGCGCTCGGCTCGGCTAATCGCGGGTTCACCCTGCCGCATTCATGCATTCATCCCCCAAAGCACCGCATTCCCCAAAACCCGTCAGAAATCAGAGCAAACAGCGAGAAGCGAATTGCCAGAAATCACGTCAGAAATCAACCAAGGGCGGAGGAAGACGACGTACCCGCTACGGGAAAGAGGGAGAAGAGCACGAGCGCCCAAAGTGCTGCGACGGCGATCCACGGGGCGGCTCTCCACCACGGGGCGGCGATGCCTGGAGCGCCGCGGGCAGCCGCCACCACCACGTCGCGGCGAGCGGAGCCGAAGGCGCAGCCACGTCGCGGCGAGCGGGAGCGCCATCCGCCTCCTCCGCCACCTCGTCGCCGTCGTCCTCATCCTGCAGAGGTGAGAACGAGTTGAAGATGCCCGTCGGAGCCCTACGCGCGTCGCCCACAGGCTGCATCCTCCCACGTCGGTCGAACCGGAATGCTGGAAGCGGCCCAGCGGCGGGGACAACAAACGGCGCCGGCACCATCGTCGATCAGAGAGGGGGAGAGGTGCTGATGGGCTGCTTGCTCTCGTCGGCGTCGGTCGGAGAGGAGGAAGAGAGGGGCAGAGGTGGTGGGCTGCTTGCTCTCGTAGGCGGTGGCGGGGGAGCTGTGGAGAAGAGGAGGGGAAGGCGGTTATATCGTTATATAGGCATGGGCGCATTGCGACCTGAAATACTACATAATTTCTTTACTCCTACATTTGTACCCGAGAAAGATTTCTTAAACTGTTATCTTCGAGTTCAAATTGAACCACAGTAGCAATTTTTGCGGAAAATGATATCTAACAATTACGAGTACACGGCAGCAATTTCTTTGTTTTAAACTATAGGGAATAGTTTGATTTACATGTCCCAACTATCGTGGATATCTGCTTTTCAAACCGTATCTATAAAACCAAACACGAATAACCATTCAACTAGTTAAATCGGACGAATTTGATCATTTAGATGGTTTTGAAGATCTGCTTTTCAATCCGTATCTATAAAACCAAACACAAATAACCATTCAACTATTCAAATCGGACGAATTTAGTCTTTAGGTGGTTTCGAAGATGATTTTCTGTTTTCTAAAAATAAAAAGGGTTTTGGTTTAATCCTAAACTTCATAAAAATTTATTTTAAACCTAAAAATGACACTAGTACCAAAGTATTTATAGAATACAACACATCCATTGTCGCTTTACTTAGAGTAAAGTACAAAACTATAATTAAAATCAATAACTTGTATAACTAAAAGCAATAAGACACTGAAAATGAAAAAAAGATATAAATAGCTTGAAATATAACAGAAATATTACCTTATATTCTAATAAAAATTCTGGTATGAATTTCATATTTTTATTATTTGAAATGAAATAGTTATGGATTTTTAGATTAAATATGATTTTTATTTTTTAGAAATTAAAAACACCTTTGAAACCACTCAATGACCAAATCTTTCTGGCTTCAACTGATGGATGGTCTTTTATATCTGGTTTTGTAATTCAAGGTAGTTTGGACTATCATGCCGGTTAGAGGTTGGAAGTCAGACTTTTCCCTAAACTATATATATTGAGTTCAAAGTTTAAAAAAGAAGGGGTATATTTTTTAAAAAATACTTAAGTATTTTAAAACAAAATGGGAAAATTGAAGGACACAGCACACACGTGAAAAAAGTTTGTATGACTTCGTAAAAGCAAAATAAGCAATGTACGCAAAATTAGAGCAAATTACAAAAATCTATCACTATTTTGTGCTACTGCACACCTATCATCCCATCGGTCCATTGTTGTAGGGCTTCCATCCATCTTCTGCAATATAGATAAGCCATTCATCTTTAAAGCATACATTGGCCTACTTAATTGAGAAATAAGATTAATAAAATGTATTGTTCAACATTTATGGTGAATATGTTCAATATTTAGAGTAAACAAGTTCAACAGTTACTATAGTCATATTCAACATTTGGCATTGAAATGTCGAAATTGTAAAAATAAAATGTTGAAGTCCAAGATATTCAATGTTGAGGAAGCATAAAAGCAATATTGAAACAGACCATTTCCTCAAAAAATATTGAAACAGACCAACACAAATGTTGACGCTCCTTCACCTCGACACCTTCTTCGTCTCCCACCCACTGGGCGATGGCCATCTTCTCAAGTGGCGGCACGCGGTGGCCCACAGTGAGCAAAGAGGTCAGGTGGTGGATCAGAGATGTCAGCGTGGAACTGCGAGGTCAGTTGCGGTGCATGGGGCAGGGCAGAGCAGCGGCGACGCTCGTAGGCAGCGGGTGGCACCATCGGGCATGGGTGGATGGCGGTCAGGAGTGTGGGGAGAGAAAACTAGGGTTCGGTGGGATTCAATGGCTCTGATTAGTTTGCACATATCTCAAACATTGTAAGGTGTCAAAGTCCAAATCTACTGGGAGGTGGATAGGAATTATGATTATTGTAGGCCCTAATAGCATCATGCCCATTGAAAGGCCATTAACCAGCCCTTGGTACATAACTTATGTATGCAACTTTGCTCCGGAATATGACTTTAACATATGTTTCGGGGCATATACAACTTATAAGTGTAATTTATACATACAACTTTTGAAAATCATTTGGTTTATATGTATAACTTCTTTCTCTCATATTGTTGCATAGTAATGTTATAAGTTATAACACAAGTTTTATTACGGACATAAATAGCATAACTTCTTCCTACCAATTTTCATATAACTCGTACACATATCCGTCAAAAAATAATAGAAAAATGAATAGAAAAAGAAAAAAGAGAGAGAAAAAAATGGGGGTGTCTTCCGCGTGAGGAGCCCTCCTGGTGGTCACCCGCAGACTCAGTTTCTGGTGCCAACTTGACGGTCGACATGGGGATGCTTATGCTAGGAACAGGGGACCTTCCTATCTATCTTGTGGAAGATGGAAGTCATCCATCTTTAAAAACCACGAACCCAGTTGTCGAGTAGCAAACGCAAAGCTTTCGACTCGCTCATTGCACTAATCACATGGCAACTGTGGAAAAACGGAATGCCTATGTATTCCGTGGCACAAATTCGCAACAAGAGGAGCTCCTCCAACGGATCAAGGAGGGCAATGACTGATGAATCTCTACATGCGCCTGAACCTGGGTTGTCTATTCAGGGTGTAATAGGTCGCTATTTGATGAACTGCTTAGCCTCTTGATTAGACGTGGGAATGGATGGACATCCACCATCCAACGAGCTACATCCAATTAAAATCCACGTCCACCAATTAGCCCCTCCAGTCCAATCCAAAACTTTTTAGCTACTATCCAGTCCAATCCAGTCCACTGCCGCCAACATCCATATCCATCCATCCATCGTCGCCGCACCTGCCTCCGCACCGAAGTGCTGCTGCGCTCGCAGGGGAAGGCCGAGTTCGTCAACGACTCGTCATGTGGCGTTCGTTAAAAAAAATGTCGTCATGTGGGACCGCACCAAGGAGACATCGTCATGCACAGTTGGATACTGGATACTACGATGATTTCATCCCATACGTCAGCTCACTAGCCGCCGTGTCTCTGCCAATATTTTTTCACACAGGCTCATGCATAATCCTAAATATGTTTTTCAACAGTTTAAGTTGCAGCTGCATGGTCTAGCTCAAATGACTGCAAAGCGGAGGCTTGCAGCTGCAGCAGCAAACAAGCTATCAGCTTAAGCTACACCTGCACGGCCAGCTTACGACTGCAAGGACAACAAAGTGCATGCTTGCAGCAGCAGCAGCAAGCAAGCTGTACCAAAGTGAAAGGTGTTTACAAATCACTAAATAGTTTAGCAATATCTTAGTACAAAACACCCTCTCATGGTAGACATATCCAGGATAATGTATAGCATAAAAAACCAAGAATAGCCTCTAATCATAAATTAAACTTGCAGGTGGCATAGACCATCTCTGTCCACTTGCTAGGCTAACACCAAGAATGTAGCCAAGTTGAATCCAAACCTTGCAGAATCCCTTAATCCATCACAGTCCCTACACCAGATAGCAAAAAAATTATTAAGTTTGCTAGATGGACTAGTATTAAATAGTACAAACATCAAAATACTGTTAGGTTAATAATTTAAAATAACATTATGAGGCATCGATCATTCATTAACAGATACTAATTTGCAAGCTGATCAAGAACAAGGGTAACAATACATGCAAATGGTCCAGATATGACACAAAAAATTAGATGACTAGTATTCTTCGGACTACAAACACAATGTTTTGAACATCTATAATTAGCCAAGAGAATAGCATTCAAATCTGCACATAAAAAATATGTTACCATCGTCATCTTCATCATCCGAGAGGTATTGCTTAAGCCAATCTTTAGTGCATATCCGTGCTTCCACTGTTTCTAAACTTAGAGAATTGCGGTATTTATCAACTATGATGCCAGCAGTGCTGAATGTTGATTCAGAGGCCACAGATGATAATGGAATAGCCAAAAAGTCTCGAGCCATCTTTGCTAGTACAGGATATTGATCCTGGTTTCTTTTCCACCACTTAAGCACATCAAATTCTTCATTTTCCCTTATAGGAACCAATGAATCATCCAAATAAGTATCTGCCTCTGATCTTCTTAAGCGATGAGGTTTACTTTTCTGGTTGTAAAAAGCAAATTCCAGCCCCAGCTTACGCTTTCCAGATAGTGAAGACAACATATTTGCAGAACAACCAACTTCGGGTGAAGAAATATTGCCCTGTGAACTCCTTTGCAGCATCGAGTCATAGTAAAGATAATACGTTTTGAACCACGTAACAGCATCATGTGCTTTTCTATCAGCTACTTCCTCGCCATACACCTTCATAAGACAATACTTCAGAAAGTTTAACTTGTATCTCCATCTATATAATGCGCTGTCAGACATATGTATCCCAGATTTTGGACTGAAGTCCACATGTCTGTAGTGAAGCTAACACAAGAATCTATATTGAAAAATTCATTAGCTATCTTATTCCTCTCTTTCTATAGACAGACATGCAATCAGTCTTAAGTGTTTGCCTACCACGAACTTCAAGACTTGGATGTGCTGATCTCATCACTCTCTTGAAAAACTCATTTTCTATCTTTTTAAAGGCAACATTTGCACTGATCCAGAACTTGGTCATAAAATCTCTCACTACCTTAGGATCCAACACAAAACTACGAAGATCAACAGTGGACACACTTTTTGGAAAAATCGAACTACAATCAATTTCTGCAGGAAGCTCTTTGCATGATGTCCTAATGTGGTTCTGTAAGTGAGATATTCCACTACCTTTGTGATAGGCTAGTTTGGACCCACAATGAATGCATATGGATTTTGCTTCATCGGGTACTTCTTCAAAATGCTGCCACACCACATATCTTTTTCAGCTGCGATTGGAACGATGTGCAACTTCGCCTGCACTTTCAGCAATTAATCCCACACTTTCACTATTAGACATCCTCTCGGTTGACCTGTTTACAAAAGATACATAGAGGTGTCACTGTTCTGAAATTTTTCTAATTCCTAATTCCTGAAAAAAGAACACAATTCATTCACCAATACTAAAATTGATGCACTACGATTTCCAGAAACTGATAGCAGCACTACAAGTAAGCTAAGAGCAAAATATTGCGAAGTAATGGCTCCTGCTTGATCTTTTCACCTTTGCAAAGAAGGTAGATAAAATCTTTTCTGTACTACAACCTGGGAACTAATAATGTTACAAATTCATTAAGCTACATCATACAGGCCATCTCTGTGCTAGTACGACAGATGATAAAGGATAGACTAAAATTGTTGTACTATGAAATGACCAGATTTTTAATCTAAAAACCAAAGTATGCCTAGAATAGCACTAGTCTACAGATCGAGGTTCGAGCTTTTGGTTATTGAGGACAAAGAATTGAGATGTCGTTGAATCTGGATACCTGGATGGCAATGCTGAGATGCTTCAGATACAGATTGATGAGGATGCAGTGCTTCAGATCGAAGCGGTCGAGGACGGGATTGTCCCGAGGACCTGGTGGCGTCGTTGAGGAAAGTGCGGCGTCGACGACGAGCAGTCCCCCATGGCGACGAAGAGCACGAGGTGGGGCGAGGCCACGAACGACAAGGAAGGGCACGAGCACCTGAGCACGACGCCGGACGCAGAAGCAAGGACACGATGGGCAAAGGGCGAGTGGGCAAAGAGCACGGATGCGGATGCGGATGAAGCGGCGAGGAAGGCGGCAGCGGCGGTGATGCACTCCGCGTCCCGCGTGCCGCGGTAGGGGAGAACCGGAGAAGCACGGGACGGAGGGAGTCCAATACGAGATGGACTGTCCTGTTTTTTTAATCCAACATAACCCAACGCAATTGGATCAGTGCAAAACGGATGTCCACATCCAATTTCGTCCATGTCCATATAGTGAAGTCTCAAAATCCAATTGGACTGTTGGACTAAGCCCAGTCTAATACCAGGTCTACTCTTGATCGTTTCTCACAATATAATAGCACCCAATATGTGTAAGTAGGCGTGGCATAGTCCCGTGTTGTAAAAACTTTATATTGCCTCTTTCTTAATACAGTGATGATACGCAGCTCTTGATCTATATTCCATAAAAAAAACTAGGATTATCACTGGAATTGAAGAGGATTGGAAAGGGTTAGAAGGCCTCCAATTCCCTCCAGACTAAACAATCGATAAGACGATGTAACATATGAACTTCGTCTCTATCCCCCTCTCTCTCTCTCTCTCAATACGTACAGGACTTTTAACTTTTGCGGTTCCTGATTGAACATCAGCCTGTTGCCGAAAATCATAAGTGGGCAAAAATGGAACCCATCGATCGACCATGTGTAGTACGTGTCAGACACAGCGTCGACACATGCATGTCGGTGAGTCCGATCCGTAACGGATAGCGGCTGGACGGGCCATAAATACGCCGCGTGGTGATGAAGCATTGAAGCGGGCTGAACATCGATCAAGAGCAAGACGACGTACATCCATCCATGGACGGCGTCAACAAGCGCAAGGCAAAGGCACGCGAGTACGCAGGACGACGGCGGGTGATCACCGCCTCTGCCGGGCAGAAGCGGCTCGCCTTCCAGATCGGCCGGCGGCGAGGGTTGCCGTTCGGCGGCGCCCCCCGCCGCCGCGGCGGCACGAACCTCCTCATCAGCAACGTCCTCGGCGTGTGGTCCCTCCGCCGCCGCCGGTACGTCAAGAAGACGCGCCTCCACCGCTTCCACTCGCTCAGGGCCAGGGCCGGGCTCCTCGCCAAGAGGTACGCCTCGCTGCGTGAGCTCGGCATGCTCTCGTGGCCGGAGTACGCCGCCGAGCGGCGGCGGGTCAAGTTGTGGCGGGGGAGGCTGGCGGACGCGTACTGGGCCGCCGCGCCGGGGTGGTACAGGGAGCGCGCCGCGGCCTTCGTGTGCGAGGCGAGGCGGGACGCGCGCAGGTGGCGCCTCGTCTTCTGGATCTGCGCCGCCAAGCAAGCCGCGCAGTGCCTGTTCGTCGCCAAGGTGGCGTGGTCGGCCGTGCTAACGGCGAGGACCATGTTCTTGTACATAGTGTTTGGTTTCCTCCTGCGCTACAAACCTGTAGGGAACATGTGGCGTGACACGTTCCGTCGGCCGGATGTTATTGTTCGGATGTTGGAAGTAGTTTAAGGTTTTCTCTTTTTTTTTAGAAATTGTATCTATCTATTATTATTATATTATTACTTGAAGAAAAAAAAGAGCCACCAAGTTCGCCGAGAGGGCCAAGAAATTCTCACGTTAATCGGAAAAAAGAGAAGAATTCGAGCCGTCGGATTTTATGAGGATCTAACGGTCTAGATTATTCTCAGAACAATAAAAGACAATACACTAAAAATTCCATACAGTAATATTTCCATTATTTCTTTTTTATATCGAGCATACAAACTATGAATCGAGATACAACTGTTATTTTTAGAGTCCATATATGTATTTCCATCTTTCTTATTGACAACAAAAATTCCATCTTTTAAGAGTCCATACACGGTTCCCATAATACGTGGATCCGTCCGTGATCTTCCGTAATGCTTCACCGAATTGTGTTATAACTATTAATTTAAGAGTCCACACCCTTCTTTCCATCTTTTGTTTCTTGGAAAAAGTTATGTCGCTGATCCAAATATTTTTTTAATAGCCGCACAGGGTATCTATGGAAAATATTTAATTCATACTGATCCATAACATATCTGTCTGAAATAAAATTAGGTGTCCAAGTCCAACTCCTACACGAACATACCGACTCATGCTCAATATTTAAATAGAACACGATTGACATTGGTGGTATTCAACTTGCTCTTACACGATTACAGTACACTATTTTCTTGTCCAGATTGTTTGCCTGTCTGGCCTGGCGTTATTTTCTCACCGAGATTAGACTTCAACTGAACTAGCCTCGCACACTCCTTTACAGAAATTCGACGCACCTCAGGTTTGTTTTCAAAGTAGAGTCAGAAAAACATCATATTAAAATATATTTATATTCATATACTATTAACATATTGTTGATTTTTTTTGTAAACAGGAAGTATCATTATGGCAAACAAAAAACTTAGACAGCGGACTACAAACGGACAAGCATGGAACATAAAAGTTAAAGTAATTAGAATGTGGCAATCAATTAATTTTGCAACTGATGAACTTATGATCTTCGATATGATTCTTGTGGATGAGCAGGTATGTTTACCAAAATAAATCGATCTGTATTATGTTTATATCATTATATTAAAGCAATCACCACTGTTTATGTTACCAACTGGAGGATTGATTATATATTTTACAGGGAGAGACTATTCATGCTACTATATGGAAAAAAAAAACTAATTGACAATTTTAAACCAAACATAAATGAGGGTTGTATCTATGCATTAGGCAATTCCAAAGTCCAAGAAGATAGTAGATATCGTCCAGTAAAGAATACTCTGAAAATAATTTCCCTTTATAATACCAATGTCAACTTTCTGGAGGAGAATTCAGTTAAATTTGAAGACTATGAGTTTGCCTTGCAAGGAAAATATAGACAAACAGTGCTCAGGTAACCGCCTCATAACCCCTGCCTTTTATTTTCTATTTTGTTTATTTTTTGGGTTTGTCTATTCATAAGGTGACTTAGATTCTGTTTTTCTATAAGTCATCACCGTGTAGTTTACAATGTTGTAGACTATTTGTCAAGTGACTTACATTTTGCTATTTGTAAGTCATTATGTTTTTTTATTGACTTACATATAGCTATTTGTAAGTCACTGCTCTAGACTGTTGGATGGCCCAAACAGTACTAATACAAAATTTGAATATTGTGCTACCCACACAGATTTGGCGATGAACCTTACCAGGTCCGCCTGTATAGATCATGTATCCATTTTTCTTAACGGGTTCACCTGTACAGCTTTTTGGGCTGTTTTGGGCTATCTATTGTGTTGTTGTGGGCTTTCTACTATGTTGTTGAACGTTGAGCTCACAACATATGAAGCACACTGAATGTAAATTACATAATGAATTTACAACTTAAAATTAAGAAATTACGGTATTCGAAAACACTATAGAGTCAACATTAATTGACAGTAATTTTAACAAATGTAAAAAATGATAGCATTTAAAAAGTCCAATAGAAATGACATGGCTGCATATTCTTGTGAAACCTCCTATGTTGTAATGGACGTAGGCCCAATAGACACACTAAAAAAAAGGAAAAAGGCTCAATAGACATCAGTGCAATCATTAAGGAGGGAAAAAGGCGCTAGTGCTGTAACTCGTTTTCTGAAGTGCATGACGAGTGCTTCCATCAGTAACAATTAAAGTTGAATATTTCCTGATAACCACCTTAGAAGCAGAACTCAAAACCTCTTTTCCTGCCTTTTCTAGTGAATATCTCATGTCATCCCAAACTACTGTACCTGAAAACAAACAAGAATATGTTGATGATTGGAATTGCATTGGCTAGGCTGGTGATCGAGTTTCATACCTCCCGTCATGACTGAATATCATCCCAGCATTGATTCTTTTGCTGCCCAAAAGAGAAGGCCTTAGCTTGTTTTAAATTAAATCAAACATTGCTGCTTCTTCCACATCCGCGGCAACTATTACCAACAGGTAGTTTTCTTTGACAACACTGTCCAATATCCTTATAATTTCACTAGCATCAGTAATTCTCTTGTCAACCAATAGAATCTACAAACAAAAAAAAAATGCAAGTCTTCTAGTAATTCTGCAGAACAATAGTCTATATTGTGGAACTTGCTATTACCTGACAGTTTGTAAACTCCACTGTCATATTTGCATGATCAGTAACAAAGTAAAGCGAGAGGTAACCACGTTCAAATTGCATTCCTTCGACAACATCCATACTGTTCTCAGTGCCTTTTCCGTTTTCAATTCTCAGCATTGATTTTCTACCTACTCTTTGAAAAGTATCAGAAATCATATTTCGAACAGCGTAATCATTTCCTGTGCTAACTGTAGCCACATGTACAAGATCATGGTCTTCAATCTACATGACAAGAAGTCACACAACACTAAGACATCTTTGCAAAGAAAATATAAAAGCATACGTAAATAAACTTAAATAACATACCTCCCGTGATATCAGTCTGAGTTCAAACACCAAAGTAGCAACAGTCTTCTCGATACCATGTGCAATTTAAACTGGGTTGATTCCAGCTGCAAGAACAAGTATAAGCAAAAGGTCCAAAGAAACATAAACAAAAAAATTACAATGAGGGTGTAGTTCTCACTTGACACTCTGCCTTCTCACTTGTTAAGCATACACCATGTCGTATTTTACAGTTAAAAACAAGGGAATTATAATACTAAATGAGGATGTAATTCTAGCATAAGTTACTTGTAGATTTCTAGCTATTGGTCAAATTAAAATAACAAAATAACCAATCAGTAACCACAATTAACAAATATTGTATGTACGACCATACTACCAATTAACAAATACAAAAGTTAATCTATCAAACTAATAATCCACTAGCCTCTAAATGCTTCTATAATAACCAAAGTTTGTTCAGGTAGCTTTAAAAAGAGCAAACTAAATGCTAAGACGGATCTTTGTAGCAAAGGAGAAGTTCATTACCTGAGTTCTCCCTCCCTCAACTCCTCAACTCCGCTCCTACAATACCAAAAAGTACAGGTTAGGAAGAAACTAAAATGCTTGGGTAAATTTGAGTTCTTCACCTGACTTCAAAAACATGATCTTATCACAACAAACAAACATACAAGAACATTTTTATTCGTGGATTGGAGTGAATAGTGAATGAGTGAAAAAAGCATACAAACACATTCTCTCTAAAAACTAGGAGCTACTAACAACATTGACATGCTCAGCTAATTAACTGTTAGACTCCTAATTGAATTAAAATAGATAGAGACACAAAGACTCCATGGTATGTATACTTAACAGGACATAGGGTTGCTTCCATAAAAAAATATGTTGGACATAGAAAGAGGAACCAATCTGTTAGGCTATGGCTGCAGCTGCAGTGGCACAACAACCAAGCCATGCTAAAATGTCTGCAACCAGCTGCTGCTTACTGCGGCTGCACAACCAGCCACCAAAAGCACAACCCATCAGAATAGAAAACCAAAATATCTATGATTCAAAGGTTCGGTTCTCACCGTGTTCCTTAAAATTTGGTGAAGTATATGCACATTTGACATATTTATGGTTACAAACAAAGTAAATTATAGTACTAGCTAATGGTATATTTATAGCATAACTGTTATTTTATAACTAAACTTAAATTCAAAAACCTGAGTGTCTAAAATATTACTTTCAGGATTGGTGGGGTTTCATAATGGAAATTGAAGTGTAGAAGAAATATGCTTATGGAAGTGCACAAACAAAATAATACATGAACAAACAAGGAATCAAGCAACCCAGAAATAACAACAAACAGACAGCCCAGAAATAACAGAAGTAGACATCTACTTGCCACTAAAAAGAGGATGATACATTTTATTCACCTATGTTGAGAAAAGAAAATTTAAAACAAAATCCCCCTATCAACATGTTATAAGCCTCATGTGATCATCACACTACAGAAATAAGCCCCATGTCATCATCACACTACAAAAATAAGCCTGTCATCACACTACACTTCATTTCAATGGTAACATGTTATAAGCCTCGTGTCATCATCACACTACAGAAATAAGCCTATGGCACACAAAGCTTCTAAAGCCTCCATAGGCCATGCACAAATAATAATGCAGAAATATAGATAAG
Source organism: Digitaria exilis (assembly GCA_015342445.1). Taxonomy (NCBI): domain Eukaryota; kingdom Viridiplantae; phylum Streptophyta; class Magnoliopsida; order Poales; family Poaceae; genus Digitaria; species Digitaria exilis. The sequence continues at coordinate 2,218,541 of JACEFO010002629.1, forward strand.
AAAAAATCCTTTTAAAATCATGACACCCTGCCTTCTCACTTGTCAAGCATACACTATATTTTACAGTTGAAAAAGAGGAAATTATAATCCTAAATGAGGGTGTGATTATAGCATAAGTTACTTGTAAATTTCTAGCCATTTGTCAAGAGTGCTAATTAAACAAAAATAAAGTGACCAATCAGCAACCACATATAAGAATACATGTAAAGGAGCTCCATACAGCAATACAAATTTTACCTATGACACAGACAAATAAGACATTTACTTGAAAATCAAAGTCATCTTTGATCAAATTAGCGCTCAGTGAAACTTTCATGACAAAATATAGGAACATAAAATTCTTAACTTAAAGAAGATCAAAGGCATACATTATACAAATAAACATATGGACAATTCGTATTTAATCAAGTGGACCTCTTCTCAATGCACTTGTCTATATAAAATCTGGTGTAGCTCTTCTCAATGCACTTGTTAAAACATGTATGTGTAACGCTGCAAATAGTGAAACATGGGACATCAGATAAACTAGTAGACAAAGACATCCACAAAGCTAAGTACAATATTGCTACAATCACTTTCATAATGTTTTGATTTCAAGGAAAAAAGATTTCAAGGGCTGTCATCTAGATTCATGGACAGATCTGGTCCCATGACAAAAAAAAAAGAATACATAAGGCAGAAGAAACGAATTCAGTGGTATAAGAAGGAAACTGAACTTCAGGATCAGTACACACAAAGCTAACACTACAGACACAGAGAAGAAAAAAAATCATTCTAAAAAAAGCTTGACCCTCTGCCTGCTCACATGTATAGTGTACAATATATCATATTTTACAGCTAAAAACTAGGAAATCACAGTATTAAATGAGAGTATAATTCTAGAATAAGTTACTTATGGTTTTCTAGCTATTGATCAGGAGTGCTAATTAACCAAAAACAAAAGTGACCAATCAGCAACCATAATGAACAAATACAGTATGTAAAACCTTACGACTCATTAACAAAAGTAAGAGTTGAGATATCAAACTAATAATCCTCTAGCCTCTAAAAAATGCTTCTATGGTAACCAAAACAGAAGTGCAAAACTCTAAAACTAAAGTATGTGCAAAAAAAACTATAAACCCAAAGTATGTTCATATACCATTAAATGGCATACTAACAACACTGACATGTTCAGCTAATTACCTGATCGACTGCTAACTGAATTAAAATAGAACGAGACACAACGACTCGACACTATATACTTAACACGAGACAGGGGTTGTTGTCATAAAAATATAATGGACATAGGAAGAGTAACCAATCTGTTAGGTCAAGGAACACATAGAACTATCATATTGCTAAATAGGAAACTGGTGTTGCAAAAAGTCAATTTGAATTAAGTTAATATAAAAAAATTGTAATGTAATTGGCCCTACTTCAAATATTCTCCCATAATGTGATTTTGATATATCAACAATCATGTTTCCACAACCTATCCCAAATACAGCTATACAAAGAGCTGATGTGAGTAACCAAAATACAAGCTGCTATAGCAGTTACAGTAACAAGCAGGAAAATTACAATAATGAGTGAGGTTGTAATTCTAGCATAAACTATTTGTAATTCAAAGTTTCAATGAATGAAGTTTTCATTGGAATGAGCAAACCAATAAAAGGGATAGGACAGGCAGGAAAGGAAAACATTCAGTCAGCAATCCAAGTCTATGTAAACATTGTTGTATTTGTCAACATTTAACGAAGCCCCACTCACAGTCGGAATGCAAAGGATGGCAAAATTATATAGATTACAACTGACCAGATTAAAAGAAACATGCTCAAGTTTCTCATATTGCCAGATGATTATAGATAAACGAGAAGCAGAATAATAATTGATTATTATCATTACTAGAATCAAAACTGACCTGCTCACCCACAATTTGGGTAGGAGCCTTTCAGTGCAACCAAATTGTTTGACTATAAGCCTCGCCATGCACCAGCTATGAGCAAAAAGATCAATCAGACGGTTGACCCATGTGTGGGAATCAAGACATCAGATATGTATCACATGGTATGGTGAAGGTGAAACTCCAAATAACAACACTTAAGATTGATTCTTACCAGACACACATGCAATGGGATAGCCAACCAGGTAACCTAGTCGAACTAAAGCTAGGTCATTAACTGTTGTTATCCCGCCAAGGGACTCTACTGTACAAGAGGTACCTTGCTCTGAATGCATCTCCAGAAAGGCTGACGTGCCAAACAGGAGCAACAACATCCAGATGCTTGATAATACATAAACATTGATTAGTCGTACCCTATACCAAAAGGCCAATAGAAAGTGTAAGCTTCAGCTGTCAATGGTTCATTTATTTGTCAGAGCATAAGGTGAAGGGTGAATCAGACAACTAAAATTATGTAGTGAGAAGCAGACCTGAGTTTACCTCAACTTTGTCAAACATGACATCAACAATTAATGGCTGACCGATGTAGTTGGAATCCCCTGGCCTGCACAGGGTTGAAAATCTCAGCGTGTTAATGGAAACGGGTAATCCACTAATCCAACTACGCAAGAACAATTTACATGTTCGGCTGAATGTTATGGATAGGAAGGATTAACTAGAAAATAAGAGAAACTTAAATCTATTATACCCAATGTTAAATAACATTTCTGCAATTCTAAGTTGCCGTCCTAGTGATGCACATGACAATTCAAAAAGCATGATGTTCTGTCCCTCCCAGCAAAATACAAAGACAGAATCCAAAGCTAACAGTCTACAAATAGAACCTAGTAGAACATAAATAGGAAAAATGAAAAGCACACACACCTATTCAGACACTCAATTCTTTGCCTGAAAAATAGGGGAAAAAAGAACCCACACACCTTTCGGAGCACATTTCACCTAAAATTAAAGAGGTGCAAAAGCAGTTACAAGATAACCGAAAGATGATAAGAATTACACTTTCTAAGCACTTAATTCTTTGGCTGCAAAAGTTTGTAATCTAACAAAAACTATTCAGTAAAAAGCACTAATTATGTTTAAAGTTTGTAATCTAACAAAAACTATTAAGTAAAAAGCACTAATTATCTTGCAAACAGATCCATCAAAGTAGATAATGTGAAGCTGTCAAGATTACAATAAAATCCACGAGCTATGGAATTGTGGTATCACTACTCAAAACTATAACCAAAGATTGGACTAAAACTTGGCCTTGCCTATAAGACCTATCAGGATTAAGGTAAGACAAGCAAAGAGTGCTTTAAATATTGCCTCATGCGTCATGGTTACTCTGACATGCAATGAATAGCCAACTGTTCATTCAAAAAAAAATAAAGACAAGCAACATGCCACTATGTAGAACAGAGATAAAGCATGGCTTGCATGTAGACTGACCAACACGTTAATACACCAATGAATAATTCATTTCAGATTTTCAGATACAATGTCCAATACAAAGTAATCATAAACCTAGGCAAATATTACTTATTGTAGCATGAAAATGACATTTCACATACCTGATGTGCAAGAGCTCACTGCTCGTGTTGCTTACCTGCATGAAGTCACAAAACAGAGAAGAACATGGACTGTAGGTGGAAACAGAATAAAAGATAAACAAATGCTGAGCTGCAGGCCACGAACATAATCAAGACACGAGCAATAGGCCCATGCTCCACACCAATGTGCCAAATCTCAATCAAAACAACTCCAATTCGCACCTAATTTAAACCACAAGCTCCTCTCATCAAGAGAAAACAGATCCAGGAAGAAGAACCCCAACGTATCATGAAACCACTATTGATTTTGTGAATTTCATCAAACCCTAGGTGACAAACAAATTGGGGGCAACAATAAATTCATGAAGCTTAAATGGAGGATTCGCTAGGGCATATCCCTGGTGATAATCACAAATATCCTAACACTGATTTTCCCAAGAAATTTGCCTCAAATCGCACTCGAATTTGAGGAACAAAAGGCACCCAAAAATCACCCGAAAAATACCAGGAACAAGCGGCAATGTCCAGGGCCATCCCCGGCTTCTCATGTGAGCGGCGGCGCCCGAGTTGATGATGGGGAAAACGACACGACGATGCTGCATCCCAGCCTCCTGCTGTCGTGCGCGTGAGAGAAGAGACTAGAGAGTGGAGATAGAAGAGTGAGAGAGGAAATGAGAGGAGACACAGAGCCATGCGAACAGACTGAGACAGAGGAAGAAGTGAAAGAGAGAGAGAAGAGAGAAACGAAGCAATGCGGACTTAGCTCTTGACCCGGTAAAAAAATGGACCCGCTAAGCCATCAAAATACCAAGCACACAACAGAGTGGACCCGATAAGACCGTGAGCATCTAGAGCGTCCAAAACAGATCCAACGTCTCACGTGATTGACTTACACCAAGACAAAAATTTAGTCAGCTTACAAATAACAAATCTGTTAAAATAAAGTAGTTACAAATTTTTTGGTATACTTTGGCACATCAACATTGTCTGTTGTTGCTGTGTCCAAGTTGGCTTTTTTATTTCAGATTTGCTAAACATAAGCTGACTGATTTTCTATGTTGGTGTAAGTCGACGTCGTGACTCGTTGGATCATCAACCAACGCACGGATTTGTTTGTTGTGATGTATTGTATTCGGGCCCCATGTTTGTTTGACATCACCCGGTCTGGTTGCTACTGGGTCCGTCTTTTTGCATTCAAAGCCCGTTTCACGAGTCATTGTCTTTCACCTATTTTCGTTTCTAAACCCGTTTTCTTGTTAATGTTGTGACTCCGGAATTCCCGTGACTCCTCATCTCCTCGTTCTTCTTCTGTTCCTCCCACGGCCTACCTTTCCCCATTTCGTTGTTCTACATCGGTGCTCAGCGCCCTGGCGGAGGCAGGCGGAGGTGCCCGACGCTCCCCGTCAGCATAAGTCGAGGAGGGGGAAACTGAGGACGCCGGAGCTTCGAGCAGCGGAGGTGAAGAGATCTCAAGGCGCACCGCATGTTGGGCCGACACGGGGCGTAGGTGGAGAGATCCAAGGTGCTGCTCGTCGGCGCTTCACCTGCGGCGTTGAGGCAGGTTTCTCCCTTTGATTTCTCTTGTCCCCTCTCCCCCTGACGCCCTGTTGGATGGAGGCCTGTGTAGGCACTAGGGTTTCGATTAGCTTTGTGCTATCCATGATTGTGTCAATTTGTGGTTTGATTTGTCTATTCATGGTTCGATTCGTCGGTATGTGTACTGATTTGTGGGTCGATTCGATGTATGTTGCTAATGCCCTTTCTACTCGTGTGGTTGCTTCCATCCCTTCCTGACCCTACTCGGTCAGTCGACTCCTCTGCAACCTCGCTGGCCAGGCTCTTCCAACTATGCCTCCTGCGTTGCTGCTTTGGTCCCCGTCCCTATGCCAAGCCCTCATGCTTTTTCTCCCAGTTGGTATATTTATAACTCCATAAACAATATTCTATTTCAAACACTAAGTTACAGCTGAGACATAAAAATTCCATGTTTTTTTTGAATTTTTATGTGAATGTTCAATATTTCTATCCAGTATTGTACCAACTTCAAGTTTGGATTTTCTTCCCAAAATAACTTTGGATTATTCATTCCACCCAATTTAATAGGCTATGAATTTCAGATGCAGTTTTATTATCTTTCTTCAATTTAGCAAACTTCCAAGTTTGAGGCGGTTGTTTATCACAAGCACGATATCACTTCAATTTAATTCTATGTACAAGGTCAGGTTTTAGCAACACGATTGGCTTATCTTTTCTTGCCTGACGGAAGTTTTGTCATTTTTTTGGCAAATAATTTGAGATTGTTAGAAAAATGCTAACTGCATTCTCTAGGTGCTGCCCTGTAGTCATGATTTGCAATCACACCATTCCCTTCATAGTTTCTTTCCGATTCAATAAATTTGACAAGCTATAACCCCCCCCCCCTCCTCTGATGAGAACCTACTTTACTTTTTGTAGGCTAACTTACTCGTAATGATTTCTAAACTTTGCACATGTCTAGTGTTGTGGAATTATGTATCTAGATAATCCTTGGTTCATTCATTTTTCATGTCTCGCAGTATTCTGGGCTATCAGAAAATCGTATTTGTTCATTGTGGTTGCTAATTGGTCACTTTTGTTTTTGATTAATTAGCACTCCTGATCAATGGCTAGAAAACTATAAGTAACTTATACTAGAATTACACTCTTGTTTAACAATGTAATTTTTTAGTTTTTAACTGTAAAATACGATATTGTACGCTATACATGTGAGCAGGCAGAGGGTCAAGGTTTTTTAGAATGGTTTCTTTTTTTTCACTATTTCTACAATGCTAGCTTTGTGTGTACTGATCCTGAAGTTCATTCCTGTTGATACCACTGAATTCATTTTTTTCTGCCTGATATATTCTTCTTCTTTTGTCATGGGCACGAATCTGGCCCTGAAGCCAGCTGACTGCCCATGACATTTTTTTCCTTGAAATCAAAATATTATGAAAGTGAATGTAGCAATGTTGTACTTCAACTCTATTGATGTCTTTGTCTGCCAGTTTGTCTAATGTCCCATGTTTGACTATTTGCCGCCTTACAAATAGATGTTTTGACAAGTGCATTGAGAAGAGCTACATCTGATTTTATATAGACAAGTGCATTGAGAAGAGGTACACCTGATTAATTAAATATGAACTGTTCATCTGTTCATTTGTGTAATGTATGAATTAAGAATTTATTGTTCCTATTTTTTTGTCATAAAAGTTTCAATGAGCAATAATTTGATCAAAGATGACTTTGATTTTTCAAGTAAAGATCTTGTTTATCAGTGTCATCGGGAAAATTTGTATTTCTCTATGTAGCTCCTTTACATGTATTCTTACATGTCGTTACTGTTTGGTCACTTTTGCTTTTGGTTCATTAGCACTTCGGATCAATGAATAGAAAACTACAAGTAAGTAAAATATGACATATTGACCATAATTACGCCCTTGTTTAAGACCATAATTTCCTAGTTTTTAGCTATAAAATACGACATATTCTATGCTATACATGTGAGAAGGCAGAGGGTCAAGCTTTTTTTTAGAAAGATTTCTTTTTGTTATCTGTTTCTGCGGTGCTAGCTTTGTGTGTATTGATCCTTGCTTGGTCTGATGTCCTTGCTTGCCATGTTTAAGGACATTATTCCCAAGTATCTGACAGTTAATTGTATTGTTACTTAGCTGGATTTGTTCCTTCTCAATTTACTTATACATGTCTCTGTGTGTTTTTTGTATAGGTCATTCAGTTTATTAACTGACCATCATTGTCATGGTTCGCAATCTGCATTATTTGTTAATGTTGAATCTTTGTGGTTGTTTCTGTTTTGTTTCAGTTAACAGTTGGTTTGTTAGTTAGCTGAACAGGGCAAGATTGCCTGGTCGCACGCAATTAATCACCTAGTCGTTATTTCTGTTGTGTTTCAGTTAACAGTTGGTTTGTTAGTTGAACAGGGCAAGATTGCCTAGTCGCGATTAATCACCTAGTCGTCGTTTCTGTTTTGTTTCAGTTAACAGTTGGTCTGTTAGTTAGCTGAACAGTGCAAGATTGCCTAGTGGCAATTAATCACCTAGTCGTTACCACAACGATTAGACTTTACTTAACGATATGAAAACATTGGCTGGTAAGTTGATGCAAAAACTTGTATCACAATAGATAGTTCCATTTTGATTGGATATTTTGGTATGCATTAGTGTGAATTGTTCTAGTCGGCATCTGCTTTTATTTTAGTTGTCTTTTATTTTTTTAGATGTATATGAGCCATATATGTTCGAGACTATCATGCTCGAAGCTTGTTTCTCTTGCCTTTTGAGCTGCCAAGACTCGGAATTCAATTTGGGGGTAGTATTCCTTTGTAGATTCATGAAAAAATTTACAATGGGTCACCACATTAAAAACCTCACCTCCAGAATGGTGCCCCCTTTGCGAGGAAAAGATTACGACCCTTGATGCATAGGTTTGTGTTTATATTTTACACGCTCGTAAAATTTATACAAAAAGGTTGAAAAAGAAAAGGGAACTAAAAACTTTCTAAGGGTAATACTTTCTCAGAGAATCTATGTTCCATGAGTGAAGTAATTCCTCCCCATTTTCCTTGTCCAGATGAAAAGAGCCTGGTCTTGCTGATCTGATTGCAATGAAAGGACCTTCCCATTTTCTAAGAGCAAGCCGATGGTGTTCCTCGGGTACGAGTCAGGAACAAAAGCCTATCGGCTCTACGACCCAAATGCCGATCGGGTACACGTCTCGCGCGACGTGGTGTTTGAAGAAGGGCGTGCGTGGGACTGGAGTCAAGGCGGTGCAATGGTGAACACCGGCAACGTCGACGACACCGGTGGCGATCCGTTCATGGTCGAGTACATCTGCACGCCGGGCGCCGCAGGCGGGGAGCCTTCACCAAGCATGGAGCGCGCGCCACGCGCGGTATCGGCTTCGCCAAGTGCAGGGCGAACCACGACATCCACGACACACGCGGCAACACCTGCATCGAGCATGGCACGATCCACGACACCAAGCGCGCCAGGTGCAGTGTAGGGCGCGACTCCGAGCGCGTCCAGTGGGGTTGGGACGCCAATGCAGTTGGTCGGGGGCGGCGTACCCGATCCAGCTGTCCCAGAGGGAGTGGAGTTCGTGTCTCCATCGAGCCAAGGGATCGACCTCGACAGTGATCACAATGTTGTTGACCCTGTGCGTTTCAGGATGTTGCAGGACCTGTATGAGGAGACAGAAGAAGCTAAGCTCGCGGGGGAGCTGATGGTGGCCGTGGGCGACGGGGAGCCGGCCACGTTCGAGGAAGCGAAGCTGGAGCCATGCTGCCTCGAAGCCATGAGGGTGGAGATGGCTTCCATCGAACAGAACAACACTTAGGAGGCTGGTGGACCTTCCCCGAGGACACAAGCCAATTGGTTTGAAGCGGGTCTTCAAGATTAAGCGTGACGAGCAGGGTGCCATCATCAAGCATAAAGCTCGCCTTGTTGCAAAAGGGTATGTTCAGTAGCATGGAGTTGATTTTGGGGAAGTTTTTGCTCTAGTTGCTAGGATGGAGTCTACCCGGGTGCTGTTGGCTGTTGCTGCTCAGGAGGACTGGCGTGGGCATCACATGGATGTCAAGTCAGCTTTCCTCAATGGTGAACTTGAGGAGGAGGTGTATGTTCAACAGCCACCGGGTTTCATTGCTGCTGGACATGAAGGCAAAGTGTTGAAGCTGATCAAGGCATTGTATGGGTTGCGTCAGGCTCCAAGAGCGGAGTATAGAGCCACTCTCCACATTTATGCAAGAAGGGTGGAGGGTGCAACGGACCTTGGGTTTCAAGCAACGGCAACCTCGATGGAGATGGCCATCCAAGAAGTGGCAAGGGTAGCCCTCACTCGACTTCGCTATGAGCACCAAGAGTTGTGGGAAGGGCCATTCACTTACGTTCCGGTCCAAGAGCCGGATGAGGAGGCATTGAGCTACATGGTTAGAGTTCCGGAGCATGCCCCTCCCCTTGAGAGGGTGATGGCGGACACCATCTCCATCTATGCTTGGGCTAATCGAAGCCTAAGGGTGGAGTTGGAGTATACACGGAGGCGCTACCCTAGTCTTCAAGTATTGGTGGAGCCTTTTGCGCGGTCACAAAGGCCACCGCGTAGGAGGCTACTTGATGAGTTACCATCCCGCACGGTGCAAGAGGACATGGATCTTCGCGACCGCTATCCACTTGTGCCGGGTCATTTCGCGGAGAGAAGAGCCACCCAACTTCGCATGTCCGTGGGGCTGCACACACCTCAATTTCCACGTGTGCGCACCACACGTGAGGAGCTTTTGGGAGCCCCGGTGCCTTTCCCCTTAGAGTGAACTTATTAGTAGACCACCATTTGGGTTTGGTTGATGGTGAGAGCGCCATGATTGAGAGTTGTATCCGAAGTTTGCGTTGTAACCGTTATCTTAAGACGTTGTTGGTTTGTTGAACTTTGTCGTAAACCTTGTTAAGTTTAATGTTATTTAATTTCTCCACCATCCTATGTATGCCTTTATGTTATTTATGCTCATTCGTAAAATTGCATGCTTGCTGAAATCTGTCGCTGCACATGTTGTGTTGCTTGTAACGATGTGAGGAGACGACATTTTGCATTCATTCTTGGCATACACATTCATACATATATTGGTTACATGTTGTATAAAAAATTCCACTTCATTCTTGTCCTTTTGCTGTCCAAGCATGGCAAAATATTAATGTAACTCGCTGCTGTCCAAAAAAAAAAAATCAGAGAATGTCTTGTTATCTAGCTTATCACCCTTGTGCATGAGAAATCCTTGAATTTTATTGAACCATTTACTCTCATGAAAAATTTCATCTCCTAGCTGTCCTTCACTTGTGAGTTTTTATCCCATTCTTGTTTGTAAATCACTTTTGGTTGCTAACCTTTTTGGTTTGGCAATAGGATGAGGAATCGCTCGGGACGTGAGCATGGTGAACCGGAGGGCAACAACAATCCTCCTCCCTTGCCGGCCAACTTGGTGGATGTCCTTGCCAATCAAACTCAAATTCTTGCTCAACTTGCTCAAAATATGGGAAATCAAGGAAGAAGGGAAGACAATCAACAAGCACATGGCTATGGGGACTTTTTCCGCACCGACCCTCCTATCTTTCGTGGTTCCAAGGATTCACTTGATGCGGATTATTGGCTTGGTACTATTGAACAAAAGCTTGGTCTTCTCCGATGTGGGGAGCATGAGAAGGTTCTCTTTGCCGCACATCAACTTCAAGACTCCGCCGGGGCTTGGTGGCGTGCTATGCTTGCCACAAAAGCGGCGGACTACCACTTCACTTGGGATGAATTTCGGACGGCCTTTCGTGCCTTTCACATTCCCAAGGGTGTTATGGACATCAAAAAGAAGGACTTCCTTAGCCTCACCCAAGGAAATCGGGATGTGATGACTTATGTTCATGAGTTCAATACTCTTTCTCGCTATGCTCCCGAGTCCGTGGCTGATGATGAGATGAAGCGAGAGTGCTTTTATGAAGGGCTCTCCGAAGAAATGCAAGACAAGCTCTCTACCACCAAGTTCGAAGATTTCAATGACATGGTCAATGTGGCTATTCGAGCCGAACATAAGAGGAAGAAGCTCGAAGCAAAGAACAACAAGCGCACCGCCCCTACTCCGGCTAGTGGGAGTACCTCACGCCCACGCATGGGGTTCCGCTCCTCCGCGCCATATGTGGGTTGTGCGTCGTCCTCCTAACGCTCAAGGACAATCTTCAAGGCCAACAAACAACACTTGGGGCAATGCTAGTGGTGGCCTAAGGGGCCCATGCTTCAATTGTGGTGGTACCGGCCACATCTCCAAGAATTGCCCCTCTCCAAGGCAAGGCGGTGCCTCCAACGCACCAAGGCAAGGCAACACTCAAGCTCAACCTCAAGCTCAAGCTCCACGTCAAGTTGCCAAGACTCAACAAACCCCCAAGAGAGGCCGGCTCAACTACATTGCCGTTGAAGAGATCCCAGATGATGCCGAAGTTCTCATGGGTACGCTCCTTGTAAAATCCTCTCCCGCCATTGTTCTCTTTGATTCTGGAGCTACTTGTTCTTTCATCAATAAGGCTTTTGCAATGCATCATGACATTCAAATACACACCCTACCATCACCATATCTCATAGACTCACCGGGGGGAGAAATCGTCACTAGGCATTATGTGGATAATGTCCCGATTACCATAGAAGGTGTTTCCTTTAAAGCTACCCTTCTCATATTAGAAAAGATGGGGTTGGATGTCATTCTTGGTATGAATTGGTTGGGTAAGCATGATGGAATAATCAAGTGTGGACCTCGTACCGTTGATCTCTTACACCCGTCCGGCCATAGAGTCATGCTCTCTCTTGACACCATGTCGGGTACCGAAATCACGGCTTTGGAAGAAATTCCTGTGGTTTGCGAGTATCCGGATGTCTTTCCGGAGGAGTTACCGGGTATGCCTCCCGACCGTGAAGTTGAGTTTGTCATAGAACTTTTGCCCGGGACGGCTCCAATCTCAAAACGTCCCTATCGTATGCCTCCAAATGAGTTAATGGAGTTAAAAGAGCAACTCAAAGAATTGTTGAAAAAGGGTTTCATTCGTCCGAGCTCCTCACCTTGGGGATGCCCGGCTCTCTTTGTGGAGAAGAAAGATCATAGCTTGCGCATGTGTGTGGATTATCGTCCACTCAATGAAGTCACCGTCAAGAATAAATATCCCCTTCCTCGCATTGATATCTTGTTTGATCAATTATGTGGTGCTTGCTACTTCTCCAAGATTGATCTAAGGTTGGGATATCATCAAATTAGAATCCGCAAAGAAGATATTCCTAAAACGGCCTTCTCTACTAGATATGGGCTCTATGAGTACACCGTCATGTCCTTTGGTCTCACTAATGCACCGGCCTATTTCATGTACTTGATGAATAGTATCTTCATGGAAGAGCTTGATGTCTTTGTGGTAATCTTCATTGATGACATTCTTATCTTCTCCAAAACAAAGGAAGATCATGCTCGTCACCTTCATGTTGTTCTACAAAAACTTAGAGAGCATCATCTTTATGCCAAGTTTAGCAAGTGTGAATTTTGGCTAGAGGAAGTGTCTTTTCTTGGTCATATCCTTTCTAAGGATGGCGTAGCCGTGGATCCAAGCAAAGTGCAAGATGTTCTTAATTGGAAGCAACCTCAAAGTGTCACACATATCCGGAGTTTTCTTGGACTTGCGGGTTATTACCGTCGGTTCATTGAGAATTTTTCCAAAATTTATAAACCTATGACCGAATTGCTCAAGAATGGAGTCAAGTTTGAATGGTCTAAGGAATGTGAAGAGGCTTTCCAAACTTTGAAATCTCGTCTCACTACCGCTCCCGTTCTTGCTCAACCCAATATTCATAAAACATTTGATGTTTATTGTGATGCTTCTCGTATTGGTCTTGGTTGTGTTCTTATGCAAGAAGGCCGGGTTGTGGCTTATGCTTCCCGTCAACTCAAGAGACATGAAGAGAATTATCCTACACATGATCTAGAGCTTGCCGCCTTGTTCATGCTTTGAAGATATGGCGTCACTATCTCCTTGGTAAACGTTGCAATATCTACACCGACCATAAGAGTCTCAAATATATCTTCACTCAATCCGACCTTAACATGAGGCAACGAAGATGGCTCCTCTTAATCAAGGATTATGATCTTGAAGTGCATTACCACCCCGGAAAGGAAAATGTTGTTGCCGACGCATTGAGCCGCAAGGCTAGATGCAATTGCTTGATCAATGGACCCTACAACAAAACTCTATGTGATGATCTTAGAAAGCTTGGTGTTGAAATGGTCAAAGAAGGTTATCTTGCTACTCTTACTATTGAATCCAATCTCTTTGATCAAATCAAGGAAGCTCAAAGGCATCATAAGGAGATGGCTCGAATTCGTGGGCTATTGGAGGAAGGCAAGGCCAAAAGTGTCTCTATTGATGATCAAGGTGTCATTTATTTGAGAATAGAATTGTGGTGCCCAAGGATTATAAATTGAGGCGTCTCATTCTTGGTGAAGCTCATAGTTTTCAATTCTCTATTCACCCGGGTAGTACCAAGATGTATCAAGATCTCAAGCAAAGGTTTTGGTGGCCTCGCATGAAGCAAGAAATTGCGCGGTTTGTTGCCAAATGCGATGTTTGCCAAAGGGTTAAGGCCGAACACCTCAAACCGGCCGGTACTCTTCAACCTCTACCCATACCTTCTTGGAAGTGGGAAAGTATTGGAATGGATTTTATCACCGGTTTACCCAAGTCTAAAGGGTATGATTCTATTTGGGTGATTGTGGATCGCTTGACTAAATCGGCTCACTTTCTACCGGTCAAAACCACCTACCTAGCCAAGCAATATGCGGAGTTATATCTCACAAGGATTGTATGTCTTCATGGTGTTCCAAAAACAATTATCTCCGATCGGGGTTCTCAATTTGTATCTCACTTTTGGAAAAGCCTACATGAAGCCATGGGAACCGATCTCACATATAGCACCGCTTATCATCCTCAAACCGGTGGACAAAACGAGAGAGTCAATCAAATCCTTGAAGATATGTTGCGTGCTTGTGCACTCATCTATGAGGAGAAGTGGGTAGCTTGCTTGCCTTTTGCGGAATTTTCTTACAACAATAGCTATCAAGCAAGTATCAAAATGTCTCCCTTTGAAGCTCTATATGGAAGAAGATGTAGAACTCCCCTTAATTGGTCCGAATCCGGGGAAAGGAATTTCTTTGGCCCGGAATTGGTTATGCAAGCCGAAGAACAAGTGAGGACAATCCATGAAAATCTTCGCATAGCCCAATCTCGTCAAAAGAGTTACGCCGACCGTCATCGACGTGAGCTACATTTCAAAGTTGGTGATCATGTTTATCTTAAGGTCTCTCCCTTCAAGGGTACTCGTCGCTTCCAAGCTAGGGGCAAGTTAGCACCAAGGTTTGTGGGACCTTTCCAAATCACGAAAAGGGTTGGTGTCGTGGCTTATCAATTGGATCTTCCTCCATCTCTTGCCGTGCACAATGTCTTTCATGTATCTCAATTAAAGAAATGTCTTCGTGTCCCGACCGAAGCTATTAACTTGGAACTTCTTGATCTTCAACCGGGTCTCACCTATGATGAACATCCCATTGGCATTCTTGACCACCATGAAAGGAAGATGAGGAAGGGCAATGTCAAGTTTGTCAAGGTCCAATGGAGTAATCACACCGAAGATGAAGCTACATGGGAACACGAAGATAAGATGAGAAAAGAATATCCCGAACTCTTCTCCAATGAGTAAGCCTTGTTTATCCATATACCTCCATGCTTGTTTTATGAGAAGTCACCTTTTGATATATTATATATGTACACAATCACCATCGAAAGATTATAAATAGTTCTCCATCAAACCACTCTTGTTTCATGAGAAACCTCCTTGATGAATATCTTGTCTAGGTGAATATGGCCTACTCTAACTTGAGAATTTTACCTTGAGTTCTTGCTGTCCACTTGGGGTTGGTTGAATAAAATTTTGCTTGATCTCATATATTTTTGACATCACTTCTTTTTTCCGACCTTCTCTACTTATTTGAATCTCGGGACGAGATTCTTTCAAGGGGGGAGAATTGTAACGATCCGAATCTTAAACCCATGATCAACATGTAATCACTAGCATCATGAGCATCATTAGTGCACAAAACTAGCATCATGACATAAGCATTGTGTGCATTTTGAATTGTTTGAATTATTTTAAATGTCTCTTTATTAAGGAAGTCCAAATTTCGTGCTGCAACTGTGCTGGTTCAAAATTTTATAAAATACTAGATTGCAAATGTGGAATTTATAGTATTTTTACAAGATTTTTGGAGTTCATTTGCAGGGGTCACAAATTAGTGCAAAATCCAAATTCGTATCTTTTGAATTCAAAACTGCAACCAAACCAAAAATGGTTTTCAACTTTTTGAACTTGCAGAACCTTCCTTGTGTTCTAAGCTTTTCAAAATGTATTTATTTGTGATTTTTGGACTTCGGGAACTATTTCTTTTAAAGCAAAAACGTTTGAACTCATTTTCAAAAATTGTCTCTCTTACACGTGGGTCCCACTCGTCAGCGCCTTCTTCCTCCTCCCGTCACCTCCCTGCTCGCTGGTTGGGCAGCGAGGGCGGCGCCTCCACGTCGCAGCAGCCCACCGGTTCTTGACCTCCCCGACCACGCGAAATGCCTCACTTGCCCCCGCTCTTCCCCCTCTACTTAAACCCCGAGCAACCGGCCTCCAAACCCTAGCCCCATCCTCTCCATTGCAGCCGCCACCACCATTGCCATTGGAGCTCGCCGCCGCCGCCATTTCTCCACTGCAGACCACCTCGGCTCGATTAAACCTCACCCACACCTTCTCCTACCTTCCCTGCACCTCGCCAACCACCCAATCGCCGCCACCATCACCTGCAGCACCACCACCACCGCCGCCGTCCATTGCAGCAGCCCGCCGCCGCTCGCCGACGACCCCATCCCGTCCACTAATCCTTCAATCCAAGGTGGGGAATGGGTTGCTCTCGTCGCCCTCTTGCTCCCCATGCCTTTCCCCTCGCCGGAATCTCGCCGGAGGCGGCGGATTTCGCCGGATTTGGCCGCCGGCCATGGCTGCTCCGGCCAGGTCACTGACCTGCGGGCCCCGCGCGTCAGTGGCTGCTGTGCTGGTGATCGCGCGCGTGGATCTGTGGTTTCCCAGGGACTTAGATGCAAAAGCGTTTTTGATTTGTTTTGAATCGGCTGAAAACTTGTAAAATGCATAGAAAATTGTATACTACTTCAAAAATTGTGAAACTTGTTTCGTTAGGTTCCTAGAAGGATGAAGTTTCATAAAACTCTATGTTTGCATGTGGTACTGCTGTGTATATTTATTTATAATTTATATTGCTCAAAGCTTGGTTAAATCATATTAAATGTTATACTGCTCTAAAAATGTCAAATCTAGTTTTGTTAGAACCCTTGTATCATGTGAATGCTAGATCTATAACTTTTTACCCATGTTTATATGATTTTATCACTGTTTTTATTAAAATATGTGCTTGCTGCCCGAAAATGAGAAATGGCATAGTAAATAGCTCAAAAATGATAAAATGGTAAAACTAATTTTGTTAATCTTGTTTCACATTATAGAATCTAGGAAAAATGCCTTTCATAATTGTTCTGTTGCTAAACCTGGCTTTTAGGATTTAATTTGTTTCCTTAGGTGTAACTTGATTTAATCTATAATTAAATATGCCAAAGTAATTTTAATGCATAGCCAACTTCTTTAATCTTGTAATAACAGTGAGCATGCTATATATTTTATCTAGGCCTTAATTCCATGTTTTAGAATTTGTTTGTGTTATTCCTTTGCTTGCTAGTAGTTCTACCTTTTCGGTAAACCTCTATCCGCATCCTAGTTTTACGGGTGTTTTAAAATGGTTTGTTGAAGTGCTTTTTATCAACAATCATGCTCATGCATTTCATTCTCATTCGCATCATGTCATCATTCTCTAATGCATGCATGCATTCACTCTTTTAGTGAGCGAGACGCCGGAGTGCGAGACCGTTGAGCCCGAGGCCGAAGGAGAACCGGAGGAGAACATGGTTGACACCGAGGAGAACAAGGCAAGCAGCTAAGCATGTTGAAATACCTATGTTTGCAAATATATATATTCCAATATGAATTATGGGTTGCATTGGGTTGTATTTTGTGGTTATGTTGTAGATCCTATTTGATGCATTTACCATTCCTTGATGTTTCTACCTTATGCCTTGTCACTCGAGTAGTAAGGGTTAACTTGTCTTAAGTTGCTTAATGCTTAGCCATGCTTAGTGGTAGAGGGATAGGCTTATTGGGAATGGAATGGATAGGTTAATCAACAATGATGTCGTTATGGTCCTTGGTTAAAAATGGTTAATGAAACTTGTTGATGGAATTGAATTACGAGACTTGAGCGGATATGGTGTAGGGCCGTGAGAATAGAGTCTCGGGCATAGATCCGCTTGAGTTGATTAAGGGCCGTCCGTTGTTGACGTCGGCTTGAACATTTTTTCGTACTACCACGTATCATGAATGGGAGGATAAGCTAATTACCGAATTTGAATTGGTCATCCGGGCACGGTCCTAGATATGTGTGTATGGTGAGGGCCCTAGAGTGTTCATAGTGGGCCTAGGCAACCCTCCGCATAAGCTAGGCGTGAACTTCCGGACGTCCAAGGCTTTTCGGGAAAGGTTGACATGAGTACCCCCTTATGCACTTTTGGCCAAGTGTATGAGCCGTAAGGTCCTCGAGTCGTGTGGGTAAAGATGTACACCCTTGCAAGGTTTAAAATCAATTCGAATTGCCACGCTCTTGGTTATGGCACCGCTCAATGTCCCATGGATTCATCGTAGAGTTACCGCATGGATGAGAATGATGTCCACATGTTTATGCTATATTGTTGCTCACTAAAAATTGAGGTGGGATGGGCAAAACAAATAAAACTTGACTAGGTCTATAGGATGATTTATCACTTGCTCATGTTATATAAAAGTTAAGGCTAGGATGAGATAGGCGTTTATGCAATTTATTTAACCTTAAGGCCTCATTCCTTGCTACATCCAAATATGCATACTCCTTGGTTATATTATATTTGTGTAAGTCTTGCGAGTACCCTTTGTACTCAAGTTGCTATATTTCATCAAGTTGCAGGCGAACCAGAGGCCGTGCTTGGTCTCTTCTACCCCGTTGATCCTCATACGGGTGAGGAGTAGGCCGGGCATGTGATGTTTGTGCCATTGGTGTGCTCGTGCTAGGCATTTTTGCTTTTGTCTTACCGCTGCGTTTTATCTTTTATCGTTGTGAGATCGCCATAGGAAGCTTGAACCTTTAATTCATGATACTCATGTTTTATTTTGAGCTCAAGACTTGTATTTGGAGCTCTCATTTAAATTTGAATCTCTATGTTGGACTTGTAATATTTTCAATGTTGAACTCTCATGTAATGACTAAAATTGCTCTCTATGGTGGATTTGGTGATGTGTTTATTTGTATGAACGGTATGTGTATGCTTAATCTTGGGCATGTTGTGGAACACATACCGGGACTACCGGAATTGCATTGTTTTATGTGATATTGCATTTATCATGAGCCTCTCGATGTGGGTTACTACGTGGCAAGTCAAGAGACGCGTGCTAGCTCTCATCTTAAGGGATTGATCGATGATTTCATATAAACCAAATGTAACTTGGGCGGTTCTCTACACTAATGGTTGTTGGTTCAGTGATGTCTATTGGGTCTACATGCATTGCAATTCAGAAAGCTTGGTTTTAATATAACCCATCAATCCTGATTTTATAGTGCTTTGAAATACCATAATTTCTTATCTCTTAGCTGTAAATTTATCATTATGTTCAGTAGTAGCCTTTACAAAAGGCTTGTTTTGTTTAAAAGCCTGTTAACAGTGTTTACAGTCTAAATTTGCTTTTTTATAGTCATGGGCTTTATATTTTTTAAAATGTAGCCTTTTCACAGTTGTTGCTGGCCTGTTGTTTAGGCGTTGTTGATACATATAGCCCACAACAGGTCAAAAAGAGAGCCCAAAACAGTTGAATACAGCCCAAAAACCGGCCGAACGGTCACAACTTGACAGCAACACCCTCACCCGAAAACTATTTTCGGGCACAACAACGGTACAAGCAGACCCGTTAAATTGTTAAGATTGACCGTCATATGTCTGTATAATAATATTTAAAGTTTTGTATTACTAATATATGGACCATTGGATGGACAACATAGGAGGTTTCACAAGAATATGCAGCCATGTCATTTCTATTGGACTTTTTAAATGCTATCATTTTTTACATTTGTTAAAATTACTGTCAATAAATGTTGACTTTATAGTGTTTTCGAATACGGTAATTTCTTAATTTTAAGTTGTAAATTCATTATGTAATTTACATTCAGTGTGCTTCATATGTTGTGAGCTCAACGTTCAACAACGTAGTAGAAAGCCCACAACAACACAATAGATAGCCCAAAACAGCCCAAAAAGCTGTACAGGTGAACCCGTTAAGAAAAATGGATACATGATCTATACAGGCGGACCTGGTAAGGTTCATCGCCAAATCTGTGTCGGTAGCACAATATTCAAATTTTGTATTAGTACTGTTTGGGCCATCCAACAGTCTAGAGCAGTGACTTACAAATAGCTATATGTAAGTCAATAAAAAAACATAATGACTTACAAATAGCAAAATGTAAGTCACTTGACAAATAGTCTACAACATTGTAAACTACACGGTGATGACTTATAGAAAAACAGAATCTAAGTCACCTTATGAATAGACAAACCCATTAGAATATCATAATATTTCGTTCTTCAATTATTAGGAGAGATACTTTTGCAGGGAGAGACAAAACCCTCACTTTATTTGAGGAGAGAAGGAATGGATTAATGATTTGTCTCAATAATTTGTGGGAAAAGAGAGCATTTTTTTTCGATAATGGATTATAATCCGGCTTGCAGGGAGAGACAAAACCCTCACTTTATTTGAGGAGAGAAGGGATGGATTAATGATTTGTCTCAATAATGATTATAATCCGGCCTTTATCGAAGTACACAGCCTTCAAATTATTACATCATTTCAGTCATCAACCACTATAAGAAAAAATGAGCATTCATCCCTCTCACGTTACTATAGGTTGTTTTTTGAGCCTGTACTAAGCCAATTTAGTACCGGCTCGTAAGCACAGTACCTCCTCGGAACGATTTAGTACCGGGTCGTAAGAATAGGAAACCCCTGGGGCCATTTAGTACCGTCTCGTAACACCAACGGTACTAAATGGTGTCATTTGGTACCGGCTCGTGTTAAAATCCGGAACTAAATGGTCCAGGGGGGGGGTTCCCGAGGCCCCTGTGCATTTAGGACTGGCTCATAAAATGGCCCAGTACTAAATGATGCATTTAGTACCGGTTCATGTTACGAGTCGATACTAAATGGTCAGCGGAGGATAGTTCAAAAGGATAGCATATCCCACTCAATCAAACTGATGCATAGGTGGGATAGTAGAGGGGGTTATGCGCGAGGCCGAGGTCGCGAGTTCGAATCCCGCGAACCGCGCACGTGGATTTACGTGTGAAAATTTCGCGTGACTTGTGACTTGCGTGTGTGGTGGGCCTCCCGGGTGATTCTAAATATTTTTTCTTTTCTTTTGAGCATAAATCCATTTAGTAGCGGCTGGTGTTACCAACCGGTACTAAATGGCGCCCGTTAGTACCGGTTGTTGCAATAGGTACTAAATGGCTGCCCATTTAGTACCAAAAACGCCATACCGAGCGTATAACCGGTAGTAAAGCTCTGATTTCTACTAGTGAACGCTGAGCATCGAAGGAGAAAACACAAAGAGATAGTGCCAACAACTAAGCCAATCTATTATTATGCTTCCAACCAAGATCGACCTGCTCAAAAGCGATAGTCTCCAAGGTCCTGCTCCCTATTATAAAGAGCTCCTTTCTATTGTCATCATGCTGCTACTACGACCAAAATGGCATCCAGTACGTCCCCCTGAAAGTGCCCGTAGAAATGAGGTATACTTGGTTTTGTTAAATATAATATCATTCTAGCCTAGCATAGAGCAGCCACTCCCACCGATACTAAAGGTTTAATCTTCTTATCTAAGGTTTAATCTTCTTATCTCATGCAATATCCATCAAAATATTGCAACATCGAAACAAAGCTAATGCAACATAACGAAAGCATTACTTCAACATCTCAAAATCACAACTGCGACATGCCGGGGAGCCTCTGCCGGATCAAGCTCTTCCTTATTGTATCGGCCGCGGGGAGCACGACGTTGCCCCCCAATCTCGCGCCATCGGTAATAGGCCCACTGCGTGGGGCAGGGGAGCTCGCCCCCAGCCGCGAGAGCTCGTCGTCGGGGCAGCTTGCGACCGAGGTTGCCACAGGGTTGAGCTCGCCCTCCTGCTCGGGCACCCATGAAGGGAACAGACACGTCATGACCTCCGCATGCACATTCCTTGGAGCCGGTGAGTCACCACCAACGGCATTGAGCACTACGAGTGTCGCGTAGGAGAATGGATAAGGTGTGGTTCATGGGAGAAAACGGTAAGAAGAAGATAAAAAGCTACGGTAGAAAATCAATAGAAGGGAGGGTGGCTCAGGAACGCCAACCATGTCCAGGGAGGTGATGACAATGGTCATGTGGCATGGGTACGATATTAGCTTTGGCATCCGTACGCCTGTGCCATAGCATCGCCGAAAAAACATCGATCACCTTACAGCTCTCCAAGAGCCCAGCTACACCGATTTGGTTAAGTAAAAATAAAAAAGTGGAGGTGAAAGCGCGTGATCCAACAGGTTCTCCTTCCTCTCTTTTGTATCTCGCTCTGTATCCCCTCCCCTCCCCTTCCCTTTGCTAGCTATCTTTGGCTAGCACGTCCTACTTTTCATCTCTGGTTTTAGGATTTGGAGAGTGTTGGTTTGCTACACCGCTGTACTTAAAACTCTAAAATGTCGGGTCATGTGTGTATGTGTGTGTGATATGGCTTGTGTGATTATGTTGTGGGGTTATTATGTGTTGTTGCCTTGCATTCCAAAAAAATGGTATTCCATTTTGGTTATGGTATATGTTCTTCACTTATGTTACCTTTATTTCTAGTTATTATAGAGACCTATATGCCATGGTTTTTATGCGAGCGGTAACCATCATTCTACATGGATGTTGTGTGATCATTATTTGAGTAATATTACCTATTTATTTTGTGACAACCTATTTTACTTTGAGCAGTTGACTATGACCTATGACTTGGATAATTAGAATATATAGAAGAAAGATTTATTAAACGTTAGAGTTCTGATGAGATAAAATAAATAAACCATAACCTGGTTTACTCCTGGTTAAAATGCTACAGTGGTATTTATATCTGTGCGCTTGCAGATTCCTCATTTAAAATTGAGTTTTGATATATTTACTATAATTATTCCTAATATCATTATTAAGGATAAATCCTATATCTATACTTAGTAATAATGTTAAGGAATGCCAACACAATCCCAAATAAACAGTCTTTTTCTTGATATATATTGCCTAATCAATGAATCGGAAAACATTGTTTGATCATATATAATATGAACACAAGGTAAGCTTATTATTACAGGAATTACTCATATGTTATTTTGGCTGTACTATCCCATGCAAATCCCTCCAAGAATCCCTCGAATTTGGTTTGAATTTGAAGTTCTCCTCTTTTTTGTTGTTCTTCGTATTGTTTGGTTGACTCTTGATTCCACATGATTCTTTGGGGATGGGAACTTGAGACTTTCAGATCTATTAGCCCTTGGGGTTGTGATTACTTGTCTCAAGTTTTGTCCCGAACCATTGCGCAGAGATGGAGATCAATTCGATTGAAGGTTGGGCGTTTTTCTGTGGGCCACTGATTGGTTTGGTGGGCCCCCAACAGATTGATTTGGTGCCTTCTCGCTGTGGCACCGAACCAGTCGGTTGTATGATGCTGGTTTTCGTGCTCCCTCTGGTGTACCTGTCGACTGATTCGGTGGTGTGATTTTGTGACAATCGAACCAATCGTTAGTTTTACATAGAGAAGGATTCAACTGATGGGTACATCTATTGGTTCGGTGGTGCCCCCATCGATTGATTCGGTGTAGCACAGTTGCTCCTAGCGAATCAGTCATTGCTGCTGATTTTCCTGCTGCCGCGTTTGTTTCGTTGCTCGTTGGTTATCGTGTGCTTCCGCTTGTTTTCCTAGCTTGGGGTTAGTAGAACCCCATTGCTACATGACCTTGGCTTTGCTAGAAGAGAGGTGCTCCGGTTTAATTTTAGGGCATAGGTCAAGATCTCATCAGAGAATTTTTGTTGACTCACATTCACCCTCCTCTGATCGCCATCTCGGTCCCACAAGCACTGAATTTCTTTTCGACAATGTATGATGCTTGATGCACTCGACAAATGTGCTCTGGATGGCATGGAGGTGTCAATGCAGCCAAGCTCGAGGACGCCGAAGCTAACAGAGATGCTATGGAGGCCCAGCCCAAAACAAGGTAGAACCATTCGGCATCAGTAGGCCACTTATAGCATTCCATTGATGAGCCGCTGTAGTAATTAAGAAATCCGTCTTCAGGTCAGCAGGGGGATCAAACTAGATTATATTGTTGGCTCTGAAAGAAGGAAAGCAAAAATAGTAAAATGAATATTAAAACTGACCACACCTGATCCATCGATGACCCTTGATCAATGTTCGAGAAATCGTTATTAAACGTACGTTTAATCACGATTACACGCAAACCAGACCCCAGCGTTGCGTTTAGGCCATAAACGCCCAATTAAACGCTCGGTGAACAGTCAAACCCATGAATGGTGAAGAAAACTAGAGGAGAGACGAGATTTGGACTGCAGAATGGATCATTGGGACTGAATCCATCTAATATTACCTAATGGTGTTCATGCTGCTCGATTTTGCCGGCCCTCAGCTTGATTTGCGCCTCCAGGTCGTCCCCGCAGGTGGGGTGCCATGAAGGCAGAGCAGAAGAGAGCAGAAGGGAGCGGAAGGGGCCACAAAAGGAAGTGTGCCGTGAAGGGGAAGACAGGGAGAGGATGAAGCTGGTGCATCAGTGAAACATGGCAGGTGGAGGCATGAGATGGGAAGGCGAGGCGGCGGCCGGCGGCTACTCGAGGAGGACGACGGGTCGACGAGAACTGGTTGCAGGCTGCCTGTTAGATTGTTAGCTGTTAGGGTATCGATGGGGGGATGTAGTGGGCTGACTGGGCCGGGAAGCAGCAGGCCAGTGGCCCATCTGTTCTTCGTGTCCTTTCTTTTCTTTTCCTTAATTCCTTTTACCTTCTCTAGGAAACCAGTGATGAATCTGTTAAGGATCTGGTTAGGGTCAGGCACATATATATTGATATGCCCCCTAAAAAAACATATATATTGATATGGATAGCTAGAGAATAATAAATGATTCCACAACATAATATGTTATATGATTATCTATTTTTCCACTTATAAATCCAAAAATTAATATATATATATTGAAAAATAATATTAAATTCAAAAGCGCTTAATCACGTTTAATCTACGTTTACTCAGTCTGGGCGCTAAAATCTAGCCCAGCGCCCGCCTAGCGCCTAGCGTTTTCTTGAACCTTGCCCTTGATCATTCCATAACCTGTGAGGAAGTTGTCAGGATTTGTGAATCTGTCTCTGTGTCGTCGTCTAACTTTCTGACAATATCACCTATAGTTGGCCTTTTGTGTCTCTCGGCCACAACTGAGCTTAAAGCTATTTCCACACATTTCTTCACTTGTTTTGAATATGACTCCAACAAGTGCATTGGTGTTGCCCGTAGTCTTTCCCTCCAGTTTTTGTGTGCCTATCAATTCAGAGCATAAATAAACGTATTGTATTAGCAAAACTTTCTTATTATTATCAAAACAAATTCAAGCAACTGATGAAAATTATTGCAAATGATACAAATTGTTTTTTTCTTACACGCTCGACAAATTCTTGGGGAGGCATCTCAGCACTTGTGTTGTAACCCTTAGGCCCTGTCACTATCTTTATGATTACAACACCCAAGCTAAATATGTCAAACTTATCTGAGATTATGTTTCCCTCTATGTATTCTGGAGGTAAGTATCCACTGCATTACACATCCATTAGTTTGCAAACAAAAGATTCTTCTTACAGAAGATTTCAGTTCATTGGTTACCAAAAAAAAATCAGTTCACATGAAACAGATAAAACTTACATTGTTCCTATATGGCTTCCTGTGATTCGTGAGCGTTCATCTGCAAAGAACCTTGATATACCAAAATCTGCAATTTTTGGCAGCATATTCTCATCTAGCAATATATTAGCTGGTTTTAAGTCCAAATGATAAATAGGAGGTCTCAATTCCTCGTGAAGGTATTTCAAACCCTTACAGATCCCTTTAATTATTGCGTAGCGTACGTTCCAATCAAGTCCGCTGTACTCATCTGTAGCATCAAACAATGAGTATATTATTATGTATGTAAATGTTAAGTATGGTCCCCCTAACTTTCTAGATAATGGTACAAGCAGAGCTCTATCATACCAGAAAGATACTTGTCAAGGCTACCAAACGTCATATACTCAAAGCAGAGTGCCAAATGAATTCTATCAGCAAAAATCATTCTTCCATTGTGCTCAATACATGTTTTCCGAATTTCATGGCAATAGCCAACAAGTCTCACAATATTTGGGTGTTGGAGCCTTGAAAGGTTGTTAAATTCTTGTAGAAATTGCTCCTCATTAAGTCCTGGCATGTCATAAAGCATCTTGACAGCAATCTTCTCTCCATCCTTAGGCTCCCCCTGCTCAGCATATATATCTAACATTATTATCTAATCAATTTTCTGCTTATGGTGATATATGATATGCATAAAGTAACAAATTTTAGCCTAATTAAATAACTGGTCTGCTTCCACATTTAGATTTTTTTTGGAAACGAACTTCCACATTTAGATATAGGTAACCATGGCTACACTTAACCCAGGCTGTAGCCCAATTTGGAAAAGGTAGGCCTTTCTAGCGCTTTAACAAACGATTCAACCTTGTTGGGTTTGAACAAAGCACAGCTATATTCATTGTTGCTATTGTTATGTTTTATCATTTTACAAGAGACTGTAATAAGTCTATAGAACAAATTATTTCCCTCTGTCTAGAAAAGGAGAACAATGTCGTGTGTTACCCCATAAAAACCTGATAAAATATTCGAAATGTAACTGCTTTCCTAAATATAACCCGTTTGCCCATGTGAACCTACTCACAGTTATGAATCGATTAGTTAAGTGAATAATCTGTTATGTATTTTGCAGTGTTTGTGGTATTCAGGATGTTGTCACTCTTTTTGCCAATTGTATGGGCTGATTACTCCTTTTTATGAACAATCTTACCATATAGACTTTTCCAAATGTACCGCTACCAAGTTTGCGCTCATCAGAGAAGCCATTTGTAATTTCTTCTAATAAATGGAATGGTATGTCCCTTGGCAGCCCATTGCCTGAGTGATGATTCATACTGAGGCTTTCCTGCAATGTATTATCAAAAAACCGTAAATTGCATGAGAATTAAGTACAAATAATAAATATACCATCTTAATAGAGATAGAGTCCATCTCATATACAACTAATAAATAAGTATTTATGACGGTATTTTTACAGTGCTTGAAAGGAACTAGTGATTATCCTTCTAATTAATATTGTAAATGGTTCCTAACTCACTAAATTTATTGATGGGCCCACCATTTTGGTTTCTCGTAACTGGTTCCTTTTAACTTTTAACCATTAGATCTGAGATAATGAATGGCAATTATTAATTCCAAGCATCATAAAAAACCACTCATTTATGAAGATCTAATGATGGAGCATGACAAGCAGTTCATATCCAATTATATTAATAAACATATCATGCTAATCAGAAAAGAATCCATCTCCGATAAGATAAATACATATACTCAGAATTTTTTTTAGAAAACTAGCATATTATTTCTTTACTAACATGACAGAAAAATATTTAAATAAAGAATACATGTCAAACATGGTTAAGAAGTACCGAATTTGAAAACCGAAACTTGCCAAATTAACAGCCCAGTAATGTCAAGAAACCACAATCTATCTATATGATATAAATATAATCTAGCTCGTTATTTAATTTTCTTAATCTTAACAAAAAAAGAACAACAAAAAACATGTCTTTATATATGCGGTAGAAATTAGTAATAGCAGGAACATGTTAGAGATCCGCATCCATGCATATATGCTAACCCTCGTAAGATTGCACATGAAGAAAAAGGTTAAATCCTAGAAAATCCCACAAAATCTAGAAACGACAGTCAATAAATATGGTTTAGAGTTTAGAGTTTGGATCTTTTTTTAAAAAAAATGCATTCATCATATTTATTTTGTTAATTTTTAAACTTACCAAACTTGTCAATATGACAATATTCTAAATTTACCTACTTCAATTACCTTTCTCTTCTCCTTGACACCTCCAGCAATGTCTCCATCTCCTCCTCCTTTATTTGCTGCAGGAGCCGGATGCGGCTTAGCAGTGGTGGCTCGCAATGCTGGTGCCTCCAGCGGCTTCAGTGCAGCGGCCTTCTCTGCTTTCCTGGTGATGGCCGGCGTAGCAATCATGATCCTGCAGGGCGAACCCATGGTGGTGGGGCGCTCCGTCTGATGGCTCGAGACATAGGAGCAGACGAAGGCTTGCCCGTTGCCTTCCTCGAGCTTTCCCACCATCACCTCCACGTCTTTGTCAAAGTTGTTGCTCAAGCTGGAGGAATTCTTCAGCTCATTCCACTTTTCCCTGAGCCACTGAGCCCACTTGCGACCCTCATTGTTCAGCCTCCTGTCTTTGGGTAGCATCTCTAGTAGGCTAAGCAGCCTGAAGCGGATCACTTGCTCCAGCACAGCCTTGTCGCACTGCTGGTCGTTGCCGTCATAGCCGCCGGCTGGCCTCTGGATGGACAGTTGATGATGATTGGCGATAGTGGCAGTAGTCGATGCACCGGTATCATCGATGTAGGTGCCACCGGCTGTAAGGAGCAGCTGCTCCCCGGCAGCCTCAGCACGAGGCACGCGCAGGTGGACGATGAAGTTCTTGACCTCGCCTTCATAGAGCACGGGGATGTGTACCTCCCCGGATGCTCCATGTTCCTTGATGAGCTTGCTGTAGCCGCCGGAGTCGATGTCCACGATGGTTACTACTCCAGTCGTGGCGGCGCTGAGAGAGATGGTGGCGTCCACAGCGACCACCGTGCGGAGGCCACTTAGGCAGACGGCAAATGCGTCCGTGATCTTGTCGCGGCTGTGATCGATGTAGGAGTAGGTCCCACATGAGACCCTGGCGATGGCCAGAAGTGCCATGGGGTCGTGGTATATGCTGAAACCGAAAGTGTGGACCGGGTACCTGCGAAGCACTTGCAGGATCGGGTCGTCGCTGTCGCCGCTGATCACTTCGTCCCACCGGGTCGCCCAGCCTCTAGTCTCCTCGATACCCGAGAGGAAGATGATGAAGGGCACGCGTCTGCTTTTGCTTTCCTCGTCACGTTGTTCCAGGATACGGGCGGCCATCTCCAAGGCAGGCTTGAAGCGAGTGTAGCCAAAAGGGCTGAGGCGGTTTACAAATCGCCGGGCCGATTCCCGGCCGCCGCCAGACATTGGCGAGAGGTCGCTCCTATCCTTGATGAGTAGGTTGAACGAGATAATGGACAGGCGGTCATCGTCGTGGAGCTCGTCGACGATGAACCTCAAGGCTGACTTGACATAATCCATCCTCGATTTCTCCCCGTTGACAGCTCCTCTGTTATGGTCGGGCAGCCAGTCCATGCTGCTACTCGTGTCCACCGCTGCGACAAGGTCGATGGGCGGGTGCTTCGCCACCGCCTGCAGCGGGGCATCCACGCGCACCAGCACCTCAAAATCATCTGCCTCCTCGTCCAGTCGGAGCGCTGACACAATGGGGACGGCCATCACCTTGAGCTTGAAGGCCGCTGCTTCCGCTTCGGTGGCCTGCACGTTATATGCATGTTATTAAGCAGGGGCGGAGCCAGGATTCAACTATAAGGAATATATCGAGCTAGCCAGATGAATGGTCGAGCGAGATGAATGTGTCTGATTAAGGAAAATTAAACATAGGGAAGGCGGATGCAACAACCTGGTCACCCATCTTTCTAGGCTGCGACAGCTCTTCCCTTCTTCAGTGAATGAATGTGCTTCTGCGATAGCCAAGTGCACAAGTGCCGACAGGATGAAGGGAACACGGTATATAGAGCTAGCCAGCTAGGACTTTTAAGCAAGGATTATTCGTGTACTCCGATCAGGAGTTCACGAATGAATGGAGCCCTTTGGTCTGCGGGCTGAAAGTTGACTTGGCGCATGACCGATGATCAGCTTGGTGATCTGGATCCAGACTTGATGTACTATGCTCAACCTTTTTTTTTTTACGCAAAGACTTGATCCCATTTTTTTATGTAGCAAAAGAATCATCTTGATCTTGGTGATCTAGATCCAGACTTAAACACAACGTACTTTGGTCAACCCTCTTTTTTTCTGGACACAAGCAATGACTTGTGAGTTGTGACCCCATTTTCTTTTCGACGTAACAAAAGTTATATCAACTTGGTGATCTAGATCCAGACTTAAGAAGGATTAACAATTCAATGCACAACGTAATTATGAATAGGATTATTCAGGTACTAATGAAGAGCCCTTTGGTCTGCGGGCTGAAAGTTGACTTGGCGCATGACCGATGATCAGCTCAGTGATCTGAATCCAGACTTGATGTACTATGCTCAGCCTTTTTTTTTTTAACAAAAAGACTTGATCCCATTTTTATATGTAACAAAAGAATCATCTTGATCTTGGTGGTCTAGATCCAGACTTAAACCCAATGATTCAGATGCAGACTTCAATGCACTACGTAATGAATAGGATTATTCGGGTACTAATGAAGAGGCCTTTGGTCTGCCGGCTGAAAGTTGACTTGGCGCAGGATGATCAACCCAATGATTCAGATGCAGAATTATATTGGTGATCTAGATCCAGACTTAAACACAATGTACTTTGATCAACCCTCTTTTTTTTTATGACGCAAGCAATGACTAGACCCCATTTTGTTTTTGATGAAACAAAAGTATCAGCTTTTGGAGGAAACCCTTTAAAACTTTATGTGAGCACAAGAGTTCCTAACCTGTCAACTGCAGCGAGCCCTGGGGATCCGATGGATCATCTGGTCCCTCTTCTGAAAGATGCGAGAGCTAGCTGTGCAGCAAGAAAAGGTCTCTCACTGCATGCTGATGCTGACTAACATGGCGCCACCTCTTGTTTGGTGCTCGGGTTGATTAATTCAACCTGCACGATTGTGTTGACACTTATTAACAACACAATGATGGTACCAATAATCAGCTCCAAGCAGGCTAGGATGGTTGACTTTTTGGGTTTGACCATGGGATCCCATCCCAGCATGAACGGCGCCATCCCAATACATGCTTTAGCCAGCTCGGCACCATCCCAATACATGAACGGCTCCAGTAGTTGATGTGTTTGTTAATGGCGAGATGCATGTAATGACTTTATCAATCTTAGGATCTACCAGCTTAATCTCTCGGATGCGCTTATATATAGAGACTGTTGGGGAAAAGCTTAATGCAGGGAGAAGCTGCGAAGAAGGCGCGATCTTTCGACGTCAGGAAGGAGAGGCTAGTTTCAGGAGTCGAAGTCAAGGCCCGGCTCAAGGTTGACCGGTTGAATAAGCAAGGTCGAAGCTGAAGAGTTGGGAAGATCGAAGACAAAAAGAGAAAGGTTCAAAATAGAAGGTAGATGTCTTAACCTCGATCAAGGGCCGAAGGCAACAGGAACCTTCAAGGATGGGAAGATCACGGAGAAGGCATTTCGATGAGAAGATGAAGAACGAAGGTCCCGGGAAAAAGGCGGGAAGCAATGGACATCTGATTGTGTTATAGTTTCAGAAATAGCGGGAAGCAACGGACGACTTTGTAATGATACGAGGGTTTACCCCTATAAATAGCTCCACTGTACATTCTGACAGGGGTATGTAATCTTTGAGTTTAAGAAATAAAGTTTACATCTCAGTCCCACAAGCACTGAATTTCTTTTCGACAATGTATGATGCTTGATGCACTCGACAAATGTGCTCTGGATGGCATGGAGGTGTCAATGCAGCCAAGCTCGAGGACGCCGAAGCTAACAGAGATGCTACGGAGGCCCAGCCCAAGACGAGGTAGAACCATTCGGCGTTAGTAGGCCACTTATAGCATTCCATCGATGAGCCGCTTTAGTAATTAAGAAATCCATCTTCAGGTCAGTAGGGGTGATCAAACTAGATTATATTGTTGGCTCTGAAAGAAGGAAAGCAAAAATAGTAAAATAAATATAAAACTGACCACACCTGATCCATCGATGACCCTTGATCATTCCATAACCTGTGAGGAAGTTGTCAGGATTTGTGAATCTGTCTCTGTGTCGTCGTCTAACTTTCTGACAATATCACCTATAGTTGGCCTTTTGTGTCTCTCTGCCACAACTGAGCTTAAAGCTATTTCCACACATTTCTTCACTTGTTTTGAATATGACTCCAACAAGTGCATTGGTGTTGCCTGTAGTCTTCTCCTCCAGTTTTTGTGTGCCTATCAATTCAGAGCATAAATAAACGTATTGTATCAGCAAAACTTTCTTATTATTATCAAAACAAATTCAAGAAACTGATGAAAATTATTGCAAATGATACAAATTGTTTTTTTCTTACATGCTCGGCAATTCTTGGGGAGTCATCTCAGCACTTGTTTTGTAATCCTTAGGCCCTGTCACTATTTTTATGATTACAACACCCAAGCTAAATATGTCAAACTTATCTGAGATTATGTTTCTCTCTATGTACTCCGGAGGTAAGTATCCGCTGCATTACACTTCCATTAATTAATGCAAACACAATATATTCATTTTACAGAAAATTAACTACACATAAAACAGTTGAAACTTACTGTGTTCCTATATGGCTTCCTGTGATTCGTGAGCGTTCATCTGCAAAGAACCTTGATAAACCAAAATCTGCAATTTTTGGCAGCATATTCTCATCTAGCAATATATTAGCTGGTTTAAGTCCAAATGAGAAATAGGAGGTCTCAATTCCTCGTGAAGGTATTTCAAACCCTTACAGATCCCTTTAATTATTGTGTAACGTACGTTCCAATCAAGTCCGCTGTACTCATCTGTAGCATCAAACAATGAGTATATTATTATGTATGTAAATGTTAAGTATGGTCACCCTAACTTTCTAGATAATGGTACAAGCAGAGCTCTATCATACCAGAAAGATACTTGTCAAGGCTACCAAACGTCATATACTCAAAGCAGAGTGCCAAACGAATTCTATCAGCAAAAATCACTCTTCCATGGTGCTCAACACATGTTTTCCGAATTTCATGGCAATAGCCAACAAGTCTCACAATATTTGGGTGTTGGAGCCTTGAAAGGTTGTTAAATTCATGTCGAAATTGATCCTCATCAAGTCCTGGCATGTCATAAAGCATCTTGACAGCAATCTTCTCTCCATCCTTAGGCACCCCCTGATCAGCATATATATCTAACATTATTATCTAATCAATTTTCTGCGTATGGTGATATATGGTATGCATAAAGTAACAAATTTTAGCCTAATTAAATAACTGGTCTGCTTCCACATTTAGATTTTTTTTTTGGAAACTAACTTCCACATTTAGATATAGGTAACCATGGCTACACTTAACCCAGGCTGTAGCCCAATTTGGAAAAGGTAGGCCTTTCTAGCGCTTTAACAAACGACTAAACCTTGTTGGGTTTGAACAGAGCACAGCCATATTCATTGTTGCTATTGTTATGTTTCATCATTTTACAAGAGACTGTAATAAGTCTATAGAACAAATTATTTCCCGTTGTCTAGAAAAGGAGAACAATGTCGTGTGTTACCTGATAAAAACCTGATAAAATATTCGAAATGTAACTGTTTTCCTAAATATAACCCGTTTGCCCTTGTGAACCTGCTCACAGTTATGAATCGATTAGTTAAGTGAATAATCTGTTATGTAATTTGCAGTGTTTGTGGTATTCAGGATGTTGTCACTCTTTTTGCCAATTGTACGGGCCGATTACTCCTTTTTATGAACAGTCTTACCATATAGACTTTTCCAAATGCACCGCTACCAAGTTTGCGCTCATCAGAGAAGCCATTTGTAATTTCTTCTAATAAATGAAATGGTATGCCCCTTGGCAGCCCACTGCCTGAGTGATGATTCATATTGAGGCTTTCCTGCAATGTATTATCAAAAAACCGTAAATTGCATGAGAATTAAGTACAAATAATAAATATACCATCTTAATAGAGATAGAGTTCATCTCATATACAACTAATAAATAAGTGTTTATGAAGGTATTTTTACAGTGCTTGAAAGGAACTAGTGATTATCCTTCTAATTAATATTGTAAATGGTTCCTAACTCACTAAATTTAGGGATGGGCCCACCATTTTGGTTCCTCGTAACTGGTTCCTTTTAACTTTTAACCATTAGATCTGAGATAATGAATGACAATTATTAATTCCAAGCATCGTAAAAAACCTCATTTATGAAGATCTAATGATGGAGCATGACAAGCAGTTCATATCGAATTATATTAATAAATATATCATGCTAGAAAGGTTAAATCCTAGAAAATCCCACAAAATCTAAAAACGACAGTCAATAAATATGGTTTAGAGTTTAGGGTTTAGATTTTTTTTAAAAAAAATCCATTCATCATATTTATTTTGTTAATTTTAAAACTTACCAAACTTGTCAATATGACAATATTCTAAATCTATCTACTTCAATTACCTTTCTCTTCTCCTTGATACCTCCAGCAATGTCTCCATCTCCTCCTCCTTTATTTGCTGCAGGAGCCGGATGCGGCTTAGCAGTGGTGGTGGCAATATGTCCTCCAGCATTTGGCGCAGGAGGAGCCGGATGCGGCTTGGCAGTGATGGCCGGCGTCTTGTAGCCAGCAGCAATCATGTTCCTGCAGGAAGAACCCATGGTGGTGGCGCGCTCCGTCTGATGGCTCGAGACATAGGAGCAGACGAAGGCTTGCCCGTTG
Organism: Digitaria exilis; assembly: GCA_015342445.1. Taxonomy (NCBI): domain Eukaryota; kingdom Viridiplantae; phylum Streptophyta; class Magnoliopsida; order Poales; family Poaceae; genus Digitaria; species Digitaria exilis. The sequence goes on from JACEFO010002629.1 coordinate 2,252,690, forward strand.
CCTTCCTTCAGCTTTCCCACCATCACCTCCACGTCTTTGTCAAAGTTGTTGCTCAAGCTGGAGGAATTCTTCAGCTCATTCCACTTTTTCCTGAGCCACCGAGCCCACTTGCGACCCTCAATGTTCAGCCTCGTGTCTTTGGGTAGCATCTCTAGTAGGCTAAGCAGCCTGAAGCGGATCACTTGCTCCAGGACAGCCTTGTCGCGCTGCTGGTCGTTGCCGTCATAGCCGCCGGCTGGCCTCTGGATGGACAGTTGATGATGATTGACGATAGTGGCAGTAGTCGATGCACCATGCTTTGCAGTATCGTCGATGTAGGTGCCACCGGCTGTAAGGAGCAGCTGCTCCCCGGCAGCCTCAGCACGAGGCACGCGCAGGTGGACGATGAAGTTCTTGACCTCGCCTTCATAGAGCACGGGGATGCAGACCTCACCCGACGTCCCGTCTTCCTTGATGTGCCGCTTGTCGTAGCCCCCAGAGTCGATGCCCACGATGGTCACCCCAAGCGCGGCGCTGAGAGTGATGGTGGCGTCCACTGCGACCACCGTGCTGAGGCCACCTAGGCAGACGGCGAATGCGTCCGTGATCTTGTCGAGGCTGTGATCGATGTAGGAGTAGGTCCCACATGAGACCCTGGCGATGGCCAGAAGTGGCACGGGGTCGTGGTATCTGCTGAAACCGAAAGTGTGGACCGGGTACCTGCGAAGCACTTGCAGGATCGGGTGGTCGCTGTCGCCGCAGATCACTTCGTCCCACCGGGTTCCCAAGCCATCAGTCTCCTCCCCATCCGAGAGGAAGATGATGAAGGGCACGCATCTGCCTTTGCTTTCCTCGTCACGTCGTTCCAGGATACGGGCGGCCTTCACCAAGGCCGGCTGGAAGCGAGTGCCGCCAAAAGGGCTGAGGATGTTTAACGATTGCCGGGCCGATTCCCGGCCGCCGCCAGACATTGGCGAGAGCTCCCTCGTGTAATTGACGCCTTGGTTGAACGCGATAATGGCCAGGCGGTCGTCGTCGTGGAGCTCGTCGATGATGAACCTCTAGGCTGCCATGAGATAATCCATCCTCGATTTCTCCCCGTTGACAGGTATTCTGTTATCGTCGGGCAGCCAGCACATGCTGCGACTCACGTCCACCGCTGCGACGAGGTCGATGGGCGGGTGCTTCGCCACCGCCTGCAGCGGGGCATCCACGCGCACCAGCACCTCAAAATCATCTGCCTCCTCGTCCAGTCGGAGCGCTGACACGATGGGGACGGCCATCACCTTGAGCTTCAAGGCCGCTGCTTCCGCTTCGGTGGCCTGCACGTGATATGCATGTTATTAAGCAGGGGCAGAGCCAGGATTCAACCATAAGGAATATATCGAGCTAGCCAGATGAATGGTGGAGCGAGATGAATCTGTCTGATTAAGGAAAATTAAACATAGGAAAGGCGGATGCAACAACCTGGTCACCCATCTTTCTAGGCTGCGACAGCTCTTCCCTTCTTCAGTGAATGAATGTGCTTCTGCGATAGCCAAGTGCACAAGTGCCGACAGGATGAAGGGCAAACACGGTATATAGAGCTAGCAAGCTAGGACTGACAGGATTATTCGTGTACTCCGATCAGGAGTTCACGAATCAATGGAGCCCTTTGGTCTGCCGGCTGAAAGTTGACTTGGCGCATGATCGATGATCAGCTTGGTGATCTGGATCCAGACTTGATGTACTATGCTCAGCCTTTTTTTTTACGCAAAGACTTGATCCTATTATTTTATGTAACAAAAGAATCATCTTGATCTTGGTGATCTAGATCCAGACTTAAACACAACGTACTTTGATCAACCCTCTTTTTTTTGGACACAAGCAATGACTTGTGAGTTGTGACCCCATTTTCTTTTCGACGTAACAAAAGTTATATCAACTTGGTGATCTAGATCCAGACTTAAGAAGGATTAACAATTCAATGCACAACGTAATTATGAATAGGATTATTCGGGTACTAATGAAGAGCCCTTTGGTCTGCCGGCTGAAATTTGACTTGGCGCAGGATGATCAGCCCAAGGATTCAGATGCAGACTTGAAGATGTACATTGCTCAATCTTTTTTTTTACGCAATGACTTGACCCCATTTTGGTTTTGACGTAACAAAAGTATCAGCTTGGTGATCCAGACTTAAGGATTAACGATTCAATGCCCAACTTAGAGAGAGAGAGCAGCCCCTACCTGTAGCTAATCTCAATTAACCATTAGATCTAGCTGATCTAAAAAGAGCCTTAGTTGGGAGTAACAACAACTGTTTAGAATCGCCAGGCCATGCATACAGAAGCCAGAAAAAATGCAGCGTGCAATATAGATGGATCTTTTGGGTTGCTTTGCCGATGGCCCAAGCTCTGTCAGCCATCTGGACCCTTCTGTTATGAGCTATTTTGTCAATAATGCTACATTCATTTTTCTAGAAAAATAAAACTTCAGACATTGTAGCCTCCAACCTTCCAACGCCCTTCGCCGGAGAGGAGGAAGAACCCCTGGAACACACGCACGCGAGCTGGAACACGAGATGAACACGTGTATTTTTTTTTTGTTGCCGAACTAACCAGCGATTTTCCTTGATTAATAACTCATATATACAAGAGCAAGTGGCTAGACATGCCACGACGCTGCGATCTTCTCGCCCTCGCCTTGACCGCTCCATCCCATGATCTGAGGACCAGAACATCACCACCACTACCTCTATGACTCAGCAAGAGAGGAGGGCCACTGCATGAACACATGCACCAACGGCCAGTATACAACACGCCCAAAGAGAGCTCCTTTATTCTAGCTAACAAGGTAAACCACTACTTGACTAAGCCGAGCCTGGATTATCCAACAATCTCCCCCTAATTCATGCTTGGTTCACTTCAATTTGACGACGCCAATCTTGTCACGAAGTTCACAAAACCTCGCACGCCCCAATGACTTTGTTAGGACATCGTGCTCACTTGGTCCAAGCAGATCCTCCCATCCTCCACACATGTACGAATGAAATGATACTTCGTTTCGATATGCTTACTTCTATCATGTAGAACAGGATTCTTGCTTAGGGCGATTGCTGACTGATTATCCATCTTCAACATAGGTGGCTGGACCTTGATACCTGCAATATCACCCTGCAACCTGACCAACCACACAGCTTGACATGCACCCACTGCTCCAGCCATGTATTCTGCTTCACAAGTCGAAAGGGCCACTACCTTTTGCTTCTGTGACTGCCAGGAAATTGGCATGTCACCCATGAAGAAGATCACCCCGGTTGTACTCTTCCTATCATCAACATCTCCCCCAAAATCACTATCACTGTAGCCCATCAGCTTGTTGTCGCCATTTGACAGCTTTGGGTAAACAATCCCATACTCCACTGTCCCCGCAATGTAGCGCAACAGATGCTTGACCGCTGCCAGGTGTTCTTGTCGAGGCTTCTCCATGAATGTACTGACATACCCCACAGCAAACGAAATATCCGGTCGAGTATGCACTAAGTACCTCAACTTCCCACCAGACTACGGTACATGGTTGCATCTACCTCTGCTGACATTCCTTCAGTAGACAGCTGAAGTCTAACCTCCATGGGAGTGTGACAAAGGTTGCAGCTCTCTAGACCTGCCTTCTCAAGCAACTTCTTTGCATAAGCTGCCTGACCAAGAGTGATGGCACCCCTTCCTTGCTTCATCTCAATCCCCAGATAATATGAGAGAAGACCAAGGTCACTCATGTTGAAGACTCGCTGCATCTCCTTCTTGAATGCTTCCACAAACACTGGATTGGCACCAGTGATAATGAGATCATCCACATACACACCCACCACAACACGTGAAGCTGCCACTCCCCTGGTGTACACTCCATACTAATTGTAGCATCGTGTGAAGCCCATCTTGCGCAAGCTGCTATCAAGTTTCACATTCCAAGCTCTTGGAGCCTGACGCAACCCATACAGTGCCTTGATCAGCTTCAACACTTTGCCTTCATGTCCAGCAGCAATGAAACCCGGTGGCTGTTGAACATACACCTCCTCCTCAAGTTCACCATTGAGGAAAGCTGACTTGACATCCATGTGATGCCCAAGCCAGTCCTCCTGAGCAGCAACAGCCAACAGCACCCGGGTAGACTCCATCCTAGCAACTAGAGCAAAAACTTCCCCAAAATCAACTCCATGCTGCTGAACATACCCTTTTGCAACAAGGCGAGCTTTATGCTTGATGATGGCACCCTGCTCGTCACGCTTAATCTTGAAGACCCGCTTCAAACCAATTGGCTTGTGTCCTCGGGGAAGGTCCACCAGCCTCCTAAGTGTTGTTCTGTTCGATGGAAGCCATCTCCACCCTCATGGCTTCGAGGCAGCATGGCTCCAGCTTCGCTTCCTCGAACGTGGCCGGCTCCCCGTCGCCCACGGCCACCATCAGCTCCCCCGCGAGCTTAGCTTCTTCTGTCTCCTCATACAGGTCCTGCAACATCCTGAAACGCACAGGGTCAACAACATTGTGATCACTGTCGAGGTCGATCCCTTGGCTCGGTGGAGACACGAACTCCACTCCCTCTGGGACAGCTGGATCGGGTACGCCGCCCTCGACCAACTGCATTGGCGTCCCAACCCCACTGGACGCGCTCGGAGTCGCGCCCTACACTGCACCTGGCGCGCTTGGTGTCGTGGATCGTGCCATGCTCGATGCAGGTGTTGCCGCGTGTGTCGTGGATGTCGTGGTTCGCCCTGCACTTGGCGAAGCCGATACCGCGCGTGGCGCGCGCTACATGTTTGGTGAAGGCTCCCCGCCTGCGGCGCCCGGCGTGTAGATGTACTCGACCATGAACGGATCGCCACCGGTGTCGTCGACGTTGCCGGTGTTCACCATTGCACCGCCTTGACTCCAGTCCCACGCACGCCCTTCTTCAAACACCACGTCGCGCGAGACGTGTACCCGATCGGCATTTGGGTCGTAGAGCCGATAGGCTTTCGTTCCTGACTCGTACCCGAGGAACACCATCAGCTTGCTCTTAGAAAATGGGAAGGTCCTTTCATTGCAATCAGATCAGCAAGACCAGGCTCTTTTCATCTGGCCAAGGAAAATGGGGAGGAATTACTTCACTCATGGAACATAGATTCTCTGAGAAAGTATTACCCTTAGAAAGTTTTTAGTTCCCTTTTCTTTTTCAACCTTTTTGTATAAATTTTACGAGCGTGTAAAATATAAACACAAACCTATGCATCAAGGGTCGTAATCTTTTCCTCGCAAAGGGGGCACCATTCTGGAGGTGAGGTTTTTAATGTGGTGACCCATTGTAAATTTTTTCCTGAATCTACAAAGGAATACTACCCCCAAATTGAATTCCGAGTCTTGGCAGCTCAAAAGGCAAGAGAAACAAGCTTCGAGCATGATAGTCTCGAACATATATGGCTCATATACATCTAAAAAAATAAAAGACAACTAAAATAAAAGCAGATGCCGACTAGAACAATTCACACTAATGCATACCAAAATATCCAATCAAAATTGAACTATCTATTGTGATACAAGTTTTTGCATCAACTTACCAGCCAATGTTTTCATATCATTAAGTAAAGTCTAATCGTTGTGGTAACGACTAGGTGATTAATTGCCACTAGGCAATCTTGCACTGTTCAGCTAACTAACAGACCAACTGTTAACTGAAACAAAACAGAAACGACGACTAGGTGATTAATCGCGACTAGGCAATCTTGCCCTGTTCAACTAACAAACCAACTGTTAACTGAAACACAACAGAAATAACGACTAGGTGATTAATTGCGTGCGACCAGGAAATCTTGCCCTGTTCAGCTAACTAACAAACCAACTGTTAACTGAAACAAAACAGAAACAACCACAAAGATTCAACATTAACAAATAATGCAGATTGCGAACCATGACAATGATGGTCAGTTAATAAACTGAATGACCTATACAAAAAACACACAGAGACATGTATAAGTAAATTGAGAAGGAACAAATCCAGCTAAGTAACAATACAATTAACTGTCAGATACTTGGGAATAATGTCCTTAAACATGGCAAGCAAGGACATCAGACCAAGCAAGGATCAATACACACAAAGCTAGCACCGCAGAAACAGATAACAAAAAGAAATCTTTCTAAAAAAAAGCTTGACCCTCTGCCTTCTCACATGTATAGCATAGAATATGTCGTATTTTATAGCTAAAAACTAGGAAATTATGGTCTTAAACAAGGGCGTAATTATGGTCAATATGTCATATTTTACTTACTTGTAGTTTTCTATTCATTGATCCGAAGTGCTAATGAACCAAAAGCAAAAGTGACCAAACAGTAACGACATGTAAGAATACATGTAAAGGAGCTACATAGAGAAATACAAATTTTCCCGATGACACTGATAAACAAGATCTTTACTTGAAAAATCAAAGTCATCTTTGATCAAATTATTGCTCATTGAAACTTTTATGACAAAAAAATAGGAACAATAAATTCTTAATTCAAAGAAGATCAAAGACATACATTACACAAATGAACAGATGAACAGTTCATATTTAATTAATCAGGTGTACCTCTTCTCAATGCACTTGTCTATATAAAATCAGATGTAGCTCTTCTCAATGCACTTGTCAAAAACATCTATTTGTAAGGCGGCAAATAGTCAAACATGGGACATTAGACAAACTAGCAGACAAAGACATCAATAGAGTTGAAGTACAACATTGCTACATTCACTTTCATAATATTTTGATTTCAAGGAAAAAAATGTCATGGGCAGTCAGCTGGCTTCAGGGCCAGATTCGTGCCCATGACAAAAGAAGAAGAATATATAAAAAATGAATTCAGTGGTATCAACAGGAATGAACTTCAGGATCAGTACACACAAAGCTAGCATTGTAGAAATAGTGAAAAAAAAGAAACCATTCTAAAAAACCTTGACCCTCTGCCTGCTCACATGTATAGCGTACAATATCGTATTTTACATTGTTAAACAAGAGTGTAATTCTAGTATAAGTTACTTATAGTTTTCTAGCCATTGATCAGGAGTGCTAATTAACCAAAAACAAAAGTGACCAATTAGCAACCACAATGAACAAATACGATTTTCTGATAGCCCAGAATACTGCGAGACATGAAAAATGAATGAACCAAGGATTATCTAGATACATAATTCCACAACACTAGGCATGTGCAAAGTTTAGAAATCATTACGAGTAAGTTAAAAAATGACAAAACTTCCGTCAGGCAAGAAAAGATAAGCCAATCGTGTTGCTAAAACCTGACCTTGTACATAGAATTAAATTGAAGTGATATCGTGCTTGTGATAAACAACCGCCTCAAACTTGGAAGTTTGCTAAATTGAAGAAAGATAATAAAACTGCATCTGAAATTCATAGCCTATTAAATTGGGTGGAATGAATAATCCAAAGTTATTTTGGGAAGAAAATCCAAACTTGAAGTTGGTACAATACTGGATAGAAATATTGAACATTCACATAAAAATTCAAAAAAAACATGGAATTTTTATGTCTCAGCTGTAACTTAGTGTTTGAAATAGAATATTGTTTATGGAGTTATAAATATACCAACTGGGAGAAAAAGCATGAGGGCTTGGCATAGGGACGGGGACCAAAGCAGCAACGCAGGAGGCATAGTTGGAAGAGCCTGGCCAGCGAGGTTGCAGAGGAGTCGACTGACCGAGTAGGGTCAGGAAGGGATGGAAGCAACCACACGAGTAGAAAGGGCATTAGCAACATACATCGAATCGACCCACAAATCAGTACACATACCGACGAATCGAACCATGAATAGACAAATCAAACCACAAATTGACACAATCATGGATAGCACAAAGCTAATCGAAACCCTAGTGCCTACACAGGCCTCCATCCAACAGGGCGTCAGGGGGAGAGGGGACAAGAGAAATCAAAGGGAGAAACCTGCCTCAACGCCGCAGGTGAAGCGCCGACGAGCAGCACCTTGGATCTCTCCACCTACGCCCCGTGTCGGCCCAACATGCGGTGCGCCTTGAGATCTCTTCACCTCCGCTGCTCGAAGCTCCGGCGTCCTCAGTTTCCCCCTCCTCGACTTATGCCGACGGGGAGCGTCGGGCACCTCCGCCTGCCTCCGCCAGGGCGCTGAGCACCGATGTAGAACAACGAAATGGGGAAAGGTAGGCCGTGGGAGGAACAGAAGAAGAACGAGGAGATGAGGAGTCACGGGAATTCCGGAGTCACAACATTAACAAGAAAACGGGTTTAGAAACGAAAATAGGTGAAAGACAATGACTCGTGAAACGGGCTTTGAATGCAAAAAGACGGACCCAGTAGCAACCAGACCGGGTGATGTCAAACAAACATGGGGCCCGAATACAATACATCACAACAAACAAATCCGTGCGTTGGTTGATGATCCAACGAGTCACGACGTCGACTTACACCAACATAGAAAATCAGTCAGCTTATGTTTAGCAAATCTGAAATAAAAAAGCCAACTTGGACACAGCAACAACAGACAATGTTGATGTGCCAAAGTATACCAAAAAATTTGTAACTACTTTATTTTAAATAAGAAAAATATGAAATTCGTGCCAATATTTTTCTAAAAAATACAGCCAATATGTTGAAGCATCATTTGAAGTTATCTGCATCTTATCTATCTCTATTCCTAGTATTTTAAGAATAAACTAAAAAACACTAGGAACATATATCTTTAAATATTGTAGCAATAGGGAGGTTACATTTATTACAATTTTTGTGCCAATAATTCTGTATTTTTTATTTGAAATAAATTAGTTACAATTTTTTAAATTTAATATTTTTTAAGTATTTTTATAAAATGGAAAATCCGTTTTAAAACCATCCAAAGGGGTCAATTTGTCCGGTTTGTTGGTTGGATAGCCTTTAGTGTTTGATTTTGTAATTGCAGGTTGAAAATCAGACTTTTGCAATTTATGAGCTGCCCGACCAATCACTATCCATTAAACGTTGTTTCCGCGCCGCGCTTAGGCTCGACAGTGGATTCTTATATTATTGAAAATTTCACAAAAAAGGCCAATTAGGATTTTTTTATTATTATACGCAAGTTACAGATGAAAAAGGGAAACAAATTCGTAACAGAGGGCAGCAACACACAATGCTCACACATCAACAAACATGAAAGTCTCTTTTGCTAGTACATAAAAAGCAGCTGAAAGAATTTCACGTTCGCCCATCGTAGCAGCTAATTCAATCCTGCATCCATGTCATTGATACCTGAAAATGAGCATAAACCCGAAGAGAATCAGAACAAGAAAAGAAATCTAGGCCATCAAGCAAATCAAAGAAACTAATAGAGAAAATCCAAAAAAAGAGGGAGAATAATAATCATACAAAGTTTGTGCCGCGGATGCCCGTGTCGATGACGGGAGAGCGCCTCTGCATCATGGCCCCCAACATCACCGGCACGCTGGCCTCCACGATCCCGGCGCCGACTTCGTCCCGGTACGCCCGCTCCGATCTCTCCACGGCGACCTTCTTCGTACACGCCACGTGCATACACCCATGTCCGCCGTCGTCGCGGCCACGCCACCTGTAGGCCCAGAACTTCTTGTTGCCGTTCCTCGACGTCGACGAGCTCCGGCAGATGGCGCAGCAGCCTTTCTCGTCGGCAGCATCCTCCCAGCAGAGCTGGATAGGCTGCCCGTGCTCGCCATGGACAGCAAACACCCCCATCCTCAGCCCGGCACAGCACGGGTGAAGGTCGAGGTCCTTATCAACGCAGTGGTAGACGATGACACGCGCCCTGCCACCAGTCCACCACATGCGTCGCAAAATGCGGCGTCGACGGGGGGTGGCGGGGGAGGAGCTCGAACTCGTGGTCGCCGAAGAGAGTGTGCTTCGCCGTCGGCACAGGCGATGTGGAGGTCGAAATCGCAGCCGCCGCCGCACCGGTACCGGCGACCATGGCCGTTGCCGGGCTCTTGGCAACCATCGCACCGGAATGGTGGGCCATTGGTGGTTATCAGCTTGAGCTTGTGAGCCGGGTGGGTGTCGTGGGAGATCTCTGCTGGGAGGTCGTCGAACATCTTCATGACGAATGAGATGACCAACTTGCTCGATCGGATATCTTGTTTCTGATGCCATTTCTGCCTGCAAAAACTGTCGTATTTATGATGATCAGTAGTAGACGGTTAGGATTGATGGCGCCGAATCACAGAGCGTGTTTTTTTTTTTAATAGTAAGGGAAAGAAGTATCTGTGCTAGTTTATGCAAGCAAAATTTTTGCCTATGTTCAAAATTGAGCTCTCAGATGAGAGACTGCGCTACAGCTTAAAACAAGGCCCTCAGGTCGCCACTAGTTTAAGCAGAAAATAATTTATGGCATCGTATTGTACAATTAGTGATCACTGGGATGGGAATTCAGATTGACTCGATCTTACAAAAGACAGTTAGCTGAATGGGATTTGAGTTTGCAGAGCCGGATCCGAAATTCCAAATGTCTGAAGAACAGAGCTCATTAATTGGTTCAGGATTTCCGGCCCATACCAATCAATTCTGTTTTCAGCAAAAAAGTTAACGCAAGCATGCGTCTGTTTGATGATTGCATTGCATTTCATTATCGATCCGACCATCAGTCGCTGGCCAACCAAAGCAGCAAAAAACATGGATTGCGAAGAAAGCAGGCAGAAGAGGAGTAGCTGAGCAACGACTCAGTCGTGCACGCTGCTGGTGCTGTCGGAGCGTCACTCGCTTTCCACGTATACGATCCAAACGCAGCAAAAAAGCAGAGGAGGCTGCCCGGGCGGTCCATGGGGTCCTTTTCATCGAATACCTGCTAAAAAAACATGCTATTGAACAACGGGGTGTTTACGAATTTTGAAGCTATCAGACCTAAAATAAATTGCTCAGATTTATCCATTACTCTTCATCTTCATCTTATCTGTTGCCCTCCTCACCCTTCTTCTTCATCTCTTTTCACTTCCACCTCCCGTCGCCACCCCATCCCCAGTCGCCACCTAGCCCTTACCCCACCCCGCTGGCCTGGGCGGGCAAGGGCCACACTGGCCCTTCCTGTCGCCACGTCCCGCCATCGCCTCCTGCCGTCGTCGCCCTAGCACCGGTCGATAGCCATCTCCTGTTGTTTGGGGCGCCGCCCCCACGCCGAACACCACCACCGTCGGCCCTCCTTGTAAGGTCGGCTCCCCATTCCCCAACAACCCCCAAACCCTATCCTCACCAGAAATCTCGTTGCAGTTGAAGAGAAAAATCCAGGTATTGGAAGGGGCTAAAGCACTCAGTTGTTATATAGCATTTTAAAAAACATAGTATCTTATCCCTATTGATTCTATAGGTTTTCATATTTCTTCCTTCAAAGATGAGTGTTCCCCATGGCTCTCGCTTGGTTGTTAGCGCCGCGCTGGATGCTCCACTACTGCTGAATCTGCGTGCCATCTTACCTTTTCTCCTTGGCGTATGTGTCTTTGTCTTGTTTTGTATCCAGTTCAAATGATAGTTTATTGATTTATTCACGGTAAGGGGGAAACACATTGTAATTTTTATGGTTGCAAAATGATATATTTTTGTTATTATCAAATTCAGGATACCTCATCTTTTATTGATTTGTGCATGCTAGGTCAATACTTGTCGAGTGTCATTGTGGCATGTGGAGCCATGCTAAAGGTAAGACGAGAGTTGTCTTGTACTTGTACAGTTAATTTATTTTGTGTACGTGAATCCGAACATTTGTAAAAACTTAAGTTCTCCCGTCATTTTTTAGGCAATAGTCCGGGAGATATGCATGAGTTTCAAAAATGAAGTACGTAGTACAGTAAGCAGTCTGAAAAATCTGCCCCCTAATGTGTATGGAGCATCTTATTTTTCAGGTCTCCCGGAAAGTAAAAGTGGAATATATGTAAAATAACGTCAGCAAAAACAACACGGAGAAGGTCGTTCTTGGGCTTTTGAAGTACAGCGGCCCAATGACGACAATGGCCGAGAGCGCTAAGTAGCACAGCACAACATGTGCACTGATCTAAAAAACAATACTAGTGCACAACGCAACCAACACACACACGCCCTCTTGTCAATCAGCTCGGCAAAGACATCAAACTAGCAAGCGAAAAAACTTCACAGATTATTTTTGAGGCAGAGCCATCTCTTTTTCTTAATGGGCCACAGAACGAAAGCCCTGACACTGCTGAACCGTCGCCCCATACGCAACGGCTCTTTAAAACGAGCTTCAATGGGCCGTACCCAATTAGGTGCTGCCTGGCGTGGCCGGATTTTCTATCCATTATCTATCTTTCTATAGATTTTAGCCTATCTACCTTTCAATATTTGAGATTCGTACAAACATTTATAACCATTGGATCTCACACACCAACCCTAGCTGCACCTCCCTCCCACCCGCGCTGCCCCTGCCTCCCACTCACGCTGCCGCCCCTTGGCCGCATGTGCCTGCGTCTACCGCGGCCACCCACGCCGCCGCCGCCAAGCACCTACCGCGACCCAGTGTGCCGCCTCCGGCCACCTGCCCCGCCTGCTGCGCCCCCACCGGCATCCTGCCGTGCCAGCGCCGCCTCCGGCGTCTTGCCATGCCTGCGCCGCCGACGACTACAGGCTCCCGGCCTCGACGAGACACCGACGCCGTTGCGAGGGGTGCGTCCTAGCCGCCGCGCCTGCCCACGATGCTGTGTGCCGTCGCGCGCCGCCCACCACCCGCCCTGCCTCGTGCTCGCTGGAGAAGAAGGTAGCTAGCGCGTTGGAGAAGCAGCACTCTGTTCAACATTTCTGATTCAATGTTTCAACATTTGGTTATTCCAATTTCAACAATTTAGCTTTCCAATTTCAACATTTAATGCTAAAACGTTCAACATGCTTAATAAAAATGTTGAATTAGTGCTATCAAATTGTTTAAGAAAACAATCCTTAATCAGTGTTGTTCCCACTCTACTCTCACCTAATTGGGCCATAGTGGGCTTTAAAGATGAACGGCTTATTCATGTTCCACAAGATAGATAGGAAGCCCCTGGGCCATATCGTGATTTGGCTTGGGCTACGGAAAAAGCATTAGAGAGACTCTCTCTCTAACAAGATATCAAACTCCAAAAGCTATTCGGTTCATTAAATTGTTCCTCTTTTACCCAAACTTCACCACCGGGTGCGGCCTTCACGAGGACGGCTATTGCCGCCGCTGCCACGCGTGCGGCCTTCACGAGCCCATGACGGGCGGCGATCAAGAGAGGTCGTGTCGAAGATACGTGCGGTGGAGCGAGGAGGGATTGCAATAGATCTTGAGCATTGCTTTTAGTGAAGTTGGTGTTTTGGGTACACATTCCTTTCGGCTAGCGGTACAAATACGTGTGGACATAGAGAAGTTGAACCGATTGTTTTAAGGGGTAGAGATAGAGATGATGCCACCATCATATCTCTAGGGAGTTATTAATTACGTCAGCGCATCAAACTTATATCGAGAAACCTAAGATGAACCGATCATATGATCAATACTTTTCCTGTTTGTCGGGGACCTAAATAAAGGGCTCCCCAATCTTGATACTGATTTCGGCCCAAAAAACCAAAATATACAAAGCCCAACACCTTAATCAGCGCCTCCGGGCTGGCAACGGCCCACGAACGGCCCGTCCCGACCCCTCGGCCGCGAGGCAGATTCCACCTCGCTCGAGGGTATCGCCCACCCTCGAGCGAGACGAAACTCTCCGTCCCGTTCGAGACCACCCCTCGAGCCCGCGGAGCTCTCGAAGCCTCGACCGGGCGAGCCAAAGCGATAAGGCTCCCTGCATCCCAACGAACATTCAAAGCTCCATCCTCCCTGACCGGCGCAATTCAAGGAGAATCTCTGCCACCATGCGCAGACAGAGTGACAACAGTCACTTTGGCCATGTTTTTACCCATTCCGCACACTGTTTTACCCACTCCGTGCACTGTGTTGCCCGCTCCGGTACTTTGCACCCTGTGCGGACAGGCGCAGTACGTACGGTCGGCCTACCTCCAACTGCTCCCGCACGGCAGGCGACCCTCGAAGACGTCAAGATGGATTAGCTGGCGTCAGGCGTGACGCCATCGACACCCTCAAAAGAGGTACGGAGGTCTCCACCGTCCCGGAATCCCGGGTATCGAGACCCCGGGCACCCTCGAATGTTTCCCTGTGGACACGACCCATCGCTCGACGTCACGCGGTACGGCCACCTAACCCGCGGCATGGGCACGGGATTCCCTACGCCACGACGTGGAGGAATGACAGCGGTCACTCCCACTATTACGCCCGCCCCCGGCGCTGTGCAAATCACCCCAACGTGGGGCGCACTGTACGGACCCTGTTCCAACCACTCCCGTACGGGAACAACCGTCGAACTGTCAAAGAGGGCCCCCCGTAATAGTGACGAGCCGCCCTCGAAGCGCCACTTTTGACGACGGCCAGTGCGACCGCCACGACAGCGGCGGGAATCCCTAAGGACGAAAACAAGACGGGCACCATTCCCTCCAAAGGCGCCGCACACTGTAGACCATGCCACCTGGCACATACACCCTTATGTAATCCGGCCTCCTCCTTGAACTATAAAAGGAGGAGAATGACGCCCTTGCAAGGGGCAGCGAAAAAAAGCAAGGACACAAGCCACACGACCCATTCACGTCTTTGTACACGGTATTGGCGCTTGCCTCAATCACCTCGCTTCTAGCAGGGACTTGGGAGCTTCTCTCCTTCTCCCGACCAGCTTGTAGCCCCCTACTACAAGCACCCAAGGGTGCAAGAAGCATAGCGCGTGACGCATTCTGCTGGACGTACGGCCGCGGGGCCGGAACCAGGATAAATCCGTGTCCCTGTGTTCTCTTAGCACCGCCATCGTGTGGTAAGGTAGCAACACATTACTCGTTGGCGTCCGGTCGCTAATCCGAACACCGATAGTTGGCGCGCCATGTAGGGGAGTGTTGCGTCACCTGCTCAACCTACCGATGGTCTACGAGTGGACTCCGATCGAGCATCGCATGGGATCCAGCGACCCGTTGCCGGCGGGTCGCGTGATGCGCTTCGATGACCAGGACTTTGAGGCCACCGGCAATGGCTATCTCATGAGGATCATTTCCTGGGGTCCCGACGGCCGCATACTGGTGTCGCAGCCAGCGCCGTCGGCCCCGGACACGCCGCAGCCTCCAGTGGCACCCAGGCGCGAACGACGCTCTGGTGAGCGCGTCAGGCGTGCGCGTGCACACCACCGCGCCAGGGATCTCGCCGACGCTTTCGCGGAGGCTAGGATCGACGACACGCCACGACCACCGACGACGTGATGTTCGGCTCCCCCATCGGCGCCGACATTGCACCCTGGTAGGGGCATGGTTCCGCCCGCGCCTCTCTCCGTCGGACCGCGCAACCCCACTATGGTCTACGCTTCGTCTGTGAGCACAAACCTGAGTGCTTACGACGGGCTTCCAGGCCATCACCTGATGTCCATCCGCAACCTCGTCGCTTCATCGCCCGATGACTCTTACCTGGAATCCGCGGAAGAATCTAGGTCTGGTCAGGAGGATCCTGGATGGGACTACTCTGGACTGGCCGATCGCGAGGCCTTTATGTCTTTCCAGGCGGCGGCGGATTACTGTCTCGCATGCTCAGACGACTCGAGCAACGGGGGTTACGGCCCCTCGCACGAATGCTTCATGGTCAAGGTCGGAGCGCAAGACGGTGACGTGGAATCGGACTCAAATGAGCAGCGGGAAGAAGACCCGGTGGCTCCCGTGCTGCCTCAGGCCAACCCACCTCCGGCGGACGGCCAGCGCGAGCTGGAGGCCGCGCAGAGGGCCCAGCTGGGGGAGGCCAAGGCCAAGCTCACGGAGGATCAACGCGCGGCTCGTGATTTCCGCGTCGGCCTCGACGGAGATCGCGAGCGGCGCAGTGATAAGGCGCGTGAGGCCGGACGGCTGGCCCGCGCCCGCATCAACAACGACGACAACGTCAACGATCCCCTCGCTTTGAGGCGGACGAGCCAGAAGCTCATCGCGGTGGCAACGCTTCTCCGGGCAATGCCTGAGCCCGCTACCCCCGAGGATCGTAACCTGCACCTCCAGGCTCAAAGGCTTGTAGAGCAGGCGGTGGTGCAACAGGCAGAGAGCTCTGCCTCCCACCGTCAACACTCCTCTGCCACGAGGGGCGGAGGAGGCGTGCGTGAAGACGCGGCAGAGTCCACACGGACCCCGCTGCAAACTAGGGGGTCACAAGCCTCCTACCACAGCTTGCAGCCATAGCCCAGCGCTGGGCAACCGAGGTGAGCTCCGGGCTCTCGCGCCAAGAGGGCGCCTGTGAAGTCGCGTCTCCATGACACGCGTAACGCCGTCAACAACGATGGCGGGCGTGGCGCCCCGGACCCGAAAGAGAAAGAAGCGGATGCCCGCCGCTACAACTCTCGACGCGGGGGGCGCTACGATGCGCAGCACGACCGGAGCCCGTCGCCGGAGTCCGCTGGCACGCGAGTGTTCAGCCGGGAAATTCGCACGGCCCCGATCCCGCCGCGTTTTTGGCAACCCGCTACCCTCACAAATGCGGGGGAGACAAACCCCAAGGTCTGGCTTGACGACTACCGTCTTGCCTGCCAGTTGGGTGGCGCCACGAATGACGCCATGATAATCCGCAACCTACCACTGCACCTGGCGGATTCCGCTCGAGCTTGGCTTGAGCACCTACCCGCGAACCAGATTCACGACTGGCACGATCTGGTCGAGACGTTCGTGGGGAACTTCCAGGGCACTTATCTGCGCCCTGGGACCAAGTGGGACCTCAAAAGGTGCCGCCAAAAGAAGGATGAGTCCTTGAGAGACTTCATTCGACGCTTTTCCAAACGATGCACCGAGCTCCCCGAGGTCAACGAGTCCGACGTCATCGGAATCTTCCTCGAGGTCACCACCTGCGCCGGCTTGGTCCACAAGCTAGGGCGGAAGCGGCCAAGCACAGTAGGCCAACTGTTCGACGTCGCCACCAAGTATGCTTCGGGAGATGAGGCTGTCGTGGCGACCGCTGGTGACTCAAAGGAGAAGCGTGTCGAGCCATCGCCCGCGGAGGGAGATGGCCCCGGTAACCCTCCAAAGAAGATGAAGAAGACAAAGAAGGGCAAGAAGGGTAAGAAGCCACAGCGCGCCTGACGCGCGGCGGAGAAAGACGAGGACTCCGACGAGGCGCTTGCTGCTGAGCCCAGTCGCAAGGGGCCTCGAAGCAACCCTCGAAGCGGTGGCATCTTTGACGACATGCTCAAGAAGCCGTGCCCGTACCACCGTACGCCTGTGACTCACACACTCGATCAGTGTGAGATGCTGCGGAAGTATTATAACCGCACCAACCCAAAGGGTGATGGTCCTGATGACGAGGCAGAAGGAAGCAAGGGTCCTGCGGGCTACCCGTAGGTGGAGCACGTATACTTCATCCTGGGCGGCCCTTCAGCCAACCTGACCGCCCGACAGCGCAAACGCGAGCGTAGGGAGGTCTTCTCCGTCCTGAAGGCCACGCCAGTCTATCTCGACTGGTCGGAAGAGGCGATCTCTTTCAGCCGTGATGACCACCCCGATTACATCCCGAACCTGGGGCACTACCCACTTGTTGTCGATCCCGTCATTGGCAACACCCGCTTCTCCAAGGTACTCATGGACGGGGCAGCAGCATCAACATCATGTTTGCCCCCACGTTGGAGCTCATGGGCCTCAGCGTGAAGGGTCTGGAACCAAGCAGGTCCTCGTTCCATGGTGTCGCGCTGGGGAAACGAGTCCTGCCCCTGGGGAAGATAGACCTCCCCGTCTGTTTTGGCACGCCAGCGAACTTCCGCCAGGAAGTCCTCACCTTCGAGGTGGTGGGGTTCAAGGGAGCATACCACGCCATCCTGGGGCGTCCCAGCTACGCCAAATTCATGGCGATCCCCAACTACACCTACCTCAAGCTGAAGATGCCGGAGCCCAAGGGGGTGATCACGGTGGGGCCGACCTTCAAGCACGCCTATGAGGTTGATGTTGAGGGCGTGGAGTACACCGAGGCGCTTGCTCAGGAGGAGGCCCTCACCGCCAATTTGGAGAAGATGGCAAACGAGTCCGCGGCGGCCAAGTTTCGCCATGCGGGCGCCTTCGAGCCCGCCGAGGGTACGAAGGAGGTAGCCCTCGACCCTTCCGTCAATAACGGTAAGGTGTTGAGGGTTAGCTCCACCCTCGATAGCAAATAGGAAGTGGTGCTCGTCGACTTTCTCCGTGCCCGACATCTTCGCGTGGAGCCCCTCGGACATGCCGCGCATACCGAGGGAGGTCGCCGAGCACTCCCTTGAAATCCTGCCTCACTCCAAGCCGGTGGTGCAACGACTTCGCCGCTTCGACGAGGAGAAGCGACGGGTGATCGGCGAGGAGGTGCGCAAGCTACTGGAGGCCGGATTCATCAAGGAGGTGCTTCATCCCCAATGGTTAGCTAATCCCGTACTGGTTAAGAAAAAGAATGGGAAGTGGAGGATGTGTGTAGATTACACCGGTTTAAATAAAGCATGTCCTAAAGTTCCATTTCCTCTACCTCGTATCGATCAAATTGTGGATTCTACCGTGGGATGTGAGCTCCTTTGTTTCCTTGATGCTTATTCCGGTTACCACCAAATAAAGATGAAGGAGTCCGACCAGCTCGCGACTTCGTTCATCACTCCCTTTGGCATGTTTTGCTACGTTACGATGCCCTTTGGCTTACGAAATGCCGGGGCAACCTATCAGCGCTGCATGCTCCATGTATTTGGAGAGCACATAGGACGTATCGTGGAAGCATATGTTGATGACATTGTCGTGAAAACTGGGAAGGCGGACGACCTAGTAAACGACTTGCGAACTGTCTTCGGTTGCCTCAGGAGGAATGGGGTTAAACTTAACCCCGAAAAATGCGTTTTCGGGGTGCCTCGAGGCATGTTGTTGGGATTCATCGTTTCCCAGCGGGGGATCGAGCCTAACCCCAAAAAAGTAGCGGCTGTCATGAAAATGGAGCCAATTCAAGACCTCAAGGGGGTTCAGAGGATAATGGGATGCCTTGCGTCCCTAAGCCGATTCGTTTCGCGCCTCGGCAAGAAGGGGCTTCCCCTCTATCGACTCTTGAGGAAATCAGAGAAGTTTTCCTGGACCACGGAGGCCCAGGAAGCCCTTGACAAGCTCAAGGTGGCGCTCACTAGCGCTCCAATCCTCACGGCGCCCATAAAGGATGAGCAGCTCTACCTCTACGTCGCCGCTACCACACAGGTGGTCAGTGCCGTGATTGTGGTAGAGCGCGAGGAAGAGGGACACACACTACCGGTCCAGCGGCCGGTGTATTACATCAGCGAGGTCCTTTCGGAGACCAAAACGCGCTACCCGCAAATCCTGAAGCTAATCTAAGCCGTGATCCTTGCCCGACGTAAACTGCGCCACTACTTCGAGGCCCATCCGGTCACGGTGGTCTCATCATTCCCCCTCGGGGAGATCATCCGAAATCGCGAGGTCTCGGGCAGGATCGCCAAGTGGTCGGTGGAACTGATGGGCGAGACCCTCACGTACGCGCCACGGAAGGCTATTAAGTCCCAAATCCTAGCAGATTTCGTCGCCGAGTGGACGGATGTTCAGCTGCCCCCAGCTCATATCCGAACGGAATGCTGGACCATGTACTTTGACGGGTCAGTGATGAAAACAGGGGCAGGCGCGGGCCTCCTCTTCATCTCGCCCCTAGGGGAGCATGTGCGCTACGCCGTGCGGCTACACTTCCCGGCGTCAAACAACATGGCGGAGTACGAAGCCCTCCTAGCTGGATTAAAGATAGCCATCGAGCTCGGGGTCAAACGCCTTGACATTCGAGGAGATTCTCAGCTGGTCGTCGACCAGGTGATGAAGAACTCGAATTGCAACGATGACAAGATGGCGGCCTACTGCGAGGCCGTGCGATGCCTCGAGGACAAGTTCGAAGGCCTGGAGCTCAATCACATTGCACGCAAGTACAATGAGGGGGCCGACGAACTAGCAAAGATAGCGTCGGGACGCACCACCGTGCCGCCTAATGTCTTCGCTCGAGACGTCAGCAAACCCTCCATTGAGACCAAGGTATCCGGCGAACCCACGAAGCCCTCACCCTCGAACGTTGAGGGTGACGACCCGATGGATGAGGATCCCTCGAACGGGCCTGAAGCCTTGGGTTTCGAGACATGCTCCCGCAACGAAGCCAAGGCGATGGAGATCGACAAACCCACGACGCCCAAGGATTGGCGTGAACCTATCCTCGAATGGATTGACCAAGGAAGGCTTCCCTATGATCACACCGAAGCGCGCCGGATCGCGCGGAGGGCCAAGTCCTTCACCATAATCAACGGAGAGCTCTACAAACGGAGCCCCTCGGGGGTGTTGCAGCGATGCATACCCATCCCCGAGGGCACGGAGTTGATCCGCGACATCCACTCAGGGATATGCGGCCATCATGCGGCCCCTCGCACTCTCGTGGGCAACGCCTTCCGACAAGTCTTCTACTGGCCGACCGTGGTAGCGGACGCGATGGAGGTAGTACGCACCTGCGAGGGCTGCCAGTTCTATGCCCGCAAGACTCACCTTCCCGCTTATGCACTGCAAACTATCCTCATTACATGTCCATTTGCGGTATGGGGATTGGATCTTGTCAGACCTTTGAAAAAAGCGCCCGGGGGCTTCACCCATGTGCTGGTCGCAGTCGACAAGTTCTCCAAGTGGATCGAGGCCCGACCCATTGGCAAGATCACGTCCGAGCAAGCTGTGTCGTTCTTTACCGACATAGTCTACAGATTTGGGGTCCCGAACTCCATTATTACGGACAACGGCACCCAGTTCACGAGAAAGAAATTCTTGAGGTTTTGCGACAGCTGTCATATCCGCGTGGATTGAGCATCAGTCGCACACCCGCAAACGAACGGCCAAGTGGAGCGTGCCAACGGCATGATCCTGTAAGGCCTCAAGCCAAGAATTTTCAACAAGTTGAATGAGTTCGGCAAGCGTTGGCTAGAGGAGTTACCCTCAGTAACCTGGAGCCTGCGGACAACACCAAGCCGAGCCACGGGGTTCTCGCCTTTCTTCCTGGTCTATGGCGCGGAGGCCGTCCTCCCCATTGACCTAGAATACGGGTCCCCAAGGCTCAAAGCCTA
Source organism: Digitaria exilis (assembly GCA_015342445.1). NCBI lineage: Eukaryota > Viridiplantae > Streptophyta > Magnoliopsida > Poales > Poaceae > Digitaria > Digitaria exilis. Next base: position 2,273,798 of record JACEFO010002629.1, read on the forward strand.
CCAGGAGCAGAAGAACCAGGAGCTGTGGGAAAACTCGCTCGATCAAATCGACGAGGCTCACGATGTGGCCCTCACCCACTCTACGAGGTATCAGCAATCGTTGCGGCGGTACCAGTCGCAACGGGGTCGATGTTGAGACTTGTGCGAAGGCGATCTGGTGTTGCGGCTACGACAAGACAACCGAGGAACCCACAAGCTGACGCCACCGTGGGAAGGACCGTACATCGTCGCGAAAGTCCTCAAGCCAGGCACGTACAAACTCGCGAACATGGAAGGCGAAGTCTTCACGAACGCGTGGAACGTACAACAGCTACGTCGCTTCTACCCTTAATAGATCTCTATCTATGTTTCCTAGCGCTTGTTAGAACTTGTAGATATGCAGACGAAGCAATAAAACAAGTTTGCCCTTCGTTCCGTTTTCTCGTAAAAATGGAACCCTCGAAACGTAAACACCCTCGCATAGGCACACCACGTTGAGTGGGCCTCGAACTCGCGCTCACAAGTTCGAGGCCCTCTCGGGGGCTACATGGGGGGAACCCCCTCGAAGTCCACGAAATTTTCGAAATCTTTATCACTTTCACTCGCACGTTTCCTTTTCACTCGCTTAGGATCGATCCGTTTGAGGCACGAGCAGCTCAAGGCTAGGAAGATCAAGCCGCGCGATCGCCAACGAACTTCATCCCCTCGCTCCCTACGCCTAAGTTGCTCGTGAACGAATCAATCCTCATACGGATCGTGACGAAAGCAGACAAAAAAGAACGCTCTCACTCGCACGTTTCCTTTTCACTCGCTTAGGATCGGTACGTTTGAGGCAGGAGCGGCTCGAGGCCAGGAAGACCGAGCCGCGCGATCGCCAACGAACGGCATCCCCTCGCTCCTACGCCTAAGCTGCTCGTGAACGAATTACTCTTCATACGGATCGTGACAAAGCAGACGAAAAAGAACATGCGAGTAGAGTGATAAAACGCGATAGAAAATAACTGTTAAAAACAACGAACTGTTTTTACAAAAAACAGGGGAACGAACCCCTCGATCTACTGCCCTAAGGATCCCACTACTTTTCAGGGAGCCGTCTCCTCGGGCATCGCATCCTCGTCGCCAGCATCCGCGCCGTCATCAGGGAGGAGCTCGCCCTCGAAGAAAGCCGCCAGCTTCTCAGCAACGGGCATTGCGGCAGCATCGGCTTGGTCGACGACGGCGACAATTTGATCGTCGGAGAGGTCTTCCTTGATGATGTAGCCGTCCTCTAAGGCGGCGAAGTCGACCTGATAATGTGTCGACACCACGCCAAGCGTCTTCTTCACACCAAGGAGAAGGGCGCCCTTCACGCGGGAGTCCACGTGGTCGCTTAACGCCCACAGACGGCTGACCATGGAACTCCCGAATCGGGCCTCCTTATCCTCGTGCCGCTCACAAATGTCAATGACGGCTTCCTCCAAAGCGCCCAGCTCCTGCTGAGACACCCCGTATGCGGTCTGGAGGGCCTCCTTCGACGACACCTCGTTCGACACTATTTGACGCAGCCCTTAGCAGAAGACAAACACAAGTAAAAAGGTTGCTCTCGCCTGAAACAAAAGGAGAAGAATTATGAATCGGAGATAGCGACGTACCCTCAACAAGTCGCCTCTGCTCCCCGAGCCAGACTTCATGCTCGCCGGCAAGGGCTTGCAGCTTAGCGATCGAGGCGCCGCTCCCACCAGGTTCAGAGTCAGCTGGCTGACAGCTTCCTCCGCCGTCTGGAGGGTGGCTCTTGACGTCTCAACGGCAGCAGTCTTCTCTTGGAGCTGGGCTCGGGCTGCTTCAAGGGCAGAGCGCTCTTGCCGCAATAGCGCCTCCGCCTCCGAACGGGCCTTGCGCTCTCACTCAAGCTGGGTTCGAGCGGTTGCGAGAGCGTCCCATTCCTGTCGCAGCTGCTCCTCGGCGTCAGCATGCGCCTTGCGCTCTTGATCGAGCTGACCCTCAGCTGAGGTGCGCGCCTGCCGCGCCTGTGTGAGGGAGTCCTTGAGGTGCGCCAGCTCCTCCGCCCGTTTGCGCTCCGCTTCTGCAGCTACGCCCGCGGTGTCGCGGAGCCGGTTCGCCTCGCCCTCCGCCGCCTCGGCCCGGGCCGTCAGCTCGTGAACTTCTGCAAACAAGTCAGCGAGCACGTCGGACTTGACGTCGGCTTTATGACGCAGTGCCTATAATGGACAAACCCAAAAAGTTGTTACGCTATGAAACGAATGGTAACACGTGTAAAGAGCGAGCTGGGGAAGATCACTCACCCGGTGCAACGGGGCCCCAACATCTTTGTGAAGCGCGAGAGCGCGCTCCAGGAGGTCTTGGAGCTCGCTGCCGCAGGACTGCTGGGTCCCCCACGCCTCCTGCTCCGCCACCGCGTTCTTCACGAACTGCGCAGGGATCCCCTGCCGGGTCCAACCCCGCTCAGTGGCCATACGGTCCGCGACTCGCCTTGCCGAGCGAGAGGAGCCACCCGCGCCCGCCTCCGACGGGTGCTCCACGGTGTATCGTGGGTGTGCCGGCCTCGCCGCTACGGTGAGGGCACCGGCCCCACCCCTCCTTTTAACCTCGCTGGAGGCAGCGGCTGCAGCCACCTCCGATGAGGTCTGCGTCACCTCCAGTACCACGTCTTCCTCCTGCCGACCCCCAACCACGTCTTCCGCATGGACGGGGTCTGGTTGCCTCGCCTCGACCACGGGCACGTCCGTGACGTGTCCCGCGTTGGTCTCTGGCTCGCCCGAGCAAGCCTCAGGCATGTCCCTCGAGGGCTCATGGCCCGTCGCCTCCCTCGAAGCTTCGATCGCGCGGCCCTCGAGGTCTAAATTTCACCTCCACCGGCGCCCGTCTCCGCCCGAGCCCGCTGCCGGCCCTCCGCCATGGCCCTCGTGTAAGACTCCACGATCGTCATGGGTCCGCGGGGCCGATCAGTTGGGGACGGCGGCGCGTCGCTCGCAGGACCGCGGGTTTCGACCGGCGGCGGCGGCGCGCTGCGCGGCGTTGCGCTTGCCCCCACCTTGAGAGCCTTGGTGGGGGGAGCAAGTAGGACCGGCGCGGCGAAGTAGTGGATCGCCTGCACAAACGCGCTGTCAGAATAAAGAATTTCATGGGAAAGGAATGCGAGCAAAGTCGATGGGACTTACTTGCTGATTCCGGCCAGCTTGCGTTTCTTCGAGGTGCCCGAGGGTGCTGCAGCCCTCGAGCCTCGGGACTCCCTTGGGAGAGCTTGGTCTCCCCCCGACGCGGGCACGCGAGTCGACCCACCCGTTGCGGACCCCGCGCAGGTGTCGCCAGAACGGGCGCCAGCGGGGCGAGCGGATCGCTTTCGCGTGGGAATCGCCTAGCCCGACTCCCGTTCTGCCGCCCTCGGGCTCGAAGGTGGTAAGGCGGGAGGAGGATCCCTCCTCACGGAGGACACGTCGTCGTCGCCCCCCTGGCCATCGTCTTCCAAGTCGGTGTCGGGTGGGGTCGAGACTGGCGGCTCGCCGCGCGCCTCCCGCTCCTGGTTCAGAGCGACATGATCGGCCTTGCGCTTCTTCCGCCAAGCAGCCGTCTTCTTCGCCTCTTCCTTTTTCTTCTTCGCGGCCTCGGTGAACTCGCGGTTGGCACGACGCTCCTCCGGAAGTGGGGGCTTGGAACGGTAGGCATCGCTCCCGCCACGGGTTAGCCCCTGCAGGCAGATTCAGGAAGGTCACAACCCAAGGAAACAGACGACAATAGCAAAGTCTAAAGAAACGAAGTAAACACTTATGAAATCAGTACACCCCGGCTCGGGCATCTTCACCACCGCGCACGGATCCGCCGGGAAGTGACTCACTGCACGACGCGCCCGCTGTATGGCGTATTCGTCTCCCAGGGCCCCCGCCTTCATTTGAGTCCCCTCGAGGTCGGCCCCCGGAGCCATCTCCCAGAGCGCAAGCTTCCTCTCCATGAGAGGAAGCACCCGGCGCTGATGGAACCTGAGGATGACGTCGGCTGCCGATAAACCCGCGCCGGCAAGCTGCTGAAGCGCGTTGGTGTAGACGTTGAGCTGGCTCTGCTTCTCGGCAGGCGACACCCCGAAAGGCCAGGAGTAGCGCGCCTTCGTCAGCACCTTCCCAGTGTACGGCGGTAACAGGTTGCCATCGTTCCGGAGGTAGAACCACCCTTTGTCCCAGTCACTGTTATTCGATGTCATGGTGCAGGGGATGTATAGGTTCTTCTGATGCTCCCGTATCTGCAACGTGAGGCCCCCGGCGTGGGGCGCGATGTGCACGTTTTGCGACCGGTCCAGGTGCGGGTCGGTGTGGAGCTGGCCGCGGAAGAGGTGGATCCAAAGGTCCCAATGCGGCTCGATCCCCAGATACCCCTTGTAGATGGCGACGAAGACCGCTGCCTGCGAGATGGAGTTAGGGCCGAAGTTGTGTAGCTCCACCTCGTAGTGGTCGCACAACGCCCGCATGAAGCGGCTGGGGGGGGGGGATTCCGAACCCCCGCTCATGGAAGCGCGCGAGGCTCACGATGTAGCCTGGCGGCAGATTAGGCTCCGCCTCCTGCCCGGGCGCCACCCACACCCGGTCGGTGTTGGCCGGCAGGAAGCCGGCACTGACGAGCCCCTCCAAGTAGTGCTCGGTGCAGATGGAGGACTTCCACGGCACCACCGCGCTAGACACAACGGGAGCCATGGATGGAGCAGGCGGAACGAAGCGCGCGGAGGTGAGGGAAAGCGAGCGAGCGCGGGCAACGACGTCTTCTCAGACCTCTGGCAATGGAGCAAGGAGGAACAGGGCGAATGCGGCAGACGGCAATGGCTAAGGTAAGAGATCACCTCGCCACGCCCCTTTCATTTATAGCCTTACGGGGAGTCCAACCGTCGCGCAACGGGCGGGAGAAAAACACGGCAGACGACCAGCCCTCAATGACAGGTGGGCCTAGGGGCTAAAGCACTTGAGTGCGAGCGCGAAAATTAACCCGCCTGCACCGCCCCGCCTAAAAAGGCGCGTCAGTTCCGCCCAAAATCAGGCCACGTCGCCACGATTCCGCGTAGCACGCACTTATTACTCCGCGCAGAGCGGAGCGAGAGGGAATATTCCCCCAAGATTCTCGTCACATTAAACGGATCTACCCGTTACACGGCCCTACTGATCAAGGGTTCGAAACCTGGCCCTCGAGGGTTCGACAGGTGCCTCAGATCGAGCAGAGTCAGGGACGAGTTAAGGCATGCGCACTCGAGCCACCCTCGAACGCGAAGTTCAAGATGCCTATATACTCGTTTTCAAGGCCGGATTAAGGCATCTAGCCTGAGGGATCCCATCGAGGGAGAGCATCGAGCCCTAGGTCCCCGTCGAAAGGGACCGAGCCCTGCCTAGAAAACCTTAACGAGCGCTCTATGTGACGTATCTCCGGATCACTAGCCTACCCCTAACGAACGGGGCCTGGACGTCCACTTGAATTACCCGCTAATAGCTCACCGAAGCATCACGTTTTGCGACCCGCTCGAGGGGGACGTGCTAGAGCTTCACCCCTCCTCCCTGCGGAAGGGCGACGAGGGCCGTATCAAGTTGAGAACATTCCCTGATCGATCCCTACGGGCCGGGACTCGGTGGCTTCTCACGCCATGATTAAGGTTACACAAAATCGAATGAATTGGCGACAGACGGGACCCGTCCGTGTCACCATCGCGTTGTAGCACTGAGCAAACTCAGCCCTTGCAGGAGTATCTCAACTCCTCCAAGGTCTCGGGGGCTACACCCGCGGGTGCGCTCGCGCGCCCCCACGGAAATGCATGCTTAATCAAGCTAACGAAAGCTCGAACGATCGAGCACGCACCTGCGCAGAATCTCCAAACCTTTGCAAGGATGGTTCCCTTCCTTGCAAAAGGCTCGGGGGCTACTTTCGGGGACCTAAATTAAGGGCTCCCCAATCTTGATACTGATTTCGGCCCAAAAAACCAAAATATACAAAGCCCAACACCTTAATTAGCGCCTCTGGGCTGGCGACGGCCCACGAACGGCCCGTCCCGACCCCTTGGTCGCGAGGCAGATTCCGCCTCGCTCGAGCTCGAGGGTATCGCCCACCCTCGAGCGAGACGAAACTCTCCGTCCCGTTCGAGACCACCCCTCGAGCCCACGGAGCTCTCGAAGCCTCGACCAGGCGAGCCAAAGCGATAAGGCTCCCTGCATCCCAACGAACATTCAAAGCTCCATCCTCCCTGACCGGCGCAATTCAAGGAGAATCTCTGCCACCATGCGCAGACAGAGTGACAACAGTCACTTTGGCCATGTTTTTACCCATTCCGCACACTGTTTTACCCACTCCGTGCACTGTGTTGCCTGCTCCGGTACTTTGCGCCCTGTGCGGACAGGCGCAGTACGTACGGTCGACCTACCTCCAACTGCTCCCGCACGGCAGGCGACCCTCGAAGACGTCAAGACAGATTAGCTGGCGTCAGGCGTGATGCCATCGACACCCTCAAAAGAGGTACGGCGGTCTCCGCCGTCCCGGAATCCCGGGTATCGAGACCCTGGGCACCCTCGAATGTTTCCCTGTGGACACGACCCATCGCTCGACGTCACGCGGTACGGCCGCCTAACCCGCGGCATGGGCACGGGATTCCCTACGCCACGACGTGGAGGAATGACAGCGGTCACTCCCACTATTACGCCCGTCCCCGGCGCTGTGCAAATCACCCCGACGTGGGGCGCACTGTGCGGACGCGCCACAGGCGCACGGGACCCTGTTCCAACCACTCCCGTACGGGAACAACCCTCGAACTGTCAAAGAGGCCCCCCCGTAATAGTGACGAGCCGCCCTCGAAGCGCCACTCTTGACGACGGCCAGTGCGACCGCCACGACAGCGGCGGGAATCCCTAAGGACGAAAACAAGACGGGCACCATTCCCTCCAAAGGCGCCGCACACTGTAGACCATGCCACCTGGCACATACACCCTTATGTAATCCGGCCTCCTCCTTGAACTATAAAAGGAGGAGACCGGCGCCCTTGCAAGGGGCAGCGAAAAAAAGCAAGGACACAAGCCACACGACCCATTCACGTCTTTGTACACGGTATTGGCGCTTGCCTCAATCACCTCGCTTCTAGCAGGGACTTGGGAGCTTCTCTCCTTCTCCCGACCAGCTTGTAGCCCCCTACTACAAGCACCCAAGGGTGCAAGAAGCATAGCGCGTGACGCATCCTGCTGGACGTACAGCCGCGGGGCCGGAACCAGGATAAATCCGTGTCCCTGTGTTCTCTTAGCACCACCATCGTGTGGTAAGGTAGCAACGCATTACTCGTTGGCGTCCGGCCGCTAATCCGGACGCCGACACTGTTCTAAAATGTAGGTCGTTTGACTTTTTTAACCTCAAGTTTGATTATTCGTCTTATTCAAAAAAATTTATACAAACATAGTCAAATTTAAATCATTTTTGAAATTCTTTTGTTACTGAAGCAAACCATAACAAAAATATATGATATTTTTTAAAATAAATTGTATAACACAAACGGTCAAACTTAAGCTAAAAAAGTCAAACGAGCTACATTAAAAAGCTAGATTATATTCCCATGTCCCACAAAGCCGGTCAGGCCTCTCGTATCTTTCTACGTGGCTTCCATGCCATTTCCGATGACCACGCACACCATGCAATTAATGGTCGATCACTTGGTCACCACACGCGCGCACTGGCAGAACCAGCGGTCACACAATTCTTCAAGGTGTGTGATGTTAGCGAGATGACTGTGCATGCATGCTCTCTCTCCTACGTGGACGCCATTAGCAGCTTTACATAGCTCGGCGAAAGTTGGACGAGAGACGAGCTTTGTTTATCATCAGCACCATTTATTAGAGCTTCTTCACATGCTTGCAACGGCTTGTCACTACGTGAAAAACATACATTGATAACGGGCATAGATCGACTTTGGTAACAGGCAAAGTGTCTGATACGACTGTTCGGTTACGAATGACTCATCAAAGATACAAATAACCTATATTAGTAACGATCATTGAAGAACAACCATTACTTATAAGGATACTAGGTAACCTAAAATAAACCACATGAAGTCCCAAAACGGTTTCCACTAGAGAGGAGTAGAAAAAATTGGCTTCACTCGTACGTGGACGCCACATAGCTCGGCGAAAGTTGGTCGAGAAGCTTGTTTATCATCAGCACCGTTTATTAGATCTTCTTCTGGCTTGAAATTAAACGTCTTGTGAAACCCTACGTACCATGCATGCAAACGGACAAAATAAAATGGTTTCACCTAAGAAACCCACGTGAAGCCCAAAACGGTTTCCACTAGAAAAGGGGTAGAAACAAAACTGACTTCACTGGCTTTTCTTCCCTTTCTCAAGTATAAACTGCTCTCTTGAAGCTGTTTTGCCAAATGTTTAAAACGGCTCGAGCTCCAGCGGAGAAGCTGTTATACCACATAATATTGATGTAAGTGGAACTTTCAATTACAACTAATAACTAAACATGCAGGTTCCTCATCGACAGCAGCTTCTTCAGTAAAACTTTTCAAAAATAATTGAATGCATGTCGTTGTACACGACACTTAATTAAGAAAAGTACTCGTAGGCCCTAGCTATTGAGAAAAAAAAAGGATACGGATATAACAACTGTCGCACGTAAAAAGGAAGCACTAATATGCATGGTGCAAGGATGTCACCCTATGGCCCACTGCTTTAGGCTAAAAATATCATTATGTACCGATCAGAGGCTAACAATAGATCGATAATGGTGCATGCTCCATGCGTGCAAGAACAAAATAAAGCTTTAGTTTACTTTCTACAAGGATAGATACAGCGAGGTAGGGTACGGCCATTGTTTCCAAGAGAGGCCGCCTTCTGGATATTTTGCCACTCTAACAGCAGATAAACTTGTGCTACTGCTTTTGCTGCAGATTCTGCTGAACAACATCACTCCGGCGGCAAAAGCTTTCAATAGCCAGACCAGCGAGTTGGCTCAGCGGCAGTGGCAGCCAGCACAGCCGAACACTATTCATTTTCATCTGATTCTTTTTTTTTTGCTAACCTCCAGTGGCAGTACATCACACACTTGGTGAATCGAAGGTAATGGGCACATAAAGAGGCGAATAAAGATCTGGTCGACGGCGATCCATCGGTTTGTCGATGCAGAAGAGCAGTAATAAAGATAAACAAGCTATTTTATTCTGCCTGTCAAATCACCTAGATCTAGCCAGCCAGCCAAAGAGTGACTGGACAATGAAATGTGCAATATTTCTGGCCGACCATGCAGATTGCATGGCAAGGCAAGGTACCCACGCTACTCTGGTGGATGTGCTTCACTGAGCTACGTATACACGCAACTAATGCCTAACGTTGATTCACCTGCTATCAAGTGGTTAATTTGTATCCAGATGTAAGATTCAGTGCATGCCCAGTCGGCATTGCAATATTAATCCCGCCATGTCGGATTGCAAATAAAGTTGATTTGCCTCATTGGTGCTTTGATAGTTCATAGGAATATATATGCAAGGGTTGTGATCAAGTACATGGCTTACGGTTTTCATCTGCCTCTAGCTAATTAAGATAGAAGCTAAGGTTACTTTGTGACTTTTGCGTACAGGTGAAATGGCTTTCTTTGTTGAATTGGCGTGCGATAATTCTAGCTTTTTGTTTGTGGTTTGTATCGCAACCGTGCCATTTTGGATTACTCAATTGGTCAATTTGGTTACTTCGATTCTTTTGATGATTCTGATTAAATGCAGAGTTGTGACGTACATGACTATCGTTTGATTACACGTTTGACATTGCCCACAACTGAAAGTAAAATAAAGGCCTTTTGCGTATGAAATCTATGTGTCCACTGGTTCATTCTTCTTTATGTCAATCCTTGGATAAGCTTTGCACTTACTTAACGAGATGAATTATGTGCTACATTAATATAATTTTGCTCGGATCCGCCCGTTTATGGTGAAATGGGATACATGGATGTCAAGATGTGCACAAACTTGAAATGTGCACACGTGTCTGTACCCATTGATATTGCTCATTCTATATGCGTTAACATGCACGCCCAATAGATAGAAGGGCTGGTCAATTGATCGATTAAGGCCCGTCTCAATGTGAGTTTCATCATGAGCATTATTTTCTATGCTACATCATCAAATTTGCTGATTTGACAGCGTATTTATGAGAGAGAAGGAGAAGTTTTATCATGTGAGAGGAATTTCATCCCCATGAAAATTTTCTCCAAAGAAGGAATCCGAAATTGACATCACTGCACATGTCATTTACATTGGCGTGATGTATTAGTAGTTATCATGCTTTTTTGATAGGGCTGGGTCCTCCACAACCAAATCTTTTGTAGAAAGTGCTTGCTCCAAACAAGACTTGAGCTTTTTCACACTTTTAACTTGGTATGTGATGCCGAAACGTCAGAGCCGGACCCGAAGCATAGTGATTTTTTTGTAACAAAAGGCGTAGTTAGTGATCATGACACGAACAGGTGTTAGAACTGCATGCTTGTTCCACTTTTAAAAATGCTATTACTGACCAAGATTACATGGTATAAGCCTCATTTGGAATGCTGTGGAATCCAAAACATATAATAGGAGAAATGCAGATATCCGCACTAACAACATTTCCTAATAGTTTTTTTTCTCTCAAGCTAAGTGGCCAATGCTTTATAGCTTTTTTTTTCACTACAAGACTGATTATTACTTTCCCCACAGCTTTTCTAAATGTGCCCAACAATTTCCAGTAACTTTGTTAACTATAGCTACAATGGTAATGAGTTTTGGGGAGAGTATGTTGGTAATTTGCAAAAACTGATAGGAACAGTAGAAATGATATAAACAAAAATGTTGGTCACTACAACAAAAATAATAGTGGGAAAAAATGTTGGAATATATGGAAATTCTTGTGTATATGTTTGCGTATCTACTTTAACCGTGGGGAAATAATTAAGCATTTGATGAAAATTAGTCTTGTAGTTTTTATGTTGTTACGAAATCTTTCTGTAAAAATGCCCATATAAATTTTTTTTATATTTTCCATCTGTTTTACATGGGCATTTGATATGGAGATTTTAGGGCCAGACCAAGAGTATATAGCGAGTCAGCACACAATGTAAAATACACATTTGTTTCCTTTACAAAAGTCCCCCTTAGTGATCCTGGCACAATTTGGAGATAAAAACTGCACATGCTCCACTCTTTAAAATTCTCTGTGGCCACCGACTTAGATTAATTACATAGTTTAACTCCTGATTTGGCCACATGACCACTAATTAGGATATAAACTGTTCAATTGTTCTAGACGGTTCCATGGAGCCGACAAGAATGTCCTATTTTGTGCCCCCCTTTTTCGGCGAATAAACGGAGCTCTCTGATTGTGTTAATATGTGATATTTGGCATGCTGCTCGACATGAATATTCTTATTCTCAGCAGTTAAAATTTCAAATACTTTAATTGAGTTCGCTGGAGAAGTTTTTGACAAAAAGAGCCTAGCTCTATCCTCTCTTCTTTCAGTTAGGGCTAGTTGATTACTTTTGGGAACGTACATTAAGAATGTGGCTATGTGCATGCCAATTGCCAAAGCATATTGCCCTAGAGTTCCACGTGCAGCAGCAGCTGCGGTACACGGAAAAGGTTGGCCATCCAGGTGCAAAGGCCACCCGACAAAAAGCGTACAAGATCAATGTGCAGCGTACCATCCTGATGATCTGGTGAGAGTGATGAGCTAGCTGAGATCGTAACGGGCCAGCAGATGCATGCCCATATCCTGTTGCCTTTTCCATACTGATATGCTTTGAAAAATTTGTTAAAAAAGGAGTTTTTTCTGGAGTAATCCACTTATGCTATCTCTTGATAGATCTTAAAAATTGCCAGATTGCATGATCGACAACCTCGCATGTTGCCTTGCAATTGCAAATGCAATTTACACCGTTGCAATCTGGTGGTTAAAGCTAGTGTCAATCTTCCATTAGTTGGCATGTATACGCATAATGCTGCCATGACGATAAAGAAAAAAAAAAGTAGGATACAAAAATAAAGTTGCTGCTTTTGGAGGATGTCTACATGTCAAGCGCCTTGCATCGGAAACGTGTAAGCATCTGGATACCTAGCTCCTCCTACCTCTTGTTGCTTAGAGCATATATTTATGTGCACCAATGATTGAGGCCACTGGGATCCGTCCATCAAGCCATGGAGAAGAGAACTTTGCTTCCAAACATGCATGACAAGATTGTGATTCCTGGTGATTGATCCAGATCATAAGTCGCCTTCCCTCCTGACGCGTCAGTAGCGCTTTCAAACTGCAGGGGCATGCTTTTGGGCGCCTGATCAGTTTTCGTCCCTAGGATAACAACTGTTTGTGCCTTTGTTCATTTAATTTGTTCGGCAGGGTTCCTCTTGTTGTAGAAGCTGTAAACTATCCATATGAGAAATTTAGTGATGTTTTTCAAGAACAATTATACTTTTGAGTACATGTGCACTTAAAGTTCCTTCATCTCAACACTAGAAAAATTTCCCTCCTATGTTATTAAAAGGAGATGCCTCTTTTGTTTGGTACGGCTCATATTCAGTATTGGGGTTAGGATTAATATTTATACTCAGTCATGGACTACGAATACATCATGTTCATAGCTATAGCTTACTCTATATGGTTATTAGCATCAGGAAGTTCAGGACCGTAGTTACCATTGTCCATCTATCCACGGTTCCATGCATGCACCAATGAAACCCAGCATGGTTTCTTGTTCCCTATATACATTCTATATATGAAGCACACATAGACTGCACAAAGCTGAATCTGCGCCGACTCGCGCTGGGTAGGAGCGCGCCCGGGGTGGGCCCTCGCCCTTTTTTGTGTGCGGCGTGGGAGCGCGCCCCCGAGGCGGGTCCCCCCTATTTTTTTTTCTTTTTCTATTTATTTTTTCTATGATTTTTCAACATATTTGTGTATATGTTATACTACAAAGTTGTATGAAAGAAGTTTGGAGAAAAGTTGTATATGTCCCAAAATTTATGTGAATTATACTCCAGGAAAAGTTGTATATACAAGTTATATTAAGTTATATGCCCAAGTTGTATATGTCCGAAAAATTATGTTCCTTCAAAAAAAAGTTGTGAAAATTAACACCAAGTCAAAGTTGTATGCAGAAGTTATTTATCAAAGTTCCACAAGTTATGTTTTAAAGTTGTATATATACCCCGGGTATGATTTGACATAACTTTTAGGGCATATATAACTTTGACACACAACTTATAGACTTTGGCACATACCTTATCTCTTAACTTATAACTATAACTTTACATATGGTGTGAGTTTTACACAAATTTGTCACATAACTTATAAACATATATATTGAAAAAATAATATATAAAAAATAAATAGAAAAAAACGGGCGCTACAGTTTGGGAGGCATGGATTAGGGGGTCCCACGCCGGCAGGGATAACGGAGCAGACTTAACGGGAGATACAATGATTGTATTTCCAGAATGGACCCATGATCGCCTAACGGACCGGGGGTCGGGGCAGTTCCGTCTCGCCCGACCCCGGACCCTTCGCCTGAGCCAGCAGACCAAGGGACGGGGAGATCCGTCTCGCCTGACCCTGGTCCCAGAGGCGCTACGCGACGGACCCCGATAATACCGGCGCCTCGCTTCCCAACCCCAGGGTCAGGAGGTTCCACTTTGCCTGACCCCCAGAGGAGGACGGACGGGTTAGTGTGGTCCATGCAGGACGATGAGACCCGACGGCTCTGGCGGGCCCACGCCTGACGCGTGCTGGTTCATGAGTTCCAAGATGAGGAGCGCGTGGGCCAATCAGCGTACTTCAATGGACTGAGGCGACAGCCTGGACGAAGGAGACAGAAAGAGACAAATAGGACCAGGGGTACGTGGCGCCACATCCAGGGTTCGTCAAGAACATGCCCCCATCGTCTGCGCCAGGGACAAAAGGGACATTGTTTGAACGACATAGACATCCGTACAATAATGTAGCTTCTACTCTGCCTTCTTCTTCGCCTATAAAAGGATAGGGCGCCCTCCTGCGTGGGGGATCCGATCTAGTGAACTCTTAGTCCCCTACACGATTCAACACTCCAAGGCTTGAACCGGCCTTCGTTGTAACGCCGCGAAGAGAGCAATACAAGAACCCCACCCACACTAAACGTAGGGATTCTTCTCAAACCAGTATAAACCCTTTGTCTTACATCTCTTGTATCATTCTCATCCTAGACACGCGAGCTCTGTGATCGGTACTTGCCAACATGCCATACCCCGGGTACGACCCGTCGATAGTTGGCGCGCCAGGTAGGGGACTTTGCGTGTCTCCGCCACCGACGGCACCAGGTATGAGATGGCTGGTCCCAGTGACCTAAGATGTTTGCCAGGCGACCGGGTTCACTTTGGCAGCCTCGAGTTCGTCAGCGGCGCCCGACCAAGCCCGCCTGACGTCCTGTAGCATCTGTTCCTCATCACGGACACTGACATCTCTGTCGAGCTCGAGGAACAGTACCCACAGGAGTTTCAAGGGAAGAGCATGGAAAATTCCGCGGCGCCTTGAGCCGCACCCCCTGGGCCAGCTCGACCTGAGACACCTCCACCTATGCTCCGAGCAGAGCACGAGCGGCTCGTGCGCCGCCTCAACGACCTCTTTGGACCACAGCCAACCCCACGGGTGAGGTGTGAGGTTCTGTACTCATTCGCTGGCATCATCTCAAAGTTGGCCAAGAATGACCCACCTTCTTTGAATCCTTCAAACTCGGGGGAGAACAATCCGTACACTTTCGGCTACGCCAACGCCGCGTAGGGGTTTGCCAACATGGTGCGGTGGCAAATGGGGCGAACCTTGGCCAAAGGAATTTGAGGAGGTCCTAGAACGAGCCGTCGAACCCAACGGATACCTCTACGCGTACAAGAGCCTCTCCGAGTCCGACTCCGACTCCTTTCACGCGGGGGAAAAAGAAGAGTACCGCCCGTGGCGTGAGTGCTTTGCGGTCAACGGACCGGAAGCCACGCCGGCCGGGTCAAGGCCACCACCGGCAAATGGCGGCCGGCCTAGCCCAACGCTCGAGCAGCTTGCCGCTCGAAGACAAGAGCTTGAGGACATTCGGCGGTGCCTCGACCGTGAAGAAGCAGAGTTGAATGCGGACGCAAAGCCGCACGCGCGCGCCCGGGCCCGAACCGTAGGGCAACAGATCGAGGCCGACGGCGGAGAACTCCCCTAGTTCGCCTGACCAAGCCAGTGTGTCGCGGCCGCCGCCCTCCTCGCTCGCCAGCTCCCCAAGGCGGCGACGCCTGAACAGCAGCGGGTCCACAATGGGCTAAAGACCTTGCTCAACCGAGCAGCCGCACAGCAAGCGGAGAGCTCTGCGGAGAAGCGGGCACGGGATGATCCCCATTCAGGAGACTCTCAGTCTCATTATTTGACAGACTCTCAAGAAAGGTACAGCGTCCCTCTACGAGACCACACATGGCGGGACGCCGACCCAACTCGCGACCCAACGCCCGAGCGTGGTGCGACCCCGGTTCACAGACGACTCGGCCCAAACCACGACGCACGGTGGACCCTCGAGGCCCGGAGACACGGTCGCTCGGAGGATCCCGAAGAGCAGCCCCCTGCCAACGTCACCCAAGGCACGGGGGCCGCTACGATGACGAAGAGGTTCGCAGCCCGAGCCCCGACTCGAATGGCCTGGGTCCCCGGGCTTTCTCCTACGAGATCCAAACGGCGCAGATCCCTCCACGCTTCCGTCTCCCTACTAACATCAATAGATATGACGGGGAAACTAACCCGTCTGTCTGGCTTGATGATTTCAGGCTCGCCTGCTGCGCCTGGGGAGCGACTACCGACAAGGTGGTCATCCGCAACCTCCCCCTATACCTGGCGGACTCGGCAAGGGCTTGGCTTGAGCACCTTCCAGTGGGCCATATCTGCAGCTGGACCGGTCTGAAGGTGATCTTTTGTCGGCAACTTTCAAGGCATGTGCGCGTGGCCCAGGAAGTCGTGGGACCTGAGGTGGTGCCGCTAGAGGCAAGGAGAGACTCTCCGCGAGTACATCCGTCGCTTCTCCTGCCAGTACAATGACCTGCCCGATGTCACGGATGCCGAGGCGGTCGACGCGCTAATGGCGGGTACAACATGCTGCAGCCTGGTGGGCCGGATCAGGAAGGAGAATCCACGGACCGTCAAGGAGCTCCTTGACATGGCCTTGGAAGAGGCAGGGGCGGAAGAGGCGGTCGACGCCATGTTCCCCCCTGACAGAGTGAAGGAAAAAGCCAGGCGTGACGAGGAGCCTGGCGCCAAAGTGGGGCCATCCCACCGGCGAGACAAGAAGAAGAAGAGAGACAAGCGTGTGGTGTTTGTTGCTGCCGCCGATCCCAAGCCGACCCGACCCCAGGGCTGGACCCCGCAGGGTCAGCGACGTGACGCTAGACCCCAGGGGCGTCGACCCGCGGAGGGTTAGACACCTGACCACTTTGAGAAGCTACTGGACAGCCCTTGCCCCAACCATGCAGTGCCAGTGCGACACAAGTACCACGAGTGCGGGCTGATGAGGAAGTTCCTCCTCGAAAAGCTCGACAGAATACCCACACCAGCGCGGGTGGCAGAAGAGGAAGCAGGGGTCGGAACGGCCGTCTTCCCTGAGCCTGAGGAGTGCCTCGTGATCTTTGGAGGACCGGAGGCCCATGCGTCCAAGCGACGCGTCAAGCTCGCCTAGTGGGAGGTATTCGCGGCTGCCCTGGCGGTGCCGGCCTACTTGCAGTGCTCCGACGTGGCGATCACCTTCGACCGGTCGGATCATCCTGACCACGTACCGCATCCGGGTTGCCTCCCCCTCATTGTCGCGCCCATCATTGGCAAGAATTGCGTCTCCAAGGTGCTGATGGACGGGGGGAGCAAACTCAACATCCTCTACGCCAGGACCCTGGACGCGCTCGGCATCGACCGCTCCAAGATCCGTCCAGAGCGGGCCCCATTCTATGGGGTCGTCCCGGGCAAGGAGGCTGTACCACTGGGGCAGGTGACACTCCCCGTTACCTTTGGAGAATGGGACAACTTCCGGACAGAAAACCTCTGCTTCGAGGTGGTCGACTTCGACGGGTCCTACCATGCCATCTTGGGGAGGCCATGCTACGCGAAGTTCATGGCCGTCCCCAACTACGTCTACCTCAAGCTCAAAATGCTAGGCCCCAACGGGGTCATCACGGTGGGCACCTCATCCCAAACGGCATACCGATGTGAGGTGGAGAGCTGCGAGCTCGCCGCGGCGCTCGTAGCGTCGGGTGAACTAGCAGCGGCAAAGGCGGCCCTGGCTGGTCCGACCCAAGACGACACACCCGCTCCCAAGAGGGTGGCGATCGATCCGTGATGTGAAGGCCAGTTCCAGCCATTTGAGGACACCGAGAAGGTGCCACTCGACCCACGGGGCTCCTTCTCCAAGACAGTGACCATCTCCTCATGCTTTCTGACAAATAGGAAAGCGAGCTCGTCGACTTTCTCTGCGCCAACAAGGACGTCTTCGCCTGGGTCCCTGTGGACATGCCAGGCATTCCAAGGGATGTCGGCGAGCACACTCTGGACATCCGACCCGGCGTGAAGCCGGTCAAGCAGCCGCTAAGGCGGTGTGATGATTTCAAGAGGAAGATCATCGTGGAAGAGGTCGCCAAACTTCTAGATGCAGGTTTTATTAAAGAGGCTCGCTACCCCGAGTGGCTTGCCAATCCTGTACTAGTTGAGAAGAAAAATGGAAAATGGATAATGTGCATTGACTAAACAAGTCTCAACAAAGCATGGGCGAAATTTCCTTACCCACTACCTCGCATAGATCAGGTGGTAGACTCTACGGCGGGGTGCAAAGCCCTATGCTCTCTCGATGCCTGTTCTGGGTATCATCAAATCATGCTCAAAGAGTCTGACCAGTTAGCCACCTCATTCATTACACCATTTGGCATATATTGTTACACTACGATGGCCTTTGGGCTGAAGAATGCTGGGGCCACATTCCAACGCTGCATGAACCATTGTTTCGGAGACCTCGTCGGGCAAACCATCGAGGTCTATGTGGATGATGTCGTGGTAAAGTCGCGGCGGGTCGATGATCTCGTGGCCGACCTTGAGCTAACCTTTGCACGGTTACGAGCCAATCAGGTAAAGCTCAACCTGGAAAAATGCATTGTCGGGGTCGCCAGGGGTCTGCTCCTGGGTTTCATGGTCTGCGAGAGGCATTGAAGCTAATCCGAAGAAAATCGCCGCGGTTATGAATATTGGGCCCATCAATAAGGTGTCTAGCCGTGCTGGGGAGATTCATATCTCGCTTAGGCGAACGCGGGCTGCCTTATACAAACTCTTGAAAAAATCCGAACGGTTCGAATGGACGGAAGAGGCTGAGCAGGCCCTAGATCAGCTGAAGAGGCAACTAACAGAGCCTCCGATCCTGGTCCCACCCCCACGAAGGGGAGACCCTCTACCTCTACATGGCGGCTACCACTCAGGTCGTCAGCGCCGCGCTAGTGGTAGAAAGGGAAGAGGAGGGATGCACGCTTAAAGTCCAGCACCCGGTCTACTACATCAGTGAAAGTGTTGTCCGACTCGAAAACATGCTACCTACAGATCTAGAAGATGGTCTATGCGATCCTCATTGCCAATCGCAAGCTCCACCACTACTTCGACTCCCACCCCGTCACCGTCGTCACCAAGTACGCCCTCGGGGGAGATAATCAGCAATCGGGAAGCCACGGGCAAGATTGCCAAATGGGCCAAGGAGCTCATGAGCCAAGGTATCTCGTACTTTCCTCGAACGGTGATCAAGTCACAAGTCCTCGCCGACTTTGTGGCAGAGTAGACAGAGACGCAGCTGCCCCCAGCAGCCGCTGACCTGGAGTTTTGGACCCTTCACTTCGACGGGGCTTAGAACCGGGTCGATTTAGGGGTTGGAGTCGTCTTTGTCTCCCCCCAAGGAGTTCATATGAAGTATGCAGTCCGGCTCCACTTCCCCGCTTCGAACAACATGGCGGAGTACGAGGCCCTACTCTCTGGCCTTCGAATCGCGAGAGAGTTGGGAATCTGCCAATTGGAAGCCCGTGGAGACTCGCAGCTTGTCGTCGACCAGGTGAATAGGGATGCCAAATGCCACAACCCGAAGATGGTGGTCTACTGCGAGGCGGTCCACTGGGTGCAGGAGAAGTTCCACGGGCTGGGCTTCATCCACATGCGCCGCGAGTACAACATGGCCGCCGACGAGCTCGCCAAGGTCGCCGGGTTTTGAGAACCTGCACCGACCGGGGTCTTCATCAACGATCAGCACCAACCATTGGTTGACTTCGGTGAAGAGGCCGGCCCCTAGACACCAGGCCTGAAACCGCCCCCGGACCCGAGGGCAATCTGTCCCCCGACGTGACCAGGATGGTGCAGCCATCGAGGCGGGTCCCGAAGGAGGGCCCGATTCCGACGTCACGCTCGACCCCGACGACGCTCCCGACCTTGACACTGGGACCGACCCCAACAAGGGGAAGGATCCCGATGACCCTTCAAGCGCAGAAGAGTAGGGGGATTGGAGGATCCCCTTCCTGGAATGACCCTTCAGACCCAAAAGAGTAGGGGGATAGTAGGGTCGGCCTTTCGACACGGCTTCTACTGGCGAACGGCGGTGGTTGACGCGGAGCAAATTGTCTGCACCTGTGACGGGTGCCAATTCTACGCTCGGCGGACCCACCTGCTGGTACAGGCCCTGCAAACCATCCCCATCACTTGGCCCTTCGCGGTCTGGGGTCTGGATATGGTGGGGCCACTACCCAAGGTGCCTGGTGGCTTCACTCACATATTTGTCGCTGTAGACAAATTCACCAAGTGGATTGAAGCAAGCCCCTTAACCAAGATAACGTCGGTCCAGGCCGTCGACTTCTTCCTTGACATTCTTCACTGGTTCGGAGTGCCCAACACCATCATCACCAACAATGGCACGCAGTTCACCAGGAAGAAGTTCACCCAATTCTGCGACGACTACGACATCCAGGTGGCGTGGGCCGTGGTGGCGCATCTGCCTACCAATGGCCAAGTCGAGTGAGCTAATGGGATGATCCTCCTGGGGCTAAAACCCCGCATCTTTGACCGCTTCATCAAGAAGATTCACAAGCTGGGGGCAAGTGGGCAATAGAGCTCCCTTATGTCCTATGGAGCTTGCAGACCACGCCCAACCGACATCGACTACAGCTCTCCACGCATCCAAGCTTTTGATGAAGGAGGAAACGACGTCAACCTTGAGGATGCATTGGACCAGTTGGAGGAAACATGAGAAGTGACCGTGGCAGGGTCGGCCAAATACCAGCAGGGTTTGAGGCGTTACCATGCTCGGCGCCTGTGAGGCCGTGCCTTCGAAATAGGTGACCATATTTTGTGCCTCGCCCAAGATTGCAGGGGTTCACGAAGCTATCACCACCGTGGGAGGGACCGTATGTCGTCACCAGCATCCTTAGACCCGGGTCTTACAAGCTAGCTGCCCCGGATGGGACTCCCATAACGAAAGCGTGGAATATAGAGCAGTTGTGCCGCTTCTATCCATGAAGACTTGCCCCGACACAGGCTTTTGTTTGTAACCAGACCATATTGTAACATGGTTCTTAGGCAATAAAAATGTGAATGTGGTGTCCCTCCAAGGTGGTCGAAATTCTAGTATGAGGGAACCCAGCCGCTGGGGGCTAGGAGCGATTCCATTCGAATAATATCCCTTCCCCGTGAGTCGGTAGACTCCTGGCGCGAAGCTGGGGTCACTTGCTGACCGCCGGGGACGGGGAAGGAGAACCCTCCAAGCCCCATTGCCCTTCCAAGGAACGACAGACCCCACGTCGCGAAGGCTTTGGGGTCTGAATGTAGGAACACCCCGCTGATACACGGGGACTGGAGGGTGGGCTCAAGACTTGTCACCTCCCTCCCTGACCCTGCACGGGTACTACAGTACCGGCCCACGAGCGAAATACGGCTCGAGAAACACCCGCATGGGTACAACCACGGCGGGAGCGATACAGGTTTGGTACCACCTCGGCCGCGGACAGAAGCTGCACTCAAGTTATAAGCCTAAGCAACAGACAAGGACTTGTTCTGGTGGACCTTGGCGGGGACACGATAGGTCCCAATGACGTGGGCGTAGAAGGCTCCCGCCAAGGTACCACTAGAGGAGCTATTTTGCTACAGTAACGCTCAGGGTCAGCGCTACGGATCCGACCATGGCGCGTTAGGTAGGCGTCTCGACCACCGTGTCGGCGTCGTACCAGAAAACAGCTAAGTCCCTACCAATATGAAAGCGTATTCTTTTTTCGCAAATTTTTCCTCCTTTTCGGGTACTTTTAGCGTCCCGTACGCCCACCCCCTTCCCTTGGGAAACTCTAGGGACAGGGCGAGCTAAGGGAACAAACGGGGTCGGCACGCCTCGAAACGTCACATTGTAAGGACACGACCCACGTCCCCACGGCTATGGCCTCCTCAGTCGACGGGCGACGCCGGCTTCACTCTGAACTCGCCCTAAGCCAAAAGATCCCAAGCTACCAAAGGAGTCGGGAAAAGGCGTAACATGCGTCCGACCTGCGTAAAGTTACGAGCCCGACGACCCTGTCTAACATTTCCCCCTATCTGTTGGTCCGTCCGAGCTACGGCGCCAACCATGCAGGATACGCAGCACGTAGCGTAGGGAGGTGGCCTGGCATAAGGCACCAGCAGACCCATTGGTGCGGAGCCCAAGAGTTGTCCAACGCTCGGGGGCTTGAGATGCTGCGACCCCTCCCCCTCTCTACCACACTCGGGGGCTCCGACGAACACCCGTTATAAGTGACGCCCCTCTTTCGACCCCAAGGGCTCGAAAGACCGGCCTCACTCGGGGGTTGGAGGGGATAGACCCCATGAACTTCATCATTTCAGAAAGCAAAAAGCCCTCGTGTACGAGACCGACCAGCTAAGCAACAAAATATCATCACCATCAGGGTAAAGCACAAACAAGTCATGGCATGGGAACAAATGGAACGACAAGTTTTATTCCAGAAGAAAGGAACGAGAATTGTAAAGTCTAAGCATTGCCGGCTCCGGCCTGGGGGTCGGCCTCCGCGTCCGGCTCGGATGTCAGCTAGTTGGCGAGGACTTCAGCAGGCCCGCGCACATCAGCCTCGATGGCGTCCAGCTCCTCTGTAGTGTATTCTTGAGGGAAGCTAGCCACCATCGCCGGGAGGTCGATCATGGAGTAGTAGGCCCGTGCCAAGGCAAAACTTTCCTGCACCCCCTGGAGCAACGCATCCTTTGACAGGTCGACGGCCTTGTCAAAGATGCGCCCAAGACCCTCGGGAAGCTCTGCGGGGTCGCTGATTGCCGGCAACCCTAGCCGGCTCAAGGTAACAGCGGCGGCGATCCTCAGGGCCTCCAGGTGGGTAGTCGTCGTGCGATGCTCGGCTGACTCTGCCTCCAGCTTGGCGCTCAGGTCTGCTCAATAGAGAGCCAGCGTCATCACGGTCGGCACCAAAGAGAAGGGTCGGTGAAAAAACTATACACAAGGATGAAGGAGTTGCACCTCGGAGTCGTGTAGCTTTGTCCTCCCCTGACTTGGTCAGGGTCGCCACCGTAGCCTCGAGGCCCTGGATCTTCTGTGCCGAGGCAACCATGCTCTGCTCGTTCCGGTCCGTCTCGGCCCAAAGGTCAGTTACGGCACGCACCAGATCGGCACACATTGCCTCGACGTCCTCCTTCCCCTGGAGAGCAATCGTGGCAGCGGCTTGAAGGTTCTGGCACTCCAGGTTCGCCACCGCTTTCTCCTTCTGGAGCGTATCAACCTGAGCCCGGTAGCCTGCGAAAGGCGGACAGAAGATCAGGACCGATTGGGACCAAGACCGTCACAAAGGAAGACGCCACACTAGCAGGCCCTTACCATCCCGGAGCTCCGCCAGCTGCGTGCGTAGACCGTCACGCTTCGAGGTCAGGGCCTCGATGACCCTGTTGTGAGCCGCCGCCTGATTCGATAGCACGGACCGTTCTGCCTCTTCCTTGGCCTGGGCCTCCACGGTCTCAGCGGCCCGGGCGGCCTGCCAAGCCCGCTTGCTAGAATCGATCGCCGAGTCGCGGACCTGGTGCGCGTCCTCCACCATACGGTGGGCGGAGGCGACGATTCCGGCATTGCGCCGGGCTGCTTCTTGGGCACGAGTCAGGGCGCGGACCCTGGCTATGCTGCATCGATGCAGTTCCTAACAGAAAACCAGAGACGGATGAAGTCCGTAGAAAGAAAGAATAAGGGTGTGTTTAGATTGGGGAAAGATTCCCCGAAAATACACTGTTCACCAAAAAAACACTGTAGATGAATAGTGATATGTGAGTAGAAGAGGTGGGATGAATAGGGAAAAGTTGGATGAATAGTGGATTTTTGGGGAATATTTAGGAAACTAAACGGGGCCTAAGAGTAGTCACCTAACAATGGACGATGCAAAATACCTGGCCTGTCATGAGCACTTCGTCCTCCAGGGTGTCTGCCAACGCCCGCAGCGTCGCCCCGGCCGACGCCATGTGGGACAAACTATTGGCCCACATCGCGGCCTCGACCCCACTAGGCAGCACTTGCAATGCCGACCCAGAGCTTTCCAACCCTAGGGCAGGAATGGATAACAACCCCACAACGGTCGTGTCGGCAGGCCCCGAGACGGAGGGTGGGGGAGACGGTGCCGTTGCCAACGCAAGCTGATGACCCACATCAGGCGCTGGCGGCGGGTCGAACCCGGCCAGCTCGTCTGCCGCAGGGACGACGCCTGACGCTGGTGCGGCGGTGTCCCCTTCCATGGCCACGGGGGAGGATGCGGACGGGACGTCGGTGAAGATTGGATCGTCCACGGTCAGGTCCATCCAGGTGGGGAACTTTGCCGACCGTTCTACCGAGCCCATGGCCGTCGCGTCAGGCTCAGCCTCGGCCGCTGGCTCCGCTCTGGGTTCCAACGAGAGGGGGCCCGACGTCTCCGCTGAGGCGTTGAGGATGGACGACGACGCTGTAGTAACGGCTGGGTCGCCCGCGGGCGGAGCCTGGGGGGCGATAGCATCCTCCACGACCCTGTCTGGCCGCTCAGATGACTCGTTCACGGCCGTGGAGGCCGGCAATGGCGATGCCCCTGGCGGGGCGCCGATGCCGCTAGACTCAGCGATCGTGACGGATCTCTCTGCCTCGGACGCGGATGGCGACGTCATGGGGGGCGTCTGGCTCGCGGCGTGAGAAGGCGTGTCTTGAGGGATCGGGTTGGGGGTGCTTGTACGGCGCCTCTTCACAGGCGCCAACTCCAAGGCACTATCATCCCCGAGCTGCCTAGCGGGAAGTGGGATGAGATTAACCCTGATTGAGAGGGCGATGCGGGTTCGAGAACAAAGGGAACTTACTTGGCCGTCCTCCCTAGTCGACGGATGGCCAGGACGCCCTGCGCTGTCCCTCCCAGGGGTGGAGGTGCCAGGGACGGGGCTGACGGGGGCTGCGGCCCTCCGGGTGAAGCTACTGTGGCTGGAGGTGGTGTCCTTGAAGCCGCCGCATGCGCGGAGGACCCAGGGGGAGCCACCGGACCCGTCGAAAGGGCCCCCACCATCCCGGAACAAGGCAGCGAGCCCCCGGCGGACGCGCCAAACCGGGCAAACCAGGGTCCAACACTTGCACCAGGGCGGGCTGGCACGGCGCCACTCCATCTGAATGGCCCAGGGCGGGCGACGTGGCCGCCTGGCTAGCCACGGGTGTTGGAGGCCCCAAGGACTCCGCCTGGCCCGTCGGGGAGCTCCCTGCCCTGGGGGCGGTGAGCGCGCCTTCCGGAGACGCTTTTGGCTCGAACAGGTGGGGGCTCAACGCTGGGAGTGGAGCCTGCTGGGGTGGCGACGCTCCTCGGGAGCGTTCCACGGTGAACAACATGGTCGTCTATACAGCTGCGGCACCTCAGCCCCCGGAGACGCCGTGGAAACCACGGGAGGAATCCTTGCCACGGGGTCTGGGATCGGACCCTCCGTGGGCTCGCCCGACTCAATGGAATGCAGATCGGACGCCTGGGGTAGGGGCGGCGACGCCATTCTTGAGTGCCCGGCGTCTGGAGACGACTCCACAAGGCCCGCAGTGTGCTCTGAGGACCGTATCCTTGTCTCCGGTATCCTCAAGCGGGGCCCTGAGAGTGCGCTACCCACAGATCCGTTGGAGGATCACCGGGGTCAGCTGGATCCTGCCGAAGAAAATTCATAAGAAGGAACCACAAATAAACGTATAGCCCCCGGCGGAGAGGGTCCGGGCGGTGGCGAGGGAAGCATTTCGCTCTTACCTCCCGCCCCCGCCGACGTGTAAAAGAAATCATCGTCCAGCACGGCTGTTCCGGACGCGTCGTCCTTGTTGTTGTCGTCATCGTTGCTGTCATCGCCGCCGCTCCCCTCTGACGGCTTGGAGGAGGAGTCCACTGGTTCCCCCTGGTTCATTTGGCGGGCCCGGTCCCTCTTCTGGTTTTCCCGGCGGACGTTCGCGTCGGTCTTCTTCTTCTTGGTCATCCGCTGGGCCTCCGAAGAGAGACGGTTTTGCAGGCGCCGCTCCACGTTGGCACCTTCTTCCTCGGGGACAGGTGCCCGGAACGTGTGGAGGCCGCCGGGAGCAATGTCGGCCTGGAACCAATGTGCGGGGTCAGTAGAAAGCACGGCAGAAGCATGAAGAAAATGTCAACAACAAGAGAAAACGCACTTACGAAGCTCACGACGAACACGTTGGGTAGCATGAGCGGCTGACCCTGGATGGGGATGTCGACCAGCTCGGACCGATCGAGAATCTCCATGAAGCGTGCCTAGATCTCCTCGTCGGATGGGTACGTCGCGGAGATGTACACCCCCGCAAGACCGTGCTGTCCGCCTCTGCCGTCATCTCGCATAAGCGCAGGGGTAGGGCCATTACGGGGTGACCCGCCGCCGATAGTACTTGTCGATGACGCCCGTCCCCGTGAGGCCGTGCCCTTTGAGACAGGCAATGCAGGCGATATGGTCCTGCAGCCCCAGCTGAGCATGCTGCACGGGCCCCTACCTCCATTGGGGGGATCCTCGGTGGGGATGTTGTGGTTGAGCGAGAACTCCGGGAGGCGGCCGTCATCGCGGTTCTTGAGATAGAACCAGCCTCGATGCCATTCCTTGTTGGACGTCGATAGCTTGACACAGGGGTACTCCAGGACCCGGGTCTCCTCCATTTGGATGGAGCAGAACACCCATGGGGACGGAGGGGTGCCACACCGCGGCTTCACCAAGGCCGCCGTGAAGAAATAAGTGAAGAGGTCGAAGTGGGGATCGATCCCCAGGTACCTCTCACACAGGGCTACAAACGCCGCCAACCGCTGGACCCTGTTAGGGGCAAGCTCATGGAGCGCCACCTTGAAGTGGTGGAGAACCTCGTGGACGAAGCGGTGCGCGGGATGGTGAATCCCCACACATGGAAGGCGAAAAAGCTCACCACATACCCGCACGGCGGCTCAGGGCGTCGCTCACTATTGGGGGGGCGCCACTCCATGGCCCTGGTCCACGAAGGAATGAGGCCGAGCACGACAAGCAAGTTGAGGTACGCATTCGTGACGGCGGACCGCTCCCACTGGGCCATAGCGACCGTCGGCTTGAGGGGGTCTTGAGAGGGGGGAAGCAAGAAGCGTAGTGAAGCGGCGCGATGAGAGGGAGTGCGATGCCGGCGGAGTCAAGCGGCGGCGCAGCAAAGGGTGATCGGCGGAGTAATGAGAGGAGGGCGGCTGAGCTGAGATTAGAGCTCGAAGCAAAATTTCAGTAGGGAAGATGGCGAACGAGAAGGCAAGTGTCAAGAACGGCGAGGGCAAGAGCGTCGCCTCCTCCGCCGCGCCCCCCTCTTTATAAGTGAGCCCTGGGCGGCGAGCCGAAGAAGACGGCCCGACCGGCGGCGGGGATCAGCGCCCTACATCGCAAAATCAACGGCACGACCGTCCGACGGTTCGGTTTCCTATACACCAATGGGTAAGATCGTGGGGCATTTAGTTCGGGTGATTTGATTGATGGGATAGGGTGGCTTCCTCGACTGACGCGCTGGAAAAGCGGGCGCGTAGCAGGGCGGGCAGGCGACGCGACGGCTGTGCGAACCCCCGACCAAGCCGACCCCCGAACACGGGAGACCCGCGCCGCCTGGCCCGCGGATGTAAGGGAGCAACAACCCAACTAAAGGTAAGGCCCATCTAGGAAGCCCATGGGTTCGAAGACCGGCCCACCAAGGGTGCAAACGGTCGGCCCGGCGAGGAAACAGAGCAAGGGGTAGGGTCGGACGAGCCGGCGGAGGGCGGAGCCTCCCCGGCTCGGCTTCTCTCGTACCTAAGTCTCGAGTGTTGCAGCGCGGATCAGGCCCTGGTTTAAACACCGAAGTAAGGTGGCGAGCCCTCAGACCCTATCGAATGGGTCTGGGAACCATAAGGGTCTGATTCCTCGAGAATATTAGGGTCGGACGTACGCGTCCTAAGCCAGCCCTTTGAGAAAAGGAGTCGGGGCCACACTTAGGTAACCTGTTATCAGCTTGTAGGGCACCACGGTCCGGACATCGAGGCATTCCGTGGTCGTGCTCACACCAACAGTCCCAGTAGGGTGCGGAGCCCCTGCGGACCTAGAACACTCAAATAGTCAAGAAGAGGGGTCGGACGACCGCCCATACCTTGCCATCCATGCTTAGATCGGGTCAAAAGAAGAAAGACCTCCCGAACGAGTCCCTGACTCCTCCGTGAGGTCAGGGGCTACTGTGGGAGGCATGGATTAGGGGGGTCCCATGCTAGCAGGGATAACAGAGCAGACTTAACGGGAGATACAATGATTGTATTTCCAGAACGGACCCATGATCGCCTGACGGACCGGTGGTCGGGGCAGTTCTGACTCGCCCGACCCCGGACCCTTCGCCCGAGCCAGCGCACCAAGGGACGGGGAAATCCGTCTCGCCCAACCCTGGTCCCAAGGGCGCGGCGCGACGGACCCCGATAATACTGGCGCCTCGCTTCCCAACCCTGGGGTCGGGAGATTTTGCTTCGTCCGACCCCAGAGGAGGAGGGACGGGTTAGTGCGGTCCACGCAGGACGATGAGACCAACGGCTCGGGCAGGCCCACGCCTGAAGCGCGCCGGTTCATGAGTTCCAAGACGAGGAGCGTGTGGGCCAATCAGCGTACTTCAACGAACTGAGGCGACAGCCTAGACAAAGGAGACAGGAAGAGACAAATAGGACCGGAGGTACGTGGTGCCACATCCAGGGGTCACCAAGAACACGCCTCCACCGTTTGCGCTAGGGACAAAAGGGACATTCTCTTAACGACATAGGCAAGTGGGGGATGGAATGAGGATAGAATCCGAGAAACCTTCATTGGAATTGACACGGATGCGATTTTGAGAATTCCGGTGAGTGGACAGGCGGAAGATTTATGGGCCTGGGAACCGGAGAAGCATGGGATTTATAGTGTCAAATCTGCGTATAAATTATTGGATATGAAGAGATGGCAGCAGGAGAATGTTAATAGGCCGGGACAGTCAAATGATGATAGTTGGAAAAGGATTTGGAAGCTTGATGTGCCGCCTAAAGTTAGAGTCTTTTGGTGGAGAGTGATTCATGAGTTTTTACCAGCCAAACATGTTCTACATAAGCGCCACATTGAACTAGAGGCACATTGTGAGACATGTGGGGCTTCAGAAGAATCGATCAAGCATGTGCTATCTGAATGCACTATTGCTCGAATTTTCTGGGAACAAACAAAAGATATGACGGGAGTAAAGCTCCCATTTCTGCACCCAGATACTTGGGCACGAGATCTGTTGGTTATGGGGACACCAAGGGACCCTGCTGTCATCTGTTGTGGTATGTGGTCGTTGTGGACATTACGCAACAAGCGAAGGCATGGTGAGCTTGGCTGGTCAGTTCGGGAGGCAGTGTTCTGGGTCCGAGATACGGCCTCTGATCTATGGGAAATACTGCATCCAGTGCGGCCAGAAGAAGTACAAAGGAAGGAACGTTTCTGGGAGAAACCGAATGCTGGTTGGATCAAGTGCAATGTCGATGCAACTTTCTCTCCAGAGAGCAAGCGTGGAGCGACAGGCATGGTACTCAGGAGTGATACCAGAGTGTTTCTGGGGGTGCAAGGTATACCGTACATTCATTGTATGGATGCAATGACAGTAGAAGCTTGTGCATGCAGGGATGGTATGAAGCTAGCTGACAAGATCAGTGTGGCAAAGCTGTGTATTGAGTCAGACTGTCTGGAGTTGATGCGACTTTGGGAGATCAGACATGCCTGTCGCTCGACGATTGTGCCCATTCTCGGAGAGATGTCTGAGCTTAGCTTGAGGTTTTCTGATTTTAAGCTTGTGTTTGCTAGTCGAGATTGTAATAAAGTTGCCCATGAGATCGCTAAGCAAGCTTCCAGTATGACTGAGACGGTGGAGTGGCATCTTGAAGCCCCGTCCAGCATCCGGAGCTTGTTAGAGTATGATTGTAACCACACTGTTTGATGATGAATGAAAGCTCTGTCACAAAAAAAAAATCTTTGGCCTACAACTTTAGCTTTTGTTAAAGCGAAAATGGCGGTGCAAAAGAAGCGGATGGCACGTGTGCTCCTGCCCTAGCCTGCTGCCCTGCATGATATGCGGCTCAAAATAGTGCAAGTCAAATTGGGCGTGTTTAGATTGCAAGAAAAACATTGTAGATAAAAAAGCACTGTAGCTAAGTCCTGAAAAACGTGTTATGTGAAAGGAAGAAATAGTATGAATAGTGAAAAGTTAGGATAAATAGTAAAAAGTTGAGTAAAGTAAATGCAGTTTAAAGCTAGGAGAGAAGCATCTATTCCGTATGGATAGTGCCCTGTCGTACTAGTACTTTGGAACCTGTTTTTTTGTCAGATAGAGCGTACGTATATATACACTAGAGTGCGCTGCAATCTTTGCCAAGAAAGACAGATGCTGCACTGATCCAAATCTTGGGAAATTGGGATGTGTAAACCGTAAGACAAGCTAAGGCCCCTCTCCAATTGACCACATATTTGTTTAGCATGCATGCAAATCTAAATGTCCTCGTATCTCACAACAATACTCCCTCCGTCCCATCTTAAGTGTCGTTTTGGGTGTTCGTACCACAAGTTTACTAGATTTGTAGCAAATACGTGCAATATCTATGTAATTTTCAAATAAATTTTATAAAAAACCATATTAAAATATCTATGTAATGATATTTAACTTGTACCATAAACTTGAATATATTTTTATATATAATTGATTAAAGTTGTTTCTCGGGAAGTGAGAAAGACATTTATTTTGGGACGGAGAGAGTATGTGCTAACTTTTATGGATTACATAATCCTCTTTAATTGTACGCTATAAAATGAATAACATATTAACTTAAGTATATCACAACATAATCGGTCCATATGCTGATCTAACATGTCGAACATATCTTCCAACATATGCCAAATCAATGATGTATTTAAGAATTTTATTTATTTATATTTTTATTGATGTTCATATATTTAGTTATTATAATATTATTGATAAATTTGATTTGGCTTCTTTTTCTACATTTGTTACATACTGATACTTCTTGAATAATAGTGTTGTTATTCGAAGACCAGTCCATGGCATACCTTGCCATCATCGTGTCATGACATGCCAGCCCAAGGTCTACCCTTAGAAAATGTTAATAAATTTTGGTGTATATTTCACCAATCATAATCTGTTTACACGATTTGCATCTATATCCACATGATTCGTAGCAAGAATATGAGAAATGAACAAAGTGAATATAGTGGCTAATAGAGATGAGCTAAAATTCCCTCTCACTAAGATGTGGTGCGTTTGTTCACCGTGCAGAGATCCTAAGACACTGATGTTTGTATTGTTGTCCTGATTTAAAAAAAACTTGAACCACAAACATTGTTCTACTGGATAAAATTTTTCCTCCTTCATTAGAAATTTATTGCTAGTAAGAAAAATATTGGTCAACAAAATATTATCCAAATATATTCAACTGTGGTGTTGTTTTACAAAAATTGTTAATTATTTGTCATAAGAAGTCTTGTGCCTGCCCACACAATGCAAGCATCGCCTGGTCTTAATTTCTGTCGATCTGTAAACCCCCAAATAATTGATGTACGGCGATTATATCTGCACTCGATTACCTGGAGCTTTGGTATGGTACTCTAAGATGACTGTCATCGACCATTTCAATAGATCTAGATGACTATTATCAAATATTACCTGCTAGGAGGTAATTGGGGAAAATTTTGAAATAAAAGAAATATAAGTAAAATATCTTGCAACTAGATCTTTTGCACAAAATATCCTGTAATCAACCATAATACGCATGCATGCGTGTCATGTTTTTCCCAAGTAACGTTCCATGATTTGTTCCTTTTTTTTTACTAATGTGTCATGTTCTTGTTTTTTACTAAAACTTATCATGTTGTGTTTCTTTCTTTTATTTAATATTCAAGTTTTGACATACATTTCCCAAAGTATGTGGGTCCAATTATCAAACGATAAATAATAGTCATCCTGACTATATTCAAACGCCCTTAATATTAGATTATGCTCAATCGGTATCTCTGTCAGTGTTTCCAAACAAAAATAGTCACTCTTTCGTATTGATGCTTCCTACAACAAATTTATCCGCATGCTGCATGTAGGCATGCTTGTTTTTTCCTATTTTTCTTTCCATGCATTTAGATACAAAACTGATTGATCGTGTAAATTTGGTAACCATGTAGCAGTTTATTTGTCTTCCCCCCTTTAATTGCTTTTCTCTCTTATAAAAAAAAGCTTTATCTCTTGTAAAAAAATTTATGGTCAAGATTCGTTTGGTCTCTTACCTCCTAGGAGGTAAATAGAGTACCGTAGCAAATTAGCGCTTGCACACTTATGTTTGACAAAGACAAGATGTTGTATCCTAGCTACTCTACTACACGACTGAGTAGGAGTGGAAGTGGCGGCGATGAGTGATCCAGCCAGTTTTTGCACGCCATCATCCAGGTCTCCTACATCATCGATCAGAGAGCGACTGGAACGGACAGCGGCTGGATCGACAGGTAACCACCACCACCGGCACTCAGAAGGATGGACGGCTAGCTGAAGAAGATCGATCGATCAGCGCAGGGGCGCTTGCTAGTTGCTGGACTAATTCCATCAACGAGATATGTGAATCTATCTGTCAGCATGAAGAGACTGCACTTTTGCCATGGTCTGATCAGGAATAACAGACACTTTATTATCTCAGCACTTTCTATAAACGATCAACATATATACAGGTCAAGATGCGAGACATGCATACTTTGCATTGGAGATATGAAATGAGCTAATTTAACAGAAACATATTTGACGCAAATTTAAGTTGTAGTGGTTCATTGTGATTGTTTGGCATACAAGCCTAGATTCGGCCGCGAGTTTTGTCTTGGGCTACACACAAGACCCTGCTTTCCCTGTACACACCGCCTGGGCCTGGCTCAAAATGGAAGTCCACAGAGGCCTTTATTCACGCTTGATACGTTCTATCTTTATGGAAATAACATCATTAACCCTGTTCAATCATGATTATTACTTCTTCAAATCATTGTCAGACATACGGGACATATGATGCCGCTAATCATATCAAGCGACTAAATTTCCAACACGAACTTTCTTGGTAGCTGCAGGTTAACCAGAAGGTCATCTCATGCCATCTTATTATCTCACGGATCCAATTCATGCATGCTTGTCGGAGTAGTCGAAAATGGCGCACGCACCACACAGGTCGAAAGAATTTCTAGTTGAATAGTCATCATTATGCCTGACCATCTCACCTCTCAAGTAGTAGTGGAGACACCCGTTATGGCCCTAGCCAAACCAGGAGAAACTTGAAAACCTTGCTAACTCATCACCAAGCTAAGAGACTATTCGCACTCAACCAATCGCAATGCATTCATTCTTGATTCTTGTAAGTGCATCTGCAGCCTAGTGTCGTATGTTGGATAATTATCTGCAATAGGCCATATTTTAATTCCAAAAGTTATAATTAAGTTCACAAATATTTGCATGACTATAATGAGTGAAACAATCCATGTGCACGTGTTCAAGTTTAACACAGATTTAAAGAAGAACACGAATAAGATGAAGGATAGCAGTTCGGACATCGAAAAGTACCCTCGGGCGGGACCTCTGCCGGGGGCATCGGTTGCGCCGTTACCAGCTGGAGGAATATCATCCGAACTCATGATGTTCCTGGACTGGCCTTGCTCGAAGTAGTCATACAAATTCGATGCAGGAAGATCTGTTGACGCAGTGCAGTCCGTGCGCCGGAGTCGTGCAGGAAGAAGACGCGGTGCAGTGTAGTCGTTCGACGGCGGCGGAGTCTCCAGGACGGTGAACCGTACGCCGGTGAAGACGTAGCAGTTCTGGGCGAGCAGTCGCGTAGAGACGCTCCCCAGAAACCTGATTGCCCCGATATCCCGAGCAGGATCTCAAGGAGGCAATGGTGTCGGAGGCACCTGCTCTCGTCGGTGGTGTGCGCGCAGCGCCGGCGATGGGGAGGCAGATTTGCAGCAGAGGAAGGAGGAGAAGTAATGGACTCAAAAAATCTCTGTCTCAAAGGAGAAGATGGCTTTCTATTCATAGCCCTCGGGTGAGACGAGAGGATGAACCTAGACGGGAGAGAATCGGGAAGGCTGAATTATGGAAAGCTGAATTATGGAAGGCTGAATCATGGTATCAGTGATTACCATAGTCAGCCCTTCCAATTACCGCTTCTTCAGTTTCCATAACCAGCAAAAGAGAGATCCCTCCCGCACGCAAGTCAGGCTCAGGCTCAGGCCAGGGTTGTTTGAGAGCTGCCAGAGTTCTTTGAGAACCGCCAGGGTTGTCTGAGACCCTCAGAGTTCTCTACAGAATCAACCCTGGGACTCGTAGTGAATGTCGCTAGGGTTGTCTGAGACCCACAGGGTTTTCTGTAGAATCAACCCTGTGACTCGTACGAAGCGTCGCCAGGGTTCTTTTCCTGTCCGAGCAGAGTTCTTTTCCATTACCAGTATGGTGTTAACCATAATAACTATAACATCAAAAGTAGGCTATAATCCTTTAGAATAAATAGAATAATGGGCCATACCCAAATATTCTAACATCATAAGGGACAACATCTCTGTTTCAATGAAGCAACTGCCTTGTTCCATGAAACCACTTGGAGCACATTAAGGTATAAACCATCCTACCTTACAGGGTTGAAGAGAAATGCATCTTCTTATGGAATGAGCCTTCATTAAAGGTTCTCTTCTCTCAGTTACACTAAAGCTTGTTGCTCCATCCTGCTTCACGGGATCTCCGATCACACAGAATAGGTTTCGACCATAGAGTAACTCACGTGGGTCTCAAGCCCAATTCCAAAGATGCATAGTCTATCACATTGCGTGAAAGACCCTTTGTGAATTGATCTGCCAGGTTTTTAGCCGTCTGAATATAATCTAAGGCTATAACTCCGGAGTTTCTCAGTTTCCTGACAGACTTTAGCCGCCTTTTCACATGTCTGGATGACTTCATGTTGTCCTTAGAACTGTTCACCTTGATAATCACAGTTTGATTATCACAGTTCATCAGAATTGCCGGTATCGGTTTTTCAACTATCGGCAGGTCAGTAAGGAGTTCACGAAGCCATTCGGCCTCAACTGTGGCGGTATCCGATGCTGTGAGTTCTGCTTCTATTGTTGACCTCGTTAAGATGGTCTGCTTGCAAGACTTCCAGGAAACAGCGCCACCTCCGAGTGTGAACACATAACCACTCGTGGCCTTGAGCTCATCAGCATCTGATATCCAGTTCGAATCACTATACCCTTCTAGAACCTTGGGGTCCCCGGTATAATGAATTCCATAGTCTATTGTTCCTACTAGATAGCGCATTACTCTTTCAAGAGCTCTCTAGTGATCATCGCCCGGGTTTGAGACAAACCGACTCAATTTGCTCACAGCATATGCGATGTCAGGCCTTGTAGCGCTGGCTAGATACATCAATGAACCAATTATTTGAGAGTATCTCAGTTGATCTCTCGTTATCCTTTTATTCTTTTTCAATATTAGACTGGCATCATAAGGAGTTGAGATAGACTTGTAGTCACTGTAACCAAAGCGACTCAACATCTTCTCCACATAGTGGGCCTGTGACAGAGTCACCCCACCATTTCCATCCTTTACCAGCTTGACATTGAGGATAACATCGGCCTCTCCCAGATCTTTCATCTCAAAGCTCTGAGAGAGAAATTCTTTGACTTCCTTAATCACACTAAGGTTAGTCCCGAAGATCAGTATGTCATCCACATACAGAAACAGAATCACTCCATCACCTCCACCAAAATGATAGTACACACATTTGTCGGCTTCGTTTGGAACAAAACCAACAGAGGTTAGGGTTCGATCAAACTTCTCATGCCACTGCTTAAGTGCTTGCTTGAGGCCATACAGAGACTTCAACAACTTGCACACCTTTCCCTCTTGACCATTTGCCACAAAACCATCAGGCTGATCCATATAGATCTCCTCTTCCAACTCCCCATTTAGGAAAGCTGTCTTCACGTCCATTTGATGAACGAGAAGCCCATAGGAGGCTGCCAGTGAGAGTAGCACTCGAATAGTGGTCAAACGAGCAACAGGTGAGTAAGTGTCAAAGTAGTCTTCTCCTTCTTTCTGGGTATAACCCTTGGCCACAAGCCTAGCCTTGTACTTGTCGATAGTACCATCAGGCCTAAGCTTTTTCTTGAACACCCATTTGCAGCCCACAGGCTTGCATCCATATGGGCGATCAACAACCTCCCAGGTACCATTAGTCATGATAGAGTCCATTTCATTTCTGTCAGCTTCCTTCCAATAGTCAGCGTCAGGAGTTGAATATGCCTCTTTAATGGTCCTAGGCGTGTCATCCATGAGGTATACAATGAAATCATCACTAAAGGACTTTGCAGTCTTTTGTCTCTTACTCCTTCTAGAGCTTCATTGTTATCCTCCTCAGGATGTCTCACATGAGAGAATTCATCGTGTACAATCGGTTCGGCAGAGATATCAACCTCGATAATCTCTTGCCTAGATGAACTTGTTCCATTTTTCCTTCGAAACATGTTCTCAAAGAACGTAGCATCTCTGGTCTCAAAAATTGTACCGACCACCATGTCAGGTACTCCAGAGTTCACTACCAGAAATCTATATCCAACGCTATGAATAGCATAACCAAGAAAAACACAATCTACAGTTTTAGGTCCAAGTTTGCGCTTCTTGTTGATAGGCACACTTGCTTTGGCCAAACAACCCCAAGTACGCAAGTAAGAAAGCGTTAACCTTTTCTTTTTCCATTCCTCGAATGGTGTCTTCTCTTTATTCTTTGGAGGTACACGGTTTAGGACATGACATGCTGTTAATATAGCCTCACCCCACCATTCCCTAGAAAGTCCAGAGGTATCCAACATGGCGTTAACCAAGTCGGTCAAGGTTCGGTTCTTTCTTTCGGCAACCCCGTTTGATTGGGGACAGTAGGGAGGCGTCCTCTCATGAATAATACCGTGTTCTTCGCAGAATAAATCAAACGACTTTGAAAAGTACTCGCCACCGCGATCTGACCTAATTCTTTTGATTTTCTTCTCAAGTTGGTTTTCTACTACAGCTTTATAGATTTTAAAGTAGTGAAGGGCTTCATCTTTGGTCTCCAACAAGTAAATGTAACAATATCTAGTGCTATCATCTATAAGAGTCATGAAATATCTTTCCACCTTTTGTCAACACTCCATTCATCTCACAAAGATCAGAATGAATTAATTCTAGAGGTGCCAAGTCTCTCGCCTCAGCAGCCACGTGTGGCTTGCGAGTTTGTTTTGAACCAACACATGCAAGACACTTAGAATTCTTGGTAAAGATAAACTTTGGGATTAAACTCAGATTTGCAAGTCGTGACATACAACCAAAATTAACGTGACAAAGCCTCGAATGCCAAACATTAGATTCATCAATGTTAATAATATTGTTCACTACTTTATTGCATTCATCATCAAGAGAAAAACGGAACAGACCTCCGTTATCATAACCTTTACCAACAAAGGTTCCAAACTTTGACACAATACATTTATTTGACTCGAAGACTAATTTAAAACCATCTCTACAAGTAGTAGGGAGCCGCTGACTAGATTCTTCTTGATGGTGGGGACATGCTGCACGTTTTTCAGCTGCACGATCTTTCCCGAAGTAAACTTCAGATTGACCGTACCACACCAAGTACACGCGCATGAGCTCTGTTCCCCATCAGCAAGGAGGTAGTCCCCCCGACCTAGTATGAAGAAAACAAGGAAATATCAGCACATACATGAATATTAGCGCCAGTGTCTACCCACCACTCGGGTGTACACATAACTGAAAGAACTGTAGGTAAATAATTACCGTACCCCGATGTTCCTGCAGGCTCGCTAATAACCATGTTGGCAGACTTGCCTTCTTTGCGTTGAGGACACTTTCCAGCAAAGTGGTCCTCACTCCCGCACACGTAGCAGGCTCCCTTCTTCTTCTTGAACCCGGTGGTTTGTTTAGCCTTCCCAGGGTTCTGTGGCTGAGGCGATTTCTTGCCTTTGCCCTTGTTGTTGGTGCGAGCATTAATGTTCTTTTGAACAAAGTTCGCGCTTGCACCGACAAGTGTCCCCTTGTTACGTACGTCCTTCGCTCTCGCCTTTTCCTCCACATCAAGAGTGCCAATGAGTCCATCAATCGTGAACTCCTGCCTCCTGTGTTTCAGAGAAGTAGCAAAGTCCCTCCAAGAAGGTGGCAGCTTGGAGATGATACCTCCGGCTACAAACTTGTCGGGCAGCATGCAAGGGTTCTCTTTGTTGCAACAGCCAAGGTCTTTAGCCAGCACATGCAACTCATTAGCTTGTTCCACCATAGGATGGTCTTCCACCATCCTGTAGTCTAGGAACTGTTCCATGAGATACAACTCACTGCCAGCATCAGACACCCCGTACTGAGCATCAAGGGCGTCCCACATCTCTTTCCTAGTCTTCTTCTTAAGAAGGGGATTAATCAGATGTGGGGCAATCACGCCAAGGACGCATCCGCGGAAGAGATTATCTTTAACCTCGAACACACTTCCCTACTCAGAGGTGCATTGTTCGGGCTTCCCTTCCGCCACATCCATGATGCCCATGGTGGTCAACCACGGTACCATCCGTTCACGCCAACTCACAAAATTTGTACCGTCAAAAGTGTTTGGCTTAATGGATGAAACAAATTGAGCAACCGAAAACCTATCAACATAATTATCACTGAAATCAGGTTTCTGGATTGTTGGATAATTATCTGCAATAGGCCATATTTTAATTCCAAAAGTTATAATTAAGTTCACAAATATTTGCATGACTATAATGAGTGAAACAATCCATGTGCACGTGTTCAATAAGATGAAGGATAGCAGTTCGGACATCGAAAAGTACCCTGGGGCGGGACCTGTGCCGGGGGCATCGGTTGCGCCGTTACCAGCTGGAGGAATATCATCCGAACTCATGATGTTCCTCGACTGGCCTTGCTCGAAGTAGTCGTACAAATTCGATGCAGGAAGATCTGTTGACGCAGTGCAGTCCGTGCGCCGGAGTCGTGCAGTAAGAAGACGCGGTGCAGTGTAGTCGTTCGACGGCGGCGGAGTCTCCAGGACGGTGAACCGTACGCCGGTGAAGACGTAGCAGTTTTGGGCGAGCAGTCGCGTAGAGACGCTCCCCAGAAACCTGATTGCCCCGATATCCCGAGCAGGATCTCAAGGAGGCAATGGTGTCGGAGGCACTTGCTCTCGTCGGTGGTGTGCGCGCAGCGCCAGCGATGGGGACTCAGATTTGCAGCAGAGGAAGGAGGAGAAGTAATGGACTCAAAAAATCTCTGTCTCAAAGGAGAAGATGGCTTTCTATTCATAGCCCTCGGGTGAGACGAGAGGATGAACCTGGACGGGAGAGAATCGGGAAGGCTGAATTATGGAAAGCTGAATTCTGGAAGGCTGAATCATGGTATCAGTGATTACCATAGTCAGCCCTTCCAATTACCGCTTCTTCAGTTTCCATAACCAGCAAAAGAGAGATCCCTCCCGCACGCAAGTCAGGCTCAGGCTCAGGCCAGGGTTGTTTGAGAGCTGCCAGAGTTCTTTGAGAACCGCCAGGGTTGTCTGAGACCCTCAGAGTTCTCTACAGAATCAACCCTGGGACTCGTAGTGAATGTCGCTAGGGTTGTCTGAGACCCACAGGGTTTTCTGTAGAATCAACCCTGTGACTCGTACGAAGCGTCGCCAGGGTTCTTTTCCTGTCCGAGCAGAGTTCTTTTCCATTACCAGTATGGCGTTAACCATAATAACTATAACATCAAAAGGAGGCTATAATCCTTTAGAATAAATAGAATAATGGGCCATACCCAAATATTCTAACATCATAAGGGACACACATCCGGTTCTTCTCCACGTGCAAAAGTTGGCGAGCTGTCAGTTCGGCCTGAAGACAAAGATCCTTTTTACACTGGATAGGATTGTGTGTTACCCATCAACCATGCATTGTTCTACATGAATACGGCTCGATCGGTCAAATATCGGCGATGCGCCTGTGCCTTAGATCTTCAAATGATGCCTTCTGTTGATCAACAACAACACTGACCAAATCATCCCATCGCCGCCATGTCAACCTATTCTCCTCAATAATTGCGCACATACACCACATCCGATCGGTGCTAAAGTGTAGAAACTAGAATAATAATCCATCCTCATTGACCTAGGAAACTTCTGAAATTCCTTGCTATGATCTATGAAAGTGCCTCCTAATTAGATTCGTTGGTCGAGCCGATGGACATGTAAAATTTCTGACATTCCATTAGCATGGCAATCCTCAGAGACGACATCTAAAATACCCGCTGCCGACGACAGGTGGTTTTAGAATCCATCCTTTGCATTCGAGGAACAATAGTCTTGACATATAAACTGACTCCAGCTGCTCTCCTAGACACGACAACACAGCGTCCACTACTATACTTCGGTGATGTGGACAGTGTCAGCGTCCAACAAAAACATGAGCCGATTCCCACAAGGCCGGGGGCTGGCGTCCCCCAGCGACTGCCGCGTGACTCGCTCGCCCTACCGCCTTTTTGACGTGTCTTCCCAGGCCATTTCCGGTAGTTGCGGTCACCACACGCACCAGAAAAGCAAGCAGAGGGCAAGTGTTCATCGACGTTGCCGATCATCGAATCGCCTAACGTTTATTGGTGGAGGCTCGAGAGACGAGAGAGTTTGATTTGTTCACTACTCTAACATCAACTTTCTACATCTGTGAGAATTAAACGTACGTTTTCTTGCCGTGAGGATATGGATCGATGACACCTTTTATATCTACTCGTCCTCCCATGTCTCGTTTTCATTCTCGTATCGTGTTAGTAGCTTTTGCCTTTTGCTGCATTGGTCGATCTGAGTTGGCATTGACAGGAAAGCACGAGCTAGTGAGAGCCTGCTGCAGGCCAACACAAAAGCTAACGATGTTGTTGCCTTATTGCATTTCATTTCCTTTCTTTTGATAGAGTCGATGATTCAAGGACAGGTCTATGATGATCGGTTTGACAAGTTTTTGAAGAATAAGTTATTTGGTGGCATAGTAGACATGCATGGGTATAAAATTATGGTCACCAGAAAAAAGGAAGAGACATGGATATATATGCAGGTGACGCATGTAAATGGTAGCGCACTAGTAATGGTAGTGCAAGGATGTCATGCCATGGTCCACTGCTTTACACTACCGTATCATTATAGGGATCGATCAGAGGTTAACAATGGTAGATGGTGGTTAATTTAGTGAGCACGTCCAATGCATGCAAGGAAATAAAAACTAAAATCTACTGCCATCGACGATATAGCTAGCATGGTAGCATCCATTGCCTACACGAGAGGCTGTCTTCTGATATTTTCCCCGGCTCGACAGAAGATAGGATTGAATTGCAAAAAGATGCAGCTCATGCAAGTCCATCGTCAGCCATTTCTTTATGCCTTTCAAAAGCAGTGTTCATTAGCTACACCGTAGCATTTGATCGATGGACATGTGTGAATCTTTTTTTCCTACCATCTGGTGCCACAATTGCTGAATCAATGGCATTGGATGAGTAAAGAGGCGAATAAAGATTTGATCGGTGAATCAATCAGTCCATCAATCCTAGAAGAGTGGTAAAGAAATAAAAGATAAAAAGCTGTTTATTCCTTTCTAAACATTTTCATCTACCCGGCCGGGGAGTGACTTGATACTTGATAGTGAAATGTGTGGTTTTTCTAGCCGACCATGCAGGCCAGAGCAGGCAAGGTAGCTACGCTACATGCTGTGTTTGCTGCGAGTGAGCGAGTCAGCGAGCAATGATATATACACACATCCCTTGTCAGCAGCATCACAATCCCACCATGTCGGACTGCAAAGTTGTTTTGCTTGCATTGTCGGTTTAATGGTTCAAAATACAAGGTAGTGAGACAAACACATGACTCTTCATCTTACTTACGGTTTTTATCCATCTTTAGATAGATGTAAAAAACACTTTGCATAAAGGCTGGTCAAATAAATGGTTTATCTTTTTGATGATTCTGAATGTTGTGCCACAAATGACCTATCTTTTATTACTTTCAGCTTTATCCATTTTAAATGGGAAAATAAAGGCATTTTTACGCAATAAACTGATGTGTGTGGTTCATATAGCTGATTCATTTACTTTACCAGATGAGTCGTGTACGACATGTGTACAATGCAACACTGAATTATCTTAATTTGAAAAAAATACATAGTTGTGGATTTCAAAGGTTGCCAAAAAATTAATGTACCCTCTTTACTCATAATTTTTAAGAGTATGTTGCAAAATTGCAATTTCAAAGGTTGCCAAAATTAATGTAACTTTTTTACTCATAATTTTTACGAGTACAATTAATGCAACACTAGATTATCTTAATTTGACAAAAATATATAGTTTTGAATCTCAAAGGTTGCCAAGAAAACCAATGTAACTCTATTTACTCATAATTAACATGAGTATGTTGCAAACTTGCAATAGAGATCTATTATCAAAGTTGCATACTAGCATCAGTTGTTAACCGATATTGTTATAGATGTACTAAATCCCCTATCCTCGTAGATATCCGATAGAAGTAAACAAAAGGCTGCATAGCACTTTGCAATTTGTACCTTATAAGAATTTGAAGTCTATATCTCCTTTCTTGATAACTATTGGGGTCAATTATCTGCATGTTCCTGACAAGATAGTAGCAGCAACTCGATATATGAATGACCATGACATGGAAATCATGTAGGATATGTTATTTTGTGATGGTTATTGAAATCAATAATTTTATATACATTTCATGGCCTCTCCATCATTCTTTATGACATTGCCAGCTCTAATAATCTATATATTAGCATCATACCATTTAGAAATATTCATCTCGTGGTGGATAAAAAACAGATATGTATACATCATTATATATGCAAACTTTAAATAGTTTGGCTCAATGTTTTCAAAGCGTTAAGTCACTAATAGTTGCTGGGTACCGACTAGGTGATTAATCATGACTCGGCATCGATTAACCGCGATTGGTTCAGAGCTAGTCGACCTAGTCGACCGGTCTATCTAGATCAGTTTTATAGCCTAGTCGGTCACCTATAGAAGAGAATGACACAAAGATTGAGTTGAGCACATAATTGGTTTAAGGCCACATGTAATTTTCTTTGTGGGTTTCTTTGTCTTAAATGGAGAACATATAAAGTGCAATAAAACATAAGTTCTCAAGTCCAATCTCAAATAGTCAAAGTGCATAGTAGCCTAAACGAAAGACATGAGTATATCATTTTTTATTCTTGATTGTTCAGCCATCCAAAACTAGATCCAACTGGAATGCCCCTCCTTTCTCTTAATCCTAGGTGGGATGAAGTGCTGAAACCCAACCCCATGTGAAAGGTCCAGGGCTAGTCGTTCGACTAAAGTACCTCGACCAGTCGTGATTAATCACCGATTGGTTTCCTGAACTCGACTAGCCAATAAAATCGAATCGAGTTACCTTATCGATGTCCAGAAAATGATTTGTCAATTAATCATTGATTAATCATGATTAATCGAGCAATTTGAAAACATTGGTTTGTATAATAACATAATTCAGCATGATCCCCTTTTACCCAAGGAAATATGTTTTGGGAGGGCCACAATAGCTCTTAGCCATGGAACGTGCACATGCACCAAGTATAAGCTAGAGAAGGGGCTTGCGCTTAGTTTGATCCCACCTCGTACATTACTTTGTAAAGAACAGTTATAGTCTATTCGTAGGCGTATTGGTTGGCGTCCAGTTCACGCTCAGATTTGTTAACAGCCCTTGGACTTAGCATCACTTATCAAGAAACAGAATATTTCCCTAATCAAATAATGCAGCCATGTTCGTTATTGGTTAATGATAGGATACCAACATCAAGGCCACCTTGTTGACAGCATTTGAAAGAAAAAAAAAGAAGCCACAGAAAAGCACAATCTTTTTTGTTTTGTCACACTACTTATCTCTATATTTTTGGTGGCTT
This sequence comes from Digitaria exilis, assembly GCA_015342445.1. Taxonomy (NCBI): domain Eukaryota; kingdom Viridiplantae; phylum Streptophyta; class Magnoliopsida; order Poales; family Poaceae; genus Digitaria; species Digitaria exilis. The sequence continues at coordinate 2,317,307 of JACEFO010002629.1, forward strand.
GATCAACCTTTTGGCATACAAACATAATTAACCTAGCCTCCATGTCTATTATAAGATAAAATCTAAACAAAAGATTTGAGTTAGTTGATTTCTCATGATAAAGTATACTTGGGTGAATACTACTAGAACATGTTAGATAAATCCTTCTGCAATCATTAAAAAAGAACTGCCGACTTGACCTTCAGTGATCTCCCGTAAGTACTTTATATAATTATAAATTTAATAGTCCTTACAAATATTACAGATGAAACTGATGGTAAAATATTTTTTTTGAGCTAAGTCAGTAGGGGAAACCTGAACATATTTTTTTGCATAATTTTCTTTTATTCCAAAACCCAGGTTCGCTCCCGCAAGAAGTCGAGCTTGGGTCTGCTAGGTGCTACTCGGGTGCTCTAACCACTAGGCCAAAGTTGAACTGATGGTAAAATATTGTTTTATATAAAAAATGTAACGTTCCCAGTTGAGACACCTTTGAACCACTTTGACATTTGGGGATCTCGGGTATTAAAGAAGCTACACTACTAACAGACGCATATGTTAATCGGATTAGGTAGCCAGGGCAATTGGTCAACCTTGGACGAATAGTTAATTTGACGCAACACAGGTTATCGTTAGACAAGAATGCAAAGCTACAGAATAAAAATCATATGACTACATATCCAAATGTGCAAAAGGATGAGTAATGAGCTACTGCTAATAATACAGCATATATGATGGTGAGAACTGCGATCCTAAAGAAGACAATAATGGGCGTGAAAGTGAAATGTCAAATAGACCCTAATAACAAACACAGATATGGGCCGGTGGTTCAGCCTTTAACATGCACCTAAGGTTTGCTCTAATCCATGTGTACATCAAGGCCACTTCTCAATGCCTTATGAGACCACATTGGCCATAATCAGGTACAATATCTTTAATTACTACAAAGTAAATGTCCCACTTACCGCAGTCCTACACCTAGCGTAAAATGAGATCAATATACGTAATATCGCAATCCTGACAACCTTATTAGGAAGCACACGTGGCTCCATCATCCGTTGATCAACTCTTAATTAATTAGGGTTAACACGCGCATCGATAGAGAGAAGGGTTGGTGGTCAACTAATTTAGATTACTTGATGCTTAATCACTCGATAACCAAGTCACTGCCGTTAACTAAGTGGCCAGTAGGATCGATTGAGGAATAATTAATAAGCTAAAAATTATAATAAAGGAGGAAAGGATGTCACTTTATTAACTTTGAGCTTTGTTCCCCATTACAACAAACTTGGGGTTCCATTCCATATAGATCGAATCTGCTCCGAAGAAGGGGTCAGAAAATGACATCACTGCGCCTGTCATCATTTACCTTGGTGTGCTATATATTACTAGTGTATCATGGCTTCTGATAGGGAGGGGTCCTCCACATCGAAATCCTTTTCACAAGTGCTCCACACAAGATTTTCAACTTCTTATCGCTTTTATATTCGTATGTGATGCCAAAACGTCAGGGCCGAACCCAGAGCATATTGTTGGTTGGAATAGAAAATTAGTAGGCTTTTATTTACCATAGGCTTACTTAGTGATCATGGCACAAATCGGGATAGACATTATGTATTACATGCATGGCCTTTTGAAATGCTATATGACCACTGAGGCACTATTAGGGATTACATGGTATAATGCCTCATTGGGAAAGCAGGACTCCAAATATAAAAATGACAGGAGAAACATAGAAATCCACTCAATGTTGCCAAACCTATATACCGGTTGTTCTCAAAAACAAAAAAGTTACGGGTCAATGGCATGATCTATCACATATATATTATATGTTGTTACAATATATTACTCCCTCCAATATTTTAAATAAGATGTATCAACATGGTCTGTGAGGTAACATTTTTAATTGATTATGATATTCCTGAAAATGTGTCATCGATCCATTTAAAGATATAAAATATTTTGAAGTTTCTTTCATGATGAATCTAGCAACGTCCATGTCCACCTTACATTATATATTTGTGTAGTTATTTGTATATCTCAAAGGTGAAATTTTTGGAAATCTGTAACTTGAAGGAATCGTAGAACTGGAAATATCTGACACCAAGAGCAAGTTAATGGAGACATACTTTTCATCCCTCCTGAATCGGTAATGAACATATAACAGCACTCCAGAATTTTCATGTATTCCTTTGTAATCAATTGCAAAAACAACTTCCTTCTTCGGATGTTTCCTTTTGGATTATAATATTGTATTTATTTTCAATGATTCGTACAGCTCCTATAGAAATCTATGCAACTGAGTTAGCACGAGCTGTTCTTCTATATATAAGCCGACTAATCTTTTGCATATATATGCTTGTCAGGCTGTTTCATTCACATGACCAATCTCAGCGAGGACCTGGCTGCATACAATTCTGATTGGACGATCACCTTTAGAAACGTTGACGCATGTGGCCCGTACGTGGGTGCTGTCGTGCTGTGTACTGACCAGAAAACCCGTAACGTCGCAACCATTTGCTTGTAGGCCATGCAGAGATTTGCTACAGCCTACAACATTGTGTTGCGTCCACGTGTAGCGGCCCGGGTACACAAGAAAAAGGTTGCCGTCCAGGTGTAGCGACCCTAGCAAAAGCCACCCGATAAAAGCAGACCAAATCAACGTGCAGCGTATCCTGAGATGGGCTAGCAGCTGTTCATCTTTTCTGTTTTGTGCACATCCTTAATTCTGCTTTTAATGTCCTTTTTACGTATGACAGAAATGCATGTGTAAACGTTTAGATCACAGGAGTTAGAAGAAGCTAGTAGTAGCTGTTCACATAGATGTTTTATTTCTGAATTATTGTAAGGAACAGTTGTCTTAATCTCTCTTGATCTCTCCATAATTGGGTGCATGTCAACAACCATGCTGTTGCCGTGCATGTGCAGCTAGATAACATGTCGATATGTTCGTTAAAGCCCACAACATACCAGTATGTCTTCTTTCACTTGTGAAAAAAAACTCAAACAAAGAAAACAAAAAAAGTGCTTTAGGAGGGATGGCTACATGTCAAGCTGAAGACAGACAGACAGACGCAACCAAGCTATACCTGCTGGGGCCGGCGACGCAGTGCAACGTGTAAGCACCCTAGCGTCCAAGAATATCAACCAATGATTGATTAGCATCCATGGACGAACCCCCAAAAAAAAAGAGCACATGGCGTCCAAGCATGAAAAAATGACGAGTTCCTTGGCTATGATTCCCTCTAATCGATGGCATGATTCTCCATCAACAGTTGCAACAACAGGGAGGGCCCTTACATTGATATCAAGTTCCAGTTTTCGTCACTGGGACAACAGTTGTTCGATTGTTCGGTCACCCCATCTTGTGTTCAGGCTAGAAATATATTCCGTGCTATACCCATCATGCAATCAGATCCCAACACCTGTGAAGAATATATGCATTGTCCAGGTGATGCTTATGATGAATAGCTATCGATTAGCCGCCATCATCTGGTGGTTCTTGGCACTCATTGTGTGGAAAACAATGTGTTTTGTTGTACTAGGATGATGACTAATGAGTCATGAGTGTGTATTATGGAGCACTACAACAGGAACGCCCCCTATTTCAGAGCAAACAAACTTCCCATTACTTTGTGTTTAGAACCACATAGTACAAGATTTTTTTTTCGAAGTACCCGTTTATTAGGACGTGTTGCCGCAAAAGAACAAAAAGGAATAAGCTTGTTTTAGAAAAGGAAAATATTTTGAAAGCGAGTAGTACCTTCGGCACCAGATGGTTGGGTGCGATATATATATATATATATATATATATATATATATATATATATATATATATATATATATATATATATATAAGTGATATTCGTTATTAAAATTTTGCAGTATTGTCATTGGAGAAAAAGCTTTGCCACTCCATAGAACAAGCGGAAAGATCCTTCAGCGCAAATCCAAGAATTTTCCTCTTCAAACTAAAAGAGAAAATCATGACCAAAACTTTTGACCTTCCATTATCAATTGGAGCATTATCCCTGAGATAGAGTATAGAACTATCCAGTATTGCCCTTTCTTGTGCCACCAAAAGTGGTTAGGGTACTAATGAGCAGGCCAGCCAGCTATTTTGGACGGCGGCCAAATGTGCAAATGCCTTTGGCCTAACCTTATTCTGATAATTCCATGCAGCACATTCCATGAGTTTTCGTTGTCAAGTGATTGGCTTGTGCATGTTTTGACAAGTGGTGGCACTAAGCACCTCCAGTATCTGAGGTGTTCTAATCATTCGTCTATCACTGCTGGAGAAACCCCCTATGGTCCCGGTTGGTAACGGGCCTTTAGTCCCGGTTGGAGCACTCGGAATTAAAGGTACCCTTTAGTCCCGATTGGTAACACACTAACCGGAACTAAAGGGTTCTCCACGGGATTCAAAATTGAAAAGTTACTAACCGGGACTAAAAGTGACCCTTTAGTCCAGGTTGGTAATACCAACCAAGACTAAAGGTCTTTAGTTTCGAACCAAAAAAATAACGGGAACTAAAAGGGTAGAATGAAAAGTGGTTTCTCTACTAGTATATCTAGATAGCCAGCTTATTACAAAAAGCTATATTTTTACACGTTGGAGACATAACTCGCGTAGCATATTAGCCATCATCTCCAGTTATTGCTCACTATAGATGTGTCTACCCTTGCATATATGTGGTTCTCATAGTGATAACTATGCACCATATGTGGTTGTCATGTTGATAATAAGATGTGAAATAGGACTCCTGCTGTAGCATTATTCTAATCTAGATCACCATATGATAGACGTTCTATCTCAACAAAGAAAGATATTTTCACTTTCTATCTTGGATCATGGACCACACCCATCCATGATATCCCATCCCTTTGTAGAAGTAGTATATTCAACGAAGCACATCCATGCCACCGATCATCCAGGAAGTAGATTCGGCGAGACTGCGAGAGATACGAGACACCGCGAGCTGGCGCCACTGCTTTGGCCTATCTTTAGCTTTTCTTAAAGAAAAAACATGGTGATGCAAAGGAAGCCCATGGGACCATGCTCCAGCTGCATTATTAAGCGGCTCAAAACAATACAAGTCAATTGCACACACAGACACAGGTTTAAAGCCAAGAAGGGAATGAAAGAGACGAGGCCGTGTTATGGAACGAACTTGCTTTTTGTAAGATATATAGAACGGTGGTACGTAGAAGAGTGCAACGCAATCTTGCCAAAGCCAGATGTTGCAATGAAATTGTTGTAAAACACATCGTCAGCGGTTGGATCTTCTCCCTCTCACGCCTCTCATGACAAGCACAAGAACACACGTAGACAAGGCATACTGTAGGTGGAGCTTCTCTTTATTCATCATTTTTATTATTTACAATGAAGATCTCTCTCATATATATACTCCGACCTATGACTAGAGTTTCGGTAAAAGCCCACAAGCAACCGGACATGTACTAGGACTTCTGGTCCTCTTTTCCTTCTATACGCGGTCCGGTTGTTTTACAACGCCCCCCTTCGAATGATTACCACGAAAGCATATGCCTCATTAAAATCTCCATCCAAAAACCCAGTGGGAAAAAACGGTTATTGGAGAAAAGAGTACATATCAACCGCAATTGTATTGCACATGTTGCCTCATTAAAAATCTTATGTGAGAAATTTTTAAGTAAAAACTCACAAAGGAAAAAAGAGCACAACAATAAACCTTCTTGGTTATAAATCATTCTAAATCTACTATTCTTCATTAATAGTGATCAATCTTCAAGATTATGCATAAACTTCAAGATTCTTGCAACAATGATCTACAAGATCTTAAATAATCAAGTGGTACATCTTCATGGTAATACTTAATGAAAAGTATATGCTCTCCCTCATAATAGTATTCTTTGAACTTCACATTCATAATGATTTTAAGCACACTTTTCAAAAATATGTACGAGTAATAGTATTCAATTACCAAAATATTTAGTCCTTCAATGACTTAATATAGTTCTTCCAGATTATGGTAGGAGCAATGCTTCAAGCTCTAATAAACACTTATTTAATTATGCAATACAAATAAATTTAATCCTTTCATAGGAATATGGGGACAATGAGATACAAATTTGTATACCTTCTAGGTGTTCGAAGTCAATCAGTCTTCATTTGGCATTTAAAGGGGATAATTCATTTACCAATCACCAATATACCTTCTATGATATTCGAGGATACTTGCTATTCAATGTTAGCTAGCTAGTCATGCACATAGAGTGCTTGTATGGTACATTCAAGACCATTTCAATTCTCATTTCACTTTCAATTTAATCATTCGGGTCTGTATGAGTCTTCGCTTGTATCTTTTGGATTATTGGTGCTCATGTAGGAATTAACTGATGATAAGTCATTCGGTGACTATTTTCTTCGGGAAACTTTAATTCTTCAAGAATAATATTTCTCTATGAGAAAGTTTCTCATGATTGAGAGAAATGATTTTTCACAATAATTTGAGACCTTCAATGAACTCTTTACTTTTACTCCTTTTAGGATATGCTCTTCGTGAGACTTTTAATATTCATTCAAGAATATTATCGACCTTAGACATTTAATATTTGATATGAGATTTAATTGTATTTCTTGTAATTTTTGTTCCTTCTAGGAAAAATGAGTCCTTCAAGGATCCCTTCTCATGGATTTTCAGAATTTGCTGATAAACTGCATAACATTTTATTCATTCATTCATGTCATTTACAAGATATGTCGCAGAATATTTATTCATACATAATGGGATTTTAATAGTCTGTGGAAAGACATATGGACCATTGCATTTCACCATATCATTATTTTATAATGACTCGTCTAATTTGAACTTCTAGGTTCAAATACTTTTGTCGGTGCCTGATTTGGTCACACCGGCACAAACAAGTGATTGCGGTGCTAATCCACTCGTTGTCCCGATGGCGGGTAAAGAGACAAGCGTTTTTATCCTGGTTCCGGCCACGGGGCCGTACGTCCAGCAGTGGTGCCGAGCACCAGTTTCGTATTGCTCGTAGTAGGGGTTACAAGCAAGGTGAGAGAAGCAGATGAGCTCCTAAGTCCCCAAGTTCGGCTGTCACTAGCTAAGTGGTGTATGTTCTAGCGCGTGTGGACTTGAGTGCGTCTGGCCGTGCCCTTTGCATGGGCTTCCCTTCCCCTTTTTATAGACCAAGGGGGGAGGGTGCGAGTACATGTGTTCGTGGTGCTGACGTTGCTAAGTGCACTGTGCTGCCCATGCCGCACACTATGCGAGCGGGAATCGCGCCTTTCAACTCCGGCTGACGGCATGGCAACAGTTGACGTGACGTTCCCCTTGTGACGGTTCACGGCTTCGAGGATGGCAGCTTGCGTACGGCGCCCGGATCGAAGCTCCGTAGTTTCCTTCGAGGTTCGCCTTCGAGGATGGTAGCGCATCCGAGGAGAGCAAAGTCAAAGGAGTGGTTGGCACAGGGCTGCTGCCTAGTCAGGTCTGGCCGTGCAGCATGGCGCTCAGAAGTCCACTGTTGGGAGTGGATTTGACCGGTGTCTTCTCCGAGGCGTGGGTGGTGGCGTGGCGCAGTGATTCCCCTGCTTTTTGACTGTAGAGGAGTGTCATCATGACTTGGAGTGATGGGTCGCAGAGCCTTGGGCGTCGTTCCCAGTGTGGCAAGCTCGAGCTTGGACCGTAAGCTTGCGCCTGCCGAACCTTGAACGAGACGGAAAACGCCCGCTCGAGGATGAACGTCCCCCTCGAGCTTGGCTAGGCTCGAATGTGACGGAAATCACCCGCTCGAGGGTGAACGTCCCCCTCGAAGTCGCTGAGCCTCGATCGTCACGGACATCCCTGCTCGAGGGTGGTCGTCCACCTCGAGCGGGATGGGTGCCGAGGAGTTGTTGCGATGGTCCTTTGCCGGGCTACGGAGCCAGGCCAACTTCGTTGGTGGGCCTTGTTGCCGAGTAGTTCTGGGCCTAAGTTAGGGTACCCCTTTTACAGGTACCCGACAGTAGCCCCCGAGCCTCCGCAGGGGTGGGGTGCAACCCTGCGGGGGCTGGTGCCTGTCGAGGCTTTCAAGGCCTCCGTCCCTCGACGGGTCTTCCTTGAGCCTTCGAGCTTCGAGGCTTTCCCTTCGAGGGTGGGCGCCTTGAATGCGCCCTTCCTCGTTTTGCGCGGGTCATGATGACCACCAAGGAAGATTTCGTGGTTTCGTGGGAGAAGTGGGCGCGCCTTTTCAGGCGAGGCGTGCGGGCGCGGTTCGACACGACCGCACGTTTACTGTGCCAGACTCCTCGAGTATTACGGCGCGATTAAGGCGGTTAGCGCGGTTGACGCGGCTAGCGCCGTTACGTCTCCTGGGGCGGGCCTGACTGTCATCCTAAGGGGCTGGCGTGTCACGGCCGGCGTCCTACCGCGCCTTGCTCCGCGGGGGAGTGTAAATAGCACGGCAGGGCTCCTGCCAAGGGTACGCCTCCCTTGCCTTCTAGCCTTCGCCTTCAAGCTTTTGCCTTCTATCCTTTGCGTCGTCTTCCTCCTTCGCCTAAGCTTCCACCTGTCGCCATGGTCCAACTTGTCGACCCCACGCCGTGGAAGCCATCGACGGCCACCAAGACTTGCCTAGAGGGGCTCGTGGAGGTCGGAGTGTTGCCGCCAAACGTCGACGGCGAACCGCCGGTTTGGATCTCGCCGGGGGCCGCTGCGGAGCCCGCCCCGCCGGCGGGCTACGTCGTCAGCCTCGTTCGCCTCCATGAGCGGGGCTTCGGCGTTCCGGCGGGACGATTCTTGCGAGCGTTGTGCTTCCACTACAAGGTGGAGCTGCACAACTTCTCACCCAACGCCATCTCGCAGGCGGCGGTATTCGTCGTCGTATGCGAGGGCTACTTGGGCATCGAAGCCCACTGGGATCTGTGGCGCCACCTCTTCTTTGGCGAACTCTATTTAGAGGGTGTCACCAAGGGGGTCCGTCGCCCTGCTCACGCTGGTGGCTTCGTGCTCTAAGTCCGGAGGAGCCGCAGGGAGCTCTACATCCCTTGTTCCATGGTTTCCAACAACCAAGATTGGGACAAGGGGTGGTTCTACCTCCGCAACGATGGGGGGCGTCTGCCGCCCTACACCGGTAGGTTGCTGACGGAGAAGCATGACCGCTGGGTCTACGGGATGTCGCTGCCGGAGCAGAAGGACAAGCTCGCCCCCCTGATCGACGCACTCCAAAGCCTGTCGAGGCACGGCCTTACTGCTGGTGGCGTCATCACAAACTTCCACCGGCGGCAGGTGCTTCCCCTTACGCAGAGGAGGCTCCCGCTATTTGGGATGACGCCAGGCGCCAACGTCACCGGCACAGCGATGGCGGCGGAGCCATTGCCCGTCGCCATCGCCGTCCAGCGGGCGCGGCGTGCCGTCGACCGGTTGGATGACCCGTGGGTAGTGCCCATGCGGCCCGAGGATGGCCACTTCAGTTTCGTAAGTGCCATCCGATTCTCGTATTTATTTCTCGTTTCGGTTTCGTGTCTTTGACCTCGCGACTGGTGTTTCGCAGGGTCTGTCCCATGGCCACACTTCCAAGCCCCCTGTCCCCAAGGACAGGGCCGTCAACCGCACCCTTGCTGAGAAGGCGAAGCAGGAGAAGGATCGGAAGGAGGCGCGGCGGAAGCGAAAGGAGCGGAAGAAGAGGAAGCACTTGGAGGAGAACCGCGAGCGGGAGAGGCAGGGGTTCTCACCGCTCCCGACGCCGGAGACTTCCCCTGATCCCGCTGGTGAGGGATCCGAGGAAGACGGTGGGGCGAGGAGCCCGTCTCCTCTCGAGCTTCCCATCTCTTCTTGGGCCCCCCCTGGTGGGGCCGCCCTTACTGCAGCGTCTGGGGGCGGTAGCGGAGAGCCCGTCAACCTCGAAGCTCCGCCGTCGACCACGGTGCCCGCTCTCGGGAGCCCGTCGGGGGTAGCGGCGGCTGCCCTCGAGGTACCCCAAGATCGGGGCGAGGCACCCGAGCGGCCGGGCGCTGTCGAGGAGGCCCCAGCTCGTGGGCCGGGAGTGGAGGTCCCCCAAGTAGAGGCCGGCGTCTCTACGGGAGGCGAGGAAGTTTCAAGGGTGACTCCTCAAGGGGAGGCTAGCGCCTCCTCGGGAGGCAAGGTTTCGAGGGTGGCTCTTGTCTCAGCCTCGAGGTTGAAGCGGAAACTCCCCGTCGTTCGGTATGTTTTCTTCGTTGCTCACTTGTCATTGATACTTCATTTTTGTTTCTGACTTAGTTTTTTTTTTGTGGCGTAGTCGGTCTGGTGGACGGACCATGCCTTCCCTTGCGCCGACCAAGGCCCTCAAGGTCAGGCCAAGCTCGTCGCCTCACCCGTCCTCGCGACTCCTGGGCCCGGCGAATGAGGTCGTGCAGGACTTCGTCACCTTTTTTGACGCTCAGGCGGGGCTGCAGGTCGAGCGGCAGCCGTGCAGGGAGGCGCCTCGGGTCCTTGAGGAGCCAAGGCCGCCTCAACTTCTCGAGGGCGCCATCGAGCCCCGCGCCGAGGTTTCTCGGACCGAGGACGCCACCCTCGCGCCTTAGGGGGTCTCTCGTGTTGGGGAGCCGTCTGCGGCGCCCGTGGAGACGGACGTCGCGGTGGTCCCCCCGCATGAGGGGGGAGAGGGAAGGCCCCTTGGCGGCGGGTTTCCCCATCTGTCGGAGCTGGCCGAGGCTCTGGAGATGCGAGCCTTCGTGCCACAGGGGCATGAGAGTGGCGGGGTCGCGCCGTCGACCCTCGTCGTGCTTCCAACGGGACCAGCGTCGGCCGTGCCGAGCGGAGTACCTGCTTGCGTCGACGAGCGTGGGTCCCCCGTGATGTGGCAATCCCGCAGCGAGCTTCCCGAGCGGTTCGTTCGTGAAGCCGCAGCGGAGGAGCGTCTATGGGACGTTCAGTTGGAGCACGGTCAGGGTGTCGTCCGGGCACTGCGAGACGCTCTTCGTTTTCACGAAGAGGCCGGCGCGGTCCACCAGGTGCGTTTCGTTGCAGCTGGTGTTCTGTCGTAATCGTTTTTCAAGAGATGCTTAGCTCGTTTTTCGCAGGAACTTCGCAAGGAGGCGTTCGCAAAGAACGACCAAATTGCGGCGCTGTTGTTGGAGCTCCGCCGATTGTCGGGGGTGGTGGAGGCTCGAGACCGCCAACTGGCCGACCTCCAAGACGCTCGAGACCGGGTTGCCGCCGAGTGTCGGGAGAAGGGTGAAGTCATCACCCGCCTAGATGACACGGTCGGCGCCCTGCGCGAGCAGCTCGCAAACAGCAGCACTTGGCTGGACAACGAGCGAGTCGCGCGCCGTGCGGCGGAGTCGGCGCTTGGGGAGGAACGACGTCTCGTGGTGGAGGCTCGAGACCAGCTCGAGCTAGAGCAAGCGGCTCGGGCCACGGCGGAGAAAGCCCACAAGGCTGCCCAGGGTCAAGTCGAGGGTAAGCCGATCTGGCTCGAGTCTCGATCCTTTTGCTTTGTTGCTTTTTCGTTTCTGACAGCCTTGTTGGTGCAGCGCTGAAGCAAGCGCTCCAGGCCGAGACGGAGTCGAAAGGGGCTCTGCTGGTGGCACACTCGGCGACCCAGCGTGAGTTCGATGAGCTGGTACAGGCTGCTTCGGCGGCCTGCAACGAAATTGCTGGTGCCGACGTGCAGTCCGGCAGCTCCCTCGCCAGTCGCCTTCGAGCGCTTGGGGGGCATTTCACCTCACGTGTGAAGGAAGCCCTCCTGCTCGGGATTTGGAAGGCGCTTGGAGTGGTCACGACCCATTACCAAGCGGACCTCTCGAAGCTCGCCGCCGAGTACGTCGTCGCCGACAACCTTAACGACGAGGAGGCAGTGGCGGCGATCGAGGAAGCCGATGCTGCTGCTGATGAGACGGCACGGGTGCTTGCTGGCCACTTCGAGGGCGTCCTCTTTCCTGGCGAGGATGGTGACGGCTGGGACGACCTTGGCGGTGGGGGCAATCCCTGAAAGTCTCGGGCCATCGAGCCCGAGTGTAAAAAGTAGTTTAGGAATTTGGACTTTTTTGATGTAAGATTAATTCGCTTACATCCTACTAAACATCGTTTATTTCGCTTTAAACGGGATGTTATTTTCATGCGGTATCTTCGCGACGCGTATTGTGTCCGATGCATGTGCCTCGAGAGGAAAACGTCACTAGGATCAATCGTACGTGAATGACTTAGGCGGAGGGAAGTGAGGTGTTGCCGTAGCCTCGAGGCGTAGGCGAACACTCGGCTCAGGTGACCCTGCCCTTGTCCGTTTCACGCCTAGTGTGTTCCCTTTGAGGGTTTGCAAAGTGGTTTTTTGAAAAAAGTGACGATTTTTTCAGGGGTCCTTCCCCATTTAGCCCCCGAGGGTGGGATGGGTCTACCAAGGGTAGAGCCAATCCTCCCTCGAAACGTGCATGGAACAAAAGTTTGTTTTATTCATTTCCAAACTGTGCGGGTTAAAAGTCGACACTTGAATCAAAAGATTTGTACAAATCTAGAGTATGTACAAAAGTTTCGAGGGCCACCGGCCACTCTAGGGATAGAAACGACATAGCTGTTGGATGTTCCAGGCGTTCGTGAGGATCTGCCCGTCCTTGTCAGCTAGCTTGTATGTCCCGGGCTTGAGGACTTCGGCGACGATGTATGGCCCCTCCCATGGGGGTGTAAGCTTGTGCCGTCCTCGGTTGTCCTATCGAAGCCTTAACACGAGGTCTCCTTTGCAGAGATCTCGGTGCCGGACCCTTCGAGCCTGTTGTCGACGTAGGCTTTGCTGGTACCTTGCTGAGTGGAGTAGGGCCACGTCTCGAGCTTCGTCGACCCGGTCGAGCGAGTCCTCTCGAGCCTGGCAGTTTCGTTGTTCCTGGTACGCTCGGAGCCTAGGGGACCCATATTCCAGATCCGTGGGAGGATGGCCTCTGCCCCATAGACGAGGAAGTACGGGGAGAACCCTGTCGCACTGCTTGGGGTTGTTCTCAGACTCCAGATCACCGATGGTAGTTCTTGCACCCACCTGTGCCCAAACTTCTTCAGCTTGTTGTGAATTCTAGGCTTTAGGCCTTGTAGAATCATGCCATTGGCACGTTCTACTTGACCGTTCGTTTGTGGGTGGGCCACCGCCGACCAATCCACTCGGATGTGGAAATCATCGCAGAATTCTAAGAACTTCTTTCCCGTAAATTGGGTGCCGTTGTCGGTGATGATGGAGTTGGGAACCCCAAACCGATGGATTATGTCGGTGAAGAAAAGCATCGCCTGCTCAGACTTGATTCTGTTGATGGGTCGAGCTTCGATCCATTTGGAGAATTTGTCGACCGCCACCAATAGGTGTGTGAAGCCCCCGGGCGCTTTTGCCATTGGCCCGACAAGGTCAAGGCCCCATACGGCAAAAGGCCACGTGATGGGGATAGTTTGCAGCGCCTGGGCAGGAAGGTGTGTCTTGCATGCGTAGAACTAGCACCCTTCGCAGGTTCATATCACCTCCGTGGCGTCCGCCACGGTAGTGGGCCAGTAGAAGCCTTGTTGAAAGGCGTTGCCTACGAGCGTGCGGGGCAGCGTGATGTCCGCACGCGCCCGCATGGATGTCGAGGATGAGCTCTTTTCCCTCGGGTATTGGGATGCAGCGCTGCAAGACCCCAGAGGTTCCCCGTCGGTATAGTTCCCCTTCGATGATAAGGAACCGTTTAGCTTTCCTCGCAACGCGCCATGCCTCCGTTCGATCGTTAGGCAAAACGCCTTGATCGAGCCAGTCGAGGTACGGGCTCCGCCAATCTCGAGGCGCCGGGGCCTCGTCGATTTCCATCGCCTCCGCTTTGTCTTCCTCTTCCGAGCAAGCCTCGTACCCCATGGGCTCGTCCTCATCCACCAAGAGCTCCGTGCTTGCGGGGTCGAGGGCGGACGCTCGAGTGTCGGGTGCGGTCGAGGCTCGGGCCGAGGTGGCGACGGTAATCGAGGGTCCGTCGATGTCCTTGGCGAGCACGTTGGGGGGAATGGTGGCTCGCCCTGACGCGATCTTTGCCAATTCGTCGGCCTCCACATTATATCTTCGTGCGATGTGGTGGAGCTCGAGGCCGTCGAACTTGTCTTCGAGGTTACGTATCGCCTGGCAGTATGCCGCCATCTTTTCGTCGTGGCAGCTGGATTCCTTCATCACCTGATCAACGACCAGTTGCGAGTCGCCGCGGATGTCGAGGCGCTTAATGCCAAGCTCGAGCGCGATTTTCAAGCCGGCAAGGAGCGCTTCATACTCCGCCATGTTGTTGGACGCGGGGAAGTTAAGTCCCACGACGTATCGAAGGTGCTCCCCGCGGGGTGAAATAAAAAATAGGCCGGCGCCTGCGCCGGTCTTCATCACCGACCCATCGAAGTACATTTCCCAGCAGTCGAGGCTGGACTTCGAGGGGGGAGCTGGGTGTCGGTCCATTCGGCTACGAAGTCCGCCAAGGTCTGAGACTTGATGGCTTTCCTTGGCGCATAAGCGAGGGTCTCCCCCATCAGCTCCGTTGACCATTTCGAGATTCGTCCAGAGACCTCGCGGTTCTGGATGATTTCGCCTAGTGGGAAGGACGACACGACGGTCACCGGGTGAGCCTCGAAGTAATGTCGCAGTTTACGTCGAGCCAACACAATGGCGTAGATCAGCTTCTGGACATGGGGATACCTCGTCTTGGTCTCGGTCAGGACCTCGCTGATGTAGTACACCGGTCGCTGGACCAGCAGAGAGTGTCCTTCCTCGGTTCTTTCCACCACTATAACCGCGCTGACGACTTGAGTGGTCGCTGCGACATAGAGGAGGAGAGGTTCGCCTTCTCTTGGTGAGGTAAGGATCGGCGTGTTCGTTAACGCTGTTTTGAGTCGATCGAGAGCTTCTTGGGCCTCCGCGGTCCAAGCGAAGTGCTCTGACTTCCTCAAAAGTCGGTACAGAGGTAGCCCCTTCTCCCCGAGACGAGAGATGAAGCGGCTTAGGGACGCCAGGCATCCCATCACCCTCTGCACACCCTTTAGGTCGCGGATCGGTTCCATCTGTTGGACGGCCGTGACTTTTTCGGGGTTGGGCTCGATGCCTCGTTCGGAGACAATAAAGCCCAAGAGCATACCTCGAGGCACACCGAAGACGCACTTCTCAGGGTTGAGTTTTACTCCGTGCGCCCTAAGGCAGCTAAACACGACCTCAAGGTCGCGCACCAGGTCGTCCGCCTTCCTGGTTTTTACGACGATGTCATCGACATATGCCTCTACGATACGACCTATATGATCCTCGAAGACGTGGAGCATACAGCATTGGTACGTGGCCCCAGCGTTTCGAAGGCCGAAGGGCATCGTAACGTAGCAGTACATGCCAAAAGGGGTGATAAAGGAAGTCGCGAGTTGGTCGGACTCCTTCATCTTAATCTGATGGTAACCGGAGTACGCATCAAGGAAACATAGAAGTTCACATCCCGTCGTGGAGTCTACAATTTGGTCTATACGTGGTAAAGGAAATGGGACTTTCGGGCATTCTTTATTCAAGCTGGTGTAATCTACACATATTCTCCACTTCCCATTTTTCTTCTTTACTAGTACAGGATTAGCTAGCCACTCGGGATAAAAAAACTTCCTTGATGAACCCGGCCTCCAAAAGCTTGCGTACCTCTTCACCGATCGCCCGCCGTTTCACTTCGTCAAAACGGCGGAGGCGCTGTTTGACCGTCTTGGAGTGGGGGCGGATATCAAGAGAGTGCTGGGCGACCTCCCTCGGAATGCCTGGCATGTCGGAGGGGCTCCACGCAAAGATGTCAGCGTGGGCGCGGAGACGGTCGACGAGCACCACTTCCTATTTGTGACTGAGGGAAGAGCTGATCCTCAACACCCTGCCGTCGTGACTGTCGGGGTTGAGGGGGACAGTCTTGGTGTCCTCAGCGGGCGCGAAGCTCCCCGGTTGCCGTTCGTTGGCGTCAGGGGGCGTGTTGACGATCGCCTCCAGATCAGCTACGAGGGTCTCGTCGAGGGCGAGAGCCTCCGCGAGCTCAATGCTCTCGATGTCGCACTCATAGGCGTGTTCGACCGTTGGGCCGACCGTGATGACTCCGTGAGGCCCTGGCACCTTCAGCTTGAGGTAGGTATAGTTGGGGATGGCCATAAACTTGGCGTAGCACGGCCTTCCCAAGATGGCGTGGTAGGCTCCTTTGAAACCCACTACCTCGAAGGTGAGCACTTCCTTGCAGAAGTTTACCGGGGTTCCGAAGCAGACGGGCAGGTCGATCTGCCCGAGAGTTTGGACGCGTTTTCCGGGCGCAACTCTATGGAAGGAGGACTTGTTGGGCCGCAACTCACTGGTGTTGATTCCCATGAGCTCCAAAGTTGGAGCATATAGGATGTTGAGGCTGCTGCCGCCGTCCATGAGCACCATGGAGAAGCGCGTGTTGCCGATGACGGGGTCGACGACGAGGGGATACTGTCCGGGGTTCGGGATATGGTCGGGATGGTCTTCGCGACCGAACGAGATGGTCTCTGAAGACCAGTCGAGGTATGAGGGGGTCGCTGGCCGGGCCAGCAGGACCTCCCTGCGTTCCCTCCTCCGCTGTCGAGGTTTTAGGTTGGCTGCGGGACCTCCCATGATGAAGAACACCTGTTCCACCTCGGGGTATCCGTCATCATCCTTGCCGCCACCATCCTTGGGCTGACCGCCATCCTTTCGAGGGATGCGGTTGTAAAACTTCCGCAGCATCTCACACTGCTCGAGAGTGTGAGTGACCGCGGTCTTGTGGTACGGGCATGGCTTCTTGAGGAGGTCGTCGAAAATGCCCCCACCACACGGGGGACCCCGAGGCCCCTTGTGGTTAGGGTCGACCTCGAGGGCCTCATCTTCGACGTCGCCCGCTTCGTGGGGCGCCCGGAGCTTCTTTCCCTTCTTGCCGTGCTTCCGCT
This sequence comes from Digitaria exilis, assembly GCA_015342445.1. Lineage (NCBI taxonomy): Eukaryota > Viridiplantae > Streptophyta > Magnoliopsida > Poales > Poaceae > Digitaria > Digitaria exilis. The sequence goes on from JACEFO010002629.1 coordinate 2,334,160, forward strand.
TCTTCGAGGGGCCCTTTGTCTTGTCGTCCTCCGCGGACGCTTCCTCGGGACGCTTTCCCTTCTTATCATTAAAAATGGCGTTGGCCGCCTCCTCCCCTGAGGCGTACTTCGAGGCTACCTCGAATAGCCAGTTTGCGTCGGGGGGTGGGCTCCTCCCCAACTTGCACACCAAGCTATAGCATGTGGTGCTCTCGAGGAAGGAGTGGATGATCTGATGGTCGGTGATGTTGGGAAGCTCGGTGCAGCGCTTGGAGAAGCGCCGGATGAAGTCCCTCAAGGATTCACCGGGTTTTTGTTTGCACCCTCGAAGGTCCCACGTGTTCCCGGGACATACGTAGGTGCCCTGGAAATTCCCCACGAAGGTCTCGATCAAGTCGTTCCAATCGTGGATCCGGTTGGGGGGCAGATGCTCGAGCCATGTCCACGCGGAATCTGCTAGGTGGAGTGGCAGATTGCGGATGATCATGTCGTCATCTGTAGCGCCGCCGAGCTGGCACGCTAGGCGGTAGTCGTTCAACCATACCCTGGGGTCTGTTTCCCTAGAGTATTTGGTGATGGTAGTAGGCTGTCGGAAGCGGGGGGAATCGGAGCGGTGCGGATGTTGCGACTAAACACCCGCGTTCCTGCTGGCTCCGGGGCCGCATCCCGGTTCCACCCAACGTCGGTGCGCCCGCGTTGGTGGGTCCAGGCTCCCTCTCGCTGCCTCATTTGGTTCAGCGTGTTCCGGGCGTCACCATCGTTGATCGCGCCTCGGGTGTCCCGGAGGCGTGATCTCGCGGGCACCCTCGCGGGAAGTATTTCCGCTTCGGGTGCACATGGTTCGTCGACGTGGCGTCGCGCCATGTCCCGGTGGGAGTCGCCCCGGGATTGTGCTCATGCCCTGCCGTTAGGCCGGGGTGAGCGCACCGATGACTCCCCTCCTCGTTCACCCTTCGAGGCTGATGAGCGTCGAAGGCGGGAGGCTGAGCTCTCAGCCTGCTGTCGGGCGGCGTTCTCAACCAACTTTTGGGCCTCGAGATGCAGCTTCCGCCCCTCGGGGGTAGCTACTTCCGGCATGGCTCGGAGCACCGCGGCCGCCGCGATGAGCTTTTGGCTCATTCTAGGAGCGAGGTCGTCATCTTTGCCTTCGGCGAGGATGCGGGCCTGAGCTACTCGCCCTGCGCGCCGTGCGTCCGTGCTGTGTTCGTGGCCTTGTTTGGGCGGCTCGTGGTCGGAGCGTGCCGGTGGTGAGACGTCACCACTTCCCAAGTCGTGGGGGCGAACAACTCGTGGCCGGCGGCGTGGATGCCGCTCGTCCTCGGAAGGCAAGTGGTCCGACGGATCCGGTGGCTGTGCGCCCACTGGATCCACGCCATCGTTGCCTCCCTGGTCGTCATCCTCGCCATCGTGGTCCGATGTTGATCCTTCGCTGACCCGCCCGTCGCTGATGACGAAACACTCCCTGGTCAGATCATACTCATCATCGGAATAGCCGAAGCAATAATCCGCCGCTGTTTGGAAGGCCAGAAAGTCCTCTGGGTCGCGGAGACCCGAGTAGTCCCAACCAGGGCGCTCATGCTCAAAAGCATATCCATCTTCCGATTCGGTGCAGGAATCGTCGGGCGTCCGAGACCGGACGACGGCCTGGCTGGCCATCATACGCACTCATGGCGGTGCGGACGAACGAGGCGTACGTGACCGTGGGGCTGCGTAGCCCGTAGGGATAGGGACGTGCCGTCGCAGCACGGGGTGCAGAAATGGGTCCCGGGAGGAAAGGAGCAGCCCTTCACCATGACCCTGATCGCAGGATCTCCCCTTCCCTCGCGGGAGGAGGGATGCTGGCGTCGGCGTCATGCCTCGCAGCTCGCGCTCGTCGTGCGCGAGGTCTGGGACAACTCCGTCGTCGCGGTGCTGCCAGTGGCAGATGAGGAGGCTCCAGTTGGTTGCTTGGTTCCTCCTGGAGGATGCGCATGTGGTAACCATCGCCACATGCCTGGAACCGTAAGCTCCCGAACCAGATCTCCTGCCCTACTGGGAGCAGATTGCTCTCGTCCAGCGGGGGCCGTCCTTGGTCGAAGTTCGCCATCGGGAACGAGAGTTGCGCAGCGCTGTCCCCTACCTGGCGCGCCAACTGTCGGTGCCTGATTTGGTCACACCGGCACAAACAAGTGATTGCGGTGCTAATCCACTCGTTGCCCCGATGGCGGGTGAAGAGACAAGGGTTTTTATCCTGGTTCCGGCCACAGTGTCGTACGTCCAGTAGTGGTGCCGAGCACCAGTTTCGTATTGCTCGTAGTAGGGGTTACAAGCAAGGTGGGAGAAGCAGATGAGCTCTTAAGTCTCCAAGTTTGGCTGTCGCTAGCTAAGTGGTGTGTGTTCTAGCGCGTGTGGACTTGAGTGCGTCTGGCCATGCCCTTTGCATGGGCTTCCCTTCCCCTTTTTATAGACCAAGGGGGGAGGGTGCGAGTACATGTGTTCGTGGTGCTGACGTTGCTAAGTGCACTGTGCTGCCCATGCCGCACACTATGCGAGCGGGAATCGCGCCTTTCAACTCCGGCTGACGGCATGGCAACAGTTGACGTGACGTTCCCCTTGTGACGGTTCACGGCTTCGAGGATGGCAGCTTGCGTACGGCGCCCGGATCGAAGCTCCGTAGTTTCCTTCGAGGTTCGCCTTCGAGGATGGTAGCGCATCCGAGGCGAGCAAAGTCAAAGGAGTGGTTGGCACAGGGCTGCTGCCTAGTCAGGTCTGGCCGTGCAGCATGGCGCTCAGAAGTCCACTGTTGCGAGTGGATTTGACCGGTGTCTTCTCCGGGGCGTGGGTGGTGGCGTGGCGCAGTGATTCCCCTGCTTTTTTACTACAGAGGAGCGCCATCATGACTTGGAGTGATGGGTCGCAGAGCCTTGGGCGTCGTTCCCAGTGTGGCAAGCTCGAGCTTGGACCGTAAGCTCGCGCCTGCCGAACCTCGAACGAGACGGAAAACGTCCGCTCGAGGATGAACGTCCCCCTCGAGCTTGGCTGGGCTCGAACGTGACGGAAATCACCCGCTCGAGGGTGAACGTCCCCCTCGACGTCGCTGAGCCTCGATCGTCACGGACATCCCTGCTCGAGGGTGGTCGTCCACCTCGAGCGGGATGGGTGCCGAGGAGTTGTTGCGATGGTCCTTTGTCGGGCTACGGAGCCAGGCCAACTTCGTTGGTGGGCCTTGTTGCCGAGTAGTTCTGGGCCTAAGTTAGGGTACCCCTTTTACAGGTACCCGACAACTTTCTTCATGGTCCAACCTCAATTGTATTCTTTCATTGACCCGATATGAGTGCTTCATGCAACTCTGCCATGGACTTTAGTCTTGGATCCGTGTTCTCGTTTAGAGAAACATTTACAATTATAAAGGTAATATTGTCAACATTCATTAAATTCTCCCATATCTTCAGGATAAGACTATTATATAGTCAAATTTTTTGCTTATTCTAACACAAAATATTGCACGCGCTTTAAAGCGTTAGGCATTCATCTTCGTGATGAATATTTATCAATTTGTGAGGTAGTTAACCTTAAAGGTCTTCTTTTTCAGAATTTGCAGAAATTCTATTTAAATTGTTTGACAAGTTCATTTTATCTAAAACTAACAGGCGTCCTCGCAGATTTTAAAATAATGACCAAGTCATTTGCCAAGGTGAGTATATTATTAGATACCCGGGATATACCACCACATAGCATTTTGTTTACTACAAGTAAACTTTAACTTCTGGTTAATAACTTTAGGTTGTTTCTCCTAATTTCTGATGTCCCATTCGTGAGTATTCAACATGTGCACATTCTCACTGAGATCAAGTCCTTCAGGGAGTTTCACTTCAAGTGTTTACCACGTCAAGTGGCGCCCTCCTAGGCTTCCTCACATTTCAGTTTTCTGGCAGTATATTTTGCTTCGTGCAAGTATAATATAGTGTGTGTTTATATTCCCGCCTCAAGCTTTCAAGGATATTAAATAAAGATCTTTCTTGCTTCAAATACAAGGCATTCATATGAAATTTTCTCTCCCCCTAATGCCGATATTATATCTTCATTACTAGCATACTTCTAAAATATCCCCATGGGCTTAGTATAATGGAAATTCAGATCCATATTTCTCCAACTTCAAGTTGATACCCATTTATGTATGCTATTATGATGAAATAAAATAATACTTACACACACTTATTTTAAATATAGGGGTTATTTGTTATATGCAACGAGCTAGACTTTATTAATATCATAGTGTGCAATACGGTATATTCAGTATACCTATAATTTGCATTGTACTAATCTACAAGATTATTTTTATTGTCTAGCTTCTTTATTTATTTTGCCTATTTATAAGCATAATACTCATACCATATACTTCAAGTATTAAACATAAACATCCAGTTTTTAATTACACAAAATATAATCTACATGGAATTTTCTTTTAGAAAAGTAATTGCTCATTCATTCAAGAATTCCCCATATGCTTATGATTCCATAATATAAATGGTTTTCCATATAATAGACTAACAGGTCTATGTTCTTTTTTTTATTTATCCGCAAAACTCATTCTGATTGGGTCAACCAAGTCTAATTGAATAAATTCTTGTTGAGCCAATTCTAGATCATTTTGCTCCCCCTGATCTTAGCCTTCTTGACTAAAGATTTAATTAATGATTTCTAATCATTCTATTTATACGTGCATACGACGCACAAGTGAGCCAGCATGCTAGCTGGTTGATTGATTGCTATGATGGACTACTAGCCATGTTAATATAATGGGAGCTGCTACTCAACGGGATAAGCCTGAGTGGCGCATAGCGTGCAAGCTAGTGCAAAGACAAGAATAAAACGATGGCTATAGGCCAGCGTAGAGCAGAATTTCAATGTGATACTCGTGCAAGGGCTTCTAATTAATATAGTGATATGCTAGTCCTTATATTAATGTGGAATAGCTATTAATTGGTCATTATAATTGACACAATGGTATATGGATTACAAAAGTATGTGTAGAGCTGCATGCTTAGTCATTGTAGTGACTATGGCTACGGGTCAACTTGCACATTGATTGTCCCACAATCTAAAAGGATGAGGCTCTGAACCAACAACCTTACAGGATTAGAGATATGCCTATTAAATTTTTTAACTTTATCCACATTCTTCATAGACCACTATGGTCCAAATTTCTCCCCCTTTTCATACCATAATAGCACTTCACGTGATGTTATGCTTTAAGCATTATCAATGAATCATTTCACATCATAATAGCACTTCAGGTGATGTGTTATGCTTCAAGCATTATCTACTAATCATTTCAAATGTTTCATAGATTTAAATTATACCACTGAATATATATATATATATATATATATATATATATATAGCATATGGTATTAGTTGTACTATTCAGTGTACATTAATGTGGCGGGTAGAATAAACTTCAAGTTATCAGGCCTATGTATTCAGCACATACTTGAGTAATATATCAATTCAACGCTAGATTGAATCCTTCCAGATCAATTAATAAGCTTGTATATAACTGGATTATGTGTTTCTTGAAAAATCAATTTCCATTCTACCTTCATGGTAGAAATGCACAATAACCTTCATGGTTACTTGAGGCTGTGGAAATATCATTACAAATGATTATTTAATAGGCAATATAAAGCAATTATTTACAATATTCAATATGTAATTCTTTATTTATTCCATGAGATTAAACTTATTACTACAGGTAAAAATTGCTACAAGCATGTGGGCAAAAGATAAGGTGAGAAAAACCTATGCAGAGGTAAGAAGCACCAATTTGTTGAATTCGCCCTTCGAGTCTGGGAAAGATTCTTGAATGAATGCTAAACTTCATATTTAAAGAAATAAAAAAAATTACTCTTAATAAGTATAACCAAATTGTTCATGAATATAATTAATAATGCAACTTATGTAGACAATTCTATTTATTTATGGTTTAAGGGATGAGTTTGAAACTTCTTTGTCTCATTGCATCTCCCCCTGAGCCTATCATCACTTCTGGAATGTACTTTATTTACTTCCACTTCTATGGCTTATGCATATTCGGATTGCATAAATGTTTCCTTTATTGAGTTTATGCACATTCTTCTTGAATTGCAAAATTGTCTACATAACAAACAATATGTTCCTTCAAGAAAACACATTAAGATTGCATAACTTCATGTTATGTTTGAACTCAAATAATTAATATACATTTAAATAATTTACTTCTAGTAAATCCTAATGCCATGTTGGAAGATAAATACATATGTTAAGTTTCAATAAGCTAAAATAACTTTCAGAGTTATGTAACATCTCTTCTAGAAATTACATAGTCACAGGCTTAAAACCAATAATATATTTCTTCAAGAAATAATGGACTCCGTGTCACATTCTACATTATTCATGCTATTGCTACAAGCATACTTCATGTGTTTTAATGCATGAAACAAGTGCAAGATTAATTAAGATTGGTTAATCTATTCAATAGACATTTAATAATTTCTCAAAACTTTCCTAGCAAAAAAAATATTTACCCCATTCACACAATTACCAGGAAAACATTCTAATATGACACTCTCAGGGGTATTATATATGTCTAAGGTTCTTCAAGATTGAGAGATATCATACCACTTCACATATTAATGGTTCAATTTTCAGAATTAAATAACCATTAAACATGCTAAATAAAATAAAATATGAGCCTCAAAGGGAGTTTCAAAATAGAGAGCTCATATACCTAAAACAGGGGCGAAGCCAGAAAACTAAATTGCCGGGGTCGACTCCACTAAATATCGGGGTCTAACACATGTATGAACAGTGTTGAACACTAATTTACACTTGATTTGGCAGAATTCGTCGGGGTCCGGCGACCCCTATGGCAACGGGCAGCTTTGCCCCTGACCTAAAACCATGTTTCTATGATTAAAGGCACTATATTACTGTATGTATTCCCAATTATAACAAAATTCCATAAAACAGTAAATAGATTTCATGAACCTCAATAACCATATTATGAAGTGTTTTCTGCAGGAAAATAATCAATTTCACAAAACAAACCAATTTGCTCAAGGTGTTTTCCTGACTCAATCGAGTCTTCTTTTCTCTATCGGCTCCATCTCCGCTGTGCTACAGGCAAGCGGTAGTGCCGGCGAGAAGCTGTTGCAGGTCTACATGACGTTCTTACCCAAACCATATCATGCAATGACAGCAGCTGCGGGATGGCCGTTCTCTTTATCCTAAATTTCTGATGCGTTGCATTTCGCCAATGTGCAAACGTGCAACGACATTGGACAAATGTGGAAGCATGTTCAATCAGCCATGTCGAGGATGCGCGTGCGGGCGCAACTACTAGGCCGGATGCTGCCAAAGAAAGTGAACTCGCAATGTGGCCATTCCATGGAGGAAGGACTCAATTCGATTGCTGGCTTGACTCGTGCTCGTCAGCTTCGAGTGGGATTCAGTGTCGGGCGGAGCTCTGCTGCAGGCGAAGAGTTCATACGGAGGCGACATGTTTGGACGATTCTACTTCACGAGGTGTATGGCTTCACGTAGGTCCCGGCTTCAGGCAGTGAGTTATAGTGCAAATAGGTCACTTCATGGGATATATCGTTGTGGGTCACGTACTTGGCTCAAACCCTGCTTCAGGCGACGGGGGTGTCTGCAAGACGCGCGACTGCAGGTTGGTTGTAGAAGACGACGTCTTTGATTCAAGAACGCAGTGGCGGGACTGGTTCTAGCTCGGCAGCTATTTTGAGCGATACTTCCACTTCAGGTGGAAATTCGATTTCGGATCGACATCGTGTACTTTGGTGTGCATGACAACACATTTTTTTTTACTATGGGGAGACAATCGACTTCAAGTCGACTTACAGGGAATTTGGTGGTGTTTGTACATAGGCAACGAGATATGTGGCATGTGGCTTCAGGCTTTTAGCAGGTCTTACTCCGATCTATATATCTACAAGATGCTTGTGCATAAAATCTTCTTGATCTGTTGGTTACAAATGCCAGCATACAAGCGAACGACGGATTCTGGTTGTTGTTGAGCTTGCCAATGGCTCTCTTCTTTTTTTAAACCTTCATGCTACGTACAGATCGGCAATATGATTTGATCGTGCGCACTTCTTGGTACATGGATTTAGCAGATTAAACCATCCAACACGAAGGTTGGTTCCATGGATCTAATCTACTAAAAAAAATTATACCTTGACAGATGCCAACTTGATCTATTCCACTTGCCGCGTAGGGCAATTATTAGTAGACACATACCGCGTAAGGCATTAGGCATGGTCGTAGACCTGCCAGCTTGATGATGATAGTGTCGTTGCAATGCAGATTGGTAGTCGGAAAAGGTAGCAGATCTATTCCGCTAACAATGTTGATGTAGTCGACGTCGTCAAAGTAGTCGTCAGCGAGAACGACGACGAGATCGCCGGCGTCAAGCTTGATGGCGACTCCTCAACGTAGTCGACGAAGAGCGTTCGTGCTGATAACATGTTGTAAAACACATCGCCAATGGTTCGATCTTTTCCCTCTCACGCCTCTTATGACAAGCACAAGAACACAAGTATACAAGACACAATGTAGGTGAAACTTCTCTTTATTCATCATTTTTATTATTTACAATGAAGATCTCTCTCATATATATACTCCGACCTATGACTAGAGTTTTGATAAAAGTCCACAAGCAACCGGACATGTACTAGGACTTCTAATCCTCCTTTCCTTCTATACGCAGTCCGGTTGTTTTACAACAGAATCAAGCCTAGGAACTTGGGATGGTGTAAACCGTAAGATACGGGTCCTCTCCGATCCGGGAGCGATCAGGCCACAAGCCTACAAATCGATAGAGTGGATGGACAACCATGATCAATGCGTGTGAACTTTTCGACTCTCTCCTTGGAACACAGGAATGTAATACATGAAACAGCTTGATGCTTCTTGCATGTATGAAGAGAGAAAAAATTCCCGCAAGCTGCAAAGTCCACGCGTATATATTCAACACACCTAAGCTAGCAATATCTTCAGAAACACCCTTCTTGCATGTATATATGTATGTACATGCATGGTTTGGATCTTAGCTAGAATTCTTTTCTACAGAGTTGCCATGTCACAAAAAAAAAAATCCTCAATACACGGGTTTAGAAGCTCGATCACAGATGGCTTTTGATACCCCGGTATCAAAGAGTCGTTAGTATCACAAATTGATCCGAGACACACCGTTTGAACCCTCTTGGGCACCATGGACTGAAGCAAGATGAAAGCTGTTTGTTAACATAGTAGACAAAAAAAAACCCTTAATGTTGCCGACATCCACCGCCATGACAACCGCCATCGACCGGCCCACATTATTGACACTGACATGTGCCATTGCATGGCTTGATTGTGTCGTCACCTCACAAGTACTTTTTCCGTTCTAAATTATAAGTTATTCTAATTTTCCTGGAGAGTCAAACAATTTTATGCTTGACCAGAATTATAGAGGGTGTCACAAATATTTTTGGCATGAATAAATATGTACAATAAAAAATATTTAATAAATAAATTAATGGTACTTATTTTGTATAAATTTGGTCAAACTTAAAATGTTTTGAATCTTCAAGAAAACTAGAATGGCATATAATTTGGATTGATACAAAGGGAGTTCCTCACAACCTCCACCACATCGATCGTAGGCATTCCCTAAAACATAAAATCATGTTTGAACAAAGAATTATATATGAGTGTCTCCAGCAGACTAGCAAAATTTGACTTTCATTTGGCTATCTACTTCAAAAGATCCCTCTCTATATTACTCAGCACTCTAGCAGACTAGCCAAATCTCACCGTCCCAATCCCATTGCTCTATATTTTATTATTATTCAATTTAGCATGAATTAAAATGTTTTTTCTCATTTTTTTGAAATTAAACTGATACCCTAAAGTTCAAATAACAAGAAAAAATGTTAAATTTTAGAGATTTTTATTTTAAAATCTGTAAGAGATTTTGAGTTGAACCTAGTTAAAATGGATTCTCTAAACAACATAATTTTTGGAGCTCGATATAGTGACTTTTTGAATTTATGGAAAGGAGGAAAAAGAACGTAATCTTGAAGCAAAATGTACGCATGAACACTGGGGACTGTTTGTCAGACTCATGGCATGGAGGATGGTAAGGCTAGCGCACCAGCCAAATTTGGCTGCTCGGTCTCGCACGATATATAGCGAGTCACCAGGGATATCGATGCTTTTGGCTAGTCCGCTGGAGACCCGAGTTTTTACGGACTCGGTAAAAATAGCAATAGTAGTCTGGATGACGAGTCTGTTGGAGATGCTCGATGCATGTGTTGTACAGATACTTTTTGTTAAAATTACTGCTCATAGCTTCCTTTGGTTCAAGTGTTTGAGAGGAGTAGCATCTTTTTCATTTCTGAGGGTATTGCTGTATGGAATGACAATTGTTGTATCTTATCATGCATGGTCCCAGCTGTGGCACCTCAGGTGCGTGACACTGTCTGGTCGTGCGTGACACTGTCTGGTCACTGCCACACCGCGTCTTCTCGCCTCACATTATTGACATGGACACGTGGCACCATGCGCTTCGATCGTTGTTGGAAAGCCGGCCCCACGGCCAGAGGCTGCAAAAGCCAGTAACGCGGCATCTTTGCCCTGCTTGGTGGGCCCAAGGGTTGCGTGCATGACATGATGACAACCGTGTTACACACAATGACGCTGTTGTACCGTTACATGAAAAAGGCAAACAAAGACTTCAAATTGCATCAAAAAGCTTAAAAGTTTTGTGAGTGTCTACTTGACGTTGAACTGTGCAGGCCTTCACGTTTCATTGGCACTTCTTTTTCGATCAGTGTTTGCAACTGTGTGTGTGTATATATATATATATCGGTCCTCCTCTTTATCTTCCGATTTTGACACACGGAAACGTTCTAATAAGGACACAAACCGGTTGCAACAATAATGTTTTGACGAGCAAAGTAGACTTTATTAATTCAGATTTGTTATTCATAAGGTGATTGAAATCCTGTCCACCTGTAAGTCGACATCCGTGGCCGTCTGATCGCTTCTGGACGTGTGCGACAGGAACGACGCACTGGACGCATGTTTCGGGCCCGCCGTCGCCCGGTTGACGCTCTTAACGGGCGCGCAACCTGTTAACGGGTCTCTCTCTCCCTTTCTGTTTGTGCGCTGCCGACTGCCGTCCGCCCCACTTCCACTCGTCTCTCATCTCTCCCCTTTTCCGTCTCGCCTGTTGTGCTCTCGGTGTTGCCGAGGCGATTCCGCTCCCCCATCCCATTCTCGGCGAGATCTCGACGGCGGGTCACCGGCGGCGTCGACGGTGGGTTCCATCCCTTCTCCTCCTTGTTCCCTCCATCTCGTGTTGGCTTGTTTTAGGTTTATTCGGTGACTTTTGTTCTGTGTTAGGGTTTGGACACGGTTCATGTTTTCGACGATTCGAGGTGTTCGGTGCTGCTTGAAGGAAGGTTAGACTCTTCGTCTCCCTATGAGTGGATTTGCTGTTCGTGCATTTTGATGTGTTAGGGTATTCGTGGATCTGTGGTTTTGAAGTAGACTGAGGTGATTTCCTTTGATTTGGTATGGTTTCAATAGGAGGACCTGTGGTTTAGTGCATCCTGTTCCTGAGGTTCGTACCCAGATCTGGTCGTTTTGGTTTGATGTTTTGTTTTGATGTTTTGTGTGCTGCTACTACCAGTTCTCGCTAGGAGCTTGGTCTAAAAAAAAGTAGCTTTTTAAGTATAGAAATGTTGATTGGTGCGTCTGAGTATAGAAATGTTCTCTGTGAATGTCTTGGTGGCTGCCAAGTTGAGGTTTCTGCAGCATCTGAGTATCCAACATCTCCTTTTACTGTTCTTGCTACCGCGTAGGGCTTAGTTCTGCATCCATGGTGGTTCTTCTTTGTTGCGTGTACCTAATCAGCATCATGCACGACCTGTTGTGTTTGCTCTCATGGTGTTTTTTTTGTCTTCTTTGTTCAAATAAAAATTAACAGTAGCACTGACAGGCTGTCTAGTTGCATAGGAAAATTTTTAGGCAATGTTTATCCTCTTTATAAAGCTAAAAAATTGTCCCTATCCATATTTTAATTACTCTAGTATCATGTATGCCTGTCATCTATATGCGTGTGTGAATCTATTTGTAAACTAATAAATAGCACTTGGTGATCAGAATAAGCTGTGTCCATTTGGCTGTCATTTATATGGCTTCTAGTTTCTTATCAGTGAATTAAGAACTAGGAATCTGTTGTTCCGTACTTATGTCAAATCGGGAACCAAAAGTGCTTGGTGATCAGCATAAGCTGTGCTTTTTATAAGCTGCAGATTAGAACTTGTGCTCAAATACATGTGTGTGTCTATCCATTTGTCTTAATTTATGGTGACTGAATGTAGGCGTTGAATGCTCCTAGTGTGAGTACTGTATTGTGTTAATTTGGCTAGTAGATGCAGGTGCATAGCTGATTAGCACTTGTGGTTGTTGTATATCAAATTATAAAAAATATGTTACACCATAATTGAGTAGTGTAATTTTCTATTTTTCTCACTGCAAATTGTTTAGATCAGCTTGTACTTTTAATATGAATGCACTTCTTTCATTGTGCTGTAAGCTTGCATTCTTCTTTTATAGTGCTGCTAGATGCTCTCCTTGTGCATGTGTGCCTGTTAGTACCTCTGATTAGGAAATGTGATGCCAGAGGCAGATCGGAGCTTCATTTAAAATGATGCATGTTTCTTATTCCTAGTCTATGATATAGGATTATATGATTCTTCTTTTGCAGTATATGATTTCAATTTCTAAAGCATTGCAAACAGTCAAGAAATATTTAAAATGCATATGCAATGACAATTAGGCACCATACAACTTCCCCAGCACAAAATACTTTTAACTTAATATGCTGAATATGTTTCGATCTGCACTAAGAATATGATCATCACACCCTAAAACTCTAGTGCAAGTTATGATCCTGTCTGCTTTCTTTGATCAGTTTGGACGACTGCGTTGTGTTGCCAGCAATTGTCTTGAATTGACTGCGCTGTGTTGCCCTGTACCTGTGGACAAACATAAAAAAATCATATAACAAATATGAACATGGAATAAAACATAGTAATTTTTAGGCCATATACCTATGCCTGTTGTGCCTTCTTCATGTCGTTTCTGTTTTTTTAATGTTTTGTTCTGTTGAGCAGCAACTCGTCCTCCTCTCTGACCTGCAACATAGGCTACTTAAAGTTAACGCAGTACATGTAGCTATGTTTTGGTCATGTGCACCACACCGGCTGCAAGTTATCTGTTTTTTTGTCCTTACTATTTCAGCAATTGGTTTCCAACGTTTGCTATTTCCCACCTTTGTTCTAGGTCTTCCTTTTGCTTGAACCAAATCAGGATTCTTGAGTGAATCCAGTTGAATCACGCTGCTATGGTCCGTATTTTGTGTTGATGCAAGTTCACTTGTGTTATTGCCATCACCATTCAACTGCTGTCTTTCATTCTTTGCTGTTTCGCCATGGCTAGCACTATTCTGTTCTGCATTGTAGTCATCTTCTGCTACATCATTGTTGCTTCTGGACTGGTTTCTCACTGGAATTTTCTTAATCTCATCATGCAGCTTATCAAGACCTTTCAGCATGTGGTTGCACCTGTCCAAGTTTAAGCACCCATCTGACACCACCTCAACAAATATTCTCGAAAGTAAGTTATGCCTCAGCATGTTGCTGCCACCTCTTAGGTTGTGTGGAACTTTTGTAGATGCATCTCTGATATTCGTTTTCTCAACTGGCCTCCATCTGTCAATGAAATATTTTTCTGCCAACATGTACCTGTTCAGCTGTACGAGGGTCCTCAGAATATGAGCACAGAGAAGCCCATCTTTCTGGAACCTTGCACAGATGCATATGTAGTTTTCCTGTTGTAGATTAACTAGGACAAGGTACTTCCTTGGTCTGATTTCATTGACAGCATGCTCTTCAGACTTGAACACCATGTATGCTTTGTCCTTTTGATGTTCCTCTATCTGGTACATACCAATTGCTTTCACAATCTGCTGAAATATAAAGAAAATCTGAGTGTTGTATAGATCCCTTGCCTGCCTCTCAAAATTATATCTTGAATGTAACCGAGCCATAGAATGTGCTTTGTTCTTGTCCTTTAGATTTCCTCTCTCGTCTATATTCTTTATTTGCGTGTCAAACTCCTGTAGAAGCAGCAGCACACTACTTGTTGGACCAATGTTGTCCTTGAATATAGCGTTCATCCCCTCGCTTCTAGAAGTAGAACAAATGAATGGGAAGAAGTTGTCCTTGAAGTAGACAGGCACAAATCTAGCTCGGTTGTCAAACATGATCTGTAGGAATCTTAGATTATGCACCCTGTGCTTCTCAACCATGTGTTTCCATAGTGTCTCAAACTCTTGTGTTGTCAATGAGTTGTAGATGATATCATAGAAATCTCTACCAAAATCTGGTATCTTGTTGAAGGCTGGTCCACAATACATTTCAGCCTTTGACACAATATGGAATAGACAATTTCTGTGAATTGTCTCTGGAAACTCTAGTTCAATTGCACCTCTCATTGCTGCATCTTGATCCGTAATTATTGACTTCGGGGCCTTCCCACCCATGAAGCTTCTGAATGTACGGAAGAGCCATCTTCATCGCTGCAGATTCTTTGTGGATATTTACTCAACTCTAGTTGTTCATGGAGTGGTACAAGCACTTGGTTAAGTCATCCTCTAGCTATTTCGTTCGTAACCGAAGAAGAAGAAGAAGAAAGGAAACTGTAATTGCCGTACGTAAGAACCTCGGCAAATTTGGATGGTACCATCTGCACCCATCAGCGCAGGCTGCGGATGGAGCGTGGTCACGGCACGTAGATGGTGGTGTGGCCACGGGATGACGACGACGCCGGCGCCTTATCGACGGCGAAGAGCCTCCGGAATAGCCTGAGCAGCAGCGCCAACCCGGCCGCCGCCCCACGGCTGTTGCCACGTCGCCTCCGACCACCGCCACGTGGGCTGTCTCCGAAGAATTGCCCTGCCCCGCCGGCGCGCGACGACGCCCGCAGCATCGTCGGCGCGCACCCGTACCCTCGCCTCGGTGCTGCGCTGCTTCGAATTCAACTGCGGCGGTGGCGGTGGCTCTGCTTGCCCGGCACCGCTTCCTGCTGACCGTGGCGGCGCTGGCGGTTTGGTGGTGGTGGTGGCGGCGGCCTCCCATAGCATGTCCATCCTCTCCTCGTCATTGTTGACGGGCGGTGGCCGAGGCGACGACGACGGCGCGTTCGCCTTCGGGGAGGCCGCGAACGGCCAGAGAGGAGGGGACGCCGCCGCGACGAGGTCGGGAGGCGGGAGCTGGAGCGGCAGGTCGCCGTGGCCGTGGCCGAGTTGCCCTTCCGGCGGCTGCGCCGCCCCCCGCGCGGCGGTGACGACGACGGTGGGGAAGGTGAAGTCGTCGTCGTCCTCCATCGCCTCGTCATTAGTTACTCTCTGTGTGTCTCGTTAGCCTTGGTGATGAATGGTGACGGGTCCGCGGCGCGCTGCGTTATTGTTGTTGTAGTACTGGCTGGCTCGCTGCTGCGCCGTGGCTTTCCCTGCTTCTGCAGGAATTGGTTAAGCTTCATTTGTCAATATAGGGTACTTCTTTCTCTGTTTTGCTAGGCTGCTAACCTGGACAGCACAACCTGTTGTTTGCTGCTCACAGCTTGGTTGTTCCTCGATAGATTTCCCCCTCTTGTTACACTTGAATGTCATTCTTGTCACCATACCCATAGTCTCTTTTTCTCTAGAGTGGTAGTTCCACACTTGACCACTGAAAAGCCAACTATGAACGCATATTGGTTGTAGAATTTGTGTGCGTCTTCAGCTGTTTCAAACTGCATGTCAATCTTTGGAACATGCTGAGACTCGCCATCCTGACTTAAAGAGAAGGCTTCCTCGAAACTGTCATTCTGCTTAAACACTTCTATGTCCTCTTCGGTGATGTCATCATCAAGCTCTTCTCCTGCTACTGCTGGTGGTGGTGTCAGCTCTCTTGTCAAACCGTAATTGTGCTCAAACAATTCAATTTCTTCTTCTCCCACTACATTCTCTTGGCCTTGCCCTACGTTTGTTGCTGTTGTAATGTTCATCTCAAAGTATGCCATATTCTGGCTGTGGTTGAACATTTCAAAGATTTCTTGACTATTTTCAATGTGCTTCTCTGCTGTTGTTGTCCCTGCAAAACTGATGATTTTATCCACCCCACTTTGTGGTACGCCAGTTCCTTTTACTGCTGCTGATGTGTTGTTGTTTTCAAATTCAGCCAAGCTCTGCTCTTCAATTGATACATATGCATCTTCATGTGACTTGTTACTCATTTGAAGTTGCTCATTGGAATATGTTGTTGTCAACAGATGTCTGTCACATACTAGCGGCACAAGTTCTGCTTCAGCTGTCCTACTCGTCGTCACATGCAAATCATGCTG
Source organism: Digitaria exilis (assembly GCA_015342445.1). Taxonomy (NCBI): domain Eukaryota; kingdom Viridiplantae; phylum Streptophyta; class Magnoliopsida; order Poales; family Poaceae; genus Digitaria; species Digitaria exilis. Next base: position 2,350,618 of record JACEFO010002629.1, read on the forward strand.
CAATCAGAAGGTTAGCACACAAATTACATCAATGTAATCACTAACTGCAACAAGGAAATTACATCCAAAAAATGAGAAAAGACAGTACTGTGTTGGTGCGTAATTCTAGCTTTAAATTACCTCAAAGGTAGTACCAAAGAAGTCATCCACCCCATCTTGGTTGCATAGCATGCTGGTGAAGAAACCCATTGGGGCCTATGTTAAGCATTGCATCATAGTTAGAATACTAAATTAGTAATGTGTATGACCATCATATGCAGCACTATTCCATTAAAGTTAGATGCTTAATTTATTCTTGTCAAACATGGTTTGATTACCTCATAAGCTAGACGCATCTCTGCTCTATCCGACATGTAGCAGTTGCTCTCTTCTTGTGAAACAAGATTATGTTCATTGCATAATGGAGATGTCTCTGGTCGATGCTGCATCCCATCAAACTGATTGTAACTTATTTGTTCGAATGAAGATTTCATCCCCTGTACATGAATTGAATTTAAAAACAAACATAATTTGATCCAGATGATTTGAAATAATACAGCTGTTGTTCTTCACTTGCTCACCATGTCTTCAAAGTGTATATCATTCTGTAATAGCTTTTCAAATTGCATATTGTTTCAGCTCTCCATAATCTGCTTGTCACTGTTATTGTAAATAATGCTAGTCATCATAGTCTCCATAGCATTGTTGTCAAGGCTTGTGTTATCAAAATTGAACCCCTGCATCATTTTTAAAGTTACAAACTAGTAAATTACTGTCATGAATGATGGAGTAGTTCTAGTTTTACAAACCATAAGCATACATATGGTAATCAAGTTTTTTCTAGGTACTTTAATATCCTTCACATGTACAACAATAATAACTGACTGCGTACATTACTTCAGAGGTGTATTTCCTTCTAAACCACTAATGTTTTGCATCTATTTTCCACAGATCCAGGAAGGGCTACTCACAATCTAATGTTTCTAGATTGGTGCCTCAAGCAGATTGGTGGTCCAAGGGCTCACGTGTGAGAAAACATGTCACAGAAAGGGGATTGACACTTTACCTCAGGTACAATTCTTGTTTCCCCATCTGACTTGTCCCAGATCTGCTCCATCCTCTTCCTCCTGTTGCTCTTTGGAATAGTTTCTTCTTCCATGGCTGCTGGCGGCAGGCCGTGGGTTCTTTGTTTGCTTTTGGGGAGGGGGATTGCTTCTGGGATAGGGTTGCTGATGGGATCCCTCCTTATGTTTTTTTGGCGGCTGTTGGCTGTGCCTTTTGCCGCCCTTTTTTCACCTACTACCGTGTTGGGCTTTTTTTTCTTTATTTCCATTGATTTTTTGTTGGCTCTGTGTGCATGCCCAAAAAAACAGGAGCCCACAATACGAAAAGACAAAAACCCACGGGACAAGGACAAAAGCCCACAGTTATAATAGCAGGCAGCTATAGATTGTTGGGCCTCCTGTTGGGCTCAATGTTGCCTGGTCGGCAACAATTCAAACGGACCTGCTTGCTTCAACCGCGAGACGTAGAATTCGAATTTTGCCTTACTATTTCTATACACAGTGACTTACATCTAACAAAATGTAAGTCACCCAAAAAGACACCCCAAAAGACAGTGACTTACAGATATGTAAATGTAAGTCACCTATACAATAACGCAGTGACTTACACAGAAGCAGAATCTAAGTCACCTTATCGATAGACAGACCCAAAAGGAAATGGGCAAAAATTAGCGTCCATGGTCGTGCTATGCTCAGGACTTGCTACTTTGTCGATCCATTTGAGAGAGCTGCCGGCGTGATTGAGAGGAGAAGAGGAGGACGAGACCTCTTGATTTTGCTACTTCTCTATCAAAGATCACAGTCTTCTGTAAGAAATTTTGTGCGGCGACGGCACTACTGGTGCGGTGGTGCCATTGGAGAGAGAAGCAGGGAGAGGAAGACGAACGGCGGTTAGCCGGTTACTGCATGGAATTCAGTATCATTTTTGTTTTTTTTTTCCTTAAAACGTATAGATCAGTAGATCAATTCACAGATCTGATCATGCACGTAACCTCCGAGCTTATCTCGTGGGGACGACACCGCCACCAGCTATAACATACGGATAGTTTCGAGATTACAGCAAGATTTTGTATTTTGTTAATTCCTTTTAATTATTTATTATATTAAAAATCAATGGCTCTGATTCACTTGAACTCTTACCTCCTAGGAGGTAATAAATTAACAATAACGAGATCAACGCAGCTATCCATTAATTTATAATATTCATCATCCAGAAACATATAGTTTTGAAACAATAAATCAGATATATCCAAATAATAGTAGTTGCAAAAGATCGAGTAATAGAAAATGAAAAACCAGAATCATAATGAACGATGGAGTACATTATTTTGATTAAAACATAAAATTTGCATCCGCTTCGGCATGAAAGGACTTCTATTGCTTTAGATTGTAACTCAATTCACTCGGCAAGAAGAGGAAAAGTCTTAACAAGAATACGTGGTATATCACCCAATGCACAGATGTTTAGAGATCTCACATTGAAGGTAAGTGAAACCATAACCCAGCGGTCTTCCAGAGCCAAAATTTGCAACACCTTTTATAGTCTTGTTCCTCGTATCAAGAGCAATCACACATGACTTGTGCTCGCGGTGATTAGGTCTGTGCATGATGTATACAACATCTCTGTCATGCATGCTCAGAGCAGGATAGCCTGCTTGGATTCTCTTCAAGGTTGGCTTGGTATGACCACCCTCTTGCAGTAACATTTGAGCAGCATAACCCAAGCAGTTTACAGGGACATCTGAAAATTTTAAAGTGCAGTCCTCATCCCAGTTGTTACCAGAACCAATGCTTGAAATTTTCATTGTCTTTACTGCAGCAACCCAACCTTCAGTGACGCCATTTCCAGTGTCTGGAACTGGTGCGACGTGATTGTGCATCTCAAAATACTTGATGCAACCATCAAGGGCAATGATGTTCCGGGCGTACATGGGATAACCCCTGAGTGGCTTGGGCACCAGAGGCGAAGGTAGTGGGACAAAGCAAAGACGGTGGCTATCCACAAGAAGGTCACAGATGAGAATGCCCCTCCAGAGGTCGACCCAACCCACTGAACCAAACTCCCCTCCAATGGTGATCACCTTGTTATGAGAGAAGTAACTGAAAGGCTGCGGCGAATCATCAACATGCATCAGCTTGGTGCTCCAGCTCCCTGTCTTGGAGTTGTACAGGTGGAGATCAAAGTGCTTATCTGCATACATCCAATCGATGAACGCCCTACGGAGCACCGCGAGATAGAACATATCCTTGTCGCGGCGGCGCAGCAGGGCAACCTCGGTGTCAAAGAACTTGAAGTAGGGAGGCGTCCGGATCAGCTTAAGCGACGGCGGCTTGTTCTTGGTGCCAGCCTGGTAGACGAAGTAACGGATGTTCTTGGCGTCGTCTCTGTCGATGGCGATGCGGAGCAGGACAAGGTCGTCCGCCGCACAGATGACCTTGGGTATGTCACCGAATGCGTTGGCCTTCAGGCCGGGGCAATGGACGGTGAAGCACGAGACACGCGGTGGGGTGGCCACCCAGAAGGTGACCAGGATGCGCTTGCCGCTCCTGCTCCTGCGGCCGTCGGCGGTGGTGGCGTTGGTGCGGTCGCTGAGGTAGCCGAACGGGTCGAGGAGGATCGACCCCGGAGGAGGGGAATCCGGATCCTCGGGCTGGATAGGCGGAGGGATCGAGAGAAGCCGCGCATCGGCCATGGGAGAGATCCCTGGGAGATCGACGCCGCGATGATAGGATCTGGCGGTGGCTGCCGATCTTTCGGGAGATATTACGGGGAAAAAAGAATTAGGTGATGATACTCCTCTTTTTCTCTCTTTGCAATGATCTAGTCATAAAAATGCTGATGTGTCAATCTTACCGTCTCGTTGCCATTCCAAGTACCTACTGGGTGCAGAGTATAGTGGATAAACAAATGAACAATTGAAATGCATAGTTTAACACTAAGCTTGCCCTCAAAGATATTTGGATAAATCATTGCAATGTGCTCCCTGAAATGCACAGGCAATTTAATACTACGTTTGTCCCGTGAAATGGACATGGCAATTTATGATGTGCCCTCAGTAGTCAGTAGAGGCATACGGTGTACCCAAAAGAAAGAAAAAAGGGCCCTGCATGAAAAGATTTCGCAAGGGAACACGCCAACCCCAGTCTTGCGTATGTTTGCAGCCTGCCACCGTGGTTCAAAGTTTTGGGCTGTCAAAACTTATTGTTCAAACCTTGAAAGCACAAATCACAGGCAATGGCTTGACTGGCATTCATGAATCAGAAAATACCATGCAAACAGGTAGCCTCCCATAACACAGCAAAGAAACCTAACGAGTAACGACGATATATAGATTAGATGTATCATTCGCAAGGAGAACACTAGCAGATTAGTCGCATGTTTGTGATGATACTACTAATAATGTACATATCTGTGATGTCGGAACGGTAGCAAAAGTTTTATCTGCCCTCCATCCACTTAAGATGTTCGATGCCGCAGCTACTCATAGGATAGCACACTTTTTACTCTCTGCCATTTTCCGGAATTCCTCGTTCTCCAACCGAGCCTTCCTGAGGCTCTCCTTGAGCTTCTGGATCTCCTCTTCTGATTTCATCCTCGCTTCAAGAGCCACCTTCTCTGCTTCCAGCCTTGCGTTCTGTTCTTCCATGAGTTGCTGTTGCAGCTTCTCCACAGTGTAGTTTAACTTTTCCTCCACCTGTGAACAACAAATCAAAGCAGGCAACTCGTAAGTACAAGTTTGATGACAGACAGTAGCAAATATAAAACTGGCATTCCCAAGAATAGCCAACAGCCAAGGCTTGCTCATGTATAGATCTTAAGGTTCTACATGCTGCACGCATTCAACTTGCAAGCACATTCGAATGGCCAATGCTATTATACAAAATAGCAAGCCATTCTAGATAAGTCTTAAATTTGAAATAAAAATTTGAATATGATAGCTCTTACCATGCTGGTTATGTGCTTAAGTTGTTCATCCCGAGTTCTATGTATCTCCTCCTTCAACTCAGAAATCTGCTTCTCAGAATATCCAATGGAATGCATCTCTTTTTCTCTATCATGCACCTCTTTTTCTCTATCATGCACCTCCTACACAATACAAGAGACACAAATGAGAATAAAAAATCTAACAAAATATCAAAAATTTAATACTCACCTTAATGCGAGTGAACATTTGATCTGAAAATGGTTTTCCCCCATTATTTGCATTAATGGAGTCCACCAAATCAAGCAGCTTGTCAAGTTGTTGCGCTTGGAGCCTCCGGTCATTGGTTATGTTATTAAAGAGCACCACTCTGTTTTGGCATAGCTCAATAACTTTCTGTTAAACAAAATATACATTACTATATGCACAAAAGCTCATGACTTGGGTGATGGAAGAGCGGCGAGAAATCGATTCATATCGGCTTGGCATTATAAAAAGGGAGAAAAAAAAAACCTTCAAACACTCAGGGGCATTAGTTTGCATGTTCTTCAATTTAGATTCACCAATCATATCTCCATATGTAAAAACTACAATCATGTGGTCAACAATCTTTTCCCCAAAGAAAGCTTTAATGGTTTCAATTGTACTTTCAGATTCTCGAGAAAACCGATGTATGGCAGGAAAAACCATCAGAACTGCATGTATACCATCTTTAGCCATCTTCATACACTTAACTATTTCTTTACCAGCATCCTCTGATGTAACATCCACGTCAAATAACCCTACAGTACATTGTAAAGAAATTATGTATATCAGATGCAAGAGAAAAATAATTATTATGCTTAAGTATTATACATATAGCAGGAACCGTCGACAACAAATTATGTTTGACTCTGTGGTTTTGAAAAAGGAAGCATACATTGCACACGTTTTCTATATCTAAGAACGAACACTATATAAGATATAAAGCACACTTAAGTAAGGTTACTTTTACTTCTGAACATGAAAGAATGCAATAAGTCGATAGATTATGAAAGCAAGGGAAGATAACTAATATGCTATCATATGGCACTGTGGATTCTGATTCATTCAGCGTTTTTAACCCTCTGGAACTTTTCGTAACTGATCCCAGCCCAGCTGGCTGAGCGTGTGGATGCACGCCTAGAACGAGTTCAAGTGTCGAGGCGAATTTGGATTTTTTTTTCCTTAATATATTCATAGCCACCTAGCTCCTCCTAGGTCAGTCTAGATTTTTCAATAACTGATAGCATGTGGACAGACAATGCATTTTTTAGTTTTTTACTGTGGGACTCACATCATATAGCTAACTTTTACTTTGATCAAGATAAACTATCTTCAGTGAATAGAATTACTCCATTTAACCAGCATGCTGCACAACTCCATGCTACATTAATAGAATATGGCTTCTCCATTGGATGTGAATTATAAAGTCCAAAACTCATAGAATAAACATATTAATTTCACATCTTCAAGGATGAATGATAATTACTATTCTTCAATGGTAAATGATAATCAATTAGCCATAACAACATAATCAGAAAAAGGAAGGTAAGAATGACATGAGATACAAGATCAAATGTAGGCATCTCAAATTCACAACGCCCAAAAAGGTAACAGATTGAACCAGCGAGAACATCAAACAGATAACCCTTACCTGGCGTATCAATAACATTGATGGTGCGGCCGTCCTTCAGGGCAGTGCTTCCCATTTGACAAGTATTAGTAACGCTTACATGGGAGTATTCGGATGCAAACACCTCCTGTCCAAGGATGCTATTTCCAGTTGCACTCTTGCCACACCCAAGTTTCCCAACAAGAACAAGAGTGATGTCAGCACTGGGTAACACCCAGTCATCGTCATACTGGCTTCCACCCATTGCCAGAGTTGGCAGCAATGTCCTACAAAAACTGTTAAGAAAAATCAGGACATCAGTAAGTACCAGTCATATAGAGCTCAAGTTATGTGACAAACTTAGCAACTGAACTAGTGAAAGAAAAAGGCCCTCCATATCAAATCTAGAAATTAAGTCAGTTTAAACTGTGCAAATGCTTTGCAGTCAAATCTTATAATCATTAACCAGTGGTCGAAATCATTGTTTTCATGGTTGAATTGAATTCTCATATGGAAAGGGTAAGATCGAAAATCCTCTAGGTTATGTTTGTTATTTTATATGATGTGTGAAAATAAATCATTCCATGGAAGATCAAATAGAGGATTGGAAATCACTTGCTAGATCCCCATGCCAGATTGGAAGAAATCAGTATAGTGGAGTACATCATTAACTCTACTCAATAAACAGATTCCCAGAGTCTACGCAAATACATTTGCCCGAAATCCCAATCTACCATAGCGTCGCCATTGCAGAGCAGGCAGAAGATGTGCATTAATGAATAGAAGAAGACTTGACAATAATGAAAAGCTCTGCTTCGCTGCTCGTAGAAGATAAAAGATAAAAGACCAGGGTTGTAAACAATGAGCCGTTGATGCAGGAACTAGAATCACAATGTTTCAAAATAAGGAATCTTGAATTGAGTTGCAGTGAATGCACTGTTAGAGAGCAAAAGGCTTGGAGTGCAAAGCCACAAATACGAAGTTATAATATCAAAAGGCTTGGAGTGAAATCTGCGAATGCGAAGTTATAAAGATAGAACAGATTCAGTACTCCTAGATTAATTCACCTTGTTTCCTCTCTATCTCTATCTCGTAAGATGGCTGCTACAGCGCTACGGCTAAAAAAAGAAAATTTAATCTGGCATGGCATATATCCTACAGATCCAAAGTACCAGTTCTATGCTACAGCTTGTAGTACCTCTGCTCATCAATACTGCCCCTCAATCGTGTGCTGCTAAATCCCAAACACACCAGGTGCATACATGAATTTACTTACACCGCCCAAAAAAAAACATCTTATAAAAAACCGCAATCTACAGTCCAAGTAGCGCCCGATTGCGCGTGGGACCAGCTGAGTTGATAGTGAAGAAAAGAACGCCCTACTAGAACATACACCAACCGAACATCGATCTATCTTGCCATCCACATCGTAGGACTGGTGATCATGAAACCCAAGCGCAAACCCCCGCCCCCACCCCTCCCCCCCCCCCCCAAAAAAAAAAAAAAAAAAAATCGACGCAGTCCTCGCGAGATCAATCGCTCGTAAAGCACAGACACACAGACAGAAAGAGACCCTATGCACCGGCGAAATTCGACCGAGGAAGAGCCCCGCGGGAGAAGAAGAAGAAGGGGGAGGGGGAGAGGATTAGTTACTTGCTCGCGAAGAACCGGCGCGGCGGCGTCCGAGAGAAGCAGATTGGAGCAGCTGCGAGCCTGTGCGAGTCGCGCTCAGGTGCGGTCGGTTTATCTCCCGGCGTCGAGGGGGGAGAGGAAGTAGGGGAAGGCCGTCCGAGTCCGCCGTGGCTCTCTACGACTTTTTTATTTTAACGGAAGCCAAGGGCCGTATCGTAACGGCCGTGCCGACGTCTGACTCCTGCCGCCGCGTTGCGTTGCGTTGCGTCTGGGCCATCCGATCGGGCCGCGTGGCGTGGCGTCCGCGGACTGCTTCTCTGGCCGTCCGATCGAGATGGGGTGAGTTGCCTTGCCGGGGCAAAAACGGAAACCGGCTGCCCACGTCACAGGTTTGCTAAACCGGCTCGTGGCTCACTTTCTAAGAATGCTTGTTAGGGCCTTACGGGGTGTTAGGGATTGCACCAACGACGTCACAAGTTTGTATCATTTGTAAGCATACTTGTTAGCAGGGGCATAGCCACATGGGGGCCGGGCCGGGGCCTGACCCCCCTAATGCTTGTGTAGTACCACTAATACTCTCCTAATAAGATAAAATAATCACCAACATTAGCTTATAGTAGCCCCCTCAAAGTCATATTAACTAGCACTTACCAGCCTATAAGGCCATTTTAATGATCTAATTGTTTATATATATCTAGATTAGGAGCTTTCATGCAATTGTTAGTTTGTTACGTCTAACATATGTTTTTTTTTTACTAAACTATGATTCGATCAACTTTTTTTAAAAAAAAAACTTTTTTCACCTTAGGATTACCACATGATTAGGAGTAGTAAAGATAGACTAATTACATAGATGACTATAAATCGCAAGACAAAACTATTAAGTCTAATTTACCGTCTTTAGCATATATTTAATGACATATTACTGTAGCACGACAGCGAAAACAACGACGGTGTTTTCGGCTGGGCAACCGTGGAAGCGGACCTTCTTTGCGACGTCACGATCTTGGCCCCCTCCTATATCGAATCCTGGCTACGCCCCTGCTTGTTAGGGCCTAATTAGACTTTGTTGAGGTCAATGGCACAAGTGAAGTTAGGGGGTGATTGGTTCCTTGGCTAATGTTTACCCCTTGTCGCATCTAATATTCAGATGTTAAAATTAGCCTTTGTCATAATAAAGTTGACGGAAGGAAGACTAAATATAGGTTGCAAAGGTTGTGCCTTTGAATTTAATACAAAAAATCGTTTTATCCACTATGAATTAGGGTGTCTAAAAAGACAAAGATCACACTCAACCAACACCGGGCAAGGGTACCATGATCATTCTTTTTTTAATAAATACATGGAGTTACTGTCATATATTGCACCAAGATTACAACAATGTGTTTGCAAAAATTTATGCACGCCGCAACTAGCAATCCAAAGATATAGAACAAATATTAAAACCATCCCAAAGCTCATAAATGTCACACCAAATCGGAATGATATCACAGATCAGTTTTCATTGACACTCCAAGGTTGTATCAAGTCTGCGAGGAAGCTCCCACCAGAGTTAGAAAATTAAGAGGTGATACCTAGCGATTTGGCTACTGAGACAAGTATACATTAAGGAGAAGTGCTAAAAAAACTAATACATACTTGAGAAGCTTCTAGAATATTAGAGAGCATGCACGAGTCATAGTTGTCATATTTCATAGGGGAGTGGAACTTTTTATAACTAGGTATTTTGGCAAGATAGAAATATAAATAAACTAAATAAGTATGAGAGAAAATTCTAAAGCTGGATATTTTGTAAAGAATTGTATAAAAGGTGGGCACATGACAACTTTACATGAACCATGAAGTCATATATATATGGGATGTTCCCCTCCCCTTGCCATATCATGGCATAAGATCTCGAGTAGGAGTTGACAAAGTGTCATGTAGTGTAGTATTGTCATGTTATAGCATCTCCAAGTGTGGCCAATAAAAAAATTCAATAGTTATTTTTGCTAATAAAGGAAAATGATGCTCTAACGGTGGGCATAAGGTCTCAAGTAGGACATGGCAAGGTGCCATGTAGTGTAGTATTGTCATGTTCGAGCATCTCTAAGAGTGCCCAATAAAACATCCAAAGTTAGTTTTGGGAATAAAAATAAAAAACAATGATCCAATAGTTGGCATGACCTCTTAAGTGACGGAGGACAATTTTCCCCTATGGGGCTGGTGGGGCGAGGGGCATTTTTACCCTGTGGGGTTCTACGGGGGAATAAAAAAACAGGTAGATGACTCAATGACCCAATAAATAATCCATCTGTTGGTTCATATGTTATTGGTTCACATTAGCAACACAAATAATAAGAATGCAACATATATACCATATGGTAAAGGAAGAAAAAATACGGGACAATGCCCGATATTGAATTGTTTACCTACAAACTTAGACCTAACTGACCATGCTTCTGATTTACTGATAGAAATCTTGCTGTAGTTTCTTCTGTGTGAAAAAACCACACATTTCCGCATCTTGATCTGCAACAAGTGCGAAAAATATACTAGAGTGGATACATCTGGTAGTTAATGGAAAAAAAAATCTAAATCACCCCCTCAACTATGAGGGTTGGACTACTTAACACCCCAACTATGAAACCGTCAGAACTTTTTACAAAATTATACGCCCTAAACTTTTTAAAACCAGTCAGATTACACATTGGAGCGGTTTTACACGGTGGTTTTGATATAGTAACACAACTTTGTCTTTTTTCTTTTTATTTTTTTGTTGAATCTTTTAAAAAATTATAATAAATCATAAAATAGAAAATCTAATTTTGTTGCACTCCAAATGAGTAGATATATACAATAAATATATAATATAGTATGCTTTAATACAAAATTTTTCTGCAATTAATTAGACTAATTCATAGTCATGGTTCCTATAGTCCAATTGTGGTAAATTTTTTTATGGTGGGCTAATTATTGTATGATTGACTCACAAAAAAAATTATTGTATGATTGAACTATAATAAAATTTTATACACAATGGATCATGTATAACTTAATTGTAATTTACTTTATAATTTTTCTATGATTTATTATGATTTTTCAAAGATTCAGCTGAAAAATAAAAAATAAAAAAGACAAAACCATGCTAATGTAGCAAAAACACCATTCAAAACCGCTCTAGGGTGTATCTTACCGGTTTTGAAAAGTTCAGGGGGTAGAATAGATGGTTTCATAGTTGGGGGTATTTAGTAATCCACCCTCCATAGTTGAAGGGGTGATTTAGAATTTTTCCGTAGTTAATAGATGATTAATGCAAAAAAGGTAGTATGCAACCAGGTCAGCTTAACGCAGCAGATGATAACTGAGACGGAATCGTGTTTGAGTGCCTGAAACTGCTACATGATTTTAGGTGATAAGCTAATATAACACAAATAGCAGTTTAGGTCTGAATACCGGAACTGAGTGGAGAAACAACCATTTCCCAACCATCCACCAAATCTGAACCATTTTCCAAGAAATTAAGTATATCAAATCAAAATACATTGCTGATGGCGATTAAACGAAGGAGGGTGTGTGTGAGAGAGAGGGGGAGATGGAGAGAGATAGGGAGATTACTTTGATAGCTATAACTTTGATAATAAGGATATTACTAACAATCGAGTGGTAACACAATGATCAGTATAGACAGAGTAACATCAAAAACGTTTTAGCAGTATCTAGCAAATGCATTTTGCGGATAAATTAGAATTCCTTGTGAAGAGAAATATTGCAACTGCTGGAGAAACGGTCAAATAGGTCCCCTTATCAAACCATAATACTTTGCTACCTGTTAAATGAATGTTCATTTATGTTTTATAAATGGAATAAATCAAGGATACATGCAGGGGAAAATCATGAAGATAATCTATATATGATAAATTGAACAAGGTAGAACTTGCCATCCTCAAAGGTGGGTTTCGCCACTTTGCCATCCCCAGGGCATTTTTATCACACCAGGTGAGGAAAAACCTAAAATAGATAGCAAAATCATGAAAAGGCAAAGTAGCTGTGTGATATGGTTTGATAATGGTATTTTAGCGAAACCAATTACGATGTGGCAAAGTGGCGAAACCCACCTTTGAGGATGGCAGAAATCCAAATTTCTCGAACACTGGTGAGAAGGGCGGCGTTTTGATACAGAAAACTTCTGTTGTGCGAGAGATTTCGGTGGGAGAATATACGAAGACGAACGTTTTTTTTTCGAGTGAGAGAAAGTCGCGAAGGAGAACCCTAGGTGGCGGTGGCTTAATGGGCTTGGGCTCTGCATGTGCGGCCGAGCGGTACGACCTGCTTTCAATTACAACGTTTGCCAAACCGAAATAATGGCATGGTAAAATAATAGCTTGCCAAAAACATAGCATGTTTATAGTTATGTAAATTTGCACAAAAGTTTTCACACTGAGAAGCCCCTCTGATTAGACACATTTGTTAGTGTGAAAACCTTTCACCAAATTTTAAACAACTAAACAGGTCCTCAGAGTACGAAGTTTAGGTATTCAGCTGGTTTAGCCCTAAACTATGGCACCATGTGCTTTCTTTTCCGTTATCAACTTTAAACAAGTTTCTAGCGATTTGTTGTGATTTTGAATAAAACTATCGTTGTGCCAATTTCTTCATAGTGAACCAGTCGATAGCCAAATTGTGTTTAACACCTTGATTTTGGCTAGGTAAAATTTGGTATTGAATCAATACGGTTTAGGGCCAGTTTTTAGCTCCCCCTGAGGCCTCTAAAAAGTCACGCCCAATCCTAAAACAAATATTTTTATGCTCTCAAAAAATAAAACATAAGAAGAAAACGAGGTCCCCTTGGCTCCATTTGACACCAAGCAACATAGCAGCAGGTCAACATATTTTCAAAGAAAACAAATCTTTCAATGCTTTTTTTATCGACATTGGTTATGCTCTCGGAGAAAGCTTCATCTGCCCAAACAGAACCAGGAAAGAGCTCTGTCCAACTTTAACTCAAATGTTTTAGCAAAGAAATTAGGCAAATTGTCATAACAGGCCGTGGAGAATACTGATGTTTTGGTCAATGATCCTGCGCAGCACTTTGACCAAGACGGGGTATCCATGAGCTCGTCGAGATCGGGCCGCCCAGGACCGACCTCCGACAGCAAGCAGAAGGAGCAGACCAAGAAATATGAATTATGATGCTACCTAAAAAAACATGAAGAATTTACAAAATAAGGGCGTTTAAGTGTTTAACTTAAATAACATCCAAGTAGACATCCTATCATGTTTACGAGATGCACTATGGGTAGCATACATGGGCTGTAAAAGGAGGATTGCTTATGTCAAACACTTGAAAAGACACTGATCATGGATTGAAGTCAAAACTAATCAAATGTGAAATTACCACCATAGTCATTGTGGTCGATAGGGATGGAATCTGAAGGCGAAGAATTTTTCCTACCAATGATTAGTTTCTGGACTTTTTTAATTTTAATCTTTTTTAATAATATTATATTAACAGCTGGACCGGAGCAATATTTGCACCGCCTAACCGTTTTCGCCGCGCCACCTAAGCTGGCGCGGCCAAATCTCCCTGACGCGCCAGTGCATACGGCACGACAGGGGTGCCACGCTAGCCGCGGACGCCAGCGAGGCGAGTAGTGGGCCAACGGCTGTATGTGTCTGCCGCGCCACACCGCCTGGCGCGTCAGGCTTGCCGCGCCACACCGCCTGGCGCATCAAGCCTGCGCCACCCCGCCTGGCGCGGCAAGGCCGACTTGAAATGCGTCCGCGGGCTCCTCCTCCTCCTCCCTCTCTCCTTTCTCCTCTGTCCAGAGCGACGCCGCTCGCCGCCGATCCGCCGCCAAGGAGGTGCACCCCCCTCCATTTTGGTCTATTTTTTATTAAACTTGGGGAAATCGATCTCCACATCTCCTGTAAGCTTCTCCCCGCTTGAATCTTGTGTTTTGTACCTCATTTGATAGTTTTTTGGTAGAGTTTGGTTGGTTAGGGTTAGATGGTGAAATAAAATACTTGTTTCATTTCTTATGCTTTGCTTAGAGATGGTGAAATTGAAGAGTTGTTTTATTTGTTATGCTTTGGTTAGAGCTTGGTTAGGGTTATATGGTGAAATAGAAAAGTTGTTCCATTTCTTATCCTTTGTTTTTAGAGATGGTGAAATGGAAGAGTTGTACCATTTGTTATGGTTTGTTTAGAGTTTGTGATGGACTTTGATAATCCTGTCGTTGTCCATGAGAGGATGCTATGCCAGAGGGGGTATGGTCAGTATCCATCTGTGAAGGATGCACATGGCCCAGTTCCACCGGCCCCTTCCCGTTCCAAATTGTTGTTGCGGCGTGCCAGCGGAGGTCAAACAATCTAGGCACCCAAAGACCGCAGGACGAGCGTACTATTTATGCAGGTTCACATATGACAGGGCGACAATGGCCCAATGAGTCCCTGCCTTGTTGGTTTTTCCAACGGATTGATGGCCCAGAGAAATTTGATCCGAGGATCCGGCTGTTTCCATATGAGAGTGAAAAATTGGTGCCGTACCATGAGTTCCAGCGTTGGGTTGCTCCCCCACCAAACCCCCCCCAATGACCGTAGACGAGAGGATGGCCGTTGCACGAAGGCGTAGGAAGGATCCTCCGCTCTGTCATTGTGGAGTCCGTGCTACCTTGGTGGTGCCTCCCCGTGGTGGTTCCCCTAGCAGTCGGCCAAAGTACTCCCCATTCTTCCGGTGCTCGCTAAAGACGATGGTTAGATTGTATTTGTATTCTTTGTGCATAATACTTATACTTATATGTTTTCATGCAGTTGTATTATTTGTTGATAATCTCAAACTGACTAAACTTGCAGGACAGTTGGCCAGTGTGTCAGTTCAATGAGTACGTTCAGGGCCCGCGATCAGTTTGGCCAAGTGATGATGACGTGCGTGTGTATGAGGATGGCCAGGCTCCATAGCCATCTACGAAGTATCCTGAAAAGAGATGCAAATGTGGTATCTTGGCCGAGCGTGGTGTGGTTCCCTTAGAGCTTGGTTATGGATGGTATTGCGGCAATGGAAACGCTTTTTGGGTGAGTGATATGGTATTTATGTTTGATTTATCTTTAGGAGTTGTGTGTTACACAGTCTTGTATTGATGCGGCGGTGGGCAGTGGCGGAGCTGCGCTCGGCTGGAGGAGGAAAGGAGAGGAGGAAGAAGAAAGAAGAGGGCCCGCGCGGGCCCTGAATACGGTCGTGCCGCGCCAGGCGGGGTGGCGCGGCAGGCCTGACGCGCCAGGCGGGGTGGCGCGGCAGGGTCATGCAGCCGCCGGCCCACGGCTAGCCTAGCTGGCACCCGTGGCCAGCGTGGCACCCCTGCCGCGCCAGTGCATGGGGCGCGACAGGGCGATTTGGGGTGGGCGGCCAAATCGGCTAGCCAGTGCAAATATTTGTCTGGACTGGCTGTCAATATAATATTATTAAAAAAGATTAAAATTAAAAAATGCTAGTTTCTGCGGACCGTGCCAGGAATAACTACAATCTTCAGAATTAATAATTAGTATAATGATACAACAACAACAGTTACTGAGTTGGAATACCACAGACACGAGCAAATACACGACTCTTTTTTTATTAACTGGTTTGTTCTGATTATTTAATCATATTTCCCAACAAACATGAAATATGTTTGCACTGAACCTATGATTGTTTGTAAATTGTAACACACTCCTTAACGAGAGAATTTTGGAGTTCGACAATGTATCTATAAGCTGCAGTTCATTTAGCGCCAATCTTAAGTACGAAGGCCAATAATGATGCTTTGCAAACACACCATGATTGCAAAACGATGTGCCATACAAAATTAGTTGAAGTACAATACTCAATGTTACTGTCTAGCAGTATTTCTGATTACAAGTCCTCTTTGATGTTGCCATAGCAAGCCCTATTAGCTAAAAACTCATTGGAACCCAAAATAGCTGACAGTGTTTTTTCTTTCTTTTTTGCAGATAAGGAGTGCTTCAGTTCGTACTGTGCTTCTTATACCAAAACTACTAGAGTTTCATGACAACAGCTACAAACCTGATGCCAGACTGCTACTATAAGCAAAACTTCGATTACTCATGGCATGATGGTACTTTGTTGCTCCTGCACGTGCAGTTAAGTATCAGCCTATCAGGGGAGCTTCATCATATGATATGGTTAACACAAACTTCAAATGCACTGGACTTCATGCCCTAGGATACAGTACTCTTAGAACCTTGAATATCACCAGATTAGAAAAGCCAAAAGTTTTATCAGTGCAATTACTCTGAAAGAAAGCAGCTCCGGTGATACGAAATAGCCCTAGTAAAAGCAAACAGCTTTGAAATATGAAGTAGAATACCAGCATGAAGCATGCTTCTAGTTCGCCAAACTCCGTGCTCTAACCAATATTGTGTATGCAAAGATGCAAATAATTGAACTAGTCTTGTTTGGAAACACCAAATTGTTTCATGATTTATATTGTGAATTCAGCATGCCCTTGGTACATTACAAGCCATGACCTTAAATAAACTGAAACACGATCTCCACAGGTATCAAAATTCACAAATCAATCCAGAACAATAAACCCTCCAGAGTAGTTCAGCTATCATCCTCCCCTTAATGGATCTCCGAAATGTCAACGGTCTGCAGCCGCTCTTCCTCTGGAACCAAGCACCAGTTCGGTGATTGCACCGCCCTGAGCCACTTGAAGTCATCCACATTGGCCCAATTGCCGGTTTCCTCCTCAAGACCAGACTCCTTCAAATCCTCATCAATCCCATCATACTTCAAAGCATGCGGTGCAAATTTCACACCACTGCAATCCTCAATGATCGGCCTACTCCTGACCCGCAGGTAGAAATCCGTCGCCCTTGCCTCATGAATCCTGATCTGGTGCGCCGCCATTACAAAAGTGCAACCCTCGACATCCTCTATGAGCACTGAGCCAAGAACAGCGCCGACAAATACCCGGCAATCTCTCAGTTTGTGGACATACAGCGCCCGGCATTTTCCCTTGAGATAGACCTCGCAGGAAACCAAATCCGCGAGCGTGAAATCACCATCCTTGTCATTGGAGACTCGCAGATCCTTCACCAAGGTAGCGCCATTCCTGCCCCGGAACCCAAACCCTGGCAGGATCGCGTCAATTCTAGGCTTCGGCTGCTCCGGTGGCGGCGGCTGTGGCGGTGGTACGGTGGCAGGATCTTGAGGCGGGTTCTTCGGGACCCTGCTCTTGTTCCTGAACGAGAAGGACTTCTTGGGCCGGATCTCAGAGGCAGCGGCCCGGTGCGCCGCGCGCAGGTCGGCGGCGGTGGCGAGGGCGGATCTCAGCTCGTAGGGGGGAAGCGCGTGGGACGACTCGGCGACGAGGCGGTCGAGGCTGTCGATGGCGGCCGCGGCGGCGGCCAGGGATGTGGCCGCGTCGCCTTCCGGGGTGGATGCGCGGCAGGCCGAGAGAGCCGACTCCGCGGCGAGCTTGGCGGCGGCGAAGCGGGCGAGGAAGGCCTCGACGGGGGAGGTGCCGTTGGAGTCCGAGGAAGCGCCGCCGGCGGCGGCAGAGGAGGATCGCTTGGAGAGGCGCTCGAGCATGGCGAGGTGCTTGCGGTGGGCCCCGCCGCCTGCGGACTTTGGTTGTTCGGGCTCCGGCTCCATTCCGGCGGCGGCCTTTGGTTGTTCGGGCTCCGACTCCATTCCGGCGGCGGCGCCGGATGGCATCGGGGATGGGGATTGGGGAGTGAAGCTGTTCGAGGGAGAGGCTTCGCTCGGTCTCGGTGGTACTCCCTGCTGAAGGCGGCGTGACTTGAAGTCCCCGTATCCGACGTTCGCATCCAATCCAACGGCTGCCGGTTGTTACGCAAGCTGGCATGTATCCTTCGCAAAAGCAGGGCAGCAGCGTTTTTTCCTTTCTGCTTTTTGAAACTGAATTAACAGCAGGCGTTGATATGCTCATACTCCTTCCGTCCCAAATGTATCCCAAACGTACAATTCTAAGTTTCGATACACATATCAATAAAGACGTAAGAGGCTACATGTACCTCTATATAAAAAACAAAAGAGAAAATTCCTTCTATACCCAAAAAATCTACACCTATCGCTTCTATACCCAAAAGAATTACAAAATCCCTCCTATACCCAAATCCTAATTTCTCATCCCCTCTATACCCAAAACCGTTAGTTTGGGGTTAAGTATAGGGCTGAAAAGACCATTTTGCCCCTGCATGTGACTAACCATTTTTGTGATACTGTTGTAACAGAAAATTCACTATTACTTTGTTAATGGTATGCTTGTCAAAATAAAGTTGTGACAAAAATGCATATGAACCATTGACTAAGTACTAATAGTGTTTTTCTGTTAAAACATTATCATAAAAATGGTTAGTTGTATGTAGGGGTAAAATGGTCTTTTCGGCCCACACTTAACACCAAACTGACGGTTTTGGGGATGGAAGGGATGGGAAATTAGGATTTGTGTATAGAAGAGATTTTGTAATTTTTTTGGGTATAGAAGGGATAGGTGTAAATTCTTTGGGTATGGAAGGAGTTTTCTCGAAACAAAATAGGTCCCACACAGAGACTATACGGGTCCCATGCAGATCCACCTAATCAATACGTGGATCCGTTTAAGTGATACGAGGGTCCCACGTGGATCCCGCCTAAACATTACACAGATCCTACGTGGGTCTCGTCTAAACATTATACGGGTCCCGCTTAAACATTATGCGGGTCCCCTCATGAGACCCTAACCTATCTATGGGTGGGTCCCATAGCAGCTACTACCTAGAGTTACATCTTTTTTAGACAAAATCTAAACTCTAGATTTGTATGTTTTCCGGGACAAAGAGTATATGATAACCAGAGTTGTGCTTGGTAAAATCCACACTGTCTCCAGTTCATCTCCTGCGGACATGATTTGACGGTGTCTCCTATTCATCTCCCACCGAAGGTCCGAGGCTGCAGTTCAAGGCTTCCTTCAAGCAAGCAATGGAAGAAAGAAAGCCTTCCGTTGAGATTAGATTTTGAGGACAAAAGTTTTCTTTTGGAAGCGTGTTCTACGAGGAGGGTTAAATATGAAAGGTGAAAAATATTTCTGAAAAACGCGTTTGGTGAAGGAAATAAATAGAAAGTTGAAAAATACGTTTTTTTTACTAAACACTGCATAGAAGCATCAGACGAGAGCACTAGAGCTGTTACGTGGGTGGGGGACGTGCAGTCACGCGTAGCCCCCCTATCGTGCCCACGTCGCACGTTACCATGCCATTGCCACGAGGTTCAAGAGAGAGCGAGGGAAATACCAGTACTTTCTTCCATCGCCTACTCCACCTTTTGTCCGTATGGATGAAATTTCCTCTCAGCTCTCACCTCGTCATTCTAAAACTAGAATTAAGTCAAAGAAGATGCTTAGAGCCTTAGACACTCTGGGTGCACCCAGATCAAATGCTACCCCTTTTTCGCCACTGTATCGACGACAGCACAAGGCATAGAGAGGTCACGACACCTCTTTCTCTCGTTCCTCTGACTCGGGAAAGCTGCGTTGCACCTTTGTACAAAGATACGTTGCCCCTCTTCGGATAGAATGAAACGCATGCAGCTCTCAGTTTAAGTTTTAGTAATCCACCCTAACCTCAACTTTGAAGATAAAAAAACGAATTTTGGAGGATTTGTAAAGTAATTACACGACAGATTCCAAGGGAACTTGAATATTTAGCCTCCGATCCCGAGGCGGTAAATTTTCCGTACAGGCCGTTTACCGCCCCTTCCCTTCCAAATTCCAACCTCAAACACGGCAAAAACCCTCCAGTAACATTTATTTTCACCCTCTACTGTATTTATTTTCCCGGATGACCCATTGTTTTCTCCCTCTATTTATTATTTTCACCCCACTCCACTCCTCTCTCTCGTTCTTCCTCGCGACCCCAAAACGAGCAAAGCTCGACTCGAAAACGAAGGCGCCAAACCATTCCCCAAACGCTCCCCGCGCCCGCGCCCGCGCCACCAGCTCCGTCTCCCGCCTCCTCCCCCGCCGTCGCCGCGTCCCTCAGCCGCCTCGCCCCCGCGCCGGCGGGGCGGCCCCTCTTCCCGTGCTGAAGCCCCGCAGCTCCACGGCCCCGCGTCGACGGTCGGTTCCCCGCCTCACAAGTCTCCGTGCCGTGTCGAATCGAGGTACTTGTCGGTGAGATCCGGAAACCCTAGCGCTCTCCTTGTTTTTCCGCATTGTGTGTTTGGGCTGGATTGTGCTGCGGCGAGCTGCGCCGATGCCCGGGGTTCGGCGCGGCCGGTATCGCAGTGGTGGTGTGCGTGGCCGGCCGGCGAGCTGGGATGGAGGGGAATCGGGGATTGGGTTCTGGAGTCGTGTCGAGATGGGAGTGCTGCGGCGAAAGGCGCCGGGTGGGGAATCCATGGGCCGGGGAACAGTGGCGGACGCAGGATTTCATAATTGGGTGTGCGGAATTTCACAGAACAAACATCCATAAAAAAGGGGGGAAATCCATTATACTTCATGGTATTACACTCTTTTTGAAAATTTGTTTCCTCTAGGTTGAAAAGGCGCTAATTTTAGTTTCTCTTTCCCATCAACCCCAGTTTTGTCCTTGCAATTTCAGTTTTCAGTTTGGTATTAGTACGAATGAAGATCAGGGGAATTTCGTATTGTTTTTTTTTTTAATTGACGTATCCACAAACTAAACTGACAATTGTTACTGCGTAGCAAGTAATTAAGTACTACGAGTTTGCTAACGAAATTCCAATAAGACAGCAATAAGAGGTGGCCATCACGAATATATAGTTGAGATGACAATGTCCTTCCTTTCCTTTCCATTGATAAGTTATTAAGAACTTAAGACTCCACAAAAGATCTGGGCGCTTCATTCTAAGCTTGCAGCTGGCCACCGGCGTAGCCTTTCCGTGATAGCGCTTGCGATCTCTTGCTGATGTTCACCGGACTTGCATACATGCTCTATCACCTGCTTCTCTAGTGGGCTGCCTAATGAAATTGGCGTCGGCGCAGTGGCTGGTGCTCGTCAAACGAGAGAAAGGCAAACCAACAAGAGTGGCTTCCATGCATGCAGACTGCAGAACTGCAGATGTTGGAAATGATAGCATGCCACACGTTCTTGCATGGGTGGCCGAGAGGGAAGGCTATTCACACTCAACACACTAGGATCGAGCAATCACACAGAGTAGCTGCTAGTAGCGTTTTGCAAAATTTATTGGGTGTACATATGTACACCCATGTCCCTACACTGCGTCCGCCCATGCCGGGGAACGAGAGATTTTTTGGGATTGGTGGGGTTTCGGGGTCCTCAGATTTCGGGCTGCCCTGCCCAGTTCGTGTCGTTAGGGTCCAGGACTGCTTGTGGACTTGTTCATATCGCACAAGGGAAGGTTGCAGCCCGCAGGGTGGCTCAGTGTGACCCATGATGGTGTTGCATTGAAGCACCACATGCTGTCTACGCTTGATGTGGGGAACAAAATGATTCAGTTTTGGCATGATGCTCTGATGAGTTGGGTTCACAATTTTTCTTCTAGAGTTGTGTCTAGCTTAGATGTTACATGAAATTGCCTTTCTGGTGGTACAAAATACAAGATGTTACATTAAATCATAATGTATACTATCGTTACTGTTCCTTCCTCATTTGTGAGCAGATGCTATTGGCTGATTGCATTACTAGTCCGTTTCTTTGCAGTACTAGATTTTTTTTTTAACGTGCATGAGCTTTACTGGACTAATAAAATCGGTGCTTGGTTTTCTTGTGCATGTCAGATCATAAGCACATTAGCACAATGCCTCTCTTCAATAGGAAACCTTTCTCCTTGCTGGAGCCCCCTAAGGACTTGGATCCGAAGGAGAAAGTGTTCCAAATTCGCTTCACAAAGGAGATATTCCGAGATTATCAGTATCCTCTTTTGTTTCACTATATGTTGCAAACAAATTTGTTATTATTTGCTATGTAAGGGTGGGATAGGGGTTCGGGGTTTTTCTCGACCTGCGTGAGAAGGTCTTCTCTCTCAAATGAAAGCCGTGGGGGCGGTCTTACCCCCCGCAGGTCGAGTTTTTTTTTTGTCCAGAAGCATCACTGCAAGATGCGATGCAAGATATTGTGCCTTTCATTTTCTGTGAAGTAATTTAGTGATGCAAATTCCAATGCTTGTATCCTTAACAACCCATCAGAGAATATCTAAAGAGGTTAAACCTCTATCGCCAAAGAGTTTGGACATGCAAGATGTCTGGAAAGTCTAATTTAACTTTTGAAGAAGCTTTGGTTTCGGAGCATAACGCGGTGGAGAAGACTAAAAAGTTGCCAGCTGAGTTTATGTCTTATGTTCTTCGGATGATTCAATACAGTAAGAAAACATTTCTTAATTTTTCCATGTCCTGTGCATCGTGCATCTTGGTTGTATATTATAAGTTTTTTTGTTTTATCATAATAATTGCATTTTAAATCTAGACTGCTTCATGGCACTGATTATTTGTGATAAAAACGCAAAAAGTTACTATTTCCATTCAATTTTATTGTGTAGCTTCCAGTCATATGCTTGGAAGCTGGTAAACTGTGTGAATAATCTTAAAAAGAACTATGTGAAGAATGGACTGCTTGTCATTTACAACGCTTCAATGTTATTGCACTAATCAGAATGGGTGTTCCATTTTACCTTTTATTTCAGGCACTCTTGGCTTATATGAGCTTATCAATAACATATATGCTAGTCTGCTGGAAGAAGTATTTGAAGGAACAGAGTTACATGCTAACAAAGATGGTTCTGTGATACCTTGCAAGATTTTGAAGATTTTAGATTCTGATGGCCCAAAGATGTGTGAAGTGGGTTGGCTTCGTCACAACAACACTTTGATCAACACATCGGTAATCAAAGCTGCCGATCTCTTCTACCGGAGGGCGCCTGTTAGCAGGAACACACTGAAGATTTTTATTAGAGATTCAACAACACAGACTTCCCCGTGGATTATACATGAGAATCTCGCCAAAAAATATGGCATACCTACAGATCCCCCTAGCAATATAATGGTGAGCACTCAGCTTCTCTCTTTTGTTTAGTTTGTTTCTCATGAATGTTACAGATTTATATATTTCTAGAACTTTTCTTTCTCTAGCATAACAAGAAAGGGAGAAAAAGAAAAGACTATGGAACTATTGAAGATGGGCAAAAAAAGATGAAGGGAGGTAATTCAACTGAACTCATATCACTTTTAGGAATGTTTTTTTTTTTAAAAAAAACTTCCAAGCTTCTAACCAGTGATCCTTGCATGATTGCCAGATGATGGACATGCACATGTGCCAACTAAGTATCCAATAGATGATCTGTTAGTAAAGCCCAATGCAGATGATTCGTCTTTATTTAAGAGACCTCCTATGGCTACAGATTTTAGAGTGCCAAGATGTTCAGTGGGAGATCTCCTTATGGTATGGGACTTCTGCTCATCGTTTGGGAGAGTTCTGAATCTGTTCCCGTTTCCACTAACAGATATGGAGAACGCAGTTTGCCACAAAGAAAGCAATGTTCTTCTTGTGGAAATACATGCAGCGATGTTTCACTTGCTCATGAAGGACAAAGGTGACTATTTCAGTGTCCTGCAGAACAAGAAACGGAAGTTAAAGGTTCTCCCTTGTACCTATTGAACCATCCTTCTCTCTCCATTATGTGCCCTTCATCTTTTTTATTTTATGGGCATCCTTTTTGCAGGTAAGTTTAGTAACGTGGGCTGAATATCTATGTGATTTCTTGGAAATGACAAAAATTGAAGAACTATCCAGTACCATTGCGACAGTAAGAAGAGGTTATTATGGTCTTATTGACACTGATATAAAGCTTAGGATCCTCCGGGAACTAGTGGAAGAAGCTATTAAAACCTCTGCCATAAGGGAGATACTAAGTGAGAGAGTGGACCAGAAACAAGCCCTTAATGCAACAAAAAGAGAGAGTACTAGAAAGGACAAACAAGAGCAAAACCTGAACACTGAAACTGCCATGAAAAAAGAAGAGAACCAGACAGATGCTGTGCAAGATAGCAATGAGAGTGTCGATGACCTGGCTAGGGGGAAAGAAAAGGATAAGAGCTCTCGAAGCAAGACAGAAGGCAAACGACATCTAGTGAGCATCTCTGACTCATGGTGTATTTGCATGTGGAAATGCACCTATCTATGTGTTCTAGTCATGTTTGATCTATAATGTCAATTATTAGCATTAGCCCTGCTGTTTTTGCTTAATATGTTGGAATTTCTGTGTGCTAATTTGTAGGTACGGCATCTTGATACGGAGATTGAGAAACTATCCATTCGTTCGAGCCCTCTCGGTAAAGACAAACACTACAATAGGTACTGGTTTTTCAGGCGTGAAGGAAGGCTTTTTGTTGAAAGTGCAGATTCCAGAGAGTGGGGCTACTACAGCA
Source organism: Digitaria exilis (assembly GCA_015342445.1). Taxonomy (NCBI): domain Eukaryota; kingdom Viridiplantae; phylum Streptophyta; class Magnoliopsida; order Poales; family Poaceae; genus Digitaria; species Digitaria exilis. The sequence goes on from JACEFO010002629.1 coordinate 2,375,237, forward strand.
CTAAGGAAGAGGTCACACTGCCCTGGTTTCAATCTCTATGTGCAGCATGTCTGGTTGCTATGATGATTAAGTTTTATTTTTTTTTGAAATGACAGCTTGATGCACTCATGGGTTCATTGAATGTGAAGGGTATAAGGGAGAGAGCTCTAAAACGGCAGCTAGAGAAGTTCTATAATAAGATAAGGTATGTGATCTCTAAGAACCCTACTGACTTTTTTTTTATGAAACAGTAGGGAAGGTCCCTACTGGATCTTTTTTATAAATTGTAAGATATGTGCGTGTACAAGGCCCTAGGCCCAAAATGAAGACCCTATCGATTCCATCTAACTTAATTACATAGCCAATGTTTTAGGGAATCCTTAAGAGAAGGCTTTGCTCTAGGGATAGCATTTGAGAACTCTCTGAAGTGAGCTTTCCATCTAACCAGAGATATACTCACTGAGTAAAACAATAATTGAATCCTGTGATACCAAATAGTCCAACAAGCAGTAATCAGGACATCTCTTAATTCTCTGGAATTAAAATGATCCTTACTGACTGTTGGTCACTATTGGGTATTTGGGCTACGTTTTTGTTGATTGTAGATAGTGACTGGCCCAGTCTTTCCTCGTGAAAATTAATTCCATTGGCTCTGTAACCCCCATAGCATGTCTCTTTAAACAAGGCTGTTGTGACACGTGATGTATACTCATTACTCAGTAGCCGGTGCATTTTGCCTACCGCACTTGCAGTCTGTGTTCAGGTCATAAACATCTATCTTGATACTGGAATTTGCCCTTATACTCTTTATTTGTTTGGTTTATTTTCTGGTCAAAGGATTTTTGCTGCTTTTTTTATTCTGCGCCATCTCCCTACATGGCTTGATGCTAATCTTCTGGAGTCCTCATTTTATTATTTCAACACCTCATTTTCATGGACATAAGTATAAAGGACCACATGGTCTTGCTGTTTCATTATGTACTGGCTAATTCTTTCCTGGTCCATGTTACAGTAATGCCCTGGATAAGCGAACGAAAGAAATTGTGAACAAGATGTTACTTGAAGAGGGTGTGCTGCGCCGCTCCACGCGAGTCCGGGCTCAGCCGAAGGATAATCCCTCCATTGCATTCCTCAAGTACGTCAACAAATGGAAGGATAACTGAGCTGCCTCAGCCTGTCAGTCTCTCAAAATAAGATGACAGTCCATCACTGTCGGTGGGAGAACTAAGTAACCCAGGTGATAGGATTCCCCGTAGTTGCTAAGTTATGTAGGCCTGCAATTTCCCCTGGCTGGGTCATTCGCGTCCTCACTAGGTAGTGAAACTTGTATCTCAACTCTGCGTTATCTTTTCCTTTTTTTTTTCTTTCTTCTCTCTTGGACATTGGTTCGCAAATGGGAGCACCTATTGTTTTCCTCCTTGAGTTTACATGTTATGTAAACGTGATGCTACCTGGAGCTGAATTTTGAAAAAAAAAAACATGCTACCTGGAGCTTAATTCAAGCGGCTGTGGAAGTCTGATGAGACTTCGATTTGCCATGCTCGCGTCCTCGTGTTAGTTGTCTCCAGTTTCCACGATGACTGTTCGGAGCTACCTGTGTTTGCAGTTATATAGCAGCTTACAGCCTGAGGCTGTGTTCAGATTCAGGAAAAAGTACTTCTCCAACAAGTTTTTTTTATTCATCCCACTTACAGAACATATTTTCCAGTGCACTATTCATCTAGAAAAAGGTATTTTTTTTACTTCCAATCTAAACACAGCATTTCTGTGACTCTTCAGAGTTTTTCAGTCAGTATTTCTGTGGTTTCTAAAAAGGATTTGTGTTTACACGGCGTCCGTGCGATTCAAGAAGGCTAAGGCCCAGCCATGACCCATGAGAGAGTCGCCGCCTGCTTCGCTGCTGGATGGGCTTCGCCCAAGGCCCAATGGCAAAAGGCCGGGATCCTGGCGGTTGAGTCTCTTTTCATTTTAAACCTGGAGATGGAGAAGGCTCTGCCCTCTGCTCCGTCTAGCGATCTCTGCACTTCTGCAGCGACCAGCGTGGCAACGTGGACGAACTGACGTCCACAGATAAACAAAACTGAAGCCCCAGCAAAGATATTTATCTCTCTCTCTCTGCCCCTCAGCCCTACACTTCACAAAAGCAAACCACCGGCAAAGGGTAGGGAGCCTCTGCTCATTCACAATCACAAGCAATTCTCTGGTTGGTGTTCCTCTGCTGCCGCTGCTTGTGTGTGTCTGCGACTGCGAAGAGAGGAGAGGGGGGAGATGGCTTGCCCTGCGCAGTCCATGCTCTCCGCCAGCGGCTGCATCTTCCTGAGGAGCAAGCCTCAGGTCGTGCGAGGTGGCGCCATCATCGGCGGCGTTAGCAGCAGCAGGCCGCCGTTCCTGCTCACCTGCAACGCCTCCTCGTCCTCGTCTCCTTCCTCGCCGTCGCCGGCGCCGCCGCAGGAGGACCCCGACTGCAACGAGGTGGAGTGCGCTCCCGACAAGGAGGTACAGCCTCTGCCTGGTTCTTCCATTCCAGCTCCTCTTTCCTTGGTTTATCTTATCATGGACACCAGAATAGGGTAGCAGCAGCAATGGATGAGGTGTTGTATACTTGTATCTCTGTCGTGCGCAGGTGGGGAGCTTGAGCGCCGAGTGGCTGGCGGAGGAGAGGACCAGGGTCGTCGGCACCTTCCCGCCCAGGAAGAGGGGCTGGACCGGCTTAGTCGCCAAGGACACCGCCGGCCAGACCAACATCTACTCCGTCGAGGTAATCTAATCGAATTCCGGGCTGTTTTCTTTCTTTGCATCGTTTTGGCGCGAGAGAGATGATAAAGATAGCATCATTTCTGCAACTAACTACTGAGCTTGTGCAGCCGACGGTGTACGTGGCGGAGAGCGCCATCAGCTCGGGCGCGGCGGGCACGTCGGCGGAGGGGGCGGAGAACACGGCCGCCATCGCGGGAGGGCTCGTCCTCATCACCGTCGCCGCGGCCTCGTCCATCCTCATCCAGGTCAACAAGAGCCAGCCGCAGGTGCCGCCAGAGGCCGTCTACAACGGGCCACCTCTCAGCTACTACGTCGCCAAGTTCCAGCCCGAGGTGGCGCCGCCGCCGCCACCGGCGGAGACCCTCGAGGCCCCCGCACCGGCCGAGGCGGTCGTGGCGGCACAGGACAGCGCCGCCGCCGTCGAGGCTTCCGCGGCGGCACCGGAGGCAGAGCCGCTGTCGTCGTGAGCTGACGTTGTACTCAAAAGAAGATTCAGTTTTGTGGCAGCGTGCAGATGAGCTTGTAGTGAGTGCATGATGATGAGATATGTATACTTATGGTACACGAGATGATGAGAGTATTATCGGATTCTACAAGAGTCGTGTATGTACAGTGCATTCAGCAAGTCTATATATGCTTATATGAAACCTCACGACACTCGCACAAACCATATTGTCCAGCTGTAACCGTAACATGATGAACGTACATGATGAACTAGAGGCCGCCTTCTGATCCGCATCAGAGTGAAGAAGAATCTTCACAGCCTGATCTGACCTAGATCACACTCGTAGACCGCTGTAAAAATGTACAATGCTATTTCCACAAACTCGACAAGGCGCGAGTTACACTGCGTATCATGATTCAGTAACTGATCCATTCACAACAGCTGCTTATACCACGGGCCATGGACCTGTTCTGACACCATTGCTGCTTTGATAAGCACTTGAGCTGCCTTCACCACTCGCTCGGTGAGTTTTGCTGCCCCGATGCGCCTCAGGGATGCATCAGCGAGCTTCCGGCCTTTCTCCCCGCTGCCACCCAGGGTGATTGCCCGGAAAGCGCAGTACACAGACTGAGAGACCTTTTTGAAGACAGTGTCATCGGTTTGGAGACTTTTAAAGAAGACCCTAGTCAAAATCTGCTTCCTGGTCTCCATCATTTCATTTGACGGAGAGCTTGCTGAGGCTGATGAGTGCATCATCGCCTCAATGATCTTTTCAGTGCCAACTTCTGCAAAGTTGTCTAATAGCCTGGTGAGCATGTTGAACAATTCCAAGGCTGCATTCTCCAGTTCTGAAGGAGTTATTTTTGGGTTCTCACTCACTAAGACCTGACGCAAGACAAGCATGCTACAAAAAGGTAAAAAAGATGGAATTGGGTTCAGTCATTCTGTTCTTGCAAATTATAATGGCACAATAACAGTGAAAATTTGAAAAGTAGAGACCAGAATATTGTTTCACCTTGTCGCTATCACAATCACTTGTTGGAATTTACTTTGAACAGACCGCAATCTCAACCAATTGAGCATAAAGGTCTCAGGAACCGACTGGCTTTGCAAACCCTCTGTGCTGCTGATGATTTGCAATAACCCAATCCTTATTAACCTGCCAAGTTGTTCTCCCGTGCATTCTGGTAGCTCTGTCCTGTCTGCTTGGCAATATGTAGAATCGTCAGTGAATATGGGGTAAACCGCAACTAGTGTCTGAAAGTAGAGAAAACAAAGAAAATACCTGCCGCAGGTATAGCAGATTGTAGCTGACCTGGAACTGCAAGTCCAGTTCGAATCGTGGCAACAAGTGGCTGAACCTGCTATTACAGTTGGGAACTCTCAGAATTTTCTAGTGTAATCAGAACTAAAGAAAATGGTGTGTAGAAACTAAAAAGCAGTTAAGATACTGTTAAAAGAAAGGTGGATGAGCAGGGCATTGTGACTACAGGACCAAATGAAGCTGTTGCAAATAATGTACTAACATGGTTTGCTGCTGGCAGAATTGATAGCGAGCTGACATGTTCATTCCACTGTTCTTCCACAATATCTTTCACAGAGGAAATCCAACAGGCAGTTAAAGGGAGAGAAGCTAACGCATCAGAAGGGGAACCATAGCGATCGGCAAAAGACTTCTGCAGATACTCCACTCCACCTGACCCCTTAATGATCGGTTCCAATAGTTGGATGCGTGCTCTACTGACTTCTGCCTTTAGAGCCTGTGTTCAGTAAGGGCTTTAGTCACAAGGTAATATTGTAACTTCACCATATAGGCCATCAATTTATTCAAAGACATATTCAATAGAGTAAGGACCTTTAATTCTTCCATAGTGAAGCGCAAACCCTTGATGACAGAAACAACAAATGAATTTGGATCTCCATAATCAGATTCAGGGTCTTCAATCAGTTCTCCCAATAACTTGTCATGACTCTTCTTCATCTCATCTTCCTTTGCAGGAGAACATAGTTTTTGAAGCTTATCCAGAGAGTACTGCAAAATTTGTCCTAGATACTGTCTGTCCTGGGAGCCTGACTCAAGTAACTTTCCACAAAAAAACAACATGATTTGTGTTAAATATGCATCATGATTCAATCTAAGTTCACAATTCTAAGTTAACTCCTTACCTGGGTCAAAATTTCAAGGTTAATAGTGTCATTTATTTCTTGTTCCCACCCTTTAGGAGCTAACTCTTGCAATGCTTCCCTGACTTCCTTTACCAGGTTGATCAGATAACTGTAATCTGGCGTGTCTCCTCTCATTGAGTCTGCAACCACGTCCCAGAAAGCTTTCTCCATTGTTTCTTTGACTTTTGCCTGACAATAAGAAGGATAAGAAATAATAAAAATATGCAACAAGAGCATCATCTCATACTGAGACCCACACCCTAAATTCAGACATTTGAATTCCCTGAAAAGACCCTCCAAACAAATAATCATCTCTTCTACCTTATACATTGTATTTTTTTATATTATTACAAGTGAACTCTGCAATAATATTGCAATACTGGAACTAACCTTGAAATCACCTTCAACAATACCGATACCATCAGAGATGTCACGAAAAGAGCCATGGATGTCATGAAGCATCTCATTGACTATTTGTTCATTTTCAGTTGGCATTTTTTCTGACACTGCACTGCTCCGTGTGCTACCCATGAGCTTGCCTCCTTTGCTACCATCAGATGGTGAAGAGGAAGATCCAAACAGAGATTTGACAACTCGACTTGTCTTTTCAGCATCCATATTAGAATTCTCCGACAATTCAGAGACAGTAGGATGACTAGAAGAACCTACAACTGAAGGAGATGCTATATTTGCATGTGTAGTTGCAATGGAGCTCCTGCCCTCCTTTGCTTGAAAGAACTTTGACCTTGTTTCGGATAAAGCCAATTCCATCCTTTCAATACCAGCTTCACCACCCAGGTGTTGAATCCTCTCCTTTAAAAGTTTCTGATCATCTGCAACCTGGATGAGGAACAAAAAGTCAATTCAGCAGATGATTAAGCGTCGAAGATGTCAACGAACTCAACCCATTTCTTTTAATAGAAAAATCAAATGCACCCTAAGGCTGGTTACCAAAATTGATCAAGAAATAATTGGCAATGAATTCCAAATAGTACCTGTTTCTGAATAGCTTTCAAATCACCACTAAGGTTATCTGATTGGCCTTCATGAGTTATTTTACATGTTTGGATCATTGACAGTTCAAGCCTGCATGCAGCTCTAATAAGATCTTCCTCTAGTGATTCAGCATCTTTTGCTTTCCATGCCACAAAATGGTAAAGATAAGCACACCAAGCTTTGTCAAAGGCAACCAACTGAGTTCTGAATTTCTTCCGATCAGCAACAACGGAAGAGGAGTCATCATAACTAGAACATCCAGGCGAGGCAACATCTAGCTCTGACTGCCTCAATATGCATGCACCATCTATGGCATCAAGTATTGTTTTAACTAGCAGTTCAAATTCCTTCACAAAGTTTGTTGCTGAGTCCAGAAGCAATTTCTCTTGCTCACCCTGTCCACTAAGAACTGATTTTGGATGCCCTAGTATCATGTATGCACATAGCGCAATCCTTTGTGAATATCTAGGCACCTTGTTCAAGTCATAATTTTGAACTGCCTTTTTGAGCGTTGCTTTACTTCTTCCGGCACTGCTTGGGAGGATCCTCCTCTTCGGTGATCCCAGGTGCTTGAGAAGATGGTCAATATTTTCTGGTTTTGATGAACTAGATGACTGAGAGAGTGCAAAACGACTCTCCAACCGATCAAGCAAGGCCTTAGTGGTCTGAAGAACTGTGGGAGATTCAATACATATAGCTAATTCTTCAAATGGCATAGACACGACTGATTGCCGATTTATGCCCAGTGAATCGAATGCCCTAGCCAGCACCACTGTTGTTTTCCTAGAAGTTATGAATCTTCTCCAGCATCTGAAGTGTCACAAAATATAATAAATTTTCTAAAATGGATCTAAGCTACACATGGAATCCAGAAAACTATTAGGACCATAAGATGCTACCTTGCCAGTTTTCTTGAAAGAAATTCTCCGCTTTTAACCGAACTGCTGCGTCTAGAGCCGTGAGAACTTCCTCGCTGCTTCAAATACTCAGCTCTCTGCTGCTTTGCCTGCATTTTCATATGGATGGTTATGATGCGAGTTAAATATCTGAAAAAAAAAACATCAAGGATGCATCAGAGAAATGCACACCCTCTGAAGTTTGTCTTCTAGTTGCTCTTTTAACTTGCTCCTCTCGGTTTCTCTCTGGCTTGAGGCAATCTTGGCAGCAAGTTGGACCTGCAAGAGTCTACACTGTGCCCGTCTTTGCTCAGATTCCAGCAGCCCTGATCGTCTCTTCTCAGCAGCAGTACGCTTCTGCATGAGTGCAGAACGTACACGCTCCCTGTACTTGTTCTCCAAAGCCAGTCTTTGCATAAAGAAGTTTTTTGTCCTATCCTCCAATGCAGCCCGCCTCAGCAAACGTGCATGCAGGAGTTCCGTACGCTTCTTCTCAGCCTGCCGAATCCGCAATTCGACTTTCATTCCGAGTTCTTCCCTTTCCCTCTCAAACCTTGTCTCAGCATCATTTTTAGCAGCCTGACGCAGCTCATCCAGCTTAGCCAACCGGCTCTGTTCCTTTGCCAAAAGGCTCAACCTGCAATTGGGATTGTTTTTTCATGTCCCTTGTTCCTAAATAAAACAGAGTACTGTATTCTATTGTGTTTCTCTTTCAAACCTCTTCTGCTTGGCGGACACAAGCTTTGCTTCGAGGAGCTGCGCACGATCCTCCTTCTGAGATGACCCTGAAGGGATCCTAAGAGAGCTCTTCGCTTTGGAGGACAATGTTTCATGAAATTGCTGGACGATAACAGCTCATATAAGATGTAGGCCTAAGCAAAACAATATATTCCTAGTTTATTTACCAACCTAAACCAAACTTTGCAAGCTAATTGACCATTTTCGAGCTTCCTGAGTCCATAGAACTAACACCTAAACTGTAACTCTAACACTCGATACAACTCAAGTCCTGCATTTGCATCTTGCTGCTCCCGGATTTGATCAACGAAGCTAGATGCTCATAAGGTAACACAGAGCTCACAGTTCAGCAATCCACCTACACCTTCTGATTTACATAGCACTACCGAGTATCCACAAACTACGCATGTAACCAAATCCCCAATCTTCAATCCTACTCCAACGCGAAACTATTCCACCAACCAACACGAAATTCAAAAAACGAGCCCAGTTAAAAGGCGCATTAACGTCTCAATCAAACCCACCGACAAAAACCAACGACGACGACACCGTGCGGTGAAGTAATTTCGACGTCACGTGAGGAAGAAGGGAAGGAGCAAAACCCACCTGCCTCCGGAGACGCGCCTCCCGGAGCTTGGCCTCGATCTCCTCGGCCGTCGGCGCCCTGCCGCCGCCATCCCGCGCGCGGAGGAGCCTCCGCCTGATCCTCGGCGGCACCCTGGCAGGCGGCGGCGGGGGCGACCCCTCCTCCACCGCTGGTATCTCCAGCAACACCGCCTCCGGCACCACCATTCTGCCGCCCGATCGCCGGATCACTGCCACGATGTTTCCACCCGGAGCTCGCCCCGATGACGCGACGTGACCCGCTCTGAGACGGACGCCGGCGAAATCTCGAAGGGCACTGGACTCGGCTAGGGGAGTGGGGTCGCGGGGGAGTGGGGACTACCAGCTAGGGGCCCCGGTCGGCTAGGCTCTCTCTTCGCTAGGGACACGGTGAGTCTTTGGAGCGGATCTGAGGGTGTTTCGGTAATTTTTTGTTCGAGGAGCCGAGACCAGGTTTACGAAACTGCTGGAACGGTGCGGTTCCCACAGTTTCCAGTGATACCGGGCGGTTTCAAACTGTTAAATTTAAAATATTTATATTTAAATTTAATAAAAGAAAAATATCAATAAAATTGTTAAAAATATTTCAAGGTACGTGTAATCTATTGGTGTAAAAATTTTTAAATATTTGCTCATTTGGTATATTTTACAAGTTCAACAAAAAAGGAAAAGAAAAAAAAAATTGGCCGATTAAACTTCTAATGAAAAAAAATACTAAATACACTAATATTTGAAAAAATTTGACACCATTAGATTCTACGCACCTTGAAATATTTTTGGAATTTTTAATTAAATTTGAAAACATGACAAATTCTTTATTGAGACGGCTTACAACCCAAACCGGTCGGCTTACCGCCCAAACCGACTGGTTTACCGACCAAACCGCTCGGCTTACCGGTTCAAACCGACTGAACTAGTGATTCATATAGATTTGCATTCAAAATTTCAATTTGTCCGGTTTTCACCAGGAACCGCTCAAACCGCTCCGGTAAGCCGCTACCGGAGTACGGCGGTTCCCGGTCCCGGTTCGAGATCAAAAACCCTGGAGCCAACATGGTGTGGGACTGGGGGGTGCCTTTTGCCGTTGGCCAGTCAGAGACCTACGTTTTTTTGTTTTTAAGCCCTTTTCTAAAACTTTTTTCACAAATAAGCCCCTGGCAGAACGTTTTGGGCTTTTGGACCCGGGGGTCGGCGCCAAGGTAACACATCTCGGCGCCACAGATCTTGGTGCCGAGCCTCGGGAAGCGGCCAGCGATGCATGCCTACGTGGGTGCCCACGTGGCATACCTCGGCGCCACAGATCTTGGCGTCGAGCTCGGCGCCATACGCCCATATACGCTCTATTTTGAATTTTGGTCTTTCTCCTCGACAAACGCCGCTGCCTCTGCCGTCTATCTCCAACCGCCGCCGCCTCCTCGTCGCTCCGTCCTCCGGCCGCCTCCCTCTCCTCCCTAAGCTCTGCAACATGCCTTGTTGCCGCCTCCTCCTTGCACTGCTTCTCTGCCTCCTCCTCCATGCGCCTCGCCTCAAAAACCACCCTGCACTCCTCATCCCACTTCTTCATGTACTTTAGGAACTGCTTGTCCTCTATCTTAATCTCGGTGTCGATCCACTATTGAAAATCACATAGAGGTGGCGGGGTCTGTAAAGAATAGTGTTACAAATCATAAATTGGAAATCCAAATAACACAATGCTTACCGTAAACCCACGACGTATATGTCGCTCCGTTGGTTCCCATACATAGTTCGCACACATCAAATAGGTCTGGCGGAACGTTTCATCCTCATTAGATTTGGCCACTTTACAGGGATCACCGCAGAAGCACATAGGTCTAGGAATACCCTTAGGCAACGGCAAAGGGTAAAAGCATTCTCCCATCCTCGCGTGTATGTATTCTTTGCTTTACCTGCTTTACCACGCCTAAGGCATCCTACGAGTAGATATTTCACATTCCACAATTAGTCACTAAACCAATATTAAATATAACCATTATCTCATTTGGCACATGTAAAACTATATATCCTAAGCAATAAATTGAATCATTTATCTCGTTTTGCATCGAAACATACTAACTATTTAATCTAAGCATTGCAATCTAAGAAATAAGGTTCAAAATCGTAGCAACACAAAATTAACCCTAGGTCATCTAAATCATCCAAAGGATACCAACAAGTAAAATTATTATGAAAAAACCGAGAAATTAAGAGAGGATACTTTGCTCTTGATGATGGAGGGATCAAATCCAAGTTTCCGCGGATAAATAGGCCTAATCGAGGTGTATGACGGGTGGGGGGGGGACAAAAAACGAGAGGAGGAAGAACAGAATGCGAACTAGTCGGTTTGGGTGTTCTACACGCGGGGTTAAGTGGGTAGCTCGGCGCCAAGATCTGTGGCGTCGAGCTCAGCGCCGCGATCCGAGCTCGACGCCAAGATCTGCGGCACCGAGGTATGCCACTTGGGCACCCACGTAGGCATGCACCGTTGGCCGCTCCCTGGGGCTCGGCGCCAAGATCTGTGGCGCCAAGACGCCCTGAGGGTCTAAAAGCCCAAAACGTTCTACTAGGGGCCTATTTGTGAAAAAAAGTTTTAGAAAAGGGCTTAAAAACAAAAAAGAAGTCGAGCTAGAGAGGAGGGGGGTTCCACCACTACTCCCTGTATAAAAATATGAGATTTAGGGATGTCAATTCTGCCCGTGGACAAGGATATCCGTGGATAACCAATCCGACGGGCAGAAAAACCTCACCCGTGGATATGTCTGTTACTTACAAAATATAGAGGCTCAATAAAAAAGACTCTAACACTAAAGCGTCCCCAGTGGAAGCTCCTAAATGGGCTCTACTCTAAATTTTTAGGAGCCAAACAAAAAACCCTCTCCAGTGGGCTCTTAAACTCCCTTATATTTTACATGCCCTACCAAATTTTCCCTCCAAAACCCCTAGGCTTAGGAGCGTCTCATCCAAGTCCAGTGGGACATGCATCCATACTCCAGTGGGCATGAAAAATGGTGGGCCCCATGGTTTGGGAGGGAGGATGGGAGACTATCAAATCTAGAGGCTTGGAGGGGAAATTTGGAAGGGCATACAAAACAGGAGAAAGTTTAGGAGTCCCACTGAAAAGTGTTTTTTGTTTGACTCTTTAAATTTAGAGTAGGAAGCTATTTAGAAGCTCCTACTGGAGATGCTCTAATGCCCCAAGCCCCAGCTAGGCCCCCACGAGCATAGCCACCCCTGCCCCAGTCCACCCCTAACCCACTTTATTTCCCTAAACCAAAACCCAAATGTTGGATTAGATTAAACTCATCCCCTATTTACTCAACCCACCCTCTATTTCCTGTAATCTACCTCCATTATAATTTATATAAACCTAATTTTGATCACTCGTCTTATTCAAAAAATTTATCAAATATAGGGTGTGTTTAGATTGTAGGAAAAAATACTGTAGCATTAGAAAAACACTGTAGCATTCGTTGGGAAACGTGTTTTGTGAGAGAGGAATAGTGGAAAGTTGGAATGAATAGTGAAAAGTTGGAATGAATAGTGAAAAGTTGGAAATCTGAACATGGCCATAGTCAAATTTAAGTCATTCTTGAAGAATATTTATTAATAAATCAAGTCACAAAAATGATATTTCACATATTTTTTTTAATAAGACGAATGTTCAAAGTTGGAGTAAAAAAAATTAAACGACCTGTAAATTGGGATGGAGGGAATAGTGAAAAAGTCCATTTTTGGCCATCCAACTCTTGCCTCAGTTTGGTTTTGGCCATCGAACTCTAAAACCGGGTATCTTTGGCCATCCAACTATCAAAACCGTTCAAATTTGGCCATCGGGCTGTTTTGATGAGTGGTTTTAACTTATTTTATTTATAATTTAGTTCTTAGATCTTAAAATGATTATTACTTTTTGCTCGTACCTCCGATTTAGGTGATTGTTGTGGTCACGTGTTAATAACGGTGAACACTATATTTTAAAGTGATCTTTACACTATTTTATCACTATTTATTATATTATTTTTTGGTCATTGTGTAGAAAAAATAATATAAGAAAAATTAAACAAACAATTATAAAATAATACAATCAACATTTTAAAATGTAAAGCTCATCGTTACGAACGCATGACCACTAGAATCACTTAAAACGGAGATGCAAGAAAAAAATAGTGATCATTTTAATATCCAAGGATTAAAAAGCGCTAAATTAGTCCATTTTAATCCTTAGATCTTAAAATAATTATTATTTTTTTCTTCTATCTTTGATTTAAGTTATTCTAGTGATCATGCATTCGTAACGATGAACTTTATCTTTTAAAATGTTGATTTTATTATTTTATAATTGTTTGTTTTACTTTTCTTATATTGTTGTTTGTACACAATGACCAAAAAATAATATAACAAATAGTGATAAAATAGTATAAATATCATTTTAAAATATAGTGCTCACCGTTATTAACACGTGACCACGAGAATCACCTAAATCGGAGGTACGAGCAAAAAGTAATAATCATTTTAATATCTAAGGACTAAATTGTAAATAAAAAAAGTTAAAACCACTCATCAAAACAACCCGATGGCCAAATTTGAACGGTTTTGATAGTTGGATGGCCAAAGATACCCGGTTTTGGAGTTCGATGGTTAAAACCAAACTGAGGCAAGAGTTGGATGGTCAAAAGTAGACTTTTTCCAATAGTAAAAAGCACCAAAGTCGTCTTTAGATGGGTTAATTACGGGCTGGTTTTACTGGTTAGCTGGGTTGGAACCGGCCCAGGTACAGGGCTGGCAACCGGATCGTCGCCAAGTCCAAGGCGTCTGGTCGGCGCTCGGCGGGTCGTCTCGCCTTTTGTCTTCGCCGTGCGAGTGCGACTGCCGATTCGCGAGTCGCGACTCTCGTGCAGCCGAGCCCAAAACCCTAGACTCTTGTAGGGGGCTAGGCAATGCCGGCGACCGCCGCAGCGCCGCAGAGGGACTACAGGAGCCGGTGAGTGGCGATGCCCCTACACAGCTGCACGCTTGCTGCTTGCTCCACCGATCACCGCTGGCACAGCAGCACGGATTGATTTAGTTTCATTTTCGATTTTTATACTTCATGGTAGATCGTTAAAATTTACACTGCCGCAATCTCTTTTCCGTTACGTCTCGGCCTTTCCCCATCCCCTCCATCTCCCAGATCTGTCCAGGCGTTCCCTTTTGTCTCAAATCCACCGCATTTGCGCCAACTACTCGATTCTGCCTCCTACATCATCCCATCCGCGAGGCTAAGCTCGTCCGGTTTGTGCATTATTGGTTGCTAGTTGGTTGGTTATCTTTTGTGAAGAATTAGCACATGCCATATGGAAAATTGATTGGTTACCGGATATCTTGTTATATGTTTACATACTTGCTGTGTACAGAACTAGATGCTGATTAGAGCATCCCCAAGAGTCTTTTCTAAATTTCACTCTCTAAATTATCATTTGGAGAGTCATTTACATAAAAATCACTTTCTATACGTTTTCAATCTCCAACAGCTTTTCTATATCTTGTTTACACTCTAGAGAGCCATTTTCGCGAGCTATCTTTGGCTAGTGAGAAATCCAGAATAGATGATAGCTATATTTGGATAACCACGTAGAGAAGCTGTTGGAGGGTATTTTTCCATCAAGATATCTATTCTAACAATTAGGATGGATATAGAGAAGCTCTTGGAGTTAAATGATAATTTAGAGAATGAAATTTAGAAAGACTCTTGAAGATGCTCTTAATCTGTGTGACCTGCAGAATAGAGAATTGTATTGTATTAATTTTGTTTTGTCAAAATCAATTATCAACTGCTGATTAAATCATTTTTATATCTCGATTGATGTGCCTAATGGGGATGGGAAAAACATTCCCCATCAAGGATAGCAACGGTGTTGATGCCATAACACAGTACTCAGATCCACCTGAATGTGGACCAACACTGAACAACGAATCTCTGCCCCCAATTCACTATTTTGCACCTCAAAAGTCGTCATTGCTGAAAGCTGCACTCTACACAAAGTTGCTTGCCGCTGTGGCATAGACACAATCATGAGGCGTCACCACCACCACTGGTTGCAATGAGCCAATGAAGCTAACTGACAATAAATAATTTATAAGCTGACTCAAGCACAACTTAGGAGTAAGGACTCCCAACATCATAGCACATTCGTTAACCTTGCTCACTGTCTTCGGGTGCCTAGCTCTCCTACAAATGCTCATTACTGGTCTGAATATATTGTAGACAACCCTGTTACTTTGATCTAGTAATATTATTTTTAATTAATGCCTTATTGTTTTGCTGAATTTATTTAATGTGTACTTGAGTCAGATTCGCTTTGCAAGGTTTCATGGAGAAGATAACATTGGAATTTAATTCCACTATCGCTGCTTTTATAGATGGATTATGTTAATTTATTCTTTGACCTTGTGCTGATAATAACTGATCTTATTCTCAATGCTGATAATTTTACAGCTAGTCTTTGTATATGCATGTTCAAACACTAACAGCGACAAACCCTTCTTATTGATAATTGCACAATCTAGAACAGTAGAGAGGCTGCACACTAACCTGCTACGATGGCGCGCACTTCAAAATCACTACTCTAATACTTAGTTTGGATGTGAGGAAAATGTAAAATTGATTGAGAATTAATATAGAATGGCATTTTTATGCATTGACATTCATGTGTGTACAACAGTGCAAATAAAATCTTAGGCTAATATTGATGATTGAAAGATTTCTTATTGATGGTTTCATTCAGTTTACCTGTTCTTTTAGGCAACAGTCGTTTTCTTTGTGGGATAGGTCAATTAAGCAAAAAAGAACATGCTATATTATGTGGTTGTATTGTTGTTTCCCATATGTTGTTTCTGTATTTTATAATAAGAATAGATTTCCAAACCTAGCTGACAGTAGTTAGTTGATTGGATTTGCCTTGCAAAATCTGAAATATTATTTTCTGATATTAACTTACAGGTTAAACTGAGATTACATTACACCAAAAAAATTGAAGCATACGCCCTGAGCTTCTTCTCATGGAGGTTAAAATCTTAGCCATTTTACATACTGCATCTTCTTTAGTTATCATATTTATATTTTTATTTCATTTACTCATCTGTAGAAAAACCTATTTAAGGTTTGCATATAACAATTGTGCAATTTGTAATAACAATAGTAATTATAATCTTTACTTGCTGTAGTAGGTTGGTGCTATTCCTGGAGAAAACCAGGCAATGTATGACAAAATCTGTCGTTCTCTAGTCCAACTCGTTTGGTACGACCCCACCGGACGAGAGCAAAAATCGATGACTACAGGTGCAATTGCTAAGTCAGGAAATGACTATTGCTATATAATAGCTTTGTGGAATGTAAGGAACTGGTCATCCATTGGGCTACTTGAAGTAGTTCTCCCTGACAGAACAAAGATAAAGCTCCAAAAAAAAGAGGTGGAAACTCGCGAACGTTTGATGGCATTCTATGTTCGCACGCCTACTTTGATGAAATCAGTAGAGTTCAGTACGAATGATATTTCATTGAACGAGGAAGTTTTTACAGTTGGCTTTCAACCATCAATTCCAAGTTGCCATATGTCTCCTGGGCTTGTGACGTAAGTCTCTTATATTGTTTCTGGTGGTGGTTCTTTGTTGATGTCCTTATCCATTCTTACCTCTAAAAATGATGAAAAACAGGCATGAAAGAAAGTTCTACTTTAGCCATGATTCTCATCCTACTCCACTTACGTCATTGGGAGATCTTGTGTTTAACAAGCAAGCGGAGTTTGTTGGGATATCTTGTATGAATCGTGGTGTTACCATTGCTATGAATGTGGCATCTATAACACAATCTCTTTCCTTATTTCACAAGAACATGACAGACAAGGTATTGTATTTTCCTCATTCTTTTGATAAACTGTAAGTGACTTCTTATAGTATTTACTAACACTTCTCTTTTGCAGTCCCTTGGTGAAATTTTGCAGCACATAGATGTTCAGGCCAGGTCTGTTAAAAAAAGAAACAAAGATGATCAGGCTACATCTCATAAAAAAAGAAAGAAAAAAAGACACTGAAGCATATTAAAGGTTAGTTTTTTACTAACGATAATTTCTAATGATTGGTTTACTTTTGGAATATGGAAAACATGTTGATTATTTATTTGATAGTGACTATTTATGGGCAATAATATTTTGATTGTTAATTGGACCCATATGCCCACTGTTTTTTTTTAACTGTACAGCGGGGGAGGCCCCCACTGTGGTATGCCCCATATGCCCACTGTTGCTGATCAACTTTGATTTTGTTCCAACTCATTTTTAATAGAAATGGAAGGTCTGGAAACAAGCACCAATTTTCTGCATTTTCTCTGTATATTTTGTATCATTTTTTTTAACCGGATATTTTGTATCATTCACCTACTTAGTTTGATTGTTGTGCATGCATTCATAATTCAAGACCAATTATATGAAGTGCTTGGTTGTGAAATAGTATCAACAAGAGTAGAAACAAGGCAGTTTAGTACTTTAGTATACTATATCTCTACCTAATTTTATCACATACATTCAATTTTATGTAATTCTATGTTATGAATCTGAAGGCGGACCTGGCGCAGTGGGTAAAACTGTCACTTGTGACCTGGAGGTCCTGGTTTCAAACCAGCCTCTTTGCAGAATTTTGAAAGAAATTTGCAAGGGCAAGGTTCTCCATGAATTCCCTTCCCCACACCGCACCTTATGTGGGACCTCCCCTCATATTTATGGGGAGGACCCGACTTGCCTTAGAAGCAAACTCAACACTTTCTGGACTCTTCCTAAACCCTAACCTATACAGACTCCAAGTAGCACGCCACTTTTGGGCCTGCTGGGCAGTGCAAACTGTACAACAAGAAAAAAATCATAATGCAGAAAAATGTCACATAATAACTCCCATAGAGTCATTATGTTTGAGGTATTAACTCCATTTCGACATGTTGCAGAGTGCAGAGAAACACCTTGAGGATAGCCATCCAAACACATTGAACTGAGCAATCGAAGGCTACTAGCCTAGTACCATGCCATCCAAAATTACATACATATCAGGATAACCATATAAAAAGACATAAAATCTGAGCTTAGTGCATCTATGAAAAACTGAAAAACAGTCCAGTTCGTTGGGAACCGGCTGGTTCACTGGTTCCTGTAAAAATCGACTGGTTCTATCAGTGTTTAGGTGTTCGATTATGGACAGTCTTTTAAGTGAACCGAGCCATTCTAGGCTTTGGTTCGCAGTCTTTCGGGTCAAACTGCTGATCCGGTCGGTCCTAATAACTAGGCCCCAAGAGCGGCATGAGCAAGACACACACAAGGAGATGAGGGGATTTCTTTGCATTGGGACTCATCTGCTGAGGCTGGCCTAGGAAAGATACAAGTTTATACGTGAACAGGTAGAGATGAAATCTAGCCTAGGAAAGATCCCCGTTTGCGTTGTTGTTTGCATTGTTGATATAAGGTGGCACTTTTTTGAAGCAGGTCTTGTTTGTGGACCAAGTTGAATGATATGTTTATACAAGTCAATCTAGCTTTACATGTGATTGCTTTCCTGACTAATTGTATAAGAAAATTAGCCAGTCGGCAGCGCGGAGTAGCATTCAATGCATAATGTGAGGATGCCATCTTGCGTCTGGGACCACATTGCCATTGACACCGTCAGAAATGGTGTTAGTGTGCAATTTGTCATTATACTGCTATATATCTTGGCGACTTGAGCTTGCTTTGGTGTTTTGACCCCATATGTGGAGGTTGCTGATGTTTTTCTTTCTTATTTCAGTGGTTGCTAATTGTGGTTTCGGAAAGTGTTTGCTGAGAGCAAGAGGCAGCAGTTACGAAGTCCATTGGAAAGGCTGGTGGTTCGTAGTTGCCGGAAGATAATCGTGCAAATTCTTTGCCAATAAAGTTGCTCAAGAAACCTTTAATCTTAACATGTTAGCGTGGTATACACTGTGCTAGTCTGCTCATAGTTCTTGCACATGCTTCTGTGTTAGCCTGTTCATAGTTCTTGCTCACTTTTACTGTTTGGTTCGGCGTTCTGTAACATATTCAAATTACGGGCGTTGGACGGTATGCAAAATCCATCTAAACGTGTTTTGGTTAAATGCATCGAGTAATCCGATTCACTTAGGGTCACACTCGATCCACTATTGCCCGTCACTTAATATGATGCTTTACTTGTTAGAGGAACTTAGGTTGATTACGAAGTTGGACTATGTTTTTTGATGTTTCACTTGTTGGGTGCATGCTCAGGTTGCTTGCTTGCAGTATTGCAGATAGAGTTATGGCATTTTAATTTGCCATGCAAGCAATCTGGCGGCGCATCGAGGTAAGAGTTCGTCCCGTTCTCGCCAGCAGGCTCTTGCACGGTGGCAACAAAGATCGCAGGTCCATGTGACATGTCGCTTGGTACGGTGGCAACAAGATCGCAAAGGTCCATGTGACATGTCGCTTGGTGAGCCGGATTTAAGCGGTGGACCGCTCTCGGTTTAAGCGCGTCGATTGAGATGGCGTGCCGATTGGGATGGTGCCGACGATGTGTTGAATGGCTATGCAGGCTTTCCTCCGTGCGTTGTCCTTCCATGATGCCAACGAACCACGCGTCACACAAGCGTTGCCATCCATGTTGTAGAACTTGGGCAGAAAAAACGACGATGACCATTGACCAGCAAAAATCACAATGACCCTACTGCAACCATGTGGATCAATTACAATAATAATAATAATAATAATAATAATAATAATAACAATAATAATAATAATAATAATAATAATAATCAAAATAAAAGAGTTAACCAACAGCCTGATGCATTTCAGCGTAGCCCATCATTTTAAAATTCTGAGAACGCATTTTGGCCGTAATCCTGGGTGAGTTATTGGCTCAAACAAGAAAGCCATTGCTGAAGCCTGAAGGTACAACCTTGTCTCAAAACTCTCAATAGTGCATGCTGAATTCGCTACATGCTCAAGGTACTAGCGATGTTTCAGGGAACTAATCTCTTCTAATGAGCCTAACAAAAGTATCTACAGAAGTTCCTTTCAGAAAACTCTTGACATATTCTTTAGGAAGCCACGGATCTATCACTTGTGAACTCACGATGAACTCAAACAAAAAGAAACCCGACGAAGAGTATGGAGGGTGCAGTGCAAAGATATGAATGGACAGTCCGGTGGTAAGCAGCAACTGTGGACAATCCATGACTTCCTAGGGGATTTGCGACATCGAAGATGACCCCTTCTCTTCAAGGATTTTGATATGCTCATTGTACTCCTCGTACTTCCTATAATTGAAAGTTTATGTCAACGAAATCACATATTTATTATGACTGCCTGGATAAAGACGAGAAATTCATAGATGCATTTCATGACGTTTCACGTGCACGTACCTTTTCATTATTAACCTTGGTCTCGGCTTGGCCTTCCTACCCTTTTTTGATAGCGAAATCTGCAACAAACAAACACGGACAAAAAAAAAAAAGGATTAGAGAAGAAATTTGAAACATAAAATGTTACCTCTCTAAAAATCTTAGAGATGCTATTTCATTTTATAGAATATTTACCTTTACATCCTTAGCCTGCAATTCAGCTTCCAGTTCATCAACCCAGTGGCATGATTGCTGTGCAAACTTCAAATTGTACGCATCATCATCCAATGAGCTGACTGTACCAATCAACAAGCCCTCTAGATCAAAAATACCAGCACCGAGTATTTCTTTATTGGCTGGACAACATATAGCAAATTTCTTTTCACTTCCAGGGGCCACTTTCAATGTTGCTCTAGCTATGGCTTTACAGCTCGGGGAACTGCAAAATAACATTTTGCTTTAGCACAGCCACAAACATTAGCAGTTTCAAACATAAACATGCCCTTATCATGGAATAAGTCTACTTAACCCCCTCACTTGTAAGGTTTGTCTACATAACCCACTAACCTATAAAACCAGGTATCGTACCCTCCTAAGTATTGAAAAAACTGTCTGAAGCTGTTTTGAAGCCTGGCCGACGACATATGCAATGATGCAGCACCGACTCAGCATGAAAGCCTTACATGCACTGTGGCAGGATATTCCATCCAGTTCTAGGTTCTTCTCCCTTGCGACCCATCCTTTCTAACTTCTCCAATCCTTCCTCCAGCGAAGAAGCATTCTATGACCTCATTCCCTTCAACCTTTATTTCTCTAAGAAATAGGGATAGCTTGGGACTCCAAGTTCAAGCAGGGGAAACTTGATCCCGAGTCACCCTCAGCTGCAGCAGCATGCTCCGGATCTGGAGTCTGGAGGCTGGTGGCAGAGGCAACATTCTTCCCTTAGTACAGTGCACAGGGGCCTTTGTTGCCTTATTTTCTCCCACTATTTGTTGTTGTTGGAATCACTCTATGGCACAATGATTCACCATGGATGAAGTGGATCAACAATCTATCTAATTCAATGTAGCAATCATCAATTTCATGAACTAGCTTCACAGGCTAAGCTCTGGTTTAAAACTTACAATTGAGGAGGATGATTAAAGGAGAGAACTCAGAAGATCCATGTGTGATTGTCTAAGTCGCTGCCATGTCATGGACCATGGTGGCAAAACTACCACCAAAACATCGCAGCGGGGTTATTTAGACAATATTCCATGCTTTAGGGAATACTCCTGGTTTCACAGGTTAGGGGGTTATGCAGACCAATCTTGATACATTGGGGGCTTAAGTAGATTTATTTCCCCTTATCATAAGCATATGAATATCCCAATTCATAGGTTAGGGGGTTATGTAGACCAATCTTGATACATTGGGGGCTTAAGTAGACTTATTCCCGTTATCATCAGCATATGAAGATCCCAAAACAGTAGAAAGGCATAGCTATCTTTCTATCAAAAGCTACCCTTAGGAAGTAATGCAAGTTCCTACAGCCAACTAAGAAGTCTCAAAAAAATGAGAGCAAAGACCAAACCAGATAAGGACCATAATACCTGAAATCATATAATGACAAATATTTTTTTTAAAAAAAAGAGAGCAGTGAATCAGATAACTACTTACATAACAGTGCCTGTTATGAAGTTAAATCCACTATAACCCCCTTCAACTTCTGTGATCATGAAAACCTCCTCCCTCTGTACCGAATGCTGACAGAACGATACCACAGAACGAGCACATGTTTGTTTTGATTTCGTCATTAGAATCGTATGTCCTGAACTTGTCTCTTCCAAAAAAACAGTAGCCGTTTCGATGGTACGATCACTGAAATGGACATATAATGTTTTCTTATCCTTAATGACTGACTTGTGAACACAGATTAGTGACCGACTTCTGTCTGAAAAGATAATGAACCCTGTGACAAAGTCAATTCCATAGTTGCTATTGCCATAAGTGTTAACACTAACAATCGATCTGGTCACATCTTGGCATAATCTATTAAAATAATCCTGCCCATATGCAACCTGCAAATAAAAGCGTAATAGAAAGGTTACTCTTTTTTGTTTAACATTTACACTTTCTTGTGAAAGCAAAGAGGCCACTGTGTAGGACTCTGCAACTGAATTTCATACCGGAGGCATTGTTGCTCCTTTTTGGTCTTGCTAAGATAAGCTCCACTTATGAAGTCAAAGCAACCTGAAACGTGACTAAAAACAAAGGGTAGTTGAGTAATGGTAAAGGTACAATCCATGGATTGATAAAAGCTGAAAAATTAAGCATAAAAAGAGAGAAATGTTAAAGGTGAGTTCCCATTATTGTGAAAAAGCGATAAATATCGACCAAGAGCACTTAGGTTCAAGTTCATTTTCTTCATGTCCTTCACAACTTCTAGAACTGTTCAATTTTCTTTACCAGAACTGACTAATCTGCAGACCAAAATATCAAAAAAATTTCTTGGTCCCTGGAGGAACTTGCCTTAGCAGTACCTTAACACGTTGCAATACCAAGTACAGACTACTAGACTACTACGCATGATTATATAGCCATAAATGCCCCAGAACTACATAAATAGAAAAGATAAAAAGATCATTTAAGCAATAAAAGAGCCACCACTAAAGACAAGAAACAGCTAGTCTAAAGACATGTATAGAAAAGGAGTCAGGTTTCTACAGTTTAAGGACATGCATGGCAAATGAGTCAGCTAGTCTGAGGGCATGTATAGCAAATGAATCAGCTTTCTACATTTACATCCAGAAGAATAGCATATACTTAATCAGTTTATTACAGAGAGGCATACCTATGTTCACCATACAGATGCCAGGTACCTACTTTGACTAATACAAGTAATCAATGACAATAAGAAAATACATCTATTTCAGAAGTTATATTTACTACATCCAACCATGGAATTACAAGAAAAATAGCATGCACGGGGATTATGCCGATACTTCAATATACATTTCGGTTTTAATCCAACAAACATTAAGTAAAAGTCAAACAATTCAGTATAATACACTGCAATAAGCAAGGAACAAAATTAACAGCCCCATTTGGAATTTTCGAACTCACATGGAATATTCACGTTTAAATAATACAGTCACATCAATTCATCAATTGACACTAAATAATTCCATTCTACAGATGTCTAAATCTGGGACGTAGGAAACATGGAAGAGGATGCTGGTTCACCTCGGCGGATGGCTCGATGGAGGTCGGAGTAAGGCTACGCAGTCGACTCCCACTCTCAGCAGCGTCGGTTGCCGGCGACGTCCGCTGTTGCCTGCTTGCTGGCTTCTGCTGCGTGCCTGCGTGACGTGAGCCGCGAGGGGGTGAAATGCTGAGGCCTTGGGGGAGAGGGCTGGCCGCCGACTGCCCGAATCGATTTGGCTACCTCCGAGCCTGTAGCCCCGGCGACCTGTTTGGTTGGCCGGAGGGCGGAGTCGCGGAGGCGCCGGCCGGCGGCCGTGCTCCAGTCTTCGAACCCTAGAGTCGGCGGACAGGCGAGCGCGAGACTCGGAACTGCAGACGGTGTGTGCTCAGTGACGGACCGCGACGGCGCGACCGGTCAAGGAATAGCGCAACTCAGTGCTGTCGACACGTGGACCGGGAGTATTTTAGACGGGCCGCGATTGGGAAAAAAAAAAAGCAAAAGTCCAAATTACTAACTGGCGTTTAGATTCACCAACTTTTCCCTATTAATTCTAACCTCCCACTCACATAAAACTATTCACCTACAATATTTGTTTAGGTCTACAGTATTTTTTCGGGGATCTTTCCCAATCTAAACACCCCCAAAATATGTTTTGGTTTATTTTGTTGTAAAACACGTCTTCAAGGGTTGGACTTTCTCCCTCTCACGCCTCTCACGATAATCATAAGAACAAAGTAGACAAGACACACTATAGGTGGAACCTCTCTTTATTCCTCATATTCGATGATTTACAATGACAATCTCCCTCATATATATACTCCGACCTATAACTAGAGTTTTGGTAAGAGCCCACAATCAACCGGACATGGACTAGGACTTCTAGTCCTTCTTTTCTTCTATACAAGTCCGGGCAACGGACATGTATTAGGACTTCTAGTCCTTTCCTTCTATTCAAGTCCAGTTGTTTTACAACACATTTTACCCCTATAAGCTACAATATGCCATCTAGCCTATGTTACCCCCTTTTTATTTTTCCATGTACAAGTGTCATATCACGTTCAAATTTTGTGAGATGATAGTAGACATCATAACGTATGATAGAAAAATATAAAATAATTTTTTGTCATTATTTTGATGGGGTAATATATTTAATAATTATTAATCATTAAGATGCAAAATTATACAAAAACTAACACCGGAAATTCATAATATATTTTTTCATATACATTGTGATGTTCACTACAATCATACAAAATTTGAAATTAAAATTCAACTTGTACACGGAAAAATAAAAAAGACAAATTATACTAAGGGCTAGAATAGACCAAGTTACATAGTTTAGAGGTAAAATCTAACTTTTCCCGTGTTTTTCTAGATTTTTTTAAAAAAAATTCATATTACTCGCCTAAACTATAAACAAAATCTACATAACCCCCTAGACTATAATGTTTTTCTGGGCAAACAAAATTGACTTGACGAAGCGAGAAGCGGCTGCACGTGTATGTATGTTTTTTACATGACGTCATTTAGGAAAGATGTGTATGAGTTTTAAAATTGCCATAACATTTAAACGAATTATTCGTTTCCGATTTTGTTTTTATGGTTGCGTTTTATGCA